>CM071924.1:36447374-37139342 GCA_016081115.2 Rehmannia glutinosa | reverse complement strand
GGTATTCCACGTGCGTGAGGCCGCCCATCAGCGGCAATGACAAGCGTGGCGGGCGTCGATGAACTGCGCTTGGCGTCGAAAGTGCAGCGTCATCCATGGCCAAACGCAACGGCGGCGTTCGCACGTGAGGCGTTAGGTTGTGTCAACGATAAGGCGAGGCGTCGCAGCAAGGGAGGACTCGTGAGTAAATAACAGGCAACGCGAACACAAGTATATGTTCGGGAGACAAGCCCTAGGTGCGTGGGGCCTGGCCTGGATAGATGAGGCGGGGATGAAAGAAGATGGATCCCATAGGCTGACCAAGTCGATGATGCCGAAAGGCGACGCAAGAAGTAGCGCCATCAGGTGCGGGCACAGAAGCGTTTGC
This sequence comes from Rehmannia glutinosa, assembly GCA_016081115.2. Lineage (NCBI taxonomy): Eukaryota > Viridiplantae > Streptophyta > Magnoliopsida > Lamiales > Orobanchaceae > Rehmannia > Rehmannia glutinosa. The sequence goes on along the minus strand of CM071924.1, from coordinate 37,138,975 downwards.
GACGTGGATGTATTCGGAGAGATCCGTGGGCGAATAATCCGATGAAACCGTGGAACTCATTGATGACGCCATGACTATCCCCTTCAAGCAGGACGCCGCGACGAAAGACGGGCGAAGAAGATGATCACCGACAATGATGAATGCTTAGAGAGAGAAAATCTTAAAAAGTTTTGGTCTCGTCAGACAAATGCAAGACCATCCCAACCGACCCTAAAGCCAATCGAGCAGCCATGGTTCATCAACTAGACTTGATTTCCTGTCTCCTTAGAACTCAAGGATACGAGAGGTACGAGCCAATAGAAAAGATCTTGTTCAAGTAAGGTCGTGAGGGGGTATTGTAGATCAAAGAGTTTGAAGTCATAACCTTCCACCTGACTATGAGGAACGCATTATCGGCAACCACAATAGAGTGCACGCCTAGTCCACCTTCAGCCCGGGGCATGCAACAACAGTTCCAATTAACCACCACCGACCCTTTAGAGTTAACATCACCAGACTAGATGAATTACGCATGGCATTTTCCATTTGCCGTAGTAATGTTCGAGGCCACTTGTAAACCATCATCGTTTGCACAAATGAGCTGGTAATCACCGACCACCAAGCGATGCGAATTCGCAATAGATAAAGAAGGCCCTTTCCACCTTTTGAACTTGAGAATAATCTTATCAAAAACGGTTGTAAGTCCGCCACCTTAGGCGCCAAAGACGGGGCGCCTAAGTGACCGTTGGTAATGTGCCAATATGAATACCCATAATCGTCTAATACGGCCACACACATGATTAGAGACCCGTGATACCGAAATAAACTTTTGGATTTGCGAGGGTTGAAGGCCTAACCCGAGATATCCGCATAAAGTGTGAGAATCAATAATAGAGTGTGTGTTCGGCCAAGATGCCCGCATAATCACAAAAAGATCGTCCGTACATGATAGATGAAGGAAAATCGACCGCTTGGCGCCTCCGAATGGTCAAGCGATTCCGAATCGCCTCATCAATAACTGATCGAATGGTGATAACGGACGCCTGTCTAGTCCCTCGAAAAACAGAGAAGTAACCTTACAAAGTAGCCATTCAAAAGGATAATCCTGGAAGATTGAAGGATAACTTCAATCCAAAGGAACAAACACTTATGAAAACCAAAGCGGCGTAAATGTGTATCGTAAAAACCCCAATCAACAAAGAGAGATCAAATGCTTATGGATATCAATTTTTAAAATCATATTGGCATCTCACCCCGCAAAATGTTGAAGCCTTTCCGAAACCAAAGCTATACAATCGTGAATCACCGCCCGGATAAATCCAAACGTGTAGGAGACAAGTAGGTAGAAATGTAGATCCCCCAGGCGAGTTGCCAAAATCTTGGTGATGATCTTGAAAAGAAAATTACTCATCACAATCGGCCTAAAGTTCTCTCAATAACGTTCGCGTCCTTAGTCTGGGGATGAGCGCCTATAAAGCTGTGTTCAACCCCGCCGGTGGATGCAGAATAACGAAAAGATCGGATCGCCGCCACCCCATCCTCGAAAATGACGCCCCAAAATTGCCGATAAAACCTCCTGCTGAAACCGTCCCTGGTCTAGGAGAACCGGCCCAAACCCATATCAAAAGTCGCGTCTTTTCTCGACTCAAGGAATAGCCGTCAAAAGAGCGTTATTCGGCCGTGCAACCGTAGGAGATATAACCGATCAACCAAAGTATAATCCCAACTAGTGTGCCTGTGTCAACAAAGAGGTTCGTATAGAAGGAGATAATATGATTACCAAGAATCTGCAATTCATCCTCGTAGCTACTTATCAACCATCACCCTCGATCCCCAAACGCCCGCTACTTGAATCTCGACAACGGCGATGGAAAAATGCCGTGTTATGGTCCCCGCCCTTCAACCAAGCCGAAGCGGGCTTTACCAGAATTCGACATCATCATAACAACGCGCGACAAAGCATTTTGAGCATCTAGTTCCATGTTACGACGTGCCTCAAGAAAAACCCTGACTCAATATCCGCCCGGATCAATCGGCGAACCTTCTCCATCCTGATTATCCACCCGACGATTAACATCCCCAAAGACGCTCTTTATTCCAAACCTTAATAGTCCTGTAGCCTTTCGAGCTTCCACATGACGTGCAAAGAAATGGTTGGGCGACACGCACGGGAGGCGCCACGAGGTAGTAACAATGTCCCGGAAAGAATAATGATGAATCAACATACACGAAAACGGAAAGGGCCCCGCCCTGAGGACAGATGAGCGAAGAAGAGCAGAAATCAAAATGGGGTGGTGGCTCAACCAATCTGAGGGAAGAACCAAGCCCTTAACAACTTGCCAAAAAGAGAAAAATCGACATGTTGCTTAGTGCTCGATCCAATTTACGCCAAGAAGGAAAGAGGCGCGAGGGGAGCACCAGTGTGAACGCCTTTCATGTAGTCTGCACAGGAACAATCCAAAGATCCTCCAAAAAAATCCCCGAAGTCCCCGACAAGAGGCACGGGAAAGAGTACCACCGCCCATCGCACGCTCGTGATGACCCAAAACCGCGTTAAAATCCCCAATAAGCATCGGATCATCGAGACCCAAATTCCTCAAATCCAACCAAAGCGTCGCCGAGCAATATGATCACATAAACCATGAGCAAAACCAACATGAAAACCATAGAACCAAATTGAACTTGCGTAACAAGACACCGAGAAAGACCAAACTTAAGACAGATACCAAAGATCACGAATCACCCAAATATCGCCTTGTCCATTTGCCCGAAAGTTCTTAGCTACGAAAGTCAAACCCAAACTATTCCAATAAGAATCCGAAATCAATGAAATGTCCACCTTAGGCTCACAAATAGCTAAAATAGAAGGTTTATGTTTTTGACATAAAGCCTAAGAACATTGCAAGATGCAATGTTCCCAATCCCGGATATTCCAGAGAAGATGCACCATTGAGATGATGGGGGAGGCGCCCGTGACGAACGCGGTAAAAACAACAGAGTGTGGTGTGATGCGTAATCCGACGATTGAGAATTAGCCCACTTCATGCATAATCGCCCATCTCTTTGAAGCCGCAAAAGTCTATCTCATGTGGCCCCGGGGCAATCCGACCATTAGTAATGTCATGGATTGGAGGCGATGGACCCGTAGTAACACTGAGTATTCTTGATTTGGCCGAATCCAGGGGAGTTATCCTTAATGCATGGTTAAGAGCACGAATAGGCTTTCCCAACGGATACTTTGAACCGTAATAGGCGTAATAGTAGAGACGAGCTGTTGGAAGTAGGGGCCTTGGGGCTGGTTCCTAGCTGGATAATCGGCTTGAGAGTCCGTGGATGGTTGATCATTGGCATCGTCTGAACCAAGAGCCGCAAAGGTATTATCTAGGTGGATATCCGTAGGGCAAGTGACTATTGCGCAGTAGGGAGCCCGCACGCATAACCAAACCCGTATTTCCCATCGAGTCATCAACGGCCTTGCTCCCTTGTACTTGGGACAGGCGATAGACTTTCCGAACCTTGGAGCGACTACGTTGAACAGAATTTGGACGTGTGGGCCGAGGCCCGGAGCGTCCATTGTCGAGGGGATGTGCGCTTTCTTTAGTTGAGTTTTTCATCGATATTAAGACGGCAAGAAGCTGTTGAGTGTCCCGTAACATTATACTCGAACAAAATCCTCGGGGAGTTTCTCATAAATCGATCGACACAAAGAACACTAGCCAACTCGTTCCACCATGATGTCGTCCTCCAACGGCTTGGAAAGATCAATATCAACCAAAGACCGAACAAAATGTCCTTAAAACCATCAAGCGATCGATGATCAAAATGTAAAGAATTTCCAATAGCACCAACGACCCCGGAGATGGTATTGGGATCCCAATATTCCAAGCCGAGCTCAAAGATGCGGACCCAAACGCGGCCACGAAGTGTGCACCTTAGGTTGAAATCGGGGGACCCATGGTGAGAGTCGAATAGTACCCGGTTAAGCGCCCAATTGATCCGTAGTTGAGCACGAGCTCTATCCTGCGCATGAAATAATTTAACACAAAAAGTATCCCTTGCCCAAGGGAATTAGTTTCTAGTCATTCTTAATACCCCATAGCTCGGATAGCCTTTTTATGCAAGAGCATTATAGCCATGGCTTGTTACGTTTGCCCAAAATAATCCGCCCGATCAAAGAATAAGAAAACTCCGCAAGGCGTTGTTGATAAATATTTTCACAATAGTGACAGAATAATCCCTTTTCCTAATGGTTTAGGGATAGAATGCGTTTTACCGTAAACCATATGAGAAAATGAAGCAATATTACCGCGTGGTGCAGCTGGGAAAGTAGAATCCAAAGGATGGGTATTTCCAGAAACCACTTTCACGAAAGAATTGGCCACGTTAATATAAGCATTAGAATTATGAGCCGAAGTCGAGGGTTCGATGCATGGGGAAGCCCATGTTGCGAGCTTCCGAGAGGTTGAGCGGCGATTCGTGGAAGGGCATGGGAGGATCTGCGGCGAGGATGGGCTGGCATTGGCCTGGGGTCATCACCCCGGGGCATCCTCGAAATCTTGGGCAGCCGCTGCCCTCTATTAGCTCCCAAAGGGAGGCCGCCCCACCATAGGCTATAGGCAGCCATGGGGGTAAAGGGACGCCCAAGGGCGGCATGAAGAAGGCGCTCCCATAAAAACCCCCCAAGGGCCGAGCGGAGGAGGGTAGGGGTGGCGGCGGTGGGCACCGTGAGTGGCGTGTGGGGCTCGTCGGCGATGGCAGGTAGGCGTTTTGTGGGACGATCCCTACTGCTGCATATGTCAGTGGAGGTGGGCTGAGGGTGGATGTGGATGACACAAAATTCCACGACAATCCGTAGAAGGAGCACGATGCTGATTGTGATGGTTTCCCATCACCGGACTGCGAAATTAATAGTTTTATTAAAATAATATACTAATAAGTGAGGATATCATCATAATTAGGAAATAATATTGATATTTATATGCGTAAATATATGCAATATTACCTGGTACCTGGTCCCGTTTAACAACGCCGGTGTCTTCACCGGCCACCTTCATCATGACTACGCTTCGGTTTGCTTTTGGTTTTACCTCTAACTTCATGCCTTATCATGCACGTCCACCATCTCAATCACACTCCAAGCCTGCTGCAAGTTCTACCTCATGACAGTTCGAATAGTCCAGCGTCGAGTTGTCGGATTCCGATGGCCTCGCGTCCGCTTGTTCTCCTAGTATGGGCTCCCCGCGAATTTTGTGCCATCCAAAAACCACTCGGTCCCATTGCCACGCCTCACGCGTCTTAAGGATTGATCCCCGAGGCCTACCCGCAACCTTCGGTGTCCATGAAGATGGATGGCGCTAGGGGCTACACCCCCAACTCGTCACCTCTAGCGGCCCTTGGGGGCAGCTTTTCATTTACCCCCCATGGCCGCCCAACCATGGGGGGACCGCCCTCTAAGGCCTATTATGGGGGCCACTGTTTCCTCCGCGCTAGGGTTGCCCTCTCCCAGGGGGGTGATGGCCTCTGGGCTTCTGCCTGCCATCCACAGAGCAATCCTTATGCATGCCCTTCCACGAATGCTACTCAACTGGCTGGAAGCTCCTCCACCATGGTCTCCAACCATGCATCGAACCCTCGACATGCGGCTCATAACTCTAATGATCACATTAATTTGAGTAACTCTTTTTGCAAAAGTGGTTTGAGCAACACCATTCCGTTGGATTATGCTTTACCCTTGTGCAGGTAATATTGCTTCATTTTCTCATATGGTTTTTGGTAAAATGCACTCTATTCCTAAACTTGTTAGGAAAGGGGATTACTACTCTGTTACAACTGATGAAAATGTTTACCAGCAACGTCTTGCCGAGTTTGCATACTCTTTTATTGGGCGGGTTATCTTCGGAAAGGGTAACAAGCCATGACCTACGATGTTCCTACACAAAAGGCTTTCCGAGCTTTGGGGCATTACAAATGATTGGAAACTAATTCCCTTGGGTAAGGGATATTTTTGTGTTAAATTTTTTCATGCGCAGAATCGAGCTCGTGCGCAACTACGTATCAATTGGGCGCTCAATCCGGGCACCATTCGGCTCTCTCCTTGGGTCCCGGATTTTAATCCATACAAAGTGCACACTTCTGAAGCCAGCATTTGGGTCTGCATCTTTGAGTTAAGTTTGGAATACTGGAATCCCAACACTATTCTCGGGATCGCCAGTGCACTCGGTAATCCGATTCAGATTGATCAACGATCGCTTGATGGGTCTCTGGGATATTTTATCCGTGTGTTGGTCGATATTGATCTCTCTAAACCATTAGAGGATCACATTATGGTGGAACGGGTTGGCCAATGTTCCTTTGTTTCTGTGAGTTATGAGAAACTCCCCGTTTTTTGCGCTAAGTGTAATGTTATGGGCCATTCCACCGCCTCTTGTCGGGTTAATACTATGGGAACCACGGCTACGGGACAGTGTCCCAGCCTCCTCTCATGGACGTTCACGAGCTCCGAGGGACGCCGCACCGGTGCAAAGAGGCCGCTCCGAGTTCGCATAAGTTTATCGTCCCCGTGCGGCAAAGAGACAAGGGCAAGACCATTGATAACTCAATGGAAAATATGGGTTCGACTATGTGGCGCTCCTTCCTCGCGCAATTGTCACTTGTCCTCATCGATATACAACTTGGTAATGCTTTTGAGGTGCTTGCTTCGAGATGACATCCCAGAGAAATCATCCCCGGATCCTTAGACAGATGCATTTACCTACTAGAGAACCGGTCCCAAAGGCTCATCCTTCCAACACCGCTCATTCACTACTACTATGCCTTTTTACGATTCAGCATCCGTTGGAAAAGCCTATCCCGTGCTCTCGATCGTGCCTTCCGAGATGCTCCTTATTCGGCAAAATCTAGTTTACTTCACGGTGTTACTACGGGCCCATCTCCCGCAATTCATGACATTACGATTGAGCCAGGTCATCCAGGCCGAATGAGTTAGATTACTAGCTTCAAAAAGATGGGTAGATTACGCAGATGAAGTGGCTAACGCTCGCGTTGATTCTCGCAAGACACCACACTCCTGTATTTCTTGTGCGATTGACACACACGAGGCCCCTCCTCCACCGTCTCAATGAATTGCATCTTCTAGAACATTCGGGATTCTAACATTGCATCTCGTAATGTTCTCAAGGCTTTATGTCCTAAACATAAACCTTCTATTTTAGCTATCCAGTGAGCCTAAGGTGGGCATTTCCTCTATTTTGGATTCCTATTGAGTATTTTGGGGTTGAGTTTCGTCACTCAAAGTTTTTGGGCTAATGGTTGGGCTGATATTTGGGTCTTCGTGATGTCTTTGTATATCCGTTTGAATGTTTGGTCTTCTTCTCAGTGCATTGTTATGAAGGTCCAATTGGGCTCCATGGTTTTTCATATTGGCTTTGTTCATGGTTTGTGTGATCATATTTCTCGGCACTCTTTGGTTAGATTTGAGAAATTTGGGTCTTGATGATCTGTTGCTTATTGGGGATTTTAATGCTGTTTTGGGTCATCATGAGCGCTCTGGTAGTGATATTTTATCCCAAGCCTCATGTCAGGATTTCAGGGACTTCTTAGAGGATGTTGGTTTGTTTGCGGTGCAGACTACGGGGAACTTGTTTACTTGGTGCTCCCCCCCTTAATGCCTCTATCTCTCCTTCGTGCCAAGTTGGATCTAGCCCTAGCGACGTGTCGATTTTTCTCATTTTGGCAAGTTGTTAAAGGCTTGGTTCTACCTCGCATTGGCTGGATCATCACCCCATTTTGGTTTCTTGTTCGTCTTCTATTTGCAGGGGTTCGGTTCTATTTCGTTTCCAACGTATGTGGGTTTATCATGATTCATTTCGTGATCCGGTGACGTCTTATTTGGTTCCCCATGTGCCACGCCCAACCCCTTATTGTGCGTCATGTGGAAGCTCAAAAGATTGCGTCATGTTATTAAGACCGGAATAGGGATGTGTTTGGTGATGTTAATCGTCAAGTTGAGAGTCGAAGGAGAAGGTTCGGCGGCAGATATAGAGACTTATGGTTTTACAAAATGCGGCACGATGGGACGCAGAGTTCGATGCCCGAATGAGCTGTCTCACACGCTTTTATCGTGTGAGGGCTTGATAACACCAGTTTGTGGTCATTCCTTCCGAATTCGGAGATTAAAGAGGTAGTTTTTGATATGGTTCGACAGTTCTCCTGGCCCGACGGCTTTTAATGGGACATTTTATCGTCATTTCGATGTTATTTCGGCAGATGTGTCCGCTGCTGTCCGTTTTTTCTTCATCAGCTCTTCCTTACCTCCGGGATTGAATGCTAGTTTTATGGCACTCATTCCGAAGACTAAAGATGCTAATTCTATTGAGAACATTCGGCCAATCGTCATGAGTAAATTTCTTTTCAAGATTATCACCAAGATCTTGGCTACTCGTTTGGGCTCGATCATTTCGCATATTTATCTCCTACGCAGTTTGGGTTTATTCCGGGGAGGCAGATTCACGATTGTATCGCCATGGTCTCTGAAGGGTTCAACATTTTGCATGGTCGAATGGATGCAAATATGATCTTGAAGATTGATATCCGTAAGGCATTTGATACGTTGAAGTGGGGTTTCTTCTTCAACGCTCACAGCGCCGATTTGGTTTTTTGGAGATTTTTATTCACCGGTGGATGTTACTCTTTTGGTCGTCCGAATATCGCTCAGTGTTACTTAATGGGATGCCGGTGGGGTACTTCTCCTGTTTTAGAGGGGTCGACAGGTGATCCTCTATCCCCAAGCACTTTTTTGCATTGCGAGGAGGTACTTAGTAAATTTATTGAGGCCATGGTTACTTCGAATCGTTAGGCCCGTTCATTGCGCCTAGACAAATCATCTTCCAATCGTCCATCTTATATGCCGATGATATTGTTATAACGCATGCGGGGCATCTTCACTAACGCCGCGTGTCCTCGCCTTGGATCCTCATCTTATATGCCGATATCTCGGGCCAAGCTTTCAACCCTCGGAAATCTAAAGTTTACTTTGGATCCCGGGTCTCATCTCATGTACGTGGGAGGGTTCAAAATATCATGGGGATCTAGCCAGGGGCATTCTCTACGGTATATTTAGGCGCCCCGATATTTAAGAGTGCCCCTAAGGTGGCGGATTTACAGCCCGTCTTTGATAAGGTGATCCTCAAATTCAGAAGATGGAAAGGTTCTTCTCTTTCTCTTGCTGGTCGAGTTTGCCTTGTTAATTCGGTGATTACCAGTTCTTTTGTGCACACCATGATGGTTTACAAATGGCCTCGATTCTTGCTCAAGCAAATGGAAAGGGCCATGCGTAACTTTATTTGGACTGGGGATGTTAATACCAAGGGCTCGATGGTAGTTAATTGGAATCGGTGTTGCATGCCTCGGGTTGAAGGGGGTTGGGCGTTCGATCAATCGTGGTGGCTAATACTGCCTTTTTGATGAAATTGGGCTGGAAGGTTATGAATTCAGACTCGGTGATCTTCAACACCCTTAGGAGGTGCTACTTGACGGCGGATGGGGCGATCCGACGGTCGTTTATCCCTTCCTCTATCTGGGCTGGGATTAGACCTTGCATTTCGGATTATTTGGATGATTCTCGTTGGATCCCAGGGACTAATTCCGATGTATTATTTTGGATTGACAACTGGCTGGGTTACTCTATAGTGGACAGAATTGGCATCCCACAGGAGTACAAACACTTATTTAAGCATCACATTTCGGACTAATTCTATGACGAGTCTTGGCACTTCACCTTCTCATTTGTGGAAGCTTATTTGGAGCTGGTCCGGGATATTGTGTGAGTCCCCATTGCCCCTTCCTTGAGGGATACGCGGATATGGCTGAATTCGGATGATGGGATGGTTTCTTCGAAAGCTGCGTATTCTCATATGCGTCCCCACTATCCGGCGGTCAAATGGGGTTCTTGGATTTGGTCGCAACACATTTCAGAATGGCGATCGGTGGTGGCATGGTGGGCTATCCACAATCGACTGGCTGTCTTGGATTTATTGTGGGCCAAGGGAAGTTTCACTGGCCCCTCGGTTTGCGCTCTTTGTCGTGGCTTTGCGGAATCAGTTGACCATTTATTTGTCTCTTGTGTATTTGCAGGGGCTCTTTGGCGATGGATTTTTGATTCATTTAATGTTCACCCATTTGTGGCTCATAGTTTTAATGAATTCATGGTGCGGCTAATGAACATTTGTGGCTATCCTGTCCTGCATCTGGCTCATTTGGCATATCCGGAATGAGTTGGTATTTCACAACAAACTCTGGACGGTGGACACGACTATTCTTCATCTTCGGGTTCTCATCTTGGAATCATCTTCATTAGATCGGGATGCATGCACAATGACCAACAGGACCTTCTCATCCTGCATGGGCTGCGTGTTCCTGGGCGGACTAGACAAGCACCAAAGATCGTGAAAATGAATTGGCAAAAACCCTTCCGGGTTGGATCAAGGTGAATACGGACGACGCTTCTTCGAGGGACGCAGGCGTCTCACAATTTCCGGGGTTTTCCTAATTGTAGAGGTTTCTTTCGGGTGTTTTGTGAATCGTTGTGGTTCGGGTTATGCATTTGAAGCTGAATTGGTCGCCGCAATATGGGCGATTCACTTTGTCAATGGATGGACACAACTTTGGCTGGAGTCGGATTCGATGTATGTGGTAAACTTGCTGGAGAAGAGATCTGCTGAAGTCCCTCAAGGAATATATGCAAAATATCGTGTATATCTATGTAGTAACTTGAATTAATATTGAGGCATATATGTTATATAATGTCTGAACAACTTAAGGTAATATATATAGATACACACACTTTTTTTGAATGAACGCGAAATGTTATAAAAAATAAAAATAGAGTTGTCCCCGACACAGTCGATCTGTAACCAAATATAAGCCTGGAAATAATGTCAAAAATGAAAAGGTTCCCGAAATACATCAAGAATAAAATGGTCACAAGCCGACCATATGGCTTTGAATGGTTGGGGCCTCGTTAAAACCTCCCAAGGTAAAACCCACCCTTGTGGGAAAAACCCTTGAAAGGAAAAAAAAAAAAAAGAGTACCCCCGGGAAAGAGAAAGGCGTCAAAAAATAGGAAAAGAAACCTGGCGGTGACGCACTAAGTAACAAACCTATAGTTGGATTGGCCAACATAGTCATCAGTAAGATAGTGTACAAGCTCTGTGGGCGGGACGCTCCACCATGTGCCGTACTCCGTCTTCTTGCTCAGCATGTCTGCAACCCGATTGCCTTCCCGAAAAATATGTGAAACAACGAGATCCATGTGTGCCAGAAGATGAAGTGTGTGACGCCACTTGCTTAAGTGACGCCAAGGAACCCCTGTGGATCTCTTCCGCAGCAACTCCACCACATAAACCGAATCCGACTCCAGCCACAATTGAGTCCAGCCCTTCTCGAAAGCGTAATGAATTGCCCGCATGGCCGCCATCAGCTCCGCCTCAAAAGCAAAACCCAAACCACAACTTTCCACAAAGCAGCCACGAAAGAAGCCTCTGCAGTTTCTAAACACCCCGGATGCTGTGAGACGCCCGGGCGCTCCCACGGCGCTGCCGTCCGTGTTGACTTTGATCCAGCCCGGCAGAGGTTTTTGCCAAGTGACCTGCACAACCTTCGGGGCCTGTCTTGGGCGCCCCGGAACACGAAGTCTGCGGAGAATGAAAAGGTCCCGTTGATCATTATGCATGCAACCTTGGTCTAAGGAGGAAGACTCCCGAATCATGACACGAAGGCGTAGGATGGCCGCCTCTACTGTCCAGTGTTTGTCATTGAAGGTCAAGTCATTTCTGATTTGTCTATGAGCCAAATACCGGATAACACTGCAACCCGCCATAAAAAGGCCACCTGCTCATTGAAATGAAAACTTATTAAACGCACCAGGAATTCATTGAAGCTATAAGCCCTAAAATAATGGATATCAAAAGATTCAAAAAACCACTGCCAGAGGGCCCCTGCAAAAACACATGAGACAAACAAATGGTCAACGGATTCCGCGTCAGCACAACAAAGACCGCAAACCGATGGGCCTGTGAAGGAACCCTGCGATCGCAGAACATCCAATACCGCGAGTCGATTTTTGGATGGCGCGCTAAGCCGCAATCGAACATCTTTCCGGAATGTGAGATGACCAAATCCATGAACCCCATTGAACCACCGGGGAGTGAGGGCACAGATAGGTGTAAGCCGACTTCGAAGTGATACTCCCATCATCAGAATATAGCCAAGCCCGCGTATCCGACGATTCCGGAGCGATGGGGACTCTAACAATATCCGGACCATATCCAAATATTCCTCTATGAACGAAAAGTGAAGTGCCAAGTCCCGTCATAAAAGTAATCCGAAATGCGATGCCGAATAAATGCATGTACTCTGCGAATTCCAATCCTATCGGCAATGGTGTAACCTACCAATTGTCCAAAGAATAAAATGCCCGAATTACATCCGGGGATCCATGGCAGACCTCCAAGAATCCCGAGATCCCAGGCCGAATCCCTCCCCAGATGGAAGAGGTGATGAACGAACGACGTGGAGATCCATCTAAAGTCAAAAAGCGCTTTCTGAGGGTGTCGTAAACCAAAGAGTTTGAAGTCATAATCTTCCAACCCATTTTCATAAGGAAAGCATTGTTGGCGACAACGATGGAGCGGACGCCCAAGCCTCCTTCCGCCCGGGGCATACAACAACGACTCTAGTTAACCACCACTCAGCCCTTTAGAGTTCACATTTCCAGTCCAGATGAAATTACGCATGGCCTTATCTATTTGTCGTAACAATGTTCTAGGCCGCTTGTAAACCATCATCGTATGCACAAAGGAACTGGTAATCACCGAATTCACCAAATAAACGCGGCCAGCAATAGACAGAGAAGTCCCTTTCCACCTTCTGAACTTGAAAATAATCTTATCGAAAACTGGTTGTAAATCAGCCACTTTAGGCGCACCCTTAATGATGGGGGTGCCTAGATAGACCGTAGGGAAAGTGCCCCTATGCATTCATGTAATCGTCTGAATACGTCCTCGCACATGATTAGAAACCCGACTGCCAAAATAAGCTTTAGATTTGTTAGGATTGAAAATCTGACCCGAGATGTCCGCGTAAAGATTGAGCATCTGAATAATGATACGTGCATTGCTCGTGGAGGCCCTACAAATAATCACAATATCATCCGCATACATAATAGACGAGGGGAAAACCACCTGCTTAGGCGCCCGGAAAGGCTGAAGTTGATTTCTGAGAACCGCCTCCTCAACCAATCTACTCAGAATGTCTTCCGTGATGCAAAAGAGCAGAGGTGATAACGGATCCCCCTGTCTAACCCCTCGAAAGCAAGAGAAGTAACCCACAGGCGACCCATTCAGAAGGACTGAAATTCTGGAAGATTGAAGAATAATCTCAATCCAGTGAACGAACACCTCAGAGAAACCAAAGCGACGTAAAACATGTATCAGAAAACCCCAGTTAACCGTATCAAATGCCTTGCGGATATCAATCTTTAAAATCATATTGGCATCAATCTGACCCTGCAATATATTGAACCCTTCCGAAACCAAAGCAATACAGTCATGAATCTGCCTGCCCGGGATAAATCGAAACTGAGTAGGAGACAAGTAAGAAGAAATGATAGAGCCCAGACGGGTCGCCAAAACCTTGGTGATAATCTTAAAAAGAAAATTGCTCGTCACGATCGCCCTAAAGTCCTCCACCGCATTAACCTCCTTAGTCTTTGGGATGAGTGCCATAAAACTGGCATTCAATCCCGCTAGAAAGGATGTCGTGACGAAAAAGTAATGGACTGCTGCCACCACCTCATCCGAAACAACGTCCCAAAAGTGTTGATAGAATCTCCCACTCAAAACCGCCCGCCCGGAGCACTATCCAAACCCATATCAAACACCGCCTCTTTAACCTCGGACTCCGAAGGAATAGCCGTCAAAAGCGCATTATCAACCGTGCTAACTGTAGGGGAGATAAGCTGGTCGACCAAAGTGTAATCCGAACTGGTTTGTCCCGTGTCTACGAAAAGGTTCGTATAGAATGAAATAATATGATTCCCAAGAACCACCGGATCATCTGTGTAACTACCATCAACCATTAAACCCTGTATCCTTGAGCGTCCATTTTGAATCTGGCAACGGCGATGGAAAAATACCGTGTTGCGGTCCCCATCCTTTAACCAAGCTGAGCGGGCTTTCTGCCGAAGAAAATCGGACTGCATGAGCAACGTGCGAGACAGCGCGCTCTATGCCTCAAACTCCATATCCCTGCGTGCCTCAGTGAAACCCTCGGATTCAATATCCGCTTGAATCTGACGGACCCTTTCCATCTGATAATCCACTTGCCGATTAACATCCCCAAATACTTCCTTATTCCATTAATCGTCTAACGCAACCTCTTGAGTTTCCACATGACGCGTTGCAATGGATTGGACGACAAGCATGGGAGCGCCCAAGAGGCAGTCACAATATTACGGAAAGAATCGTGATGAATCCACATGCGCTGAAAACGAAAAAGAGACGGACCCCTACTAGTGGAAGAAGAACAAGAAACCAAAATAGGATGGTGATTGGATCCAATGCGCGGAAGAACTAAGCCCTTAACAACTTGCCAAAAAGAGAAAAATTGACTAGTTGCCGTGGCTCGATCCAACTTAGCCTCAAGGAGAGATAGAGGCCTTCTGGGAGCACTAAGTAAATGAATTCCCGTAGTCGGCACCATAAATAATCATGCATCCTCCAAGAAGTCCCTCAAGTCCTGACAAGAAGCCTGGGATAAAGTACCCGCTTGCCAGCGCTCATGATGTCCCAACACAAAGATTGAAATCCCCAATGAGCAGCAGATCGGTAAGACCCAAATTCCTCAGATCCAACCAAAGGGCACGACGAGCAACATGATCACACAAACCATGAGCAAAGCCAACATGGAAAACCATAGAACCAAATTGAACTTGCAAAATAAGACATTGAGAAGAAGACCAAACCTGGTTTTGGACTGAAATACTCACATCACAAAGGACCCAAATATCCGGGCGCCCATTCGCTCGGACACTCTGAGCAACGAACCTGAGACCCAAGCTACTCTAGTAAGAATCCAAAATGGATGAGATGTCCACCTTAGGTCCGCAAATGGCTAAAATAGAAGGTTTATGTTTTTGACATAAAGCCTTAAGAACATTACGAGATGCAATGTTCCCAATCCCTCGGATATTCCAGAAGATGCAGTTCATTGAGACGGCGGGGGAGGTGGCGCCCGTGCCGATCGCACGGTAAAAACAAGCGTGTGGTGCATTGCAGAGTCTGACTGTTGAGAGTTACCCACTTCATCTTCATAATCTGCCCATCTCTTGGAGGTTGCAAAGTCCATTTCATGTGGCTCTGGGCGCTCCGGTTCGATAGTAATGTCATGGACTGGGGGCGACGGACCCGACGTAACACTCCGAAGAATTCTAGATTTAGTCGAGTCCAAGGAGTTGTCTCGAAAAGCACGGCTAAGAGCTTGAATAGGCTTCCCCAAAGGATACTGAACCGTAATAGGCATAATGGTGGAGACCGTGTGCGGTGTTGGAAGTAGTAGCCTTGGGAGATGACTCCTAGCCGGATAATTGGCATGGAAATCAGGATTGCTAATCCTGGGAGTCGACTGAACTAAGAGCCGCAAAGGTGTTACCAAGGTGGATATCCGAAGAGCAAGTGACTATTGCGCGGGTAGGAGATCATGCACGCATAGTCCAACCCGTATTTCCCAATGAGTCATCAACGGCCTTGCCCTTGTCCTGCGCCGCACAGATGATAAACTTTACGCACCCTCGGAGCGCCTCGCCGCATCAATTAGTACGAGAAACGCACCGAACGCCCGATTAGGAGATGGACGCTGCTTCGAGCCAATTACTCGCGTTATTAAGACGGCAAGAAGTCATCGAATGTCCCGTAACGCTACACCTTGAGCAAAATTCTCGGTAGTTTCTCATAATCGATCGACACGAAGGAGCACCGACCAATGCGTTCCACCATGATGTGGTTCTCCAACGGCTTTGAGAGGTCGATATCCACCAGAACCCGAACAAAATAACCCAAAGAACCATTCAAATAACACCGATCAATTTATAGGGGGTTTGCAAGAGCACCGCAATCCCTGAATGGTATTGGGATCCCGATTCCAAACCGAGCTAAAAATGCGAACCCAAACGCTAGCCACCAAGTTTGCACCTTGTAAGGGTTAAAATCCGGCACCCATGGAGATAGGTGAATAGTCCCGAGTTGAGTGTCCAGTTGGTACGTTCTTCGAGCTCAAGATCGATCATGCGCATTAAACAACTTGACACAAAAATCCCTTGCCCAAGGGAATTAATTTCAATCATTTTTAATACCCCATAAATCGGATAGGCATTTATGCAATATATAGATACACACACTATATATGCACCATGTAAGATTTTAGATAAATTCATATATAGATATACAATTGTATTTATACATACCACACACTAGTATAATAAGTGATTTATATTTTTTTTAATAATTGCGAATATATATATATTAAAAATGAAAAAAGAGTAATCCTGATCACAGTGCATCGTAACCAAATGAAAGCCTGGAAATAATGTCAACAACCAAAAAACAAAGTGGTCACAAGCCGACCAAATGGTGAATGGTTGGGGCCTCATTAAAACCTTCCAAGGTAAAACCCACCCTTGTGGGAAAAACCCTTGGAAGGAAAAAGAGTACCCCCCAGGAAAATAGGCGCCAAAAAGAAACCTGAAGTGGTGGCGCATTAAGTAACAAACCTATAGGTGGATTGGCCAACATAATCATCATTGAGGTGGTGAAGAAGGTCTCAGGGGGGGACGCCCACTGTGCGCCACTCTCCGTCTTCTTACTCAACATGTCCGCCACCCGATTGCCTTCACGAAAGATATGAGAGACTACAAGATCAATGTCATTGAGCGTGATGCAAGGTATGGCGCCCGAGCTAAGATGGCTCCATGGGACCTCCATCGTTCTCTTCTCCAAAGAGTTCACCACATACATTGAATCCGATTCCACCAAAGTTGTGTCCATCCTTTTGCAAATGCGTAATGAATCGCCCACATTGCTGCAACCAATTCAGCCTCAAATGCGTACCCGAACCACACAGTGATGGACAAAGCATCCGCGAAATAATCCTCTACAATTCCGGAAGACACCGGAGGCGGTTAGATTGCCCGCGCCCCTGTAGCGCGCCGCCATCCGTGTTAACCTTGATCCAACCCGGAGGGGTTTTTGCCATCGACCTCTACAATCTTGAGCATGCCCGACCCTTTCCAGAACTCTTAAACCACGCAGATAAAGAGGTCTTGCTGGTCATTATTCATGCATCCCCGGTCTAAAGATGTTGATTCAACAATGAGTACCTGTAGGTGAATGAGTGCCGCCTCCGGAGTCCAGATTTTGTTGTGCAAAATCAGCTCATTACGGATGTGCCAAAGAAGCCAAATGCAGGATAATATTGCCACACGCCAAAGAAAAGCGACCTGGTCACTAAAATTAAGAGCCATAAGCCGTACCAGCAGTTCATTGAAACTGTAAGCCTGGAAGGGGTGCACGTGAAAGGTTTGGAAGATCCAACGCCATAGATGCCCTGCAAAAGCACAAGAAACAAATAAGTGATCGACCGATTCCCCCGATTCCCTGCAAAGAACACAAACCGAAGGGCCAGTAAAACTTCCCCTAGCTCGTAAAGAATCCTGGACCGCCAATCGATTGTGTATAGCTCTCCATGCCACCACCGATCTCCGTTCTGGGGATATGCCGAGACCAATCCAAGAACCCCATCTAATGTACCGGGCGCTGGGGCGTAAGGATTTATAAGCCGTCTTCGAGGTGATCAACCATCCTCGAGTTCATCCAAACACGAGTATCCCGGGATGTAGGCACAATTGGGACACGCACGATAGCTCGAACCAGCTCCAAATAAGCCTCCACAAAGGGGAGGGTGAAGTGCCGTGATCCATCATAAAAGTAATCGAGATACGCCGAATAAATACCTATAATCCTCCTCGGAATGCCAATTCTCACAAGAATGGAATATCCCAACCAATTATCAATCCAAAATAATACCTCGGAATTGGCGCCCGGGATCCAACGAAATCATCCAAGCACTCGAAATACATGGTTTAATCCTGTGCCAAATAGAAGAAGGAAGGAATGACCGCCGGATGTCCCCATTTCTAGTAAAGTACCGTTGTCTGAGTGTCCTGAAAACCAATGAGTCCGAGTTCAGAACCTTCCAGCCCAACTTCATTAAGAAAGCCTTGTTAGCAGCCTTGAGCGATCGCACGCCCAATCCTCCCTCCGCCCTGGGCGTGCAACATGTATCCCAGTTGACCATTACCTTTCCTTTAGAATTCACGTCTCCCGTCCAAATGAAATTACGCATGGCTTTTTCCATTTGTTTAAGCAGCGTGGCAGGCCATTTATAAATCATCATGGAATGCACGAAAGAACTAGTTATCACCGAGTTAACAAGGCAAACCCTACCAGCGAGGGAGAGTGACGAGCCTTTCCATCGTCGGAACTTAAGGATTATCTTGTCAAAGATAGGCTGTAAATCCGCGACCTTTGGAGCTCCCTTGAAGATAGGAGCGCCCAAGTAGATGGTGGGGAACGTCCCTGGATGAATCCCTAAAATATGTTGCACCCTCCCACGGACATAATGCGAAACTTGCGCCCCAAAATAAACCTTGGATTTCTGCGGACTGAAAACTTGACCCGAGATATCTGCATAGTGAGTAAGAATCTGAAGCAAGGCCCGGGCATTGGAAGAAGACGCCCCACACATGATGACGATATCATCCGCATATAGAATGGATGCCGGGAAGATAATGCTCCTTGGTGCCGTGAAGGCAGATAACCGGGACTGATCCATCGCTGCGACTACAAACCGACCCAGGACCTCCTCCACAATACAAAACAATAGGGGTGATAAGGGATCCCCTTGTCCGACTCTCTCTACAGAAAAATAACCAATCGGCGTCCCATTCAACATCACCGATATTCGGAAGACCAAGAACCACCTCCACCCAACGCACGAACGCCTCGGAAAACCAAAACGTCGCAAGACATGTAGTAAAAATCCCACCTCAATGTGTCGAATGCCTTACGAATATCGATTTTCAAGATCATATTCGAATCCTCGTCCCCTCGTAAGACATTAAACCCTTCGATACCATCGCAATACACTCATGAATTTGGCTACACGGGATAAAACCAAACCGAGTCGGGGATAAATAGTCAAGAATAATCGAACCCAAGTGCGTAGCCAATATTTTCGTGATAATCTTGAAAAGGAAATTGCTCATGACAATAGGGCGGAAGTTTTCAATGACATTGGCATCCTTAGTCTTAGGGGTGAGTGCCATGAAGTCGGCATTCAATCCCGTGAGGTAGAGACAAATTATTAAAGAAATAGCGAACATCGTCCTGTTACCTCAAAGAGATATGACATCCCGAAATGGCGGTAAAAAATCCCATTGAACCCATCGTGCCCCGGGAGCTGTCTCAATCCATATCAAACACCGTTGTCGCACCTCGAATCGGAGAATGGTCATTAAAGGTGGCATTGTCCCGCGCCTCAACCATTGGAGTGAGCACTTGGTCGACCAAATGAGAAATCCGTGATGGAGCTCCCGTTTTATGCAAAGAGCTCCTCGTAAAATGAAATAATATGATTCCCAAGGACCGTAGCATCATCGGTGAAATTTCCCGCCACCATAAGCCCCTCGAATCCCCGCAAGTGCGTCCCGCATTTAATCTGTCTGTGCCGATGAAAAAATGTTGTGTTACGATCCCCATCCTTAAGCCAGCAAGACGGGCCTTTTGTTTAAGGAATTCAGCTGTGACCGCAACATCTGAAAGCTTTAGTCAAGGCGTCAGCTCTCTATCCCTGGAGAGAGGAGGTATAACCCAAAGCCTCAATATCTCGCCTGAATCGACGAAGGTGCTCCATCCGGCTATCCACGTTGCGCTTAACATCCCAAAACACATCCTTGTTCCAATCTTTAATAACATGACGCAACCGCTGAGCTTCCCATGACTCGCAATAAAGGGTTGTGCGTGTCACAGAAGAGCCCCAAAAGGTTGTAACCAAATCCCGGAATGAATCGTGTTGAATCCACATACGCCGAAAACGAAAAGGAACCGGACCCCTAGTAATGGTCGAGGAGCAAGTAACCAAAATGGGGTGATGATCGAACCAATGCGAGGAAGAACCAAACCCTTGACATCCTTCCAAAGTGCGAAAAAGGGCAAGTAGCCATGGCTCTGCTCAACTTAGCCTCAAGTAAAGATAGAGGCCTCCGTGGAGAGCACCAAGTAAATGAATTCCCGTCGTCGAACCGCAAACAAACAAGCGCCCCTCTATGAAATCCCCGAAATCCTCGGCACGAGACTTGGGAAAGAGTATCATTGCGCGAGCGTCGTGATGTCCCAAAACCGCATTGAAATCCCCAACAAGCAACAGACGGCCAGGGCCAAATTCCGCAAATCCAACCAAAGCTCACGTCGTGCAATGTAATCACACAAACCATGAGTAAATCCAACATGAAATATCAAAGAACCAAATTGAACATGGAAAACAATGCACCGGGTAGAAGACCGGACTGATTAAGAATAGTGACAGTGGAGTCGTGAAGAACCCAAATGTCCGCCGCCCATTTACTTGAAAACTTTGACCCGCAAGTGTCAAACCCAGGCTATGCCAATAAGAGTCGGAAATAGTCGAAAAGTCCACCTTAGGTTCACAAATAGCTATAATAGAAGGCTTATGCTTGTGACATAAAGCCTTAAGAACATTGCGAGACGCAATATTCCCGATCCCCCGGATGTTCCAGAAGATGCAATTCATTGAGACGGTTGAGGGGGAGTCGCCCGTGACGATCGCACGGTGAAAACAAGCGTGTGACGCATAGCAGAGTCTGATGATTGTGGAAGATCCACTTCATCTGCATAATCTACCCATTTTTTGGATGCTGTGAAGTTCATCTCGTGAGGTTCTGAACTTTCCGTTTCAATAGTAATGTCATGAGTAGGGGGCGTCGGCCCCGACGTAACTTTCTGGAGAATTCGATCCAAGTCAATCCGAAGAGTCAGCTTCCTAAGGCACGACTCAGAGCACGAATAGGCTTCCCCAAAGGATACTGTACTGTGATAGGCATAATTGTGGAGGTTGAAACGGTTCTCGCACTGGAAGTACTGACCTTGGGCGATGACCCCCTGGCTGGATACTCGGTGTAGTCATCTGCGGGTTGCTGATCCTGTGATTCAACTGAACTAAGCGCCTCGAAGGTGTTACCAAGATGGATTTCTGGAGGACAAACGACTATTGCACGAGGGGGAGATCCTGCGCGCATAGTCGAACCCGTGTTTCCCATTGAGTCATCCACGGTCTTGCCCTTATCCTGCTGAACAGGACGATAAACTCTACGAACCCTGGATCGCCCTCGCTGAACAGAATTGTTGCGATTAGCAGGCTCCCGTGGCCGTTCCTGGGCCGGTGATTTACGCCCATCCTTGTCCGTATTACCCACGGTGTTAAAACGACAAGAAGCTGTAGAGTGCCCCGTAACACTGCACGTCGAGCAAAATGCAGGTAGTTTTTCATAAGTGACGGAAACAAAAGAACATTTGCCGGTGCGTTCAATCATAATGTGTTCCTCCAAAGGTTTTAAGAGGTCCACATCCACTAGAACCCGAACACAAAGGTGGCCCAAAGAACCATCCAAAGAGCGATGATCAATCAGAATGGGTTCCCAAGAGCATTGGCAATCCCCATAATGTTATTGGGGTCCCAAAGATTCCAGCCGAGTTCAAAGATCCGCACCCAAACACTCAAGCTATCAAGACCGAGCCTTGTAAGGGGTTGAAGTCGCACCCACGGAGATAGACGGATAGTACCAGGGTTAAGCGTCCAATTGGTGCATTGCTTGAGCCCGAGAGCGATCCTACGCATTAAACAATTTGATACAAAAGAATCCTTGCCCAAGGGAATTAGTTTCCATTCATTCTTGATGCCCCATAATTCGGATAAGCGCTTATGTAAAAGCATGGTGGCCCATGGCTTGGTACCTTTTCCTAAAATAACCCGTCCAATTAATGAATAGGAAAATTCAGAAGACGTTCTTTGGTAAATGTTGTCATCAATAGTTACGGAATAGTAATCACCTTTTGCGAACTGGTTTGGGGATCGGATTTTTACCGAGACCACCGTGAAACAGCATTGGGATTACCTGGGGCCTCGAGTCGTTGAATCCATTTGTTTGATACCTGCCTATGGGGAAGTTGAATTCGTCGGATGGGGTTTCAAACAACCTGCGCAAAAAAGAATAAACTTGATGACCAATGTTACTAGCCGAAGGTTGTTGGGTTGACGAGTTGGTGCGGCCCATGGTGGCGAGCATCCAAAAGGTGAGAAGCATTCATTGGTGGCATGCGGGAGGAGTGCTCGAGGATGAGAGATTGTGGCCCAGGGGGCATCACTCCCCTGGGAGGGGACCACTCTAGAGGACAGAGTGGCAGCCGGCCCCTCATGGAGACTAGAAGGGTCGGCCCCCCAATGGACAAAGGCAGCCATGGGGGTAAAGGGAGCATCCATAGCGCGGCAAATGGGTGCGTGGGGCAATTTCGGTGCACGTCGCTAGAGACAAGCCCGTCTGCAGTACGAGGTGGCCTGGGATGGAAGGTGAGTAGTTGCCGGCCCCCCATGGGCAGATGGGAGGGCCCCCATGGGGGCAAATGCCATGGGGGTAAAGGAGCTCCCCATCAAAGGGGCCATCTCGCTTGCCAGCTGCGTGAGGACTTGTTGCGTTGAAGCTTGCTGCTGTGGCGCGGGGACCACGCTGGGAGGGAGCGCGGGGACCACGATGGGCGGTTGTTGTGCTTTGAGGTTGTTGGCGCGCCTTTGGAGGGCTGGTACGAGGTTGTTGAATGTCGCTGCGCAGTATATGTGCGGGCGCGAGCGACCACGCCCTTTGGGACGCCGAAGACCGCCGCTGCGTGCTTGATCCACTCGACATGAAGTGCCATGGCACGCCATAGAAGGAGAAACGCCCGTTGACAAAGACTTACCGTCGATGGATTTTGCGAACATGGAAGAGTAGGACGTGCATGGTGTTGTTCGAAATTCGAGGTTAAACCGAGAACTCCGTGAAGCCATGTCCGGCGACGATGCCGGAGGAAGGGGACGGACGCCCAAACCGTGATCAAGAGAGAGAAGACTATAATAAGTGATTTATATGATAAGTTATCATTTTGAAGAGATAATACCTACAAAATCGGTAATCCCTTACCTCATTAATCAAAGTGCATAAATATACATGTCATCTTCACATTATAAACACTCACAAACACGGATGGAACGAAATTGGAGGAAATAGATAAAGAGAGTTAAAAAAAAAGGGAAGAAGTACACTACTAGCTTTCAGGAAATTAGGTAAGCTCATTTCATTCCTATCATTTCATGATTCCTATTTTTCATTTTGTAGTCCAGATTTGCCTTTAACATGAGTTTAGTTCGAAGCCTATTGAATTGAAAACAAAATAAAGTGAAAAAGGATATTCCAAATATGAAAGAAGAATTGAATAGTATATTATATATATAGTTTTTATCTAATAGCTGGTAGCCCATGAAAATCATTTGGATATATATATATATATATATATATATATATATATATATATAGGGGAGGATCAAGTGAGACCATGTCTCTAGGTGAGACATAATGGACTAATCTCAACCACCCCCCACTATTAATCAATGGGTATGATTTAATGGATAAAAAATATATTAAACTATTAATTTAATCAATATAAGGGTAGTAGGGTAAAATAACATAACAAGTTAGTTATAAAAATGGAATCAAATCTCTTTCTCTCTCATACATCTCCCAATTTCCCCAATCTCACGTCTCTCTCTCTCTCTCTCTCTCTCTCTCTCTCTCTCTCTCTCTCTCTCTCTCTTCCTCATTCCATTAACGCAAATAAAGAAAAAAATCGTGAAGAACTCGAAAATTACAGTTCATGAAAATTACAGAGAAAAAAAACAAGAAAAATCAAAGTGCAATATTACAGAGAAATAACGAATGCTGAGTTCGAAAACTAAATATGCAACAAAACTCAACTAAATATGCATTATCCGAAAACTATCTATGCAAAAAAAAAAAACTAATATGTAGTACGTTATATCCAACTATGCAAGACGTCATAAACTATGCAACAAAATCAACTAACTATGTTTTTTTTAACATTAAACAGAAAAAATGCATTCAAATACTTAATCCAATTGGAACACAAAACTGAGTTTGCTACATCAAAGTCGATATTTCATCTAATATTTAGCAAGAACAACAAAGAACAACGTCAAAAGTAAAATCCTCGACAAATAACGCAAAACCGATAAATTTCCATTTCCGGTGGACACTCGAAAAGGGAAGTTCCTTTGCCCTTCTTGTCTCCACCAATCTCAAAATGCTTGCACCTCTTGATAGGGTGCTGGGAAACATGTTTGCAGCCTTGGCATTGTAGCCTTAGCACAATCTTCTTGGTTGTTTTTGCCTCCTTGTGGAAAACAGGCTTGGTCTGACCACCATAACCGATCGCTTGCGATCATAACGCCTCTTCCCCGAAAGCAAATAAGCTATCTTTTCCTTCTTGTCTTGGGTGACCTTATGCAAGGTGTGCTTTTGCACTCCTTTGATTTGCAAAAAGTCTTCTTTGTCTTTGGAACGTTCACCATGGCCGACGGAGTGAGGAAGGCCAAGCGGATTCGATTTTCCGCAAATGCAGTCTGAAAACCCCAAAATCAACTAACTATGTATTATCTAGAAACTATCTATGCATTGTGGAATAACTAAATATGCAGTACATTATGTAACATCCCATTTTTATAATTTCCAAAAGCAACATCCCATTTTCATAACTAAATATACATTATATTGAACCTATTTATAGAGTGTAGTATAACTACATATGCAGTACGTTATATTCAATTATGTCTTGTTTTCGTAAAACAGTGCCAACAAAATAACTAAATATGCATTATTTGATGTCTAATTATGCAGTAGAAGAACCCTAACTATGTTGTAAAATAAAAATATTTGGAAAGAAAACAGGTTCCTTAAATTCCGCCACAAAATCCGGCAGTGTCAATTTCAGCCCATAAAATCCGCTGGGACCACTAATTTGAATTACAAAATTACAATCTTACCCTTAAAATCAGCGAAAATTAGGAAATAATTAAAAAAGCTGAATTAATCACATCCCTTCATTTTTTTAAGATCAATGGGTAAGATGAGTCCACACTGTCTCACCTAGGAGGGTGGTCTCATTTGAACCAAATCCTATATATATATATATATATATAGTTAATAAAGATGATATATATATATATATGTGTGTGTGTGTATTTCAATCGTATTATATTTATAAGACTAATAGATTGTTTGTCTTAGCTAGGGATTACATCTTCTATTTAACAGGAAATAATGGATGTTTGAAATTAAACTCATAAAAATTAAAATACACAGTAACCGGATGTTAGATTAAAATTAATATAAGAGAAACTAAGGTACTTGAGAAGTTCGACTGGATTCTAGTTATAAATCACCAAGTTAGGTTGCTACATTGTTAAATTTAATAAATTAAAATCTGTTATGGAATTAGATTTAGGTTACAAGATTCAAAGGCTAATAGTTACCTAGTTAATTTTAAGATTTAAGGTTATCAGGGAGATTTAAAATATTAACTTGTTGGTTTCAAAATAAAAATCAATAATTTATACTTTTACAGGTTTCTCCACAGATAAAAATTAGGGGAGAAAGGCAATTAGCTAAATTTCAGTAGCATATCAAATGGTGAAAGGTAAGTGAAAACCCATCTGCAACTACAATGCATGAACATAGTATTTCATGTTTTATTGATACTATTGCGATTCTTGTATCTTGATGGATGCATTATGGAAACCTTGATGTTCATATGTTGCTTGGTGGATATTGGAGTATGATGATTATGGTTTCATTGAGCATGTCATTTATTGGCATTTGCACGTGCATGCAAACATATGAGCATTGTTGAGATGAGGCATGCACGACATGACTTTCTTTGAAAAGAAAAGATTTTGGTTGACCACTGCTAGTGCATCGAGGCATGCGAGGCATGCTTTTATGATATATTTTAGGGTGCAGTGGGTGTTACTTCTCGGAGGATCATAGGGGTTGACAGGGGGTGTGCCTCTGATGGTCACGAGGGGGCGAACCACTTGACTGTACCCTTATTGACACGTCAGGGGGAAGACTCTGAGGATCATGACAGGGGTGGACCTCAGGTGGTCCCAGGAGATGGCCCTAGGCGGTGTCAATTTGATTATGGCCATGTGATTATTGATATTATGTTGAGCTCTTTCCGGTGCATAGCAGGTGGGTCAAGGGCCCAATGAAAAGAAATTATTCCAAATACAATATTTCAACTCATCTTGCGCACTTCTGGTAAAATATCTTGGAATGCATTGCATTTGTATTACATTGTTCTTTCAACATGCAGGATTTTCTCTTATTGGGCATTAGCTCACGTAGTTCATGCATTGTAGGTGAGTCTGGTGATGCTGGATTTTATGAGCTTACTGGGCAGGCTGCTAGAGCTCCTACAGGTTATTGAGGACAGTGTACATGGATGACGACTTGTTGGGTTATGTTGATGGGTCACCTTTCCCTTTTTGGTTTTGTATTATATTATGATTTAGAGTTGTACCCTCTTTTGAAAACTCTAATGTAAATATGTACATGTAAATAGTTGGGTGATGTGGGTTATGCGTTTGATCACATGGATGTCTGTTGTGTTTAATGACAGGGTTGGTTACCTCTTTTGTTTGTGGACATGGCTTGTCCTTATCTTTTAATTAAAATGATTTTTACTTGTTTGTTGTTAAAATGTCACAGGGATAAAAAAAAAATTCCACTTTCTTATAAATAGAGTCCATGATCTCAAATTGTACTATTTACATATCTTCTAGTAGTAGTAATAGGGGTGGGTGTCACAATTTCCAACCCATCGGAAGTCCAAATTGAAGTCTCGTGGAGATGGTCCATTCCAAGTGCTTGAGCGGATCAATGATAATGCTTACAAGATTGACTTGTCGGTCGAGTATGGGATTAATGCTTCTTTTAATGTTGTTGATCTTAGTCCATTTGATGCAAATTCGGATTTGAGGACAAATCCTTCTCAAGAGGAGGGGAATGATGAGAATCCATGGACGAAAGACCCAGTAATAGTGCCAGTTGGTCCGGTGACGAGGGCTCGAGCAAAAAAGTTCAAGGATGCACTCAATTGGTTGATCAAGTCATTCAAAAGGAGACCGAGAGTGTGTTGCCGATGGAGAAAGATGTTCGGGTGGTCCAGTTGATTCGCGTCATCAACGTTCAAGAGTCCACCTCAGACTGAGCAAGTGAAGGATGCCATGAATACAAGTCATTTTGCGTCTTAAAGACTTTGTAATCAAGTTCTCAATAGTGTCTTGTATTCGTTTGTCGTAGTTAGTCGTAGTTTGATTTGTTTTGAGTCATTTTGATGTTTTGGAGGTCAAATAAACCTTTAAGGCAGCGTCTTGAGTTGCTATTTCGAGTTTGGGATGAGCAGGGGACAAAATCAAAGACAAGGTCGAAGGGGCGGGCGTCGTGAGAAACATGGCCTGGCCGTGCTTAATTACATGGTCGTGTTCGGAAAAGTTATCACGAACACGGCTTGGCCGTGCTTATTTACACGGCCGTGTTTGGCAAGGTCGTGACGAACATGGCCTGGCCGTGTTCAAGAAAGACGACCGCGTGCTTTTGGCCGCGTTTTAGTCACATTCGATTTTCGTTTCCTTTTTATTTTAAGTTATTTCTTAGCAGATTTAAGGTTTGGGATCCCATATAAGG
Source organism: Rehmannia glutinosa (assembly GCA_016081115.2). Classification (NCBI taxonomy): domain Eukaryota; kingdom Viridiplantae; phylum Streptophyta; class Magnoliopsida; order Lamiales; family Orobanchaceae; genus Rehmannia; species Rehmannia glutinosa. The sequence continues at coordinate 37,111,017 of CM071924.1, read as the reverse complement.
GTGAACAATAGTTCTTTTTCGGGGTTATCAATTAAATTCATATTTTTACTCTCAAATTGAGTGTTTTTCCAAGTGCTTCAAGATTTACGTTTCTTATTGCAATTATCGACTTATCGTGCAATAATCCGTAATTGCTTGTGGCGTCCTTCGCATGCCAAGATTCTTGCTTGGCTAAGCAACGAGTCAAGATTATTCCACCATCTTTAACCGAACTAGTGAAGATCTTGGGTTAACAACACATTGTTGTTTGGGTCGTATGCACTTACGTTGCTACGGTTCTCATCAACTATGCTGATGAAGTGAATTCATCTGATAATGAGGATTTTAGAGTAATTGTTTAGTGCTTTTATTTATGCATTCTTGTGTGGATGTTTTGTTTTTCAAGAGTACCTTTTTTTCTGCCAAGGGTTGATTTTAACTTGGTAGGTTTTAACGGGGCTCATACTTAAGCCACTTGATCGGCTTGTGATCAGGACTTTTTTCTTTCTTTTATATATTTTTACGCTTATTTAAAAAAAGAGAAAATAGGCTGAATCTGAGTTTTTCAAAAGTGTAACTGAGAAACCGCGATGATCGGTACAACTATCTCAATGAATCAACTACTATAATACTATTGGTTGGTCATAAATAGACCAGGAAAAGGCCACAGAGGGTGAATGCACTTTTCAACCTTTTTGAATATAGAATGCAAGACACTGAAGAGAGAAACTTGAAAGAATAATGAAAGAACTTTGAGCTTTCGTTCTCGAATATCGCTATAGCTTTGAATGTTCTCTTTAATATTTTATTTTCACGCTTTGTTTGTGTGTCGTGTAACCCTCAAAAGGGTTTGAGAACTTCTATATATAGATATTTCGAGTTTGCCCTTTGGAGAGAGATTTGAAAATCCTCTCGTTGGTCTGCAACCTTGTACTTGATTTCAGAGTTGTCACTTTTCCATTAGCTGTTTTTCCAGATATTCTGCAATCTTCCTTGGATTCGTGCACTTAACCTCGTATACGTCAAATGACTCTTTTGACTCTAAGATTCCTCGGACTGGTTTTTTCGTGGAATATGTTGTTAACGTTGAATATTTCTTTTGTTAGTGTACACAGGACTGAATAACGCCTCAGTTCCAATTCTAGAGTCATGTGCATTCCAGTTATCAATTCCTTGAATTGAGCTTCCCTTTAGTATCGAAATTTGTTCTCTGATTCTGCCTTCAGTTTTTCGACGCTGACTCTTGCTAATTTTCTTGAGTTCCTATACTAGAATATAGCCTTCTAAAGTCCTATGCATTCAGTTTTAAGGCTCGAAAAGTCCGAAATGTAAGGGGTCTAATTTTTATTACACGTTCATCATCAAAATCTATACAATTGTCCAGACACATACTTCATCACTGTGTGAATCTATATTATTTTTATCACCTGTCGAGACTCTGGACTGTTTCGTGAGGTGTAAGCTTGGCACACTAATGTTTTATGATTCATGGTCCGGGAAACTATGTCAAAATGTATTTGACTAGTGATAAATATAGAAACATATTTGAATGATTCAAGCATGCTCTGCATATTTTCGTTGAGGGTTCTAGAAATATACAACTAGGTATGATTTCAGTGCATCCACATTTGAAATAAGTTTGAGTCTCATTCGAATAAAGATGAGGGTTATCTAGAACCAATCATATTGTCACTCCAATTGAGATAAGAATTGATAAATATATTTTTAATATCTCACTATATATGTATGGGATATATAGAATTGGTCTCCCCATATCCCGAAAAGACTATCTATAGTGGTTTGGAGAGCCATCTATGGTCGTTTGGCTGTCTAGGATGTTTTCGGCATCGGGGTTTATTGGTCCTTCAGCATGTAGCCTCTGTTATATGCATTCTGATACAATTGATCATCTCTTTGTTTCTTCTGCTTTTGCAGGGACTCTGTGGAAATGGATTGCGGATACTTTTGCGGTGTCTCTTCTCACTGTTTATAGTTTTAATGAACTCATTGTCGAGGCAATGGAGTTTCATTTCAGTGATCAAAATGTTTTTTTTTTGTAGAGGGTCGCTATTATCCCATGTATCTGGCTTATTTGGCATATAAGGAATGGGGCTATTTTTAATGATAAACGTTGGACGACGGAGGCAGCTATTGTACAATTACACGCTCTCATCATTAAATCTTCCTCCTTGGATAAAAGATGTATGAACAACACGCAGGGTGATCTATTTTGTCTTCGAATATTAAAGGTTTCGGGGCATCCCAAGTCTGCACCATGGATCATTTAGGTTTCATGGCACTTGCCCCTCCCAGGTTGGTTGAAGGTTAATTTGGATGGTAGTGCTGAAGGTTCACCAGGTAGACGCATGACAATAGGAGTTTTCCGCACGGCTAGGGGTTTTTTTCGGGGGTGTTTTGTTGAGCAGTGTGGTTTGGGTCACGCGTTCGAGGCGGAAGCAGTTATGACGACGATTTCCTACGCACATCACAAGGGTTGGAACAAGATTTGGGTTGAGTCAGACTCTACGTACGTGGTTGAGATCTCTTTCGTACCAGGTCAAGCTCACCATTCCATGGCGTTTACTTGGTCGATGGCGTTATACCCTTCATTTGCTATTCCAGATGGATTTTGTCATATCGCACATTTATCGTGAGGGTAACAGGGTGGCTGATCAGCTTCACAAGTATAATGGCGCTACTACTTGGTGAGATACTCCTCATGACATCATTTCTCTTCTCACAGATGATTATGTTGGACAGGCCCAATTTAGATTTGTTTATTAGATTTTGTTGGGTTTCTGTTTATGGTTTTTATGACATTTTTCCGGGGTGTTCTTTTCCTATCAGGGGTTTTTCCCACAAAAGGTGGGTTTTACCTTGGTAGGTTTTTAACGAGGCCCCAACATTACGCTATCTGATCGGCGTTGTGATCAGGGCTCCTTTTGCTTTCTTCTTTTATATATCTTCCATTTTAATTAAAAATGTATGGGATATATAGAACAAAAAACACAATCTCCTAAACTCTCTCTACGTCTCTCTTGGAACATTACCAAAGCTCTCAAAGAGATTAAAATGTGGATTAAGTATCAATGATCAGAGTTTTTCTCAGAGTCCAAGTCATTGTCGTAGTGTTGCCATCGAAGGAGGCAATATAGCCCTTATTTAGTTCATTTGCATCCCCGGTCGAAGCACCAAATGATTCACAGCCAATGTTCTTGCCTTTTACCACAGGCATAGAAAAGCATCTCGCCTAAGACTATTCAGGGTTTATTCGGGGTTCAATCAAGAAGAGTTTGATCTGAGACACGTGGATGGATAATTACCTTATAGATATACATGATCCAACTTTATATATGAATGTGTTTCATATATCCGCTCGTATTTGCGAACAGTTGGAGCATTAAATTTCAAAATTCCTGATTTGCACAAAATATCTAAATCTCCAGTAACTAGTTTAACATTTGTCAGATGTACCAGCATACTCTGTAATACATTCACTTCTCATCAAATGGATATGAAATCAAAGATATTTTTGTGATTATCTTATTTTGGAAATTGAAATATTTCCACGAAGTCTTTTACAAGACACTAAGGCCTTGTATGGTTATGTTTCCATGGACCATTTCTAGTTTCTAGTGTTGGAAATTGAATTTTGAGAATTTATTGGTTTTCGTGTGAAAATTGAAAATATGTTTGGATGAGTGAATGAAAATGAGTTTTATGTAGGTTTGGAAATGAGATTGTGTTTGGTTGAGTAGTTTTGAAGTATTATTTTATGTATATAATCTACTACTATCTTAAATACATGAATATTTCTGTAAAAATTTAACTGGACTAATATACCCCTGACATATATTAATTTTAATTTTAATGGCATAAAAGTAATTCACACATGAAGATAAATTTAAAGAGTTATTTTGATAGTTTGGAATTGGAATAAGATTACAGATTATGAAGAGACACAAGGGATATGAGGAGACGTTAAGGGATAGGAGAGGCAAAACTTACCAATAGGCTTGACAGGACCGAACAAGAGTAAAAAAAAGGCACATCTCTTCCTTATTTCTATGATTCACGATCTGCATCTTCTTATTTGTGCAACGACAAAACCAAACCAGAAATATTTTTTTATCTAGGCATGACAAAGTCGAAACCTGGAAAATCTAATCGAGAAAGGCAAGAGAATCTGATCAATTCCAAACCAGAAACATCTTATCAGAGGGAAGGCAAGGAAATTTGATAGATTTGATCCTTGTTTCTCTCAAGGGAATCCAATTAATTTCAAACTGCAAAATCTTATGGAAGGAAAGGCAAGGAAAGCTGACCAATTAGACCCTTCTTTTTCTCTCCATTCCATGCATTTTATGTTTCTTCTTTCTGAGAGCCACTCTTTCTCTCTGTGGGTTTTCTCTGTTCTTATTTAGTTGCTATGTTTTTACATATTTTTATTAATTTAAATTATTTATTGTTAATTTGCAGATTTTTTTTATATTGATTAATATTGGTTTGTGCATTTCTTTGTTTGATCGGTTTGTCTAACTATATCTGACTCAAAGTCTATCCATGAGATGAGAAGAAATGGAGTAGAGGAAGAATAAATAGTATGTGATTACAATTATTTTCTGATTAACAATTGAATTATTCTTTGGCTACCTACTAAAGTACTTTTAATCTTATGTATCTATTACCATTAGACTCTGGGCGGAATGGGAAGAAGCAAATGGGAAGGGAAGACTTCTTCGTCGATAGTTTCGTATAAACAAAAGATTACTTCCGATTAGGGGAGACATTAAACTGTGAAGAGCTTGCTGCTTGTGTGTCATCTATGAAGAAGAAAAGAGAATATGAAATGTGTTATGTACAAAATAACTTTTGAGCATTGACTATAGATATTCACCGGCGGATTGAAAAAGATATTTTAGGTCTACTTTTATGATTTACTGATCCATATAGAACATGTGCAAGTCTATATGAGCATGCACCAATAATATAATGTATCACATGCTTTTATAGGTACTTCATTCTCTAAATATCTCAAACACAAGAGGCATAAAGTAGTGTCATCTTTGAGAGAATTTGGGGACGAAGTTTCTATTTCGATTGTTCGATCAAGTAGAGGAATCTCATTGGAATTGTGTCGGAATGGTTAGCGCTGCTTAGTCTTATCTTTAGCTCGCATTAGATAGTTAGGAGCGAAGGTAGTATGAGCACCACGAGAGACATACCCCGGAACAATCTCGGTTAGGATATATCCTTTCTTCACCCAAAAAAGTCAGCCCTTTGTTAGGTCATGGATGTTCAAGAATCTCTTTGCATTGCGTAAAAAGTATACTGGTAGATTGTGGCGGCCCAAATAATATAATCCATGATTGTAATGGAACCAAATATGGTAAGCTTATTTGTAATTCTTAGGCAAGTTAGCCTATATTTTCTAATAATTCAATGTTAATGTAGTCAGAGCTATGCTTGTGAGAAATAGGATTGTGAGCTTAATAGATATTTGTGTGATTTTTCTAACTCAGTCCAGAATCTCTCTGATGCAGGTACCAACTCTGAATTTGATCCCGTTTTAATTATATGTGCAGTTTTAAACCCTGGTAACTAACAAAAAAATAGGTTAACAACTCTATGGTTTCAATCATTGTTGACAGTGCAAATTGGTTCCCTTAAAACTAATATGTATGCTTGTGGTTTACATTCTAAATCAGTGTATTTGAAAACTAATATGGTATTCTGAGCAGGTGTATCTATATGCTAGCTTGTGATTTTTTTATTATAAATCAATGTCTCATTCTAAGTTTTGTTGGGAAAAGTAATATTGGTGTGCATAGTAACATCACATTCTTTGTAGTTTTGTAAATTTAAGGAATTATAATTATAATTTAGAATCCATTCGCTCGAATTTGCAGTTTGAGGGTGGACACTTTTTCTTTCTGAACCTGCAATGGCAGGGAATGTGTTTTCGGAGGCGGACTATGGCTTTTGGAAGGAAGAGTGTATTTTTGGTACCATCTTCACTTTCTTTTCTGCTATAAAAGCATGAATAATTCTGCAAAATTTTGAGTAGATTGAAATACCCCTTTTAATACATTAACTTTAATGGAAAAAATGTAATTGCCAAATTAGGAATTGTTAGAGGTAATTCGATTAAGTGACAAGGAGATTAGCAAGAGAAAAGAAAGTAGATTGCAAGATACTCAACAGAAAAGATTTAAGTGGAGTTCGTGTAGCCACATCGGGGATCTAGGTTAGGACTTCTGAATTTTAAGTTAAGTTCGCGTGCCACATCGGGGATCTAGGTTAGGATTTCTATATTTCAGTTTGGATTCTTTTGAACATTGTCAAAACAATGAGGATTTTCTCCTCATTGTATGTCGCTTATTCTTCTATTTTAACTACTCCATTCAAACTTTTTTTGGGTTAATGCGTATGTGTTAAATATTTTTGAAGGTTGAATGATTCAAACTTTTTTTGGGTTAATGAAATATATGTTAAGTAATTTTGCATCTAATTGAATGAAGATTAATGAGTAAGTTGCTCTTTTATTAAGTCAACTTGTTGACAAAAACTAAAATTATGGTCCACTTTCATAATAGAACATGAATGATAAACAATCCAAATGTATAATAGAGTTCTGCCAACATGCCTCTGTATGCTAAAATTATGTCGATTCATAAGATGTTTCCATAATAAAATTGTGGTTGTCATGAGCCATAGTAAGGACAGTTAGGGCGTCAATAAAAGAATATGCTATTTCAAGCTATTTTTTTCTTTATAGTCTGTTGATGACGACATTTGATGGTTTTAAGTTGAGGGTAAAGGTTTGTAACTTGTGGACAAGGATTAATGAGTTTCTAGGTATTTTTTATTTTGAGTTAAAATTCTTATGCTTGATGTAAATTTTTGTTTTTCCTGATCTACTAACTTTGCTTTCTCTATGAAAGATGTAGTTTTGTTAAGGCAAGATTTTGTAATTGACATATATTTTCTCTTTATTTTTCTGTTCTTGAACCGTGATAGCTAAAACAAGTCTCTTTCCCAGACTTCCCAGTGTTGCATTTCCAATTTGGAGACATAAAATGAGGTATTGTTCATCAGTTTGCTAAGGCATTAATACCCCCACAATTAATTAGTGGGACTTCAGATGTTAGCAATTTTTTTATTCATTTATTTGGTCTATTTTTACGAGAAAACGAAATATTCTAGCCAAGTGATTTCAGGAACTTTTTGACTACATTGCGGCTAAAACTTGCAAATTTTATTGCTGGAGAAGAACTTATATTTCATCAACCTCCTGGAAGTTGGAACTCCTTTTAAGCGGACAAAGGGCTTCTCAATTTAACCACTTTGCAGCAAATCGATATCTCAAATAAGGCACATGTAGAACCATAATAATTACTTTTTCTGATGTTTCCTTGTAGATTATAGCTCTAATTTAGAGGAGGAGGATAAAAACATGCCTAAAAAGCTAATACTAATATCAATTGCTTCTGGAGTTCTTGTCTTGGACTTTATTAATGGAGGTATACTTTTAATGGCAAGACAAAAGAGGTGAGGTAATGACACTGCATTTTTGCAGTAGACCAGTGAAAAATCTATGATTCATGCTGAGGACATGCATTGAAGTAAACCCTGAGGCATTAGCGTTTGTTTTTTTTTCTTCACAGCGGCGAAAAGGAATGAAAAGGATGTGGAATTACCTTTATTCAAGTTGGCAACTAATGTGGCTGCAAGGAACAACTTCTCTGGAGAAAACATGATTGTAGAAAGAGGATTTGGCCCCGTTCACATGGTAGCATCAAAGCAGAGGGTAAACTTACTAAAAAAAATCTCCTCCAACATATTATCATATCTTAAAATTTAGAAAAAATTTCCAATGCCACTATTCACTTGTAGATTTTATTGTTTCTTTTTCTCTTAGAAACAATTTACTTTTAGTTTATTATTTGGAACTTATGTGCTGATATTTCTTGACACTCTTATGCCTTCTATTCATCTTTGCATTGATAATAATTTTATCGCGTATATAAACATGCAGGTGTATGAAGGATTTAATGAGCATCAATCGCTACGTTTCATTGTCTCTTCATAATAAGGTGGTTAAATTCTCTATTTTGGTCAACAATAAATTTGTACATTCCATAGTTTTTGTTTTGTTTGTTATTTTAGGAATCTTTTGGAGTCTTAGACACGTAACAAAAGATATCATTCTGCATCCAAGTGTTACCATGGATTAACAGATGTTTTATAGTATCTGTGTATTTGTCATGGTTCTTCTTTGAAGAGCAGGTTGGTTAATCTATAACTATTTCCTTTTTTTTTCCTTTTTTTTCTTTTATAATATAAAAATCTTTTATAGTTGTTTCTTTTCAATTTTATATAACTTCTCTATCTTGAGGGGATGGGACCTGGCTTGAGTTGTTTTATCTGTTTGGATATGTATGCTTCTCAATTTTTGAATATCCAAACATACCATGACACTTAAGGTTGCAATGAACTCTACCATTATTTAGGAAATTGTTGTTTTTTAGTTTCTTTTTGTGGTGGTGGAATGGGGTAGGCAGAGGTCTGCTCTTCTTACTTTGGTCCGCCTATTTTAAAGAAAGGGCAGCTTCATGTGCGAGGCTTCGTCACAACATTCCAGAAATATAAACATGTTTCCACTTGTAAATGTTGTTGTTTCGACTTTCCTATTTTTAACTATGACCACCCATTACATATTGTAGAATAGGGTTGCATTAATGTTAGTTCTTGGATTCATGGTACAAATATTATTCGCGTTTGAATCATCATCTACTACAATCATAGGATGAATGTGCGAATGAGGTGCGTGCTGAATTCCTTTAAATCATGTTTTATCTTTTTTTTTCCCCATAAATTTGGGATTATGGAGTATGACAGTGGTAAACTAAAACAAAATTCCCTTTTAATGGTTTCAAAAAAGTTTGATTGACTGTATGAATTTTTTGTTTCAATACTTAAATGATTGTTATTGGGTTTCTGAATGGGTTGCGGATCTTCTGCTTCCTTCAATCATGAATTCCCTTCACAATACTTTGCTTTTAAGGAGAAGAATATTTGAAGACACAGGGAGGAGAGGAAAACAGAAAAAGACAGACTTTATGTTGGTTTTCATGTCTTCCTTTGCTTACTCAGGTTTGATTCTTTTTCTTTCGTATATGATATATTATATCAGTCAATAATGGCCAGAAGAAGTTGGATCAAGTTGGTTATATTTGGTTTTTGGTTCTCTATAATCTTTTTGTTGTGTTTTTTTGTAAAAGCGAATTGGCCAAGGTGATGGTCTCCGGTATTTTTTGTTAGAAAATAGGGCATGATCATGGTTTAAGTTGATTATGTTTGAAATAGGACACAATGATAATTATATTTGTTGTCCATTTTTTTGATGAAAACTAGATAGGGGTGATGGTTCTAAAAATGGTAGATAAGCTGTTCTTCTTCTTTTATCTATGTACATGGCCATGGGTTCTTGTTTGTGCACATATTTAGTATTTTAGAAAGGGATGTACTCTATTTTGTACATATGCTGTAAGAAATGCTAATGGGAAATCATGTTGATTTCAAAGTAAATTCTCATTGTTTTAATGCAAATAATTTTTAATTATTTAGACGTGATTGCATTTAACTGAATAATAAAGCAAATATATATTACAATATAAGACAATCTTGTATTGTAATATATATGTCGAAGCAAAATGATTAAATATTATAAGTTTACACATCTTAAAAAAATTCCAGAACTACTACAAAGATAGATAAAGACAGTAAATTTTAGAAGCAAAACAAAAGATTTAAGATAGACAAAAGATTTAAGATAGGGCATGTTTTCATTCAAAAGGATTTGTTTCTTCAAATTGCCCTATCAGTAATAGAGAAAACTGAGACAATATTAGTATTGCAAAAGAAATATTTTTTCTTTCTACAGTTATGCGATTCCCTCATCCATCTTTATACTGGATTTTCAGGTATAGCCCACCCTCGACAGAGAAAACAACTGGGTATATTTACTAGAACCCGCGGGCGTGAACTATCATTTTCAAACAGACCCATCACAGAAATAATTTCTCAAGATATTGTTAATGCAGTTACCATTTTCCACGCTTCTCTATATAGTATTGCATGTTATCCAATTTTATTATCCTTTTGTACTCTAAAGAAATTTCAATGGATTTTATGATCTCCAAAAACAAGCCTTCTTTCTCTGACAAGGTAGAGAAGACGAGCTTATTAGTAACAAAAATTGCTAGGCTTAGGCTTGATCACTTTTGTCGCCTGAAGGGCCGCCGAGGCGAGGAACCAAAGCCTTTCCTTTAGGTGTCGCCTTGGCCCACTATGAGTCATATAAACTTATTATCATTTTTTATTCCCTGTAACTTATAATTTGGTTTTAAGACTCTCGTAATTGTGTTAGATAAATGAGTTTAGTCACAAGAGAATATATGTTGTGATATATTCTTTTGTGTAGGTGTACTTATAATTGGAAATGAGATATCAATTTATTGGTTTCTTCATTTTAAATAGTCTCACCAAAAATAATATTACCCCTACATGACATGAAATGCATTTGATGTGTGCTTTTAATGGCAAATTTGCATGTATAATATGTTCCTGCCTTCCTGGATAAGAAGGATTATGCATTCTTTTGACAGAGTTTTGTATTTTGTAGCAAAAGCCACTCAGAAAATTGACATTGATTTCTGGGGCGATGAAGAACTAATCTGTGTTGAGAATGGAAATGATGATAATTTTTTAGAACATATTTCGGAAGATTGAATTTTTTCAATTGGAAGTTGATGAGCTAAAGACTACAGTTGACAAAGGACTCAGAGTGCCGGAAAGTTTTCTTCCCCCGATAACCTGAGGCCGCCTATTCCATTTAATTAATGGTTTGATGGACTCTCCTCTAAATGATGTTAATCCTATAAACGATGGGAACAGAATGCCAGTGGGAACTTTTATTGTGTCTCAGCTAATAACATAGTATAATTTGAGTGAGTTTCTTTTGCCTGAAAGTGCAGTTATATGTCATGAAGAGGTTGTGCCTGAATGGCTGAATCATGTTTATTTTGCTGATCCGACTGAAAATGTGAGTCTTTTATTGAATGCTAATTGCTTTCACCTAATCATCTTTCATTTTATGCGATGTTCTTTTTTTTCTTTTTCTTTTTGATGTCATGAATTTGTTCTTTGGGGTTCATGAAACTTCCTTTGATATTTAATTTACTGTGCGAGCTACTAAATCCTTTGGTTTTCCATATCTGTGGACTGTGTGATTAGTATCACGAATCTGATTGCATTTAGGGACCCTGAGGTTATGGATAATTATAAAACAATCCAGTGGCTTTTTAAAATTTCAAAAAACCCTTGGATTTCCCCCTTCGTAAGAAGAAAGTTTTTTAGAAACACACCCGATATTTATTAAAATGTTATAATTGTCCCCTTAAATTTTAGACATATTTAAACCCGAGGGGGCTTTTTATAATTTTGTAACATCTGTGGTTTTTTTTATAATTAACCCAAACCTCGGGGGCTTTTTGGAATTATTTCTTGCATTAATGTAAATTTGGTGAATAATTTTGATATAAATTGATTTAAGTGGCCCATCTTTCTTGGCACATACTGTTCTTGCTTTGGGGCATATGATTAAAATTTCTATTTTTATGTTTATATTCCAACAACTATCAGATTGAGTGACATGTTTGCAGCAGAAAGAACATTTAGAAGCTAGACTTATACCCCTATTTTGCAGTTTTAGGTCTACCAGAATTTTACTTTGAAGGATATGCCATAAGAAAAGGGACAGTAGGCCATTTTAAAAGAGGATGTGCTTTTTTCCTTCACTGAAAGGTAACAGAGTAAAAGTATTTTGATTTCACCTAGAAAATCTTCAGTTTGACGTTTCCTTTATTTTCAGTTCGTATATTCGGAATTAGTTATATTCTTTAGTAAATATGTTATACATATGGATGACTGACCAGTTGGATATAGATCTCCGGAAATGTATACTACTATGGGGGGCATGTGCCCCCATTACTTTATTATTTAGCCTTTTTTTTTCATGAAGTGTACCCTCATTGATTGTTTTCGTATGATTTTTCTGAAAATTTCAGGAATTCCAAATTCAAAAATATAATTGCATCCAAAAATTATATCGAACACTCTGATTGGCTTCTTTGATATAGGAAAAAGAATCACAAAATGGATTTTAGTATCACCAATTTTTTTATCTCTCTCTCTTGATAGGCCATCTCTCAATTATGAAAAGGAATCACAATATGGATTTACTCTTTTTTCTTTCTCCTTCTCTCTGACCGTTAATTCACTTTCAAAGTTTGTGGGTTCTTTTCACGGCGAGAGCAGAGTTTTATTGGAGGGATATGATATTAGAATATTTTGAGCGTAGAATTCTTTTGGTTTATTGATTCACTATGTGTGCCCTTTTGGACTCTTGAGATGAGCTCATACGTGATGAATGCCTGTATTTATTTTGTCCATTTATAGTCTTATTTGGATTTAGAAAATTTTGACTGTGGAATTCTTGGATGGACCAGGGGTCTTAATGACATGTATTTGATTGTCTATTACAGGATTTGGATGGATTAATAAGTTTGATAATGCCAAAGGCAAATCGGGAGACAAAATAGAATTCTAACAACATCATGCATGAGGAATTTCCTTCTTCTTCCCTATCCGACCTGTCTCTCAACATATATGATGCCCCACAATCAAGCAATCCAAAGAACACAAATCCCAACCCTTTTAGCTAAAGAGAAAATCGAAAACAAGATCCAATTTTTCTCTTGAGCCGTTTTGTTAATTTGGATCTGATACTACAATTTGTTTTACTGTTTAAGGATGTAGAATCAACATTACTTAAAAGATGACATGGAAATGTACTTCTCACAAATGGTGTCATACTTCTTTCCCACTACACGAAGTGGTTTGGAGCTATACATTGCTCTTACCATCATTCCTTTTATTGGTATGATTTTCTGTTTATTTAATTTTGTTTGGGTATGGACTTAACTTTTTTTTTTGTTGAAACGAGTTCTTGATTTGGTCCGATGCGCAACAATATTTTGGTGAATTTGTTTGTTTTTCTTAGGTTGTAGTTTTGTGCCCGTCGTACTACTATTATGATAGACACCTATGAATTATTCTTTCAAAACTATACTATTTTTTGAACAAAGTGTATTCTCTTAATTCTTATTGTATATCGTTTATTTTAATTTGGCTGATTTCTCTTCAAGTTAAATTGCATTCTACAATATGACCAATATTTATAATATTATATAATATAATTATTTAGTTTTAATAACTTAATTTTATTTACATTAGCAAAATTATATGGTTCACGTGCAACGCACGTACACCTTACTAGTAATTTGAAAAGTCGATAGTGGTTGAATATTTTAATTGAATATATAATATTATATTTGTGAGATTATAGGCTAGTGGGTCCTATTAGGTATAAATAATTAAAAAATAATAATATTTTAAGTTGATAGAGTTGGTAATAGTGGGTCCCATATGTATAATTGGATGAAAAGATGAGAACAATGATTGATGAGTGATATAGGATAGTGTATAGGGTTGGGAATTGAAATTATAGATTTGAGATGTAGTTTTATGTGAAAAATGGAATGTGAAAATGATGATTTTCATTGGAAAGTTTATAAACAAACATGATTCCAGTTTTATGAATAGTTGGAAATTAGAAATAGGTTGTTGGAAACATAAACAAACTAGGCCTAATTTAGCGAAAGGTCTTCCATTGTACAACAGATTGGTTAGGATTAGCATAATGAGTTAATGCCTTTAGGTAGATGGAACTAAAGACCTGTAATGTACAAGCTTGCAGCAAAGACAATATCCCTCTTTATGGCGTTGGAAGCAGTCTCCATTTTCTTGTGAAGTGCCGAATTACCCATAATTGCTGCTGCATTTCTAAATTCACGACATGTTTCATCCAACCTCACTATCGTCCTAACGATCATGCCTTCGGGAACATCAGTTAGTTCACAGATATCTGCAAATGGTGTACCCTGTCAAATCAGAAAACCCAATAGCATTAGACAAGTCTGCATACGAACAACAAATAATGATATGACCTAAATGTTGATGGGGTTAGACATGCATAATAGTGGTTTGGTGAATGTATCATAGGAGCTTGATAATGTTGCTGAAATTAAAATTCTGGCATCTAAAATAGGGATAATTACAAAAAGTACCCTTGAGGTTGACCTAATTACAAAAAAAAAACAGCTAACTTTCAAAATTACAAAAAATACCCTGAGGTTTGACTCAGTGTTTTTGACATGTTTTTTGCTTATGAATGGGGTAAATGTTAGACAAAATAAAACCCCAACGGTTTTTTCTGTAATTTTGAAAGTTTTTTTTGTAATTAGGTCAAACCTCAAGGGTACTTTTTGCAATTTACTCTTAAATTTTTTAGTATGAGTTAGAACTACTTTCAAAAGTATGATTCAATAACTCTTTCCCACCCCATGCCATTGGTATTTATTGGTACTCCATTCACATTCTAAGGATGTTTTGGTACTTTTACTAGATCAGAAACAGCCAAAGAGTTTGATTTTAGAGGGGGGGTTCAGTGCAGCAAGTTGTGTTTCAGGAAGTCAAGTGTCAAGTTCCACTAATTCTATGGGTTTGATGAATTTAACCTAAATAAAAATGGCTTTGTAAGACAAGAGAAGAGGCTCAAGAAAAACGGGGAGGGAAGAGACTACCTTTGCCCATTCATATACAACTTCAACTAGACCAAATTTAAGATTCTCCTGGGCATATTCTTGAGGATCAACCTGCAATTTGAATTTTGCCTGAAGCTCTCCAAGTCTTATGGCCATATCATACAATCTGAAGTGTAAGAAAACCAAGATTCAGTATGCACTACGTTAAAATTATACATCTAACTAAATAAGTATCTAGATAGAAGGCCAAGCATTTGATATTTAGTAATTTTCAAAGGAATGCAGGATATGGTTGGGAAATGCAAATAAATGCTGCTTCTTTCCCTAAAACAATGTGTCACGTAGTTGAAAAAATAAGATACCTCTTTTTAGCTTGAGAGAGCTTTGGCGTAAGAGAAGTTTCAGAAGCGTTCTTCTGCTGAAAGACAAATGCAGACATTATCGCCACAGCTTCTTCTGGTTCCAGGTCATTCAATTGATTCTCAAATAAGCATTCTGTACATATCAACTCCTCCCCAGAATTCATTTCACAGGCAACACGACCTTTAATTTGTACCACAAGATCGGTATCTATACATCCAATTTCCTTCAAAACATCAATCTGCGTGGAGAAGACTTAATGTTAAATAAAATTATTGAGTGTGATCAATGTTGAAATAAATTACCCAAACTGGTAGAAATGTTGATTAAAAAAGGTTTGTGATTGTGTACAGAGATGAGGCCACATACCCGACCCTGAAAGTCAGGCATCTGCTGAAGTGCTTCATCCGACATTTGAAATTTAAGAGCACTCACTTCCTCACTATGTCGCTTCAATTCCCTAGCTAACTTAATGTTTTCCTCCAGTTTGACACAGCCATGGCACTTACTTTCGGCCATCTTTTGCAATAAATTAGTCCATTTATAGTAATCTTCAACAACCTTGATGTCTCTCAGCTTCAAATCTGGCCAGGTTTTCATGGGAAGAAGAGAAGAAAGCTTATGAAAAACTGACTAGTGTTAAGGTAGTTTCTGCAAAAATAAAATTGTAATTTCCACTCACTCCTCTCTCCTTATCCTCAATTTTCTTTTTCTCCCGTTTTGTCCGACTAAAATATCTCACCTTCTCAAATGTATTGTTATTTTCTCACTAGTTTGAATCCAAATAAAATTTTAAATAGTAAAAAAAAAATAATAGAATCAAATTTATTTATTATCATAGTTTTGAAAAATTTAGGTCCATTCACACCAGTCTTTGCATTGGACATGGTGGCCCAATGAATTTGCATTTATTATCTGACTGAATAACTAGATGTAAATGCAACGAGTTAACTGACAAACCTTTCACTGGATCCAAAGCTGGCGGATACTTATTTCCATCAGATTTCAGAGTCAACAGCTGTTGCACTGTATTTGAATAGGCACCAGCACTAACATCTTCAAGAAGCCGAACTTGGTCAATCTTTATTTTGCTATTGCATATGGATAAGAACTCATTATTCTCAACCCCTCTAACCTCGTAATTCACTCCAGCAGAAAAACCACGGTGAGGTAGTTTAATATTAATGATTCCAGATCCTTTACGAGATGTGACTGAAGAATAATATTCATCTTCCAAGCCACGTTTTGATTTCGGTACTAATACTTGAAAATCAGCACCTTTTTTCTCCCTACTATCAGATGTTTTCAAGATTGAAGGCAGTTCAGGAGTCAGCACTAAGACTATGTATTGCTTATAATTAGCTGAAGGTGTTTTTACAATAACACCTAGTAAGTGATCTCGGGCCTGCAAATTATAAAAGAGACAAAACCCTAAGACGCCATTTCTTGTATTCTATACAAAAAATGTATGCACAAATAAAGCATAATAAATATAAACTGATCTGTAATCAACTCAATTGAACCCTACAAAGACTTGAATAATATAGGACGTTATATCCCATGGATGTTTTGCTTCCTTTTGACCGTAAGAACTCAATTACATCAAATTGAGGACAAAATAAATCATAGCCGCGTGTAAGAATAAAATTCTTATAACTAATTAACTAGATATTTTGGACATAAGAAAAAAAATTTGTTTTCATTAACTTAATCTTTTCTATAACAATAAAACATTCAAGGTGTGAAGTATTCTAAATTCATCGAATATGGTCTATCCTCCCAAAGGAAACATCCACATACACTAAATAAATAGGTTACACACTAAATAAACAGGTCAAGAGTCTCCCATCTCATCTAGTGTTTCATATATGCATCTAAACACAGATTAGTCATTGATGTAGACTCACCGATTCCGATTTCACCAATACGACCCTTCCCGGAGTTAGATATTGTTGGGAAATCGGGGACAGCATGACTGCCTCAGTTATCATATTGCCGTACCTTTCAGCCTCTGAATGCATCTCATAATAATCCTCTATGGCTGGTTCACCCTTTATGCATCTACATCAACATACACAAACTCAATGAAACATGCCACTGCAAGAATCATCATATTTTGACTAGAAAGTATCTAAAAGATCACCAGTAGAATTGGGATTTTCGGAGCACTTTGGGTAGCATTTTGGATGAAATACAGTACAAGATTAGCCATAAATGCAGAAAAAGTGTTTGTTAGTTCTGGATGGGAGACATAAGGAGTCTAATGAACTCAATGAAATATGACAACACCTACAGCTTTAAACTTGTGATACACTATCAGTAAAAGAAATGGAGATGAAAAAAAAACTGCAAAGTTGGTTGAGGAGATACAGAGATCAACTTGTGAAGTTACAAACAAGAAAACAGGGTGAAGGAAAGCAGAATTTGAGAAAGTAAACTGTAATACAAGCCACCAAAAATATATTCGTTTAATTGATATGCAAATTATGTGTCTTACATAACAAGTGCATAGAAGATAATATAGAGGGAGCATAGTGAACTTGATCAAATTCTACTGGCCCCTAACTATAATAAAATAAAAGATAGGGTTAAATACAAAAACTACTCCTGAGGTTTAATTATGTATTGCAATTTACCCCCTTCATAAGTAAAAACATTTCAAATAGCCCCCTTACATCTTTACATTTTTTTCTGTTGATAAGAAACAGAAATTTTGTTAATGTATAAAACGAAAGACAATAATGGATAAAATATCCACAGAACTACAACGACTGGACTAGAATATCATAATGCTAAACTCCAATCCATGATTAAATCTGAAACAAACAAATGAATAAACTCTTTATGCCCTACTATCCATGATAGGGATGGCAACGGGGTGGGTTTGGCCAAACCCGGGACCAGTCCCGCCAAGAGAATCAAGACCTGGGACCCGCCCCGCTCCAAAACCCGCCGGGCGGGTCTAGACCCGCCAATATTTTTTTTAAATTACAATAATATATTTTTTTTGTATTTGTGGCCAAACTTTTAAAAGTAATCCAATGCAAATAGGTAAAAAAATAAATGTAATATGAAACTTATTAAAACTACATTTTACAACAATTTAGCTACTATTAGGATTTTTTTTAAAAAATACTATTAGGACCTTGTAATAATACTAAAATAATACTCAAAATAAATATTCAAAATACAATATCACAAGATTTTTTTTAAAAATAAATTACAATATTACAAGATGTTATAGTAGTAAATTAAAATCAATATAACACTCAAATCTAAAAGTAAATAATGGAAAATATCGAAATACATATTAAAAATTTTAAGAAATATTAATGTGGCAGGGTGGGTCCTATTGGACCCGGGACCTAAAAATGATATAAATATATTAAATATTAAGTTTATAAATTCTATTTTTATAAAAAAGCAAAAACTAAAAAAAAAAAAAAAGTAAATTCGGTTCACCCGGGCAGGTTTTGCATTTGTAGCCAGTACCGGTATCCGGTATAACCGGACCCGTTTTTGAACATTTGTGGACGGGTCTTTGCATTTGTAGCCCCAGACCCGCCCGACAGGGCGAGTCTGATGTGGGGGCAGGTTTTAACCCGCCCCATTGCCATCCCTATCTATGAAGCTACCCTAAACTTAATTTTATCCCAACACTCTATAATTGACTCTTCATTGTCATGGAAAAATCTATTGTTTCTCTCCAACATACAGACCAACACATGATAGGAACAATTACTCTCCATAAAATCCTTCCTTTACTCTCCAAAGGCCATCCTAGATCAATCATGAAAAGATCTGATCCCGAATGCACGTGTTGTTGGCCAAGCCCCCGCGACGGACGAGCCGCGTGGGCCACCTTGAGGAGTCACCCAAACAAGACCATGCTCAGTTAAAACATAGGACCATAACACCATCACGAATGAACAGTGTAAGAAAATATACTCTTGAGTCTTCGATTCTG
Organism: Rehmannia glutinosa; assembly: GCA_016081115.2. Lineage (NCBI taxonomy): Eukaryota > Viridiplantae > Streptophyta > Magnoliopsida > Lamiales > Orobanchaceae > Rehmannia > Rehmannia glutinosa. Next base: position 37,091,982 of record CM071924.1, on the reverse strand, counting down.
GCCTGCACAGAACACATCAATCCAGATACAGAAGAATATTAATATTCGGGTTTCTCTTTTGTATTACATCACAAGTAGGTACAATTTAACACAGAATCAAACATCAAGAGTTTTTTTTGTAATTTTCAAATATCTCTAGGTTTTTTTGTAATTAATCCACACCTTAGTGGTGGTTTTTGAAATTATCCCTAAAAGATATTTAGAATCCAAACTGAAACATGTAAATTTGAAATGTTTGAACAGATTTAGACAGGTTCATAAAATAAAATAAGTTGCATTACTTAAGGGATAATTACAAATACTACATTTGATATTTAATCGAATAAAAAAAAACTAAAGTTTATCTTTCAAAATTACGAAAACACCCTTAACATTTGTTTCTATTTTACAATTCCACCCTATTGAGGGGGCACATTGTAAAACAAATACAAACCACAAGGAATAGCTTTTGTAATTTTAAAAGATAACTGGATTTTTTTGTAATTAAGTCAAACCACATGGGTTGTAATTATCCCTATACTGAAAGATCAAGCAGTAAAACTAGTTCTGGCAAAACCTTGAACTAAAACCAAGCCGATACACATAAAATTGATAGCTAGAAAGTTCGACAACCAAAACACCGACAAGGATGGTAATTTAAAAAGACAACTTCTCACTGGACATAATGCATTTTAATTGATGTGGAACACACTATAATATTAGGCTTCCAAAGTTTCTGTACTTTTCTAACCATTGCATGAGTAGGAGCAGCATTTACTTTATACTTATGTTATCAACTAGCAAAACGGGTGACAGATGAATTGCACTGAATGATAAGATTTGACCAAGAAACACACATAAGATAACTCCATCCTCCAAATAAATGGCAAATGAGATAATAAAGTGGATCACAGAAGTCCATCATGTCAAACCAAATAATTGAGATAGCACCACAAATTTACCCTTACCAAGATTATTCACGCAGAAGAATCAGCCTCTCATCAACGTTATGGGATGTACTTTCAAATGAATATTCTCTCTCTGTGGTGACAAAATTACCAAATAAAACCTCAACTACACACCCATTTACCATAAACCGAAAACAAGTTTCACAATATACGGACAATGTTAAGGGTACACGTGTAAAGTCAGAAGCAGGTCTGTCACTGAGAGATCAACAAGCTCCTTAGTTTTCATATGTCGTGTTCTGATCATCAACCACCATCACCATCATACTGAAGCAAAGGCCATAGTCCAAGTTATTGAGTAATCTAGAAAACACTACTCATTCATCAAAAAACATCTCCTAAATTCCTAAATGTACCTCTGATTGGAATGGCTGTGACCGAGAATTAGAAGAAAAGGTCTTGGGAGAAAAAAAATATATATTATAAGGAAAGAAGAGAGAAGGTGCGAGTTTTAGAGCAGGTCCCAACTACAGTTAAGGCACAATCACACCAATTAAAGAATCTGAATGCCCACAAAGACGTTAATGTTCTTGAGTAACCACATAGCATCAGCAAAGCTCAATTTTCCAAAAGAGGAGCACACAAATTAGTTTCTACCATTCAAATTGTAACACAAAAGTATGTTCTTTTATGCTTACTCAATATTTTTTGTAGGTAGAGCTAGCTTTCGCATTAGAAGTTGTTGTTTCTCCGGAAGTTTCTTCTGAGCATGAAATTCGGCGAAACTTCTTTTCAGCATGTCTTCCACCTGCAGTGATGTTTCCCAAGAACACCAGCAAGATGAACACAGAAGTTAGTAACTCAACCAAGTCAGTAAACTAGCATCACAGCGAACAGGTGGTGTCATGAAACCAGCCTCCATTTAGCTCAATCAAGGCATGGTCTTATTACTAACCACAAACTACCACGTCTTCCTCACTTAACTAATCAGTTTCTATCCATGGTGAGATAAGCTCATTCCTGAAAGTAAAGGAATGTTCTTTGAGTAAAACCCATGTTCTAAACCGCCATACTTTACTGAAGCAGCAGGTCAGATAAACAGTGAATCATGTAAGGCAAAATTGTCACAAGACTAAAAGCAAGGCAAGCCTAAATTTCTGTTGAAAATATGGAAAACACAAAAGTTTACTTTGTCTTGGGGAACAATCATTAATTTACTTTGTACTTCTATGTCTTCATCTTTCCTTAGTGTCTGATGGTAGCAAATATATTTTGAGACAGTCAAAAAATCAAAAGGTTTTGATGTTTTAGCAACAGATTTCATGGTAAGGCAATCTGCAGAGGTACTGCAACGCAGGGGTCAAGAAGCAGTTTTGCAGCCAGCAAGGTTGGATGGTCGCTTAGTGCAGGCAAGAGGTGTTGCCTGTGGTGGTGGGTATGGTGGTCATAGAGATGAGGGCCAGACTGCCAGAGGCTCTGCAGGAGACTAGTGGTTAGTAGTGGGCCATTGTGACGGACATCATGGAGCCACGGCTTCACATATCAACAATGGCTTATCAAGATATAACGATGAAAGTTGTTTTCACTACTCATAAATTATTGCTTCGTTTTGTATTTATTAACTGCTATATTCTGTGATATCAAACGTTCTCCAAAAGATTTTTGCACCATGTAACAAGGTTTCTTGTTAATTTTCCAAAGAGCATGCCATTGGAAAAGCTAGCTTCCTTGACCAATTGGATAGATCAAAGGAAAAGCACTACAAGATGCCTCTGTTGTAAAAATCCCCGCCTAGCCCCGAGGGCCTAGGCGCTAGGCCCTCCTTGTCCGCCTATGATTTTTTTTCCGATTAGGCCCGCCTAATCCCGCCCAGGTCCCGTCTAGGCTCCTCCTAGGCGCTAGGCCCCAGTCTGCCGCCTAGCGAGCGCCTAGCGCTTTTTACACATGGACTAATCTTAAAAGATCTTAATTTCCTAGGTCTGCTAGCTAGTAGCTAGAATAGGCAGATTCACGGAGCAAAGCAAAGATAGCACATTGAATAACAAAGATTCAGACTCAGCATCATTGTGGAAGAGCTCTATGCTATTTATGGAACAGCATTCGGAGCTGCTAGATTGGCAGCAACAGAGTTTAAACCAAGCATTGGACTCGAAAGATACGTAGGCATAAGTGATATTGGGAAAGATGTTCTCAAGTATATTATTTCTTATTCCTCTTTGATTTGAACCTTTGTAGTTTTTTGCTCATTGCTTTTACTCTCTAGACAAATGCTCCTGCTTCATGAATTCTATTGTATTTCCACTATCCTCAGTGTTCAGAAACCTCTGTTCTCCAGTAAGTCAAAGTTATTTATACCTTCAATTCTTCGACGCGAAGCAGATGCAAGATCATGATATAGGTTAGTCGAAACTGAGATTCAAGCCTAGTTGCACTACCAACAATAACATGCTTCAAATCCTTCTCTTCAGGAATTTCATCACGGCACAGCACAACAACTGTACCAATTTTATCAAGTCCTCTCCTGCCTGCACGACCAGCCATCTGAGTATATTCACCAGGAAGCAATTGCCGAAATTCTTTGCCATCAAATTTCCTTAAAGCATCAAACACAACCTGCCAACAAAAAGAAAGAGAGTCGTTTACTCATAACAAAGGAGCATATTTTACATCTCTAACCTGATACCCAAATAACAATTAGTGAAAAAAAAATTGATTTATTAACTGCAGCTACATGAAGTCACTGGACCAAAAGTTACAGGCATGGAGCAGACGAAAGAGATCACTAAATTGAAAACAGTAGTCAGTTTGCAGCAACAAATTTCCAATGATAATAGTAAATTGAGATCATAGGAATGTGGAGAAACACAAGATGATTTTTGCCCCGACTTAAGGAGCCAAATTGAAAGCATCTATAAGATGTGCAAATAAGAAACTGAATCAAAGTAAGTAACGTGTGGCAATTTGGCAATAGATGTGACTGAAGCTATTTCAGGGATCGTATTGATTTGCAAAGCTACTTTCCAGATATAGCGAGGAGGAGCAAGAGAGCAAAAAGTAGTATAGCATGTTGCAGTAAAAATACCATAATTATGCAGTCAGGCCGAGGGTGAAACCAGAACTTTTCTAGTTACTTGCAGCATGTTTGGTATAGTGACTGCTGATTCCAGAAAAGGTCATTCCATGTGCAATGGGATTCGATCAGGAGTGATGTTTCCAATCTAACTGATTGGCAAATGATATGGATTAAAGACCCAATGAGATATCCTCACTGCCATTTACTTCATTAATAGGATGCCCTCTCGAATTCTGAATTTCAAAACTCCTTGCCAATCACTACTTGAAGCATTTCCCAATTCTCACCTCAGCACTCAGATTCCACTTAAGGTTTTTAGTTGTTCAGCATTTGTACACATTCATGCACAACACCAAGGAAAACTGGATCCTAGGGCAACTAAATGCATATTTTTGGGCTATTCATCCAACAAAAAGGGTTACAAATGCTATTGCCCTCTAACAAAGAAATTATTTCATTCAATGGATGTCACATTCTTCGAACATCAACCATTCTACTCCGATTCTTCTATTCAGGGGGAGAATAGCATGATGGAATCTCATAATTGGGATTGGAACTCACTTAATGAAAATATAGTCGAGAGTAGCCCAAGTATTCAGCCACAAATTCTCACTTCTCCACCAATTGAATCAACCGCTGTCACAATCGAATCACCTCCCGAGTCAACTATAACACCTGTTGAAACACCTAGTCCTATTTCTATACAGAGTCAGTCCTATAGCTCAACCTGTCCCCAACCAAATTGCAAATGAAAAGGAATTACAAGTCTATATGAGGCAAAACAGACGTCAGGAACAAGCTCAAGTACAACCTGCACAAACTAAGCATGATCAAGACATTTCCTCGGTTCCAAAATCCAGTGAAAACATGCAAGGTAAGACTGATCTCATTCCAGTTCCTTTGTCTGATCAAATTCCAGATTCTGGTTCAGATCTAGATCTACCAATTGCAGTTCGGAAAGGTGTTCGACAATGCACACAACACACTCTTCATAATCACTTGTCATATGTAAAGTTGTCACCAAAATTCAAAGCCTTTGTGACCAAGCTTGATCAGGTCCAAATTCCCAACTCAATTCATGATGTCTTACAAAGACCCGAATGGAAGGCAGCCACTCTTAAAGAAATTAGAGCTCTTGAAAAAAATGGGACATGGAATATCACCACTCTTCCTCCTGGAAAACGAATTGTTGGGTGTAAGTGGATATTCTCGGTTAAGCACGGAGCAGATGAAAGTGCAGAAAGATTCAGGGCTTGCCTCGTAGCAAAAGGGTTTACTCAGTCGTATGGCATCCAGAAACCATTGCTCCAGTTGCGAAGCTAAACACCATCTGTGTACTCGTATCCTTGGAAGCAAACCAGGATTGGCCCTATTTCAGTTGGATGTCAAAAATGTTTTCCTAAATAGAGACCTAGGGGAAGATGTATACATGGATATACCTCCAGGTTTCAAAAACATTATCACCTCCAACAAAGTGTGCAAGCTCAGGAAGTCGTTCAATGGCCTAAAACATTCTCCTCGGGCATGGTTTGGTAGATTCACTGGAGTACTAAAAAAGGCGGGCTATCTTCAATGTCAGGCCGACCACACCTTATTTGTCAAATATACCACTGATGGGAAACTCACTACCCTTATTGTATATGTTGATGACATAGTTCTTACAGGAAACCATTGGGAAGAAATGGGATCTTTAAAAGGGTTGTTTTCTAGGGAATTCGAGATTAAGGACCTTGGAAACTTGAAGTATTTCCTTGGGATGGAAGTGGCTATCAAGTAAAGGTATCTCGATGTCACAGCGTAAATACGTTCTCGACCTTCTCAAGGAAACAGGAATGGTGGGGTGCAAACCAGTTGGCACCCCTATGGATCCCAATGCAAAATTAGGGGTTCGAATTGATGGCATAGCACGTAAAGGTAGATACCAACGCCTAGTAGGGAAACTAATCTACCTAGCCCATACACGCCCGGATATTGGTTTCTCAGACAGTGTGGTTAGCCAGTTTATGAGCAACCCTTTCCAGGAATACATAGAGGTTGTATATCGAATCCTGAGATATCTCAAAAACAGGTAAGGGATTGTTGTTCAGTAAAACAACAAACAGTTGAAGTTTTCACTGATGCAGATTGGGCTAGATCGCATTAGTTAACAAATTCTAGGCTTATTTTATTTCCTATTCTGGAGGATCTAAACTGATCATTCTTGTATATATATTTTCCCAATCAATAATAATATGAATCTTTTCCCTCAACATTATCCACAATTTTGGTTCTCTTTCGATTCATCATATCTAAAATTATTTCAAAAAGACACTGCAACCACAAGAAATTGTACAATTAAAACAATTGATCTGGTGCCGAAAAAAGCTGGACTAGAGTAACTTTTTTTTTGTAGAAAACTTCCACACGTAAATAAGCAAGTAGTTAAGTACATAAATAAGCCCACTTACGAATAATTATGGCATTACTTAACTAATTTCCTTCTTTGACCTACTAGAAACAAATAAGCAAGTACATAAAACTTTAAACTCAATAAATGCTTGCTAAAGAGAAACTTTCCAAAGAAAATAACTATACATCCCTCATTGCACAGTCTTAGGAACAACTTACCGTCCTTGCTGGGGCATTGACTCCCATTGCGAATGTCTCTGTTGAAAATAGAATCTGCGATAACAGAGGTACTAAAAGCATTATAAGACCCAGAGAGATGTCTACATATGTAAACACAACATCATACTAATAAAATATAAAAAGAACCTGACCATATAAATAGTACAAGGGATAAATACAAAGACTACCCTTGAGATTTTTACAAAAGAAAAAAATTCAGTTATCTTTCAAAATTACAAATATCCCCTCGACATATGCTTGTATTTTATAAATTGCACTTATTGAGGGGGTTATTTGTAAAACAAATACAAACATTAATGGAGAAGCTGTAATTTTAAAAGACAAATGGATTTTCTTTGTAATCAAGCTAAATCTCCATCCGGGGTAGTTAAGTATCCTTAAATAAAATAAAGATTGCACGTGACATTTTTGTTTTTTTTTTTAGCATACAAATTACAATTCGCACCATAATTTACAACAAATAATAATAATCCAAATAAGATTCAAGTTACACTTCCTCAATAGAAACAATCACACACAAGGCTGGAAAATCAACCCACATGTCAACAGTGGGAAATCGAATCTGATACCTACGAGTCTCTGGCCTCCACCTTACCACTAGAGCAAGGCCTCATCGGCAATTTTAAACATCTGTAGAACATATATTTCTAGAGGAGTTGCACACTGTTGAACATGTTAATTGAAGTGTAAATAAAATCAAAGTAAAAAAAATCCTGAGATGGTCAATAGACGATTACAGAACCATGGGTCCAGACAAAATTTAAGAAACTAAATATTTAAAATCACTAACAATTTTGTAATTTCCTAATGGTCTTCTCACATTATCCCTCTTCCACCAATTTCTAATTCTCTCTCGAATTATCTACTCTAAAAAATACTAAAATTCATTCTCCAAAATCAACTTCAACACAAGCACCTTCCACATTAAAACTAGATAATAAACCTATAATATATAAAATTTAGAGTACTTGAGTTTCCAAAACATAGGTGTTTGTAGAAACACGCATTATAATATCCCGTTTTTTAAACAATAATTATTAGCATTAATATTAATAATATTGGTATATTTCTTATTTTTAAAGAATATCCATATGTCACCAATAATTAATAACAATCTTATTATTATTATTTTTTTCATTATCGTAATAAGATTATTATCTAATATTAATTATTAATTTCTGTCATTATCCAGTCAAATATTTGAATCCTAATAGAGATAGAATTTAGACTCCTATTAGGTGAGGGAAAAATCAGATTTTATGCTATCAACATTCAAGTCCTACTTATCACCAAACACCATAAATTAGCCCGATAAATACGCAGTCTTCTCCAACGGATTTTTCATCTGCTTTTGAAAAATGAGTCAAGATAAATTCTCTAGTGTTATTTTTATTCCCGCCAGTTGCTGTCCACAAAAACCCCAAAGACAGAATATTTATTTTTCCACCTCCATGTGCTGGCGCCGACCACCCACGCCGGGAAACACCCAAGTTGGCCATCTGTAAATCTCTCCTTTCCATTCAACATCAACCAAAAATACAAAACAAATGAAAAGAAGAGGGAGAAAAGTAGAAGAAAAAGAAAGAAAGAAAGAAAGAAAGAAGAGAGGGGGAAGAAGTTACGTGAAGAAGAATAAGAAAGGAAGAAAAAGAAAAAAAAGATGAGAAGGAGAAAAGAAATAAGAAAGAAGAGAGAGGGAGTGGCAGGGTAACGGAGAAAGAAGAAGAAATAAGGAATGAAAAAGAAAAAGAAAGGGGGGGAGCAAAGGGAAATAAGGGTTTTTAATTTTGGGGTTAGGATATTAAGTTGGGGTTAATTTCAATTAGGGTTGACCCAATTGGATATATTGACCAGTCAATTGACCAATTTTTCAAGCCAAACCCGATATATTTTATTCAATTTCCTTACCCTATGTTAATATATTATTTATTAATTATATGATCATCTGTATTTTTCGACATTCCCTACTCAGATATTTGATTTTATTTAAGGTGGGATATTTTCTATTCAAGTATGGTTTGTCATTATTAAATATTTCGTATATGTGTTTTCGTTTATGTGCAATGTGTTAAGAAGAACAAAGCAAATCATATTAGTTAGGGGCCATAAATAGGTCTAGAATGAAAAGTATCCACGGGGTAGTGCTACAATCATGAACATTATGTTAGCCCGCAGAGCCTTTGTATTGTATTTAATTTTCACAAATGTGTCCCTACTTAGTGAGTTGAAAGCTCACTCCATATTTATTAACACTTTTCAGGTTGAGGAGCCAAGCAAGGATTGGACGAAGTGGATGTGTCGAGAAATTTTATTTAATATTTATTTTCGTAAAAAACTCGGGGGATGAATGGATGTGTTTCTAAGTCCATTTCCAATTTCTAGTGTTGGAAAATGAATTTTCAAACTTTATTGGTTTTCGTATGAGAATTGAAAATATGTTTGGTTTGTTGTCTGAATTTCTGTTTAGAAATGAAAATATGTTTGGTTATAGTTTTTTGGACGTATTTTTGACATAGATTTGCATGATTATAGTGAAAAATTATTTGATTGTGTTTTCAAAAGAATATTTCCATAAAAAAATGGAAACTGAAGATGACTTTATTTCTATTGAGAATTTCCTAAACAAACATAAACTCATTTTTTGGAATAGTTGGAAAGTGGAAAATTGCATTTGAAAACACATCAATACATACCCTCAGATTTTAAGTTATTAATTGTTGATTATTGTTTCAGCACTTTCGCGTAGAATAATGGATTATTTTTTGGGTTTAATAATAAAATGGTTTTACTATTTTTTGTATGCGTATTTATGAAATCTTTACAGTTTTATTAATAAATTGGTTTGGCTTACATTTGAGAAATGTCTTATTCATGCTCTTTTAAGTACGATTTCTTGTTAAATTGAGTTACTAGTATAATTTGAAAATTGGGACGTTACACACACTCACATATTATTATACATGCATGTAAGGTCGTAGTTAATAAATTTGAGTACTCAATATATGCATGTGTATGTAAAGTATTCCTGTCTAAACCACATCATGTCCTAACCACATCATGTCATAATTCTTTTAAGATTTATGGTATCCCGTGTTTGTATTATTTCGTGTAAGTATCGCCAAGTCGATAACCACTGCAACGCTAATCCTGTCCTATGTTTTGTGTTTTTCCATTTCAACTCTCTCTTTCCAAATTTTGGATCCAATGAAGTGTTAACAGTTATTTTCGAAAACATCATATCATATGCCAGAGCCAACATACATGTTTCATAAAAACCTAAACAAAAGCTGGACAAGAAATTTTACGTCTGAAGAATACAAATTAAATACGTTACCTTGACCACCCCACGACAGAAAAGCATTTCGACAACTTCCTTCACAATTGGAAGTAGTCCTGCATGGTGCACGCCAATCCCTCTCCGAAGAAGGCCTTGAACTCTAACAACCTGTAAGTAATGTGCATATCAAATTCCAGAACCTCAACTTTATGGGAACCAGTAAACATTTATATACAATACCTGAGGTAGATTTCTGTCTGATCCTTTAAGCCTTGAAAATGCTTTATCACAAAATACCCGAATTTCACTTTTCTCGGAGCTAGTAGTGAGGTCAATCCCAGTCAAGTTGTCAGCTGATTTGTCACAACGGTTTTTAGAAAAGCAGAATATAACCACCTGTAGACACAAGTCTACCAGTTAAGCAAATATTCTTACTTCCCAACAAGAAAGCATGTATGTCCATTCCATAGTCTCATCTCTAAAGGTGATAAAAGATTAAATAATCTACATAAAAACACTCAAGGCATCTTTAGTAGTTCTTGTCCAGAAATATGAAATTTTTATTGTTCAGGATAAGGCAAGTCATAATACAAAAAGCAACACAAAGTATAATTCTGACGTATCATCATTAGCAAATAAAATTTTGGAAGATGCAGAAGGAAAAGTACAACGGATATCACTTTTCAACATACAGGTAAAAAGGATTTCTTCGAAAGCTTATTGATAAGCGACAACCATACAGAAGCTTCTGATCTCCTAGAACCCCAATTGTTACTACCACTGGTTTGAGTCCCCCAAGCAGCCCCAGACGATGTCAGCGTATTCTGAGATCCAGAATGCTTATTCTGTTTTGTATGAGAAGAATTTTCACGCCTAAGAACCCTGGCCCTTTCATTGGCTACTGAAGACCCAGAATAAGATCCTGTGCCAGTTACTGTAGCTGAGTTCTTCTTCTTATGCGCATCTTTGGCAGCTTTTAACCCCTGAGGTATAATTTTTTCATTTTCACATATTTTATAAAGCTCTCCAGAATAGAACAGGCAGTGCTCCAAGGGGACTGGTCTTGTTGTGGTCCTGTTTAAACCGAAAGATAATATGGTAGAAACAAAAGCTCATAAGTTCAACCGAGTAATTCATAAATGGGCTACTTGGTGTGTCCTCCCCTAAAGTTTGTCTAATACACACCTTAGCTGTGTCCAATTACATTTACCTCATGCGGTTTTGTAACAATTTAAAGTTTCCCCTTCTATTATAAGAACATAATAGAAAAGGACACATTAGCAAAAAGAAAAACTGAAAATCTAATTTAACAATTAGATACTGTTTTGCATGGGTGTTATATTTACAAGCCACCTGAAATTTATCCAAATTTTCACAAAATCACCTGTGGTTTGTTCAATATACAGAACTCTACCTTGAAGTTTTAGAAATTATACTCCATTTGTAAGGACTTTAAAATATAGTAACTAGTGCTTTGAATATTATAAGTGTAGAAAAATCTCATATTTCTAAAACGATGTGTAATTGAAAAAAAAAATCACATTATTTATAAAAAGGTGAAGCATATTGTTTTCCATTACCTTATGATATTTTTAAGTACCTTCATTCTTTTACCATAAATTATAAGGAAAAGAAATCAAAATATGGTATTCTTGAGATAAAAAAATAAAAAGTACATCAAAAATTCTTATCTAGAGCTGTAACTGGATTTGTTCTCCTAATCAGTCAAGAGCACCATCTTCAATTATCATATGGAATCCATCATGGATAGATTTAGATTTAGGCCTTTTTTTAGTTTACATTTGGTATGCTTATTGAAAGCTAAAAGTACCTTCGGATGTTTAGGGTATTTCCATCATTTTTTCTACAAGTGCTCAATTCATATAATGGAACCTAAGGGGAGGTAGTGATTGTGATTTCGGATACCACAAGGAGGTCTCTGTAAATGGGATAAACCTCCTCTGAGGTTGCTGTATTTCAAGATACCTAGGGGAGATCTTTGTAGTCTGTACTGATAAATAAGGACAAACCTCAGAATTGGCTAATCTGATTTTTCAGTGTCAGTGAATGATTCATTTCATTCAAATGTCAGGTACTTTTACAGATTTTAGTTTCAACGAAGGTACTGGTAATTGGACATACCAAAGCCTAAATATTGACAACCCTCAGGGGACTACAGTAAATAAAGATCTTTATAGATATATAGGCTTGCCCTTAAGCACACAACAAAGTCAAGTCATATGAAAATGTAAACTAGTGGAGGTTGAAGTTTCATATCAAGAAGGCGCTACCAACCCAGTAACACGAATTTTCTTTTGTTTTGTCCTACCAATCCAATCAGCAAATTCAATTGTGTTTGGTACCTACAGAAATGAAAAGACAATTTATTTAATTTAACATTATCAAAGGATCTCAGGACTACCTAGCAAAAATTAAATTGGTAAACAGAATTGAAGCCGACATTTAATGAATACACTAAAGAAATTGGACATTATTGAGCAACATTACGGTTGAATTGTCATCGTGATGTTTCCTGGAAACAACAGTTTCAACTTTCAATTGTCATCATATCTCAAATGGCATCATGTAAATGAGACCTCAGTTCTCAATCTAACATCACAGGTGACCAAAGGTCAATTTAAAACTTGAAATGTTAACATTAAATTTTCCCAATTTAAAAAAAAACGAAAATCTCTAATTAAACAGAAAGTCATCCTTAGTTGGAATGAGTTCCCATGTGCTTGAGAAATTGGATGTCATGGAACAATACTATGATTTAAATTGACATTTCATGGTTCTGGGATGACTATTCTAATGGGCCAGAGACCAGAAAAGTATGAAATGTGAAAGCAACAGTTACACATGCAGCTTACACATTTGCATTTATGCATTATTACAACATTTTCAATTCATTTTGTTTTATAATTATTCACCATAATTCTGAAAGATTTTTATAGCAAAAATGCAATCAATAAAGCATGTAAAATGATGGAATTTCCAAGCAGGAGGAGAATAAAACAGCTTTGCAATGTCTGGAAGATTGCTCAAATGCTCAATTCTCTTTTCAACTTTCTCCTGCTGTTTTCTCTATTTTCTTTCTTTTTTCTTCCTCCCTCTTATGGCGGTTTGGGGTGAAGGGAGAGTATAAAAGAGTAGGCAGAAAATCAAATTGCAGTGCTACTGATAAGATGAGGATGCTTAAAAATACAATTCTTTTTCTTTTTTGGAATTGTTTATACAATAATATTAGCATATATGTTAGGTCATGTGATAAACTGTGTATCAATCCAAATCTACCAGTGTCATGTAGTGGACATCTATAGTACTCGAGGTACCATATTGCCTCAACAAAACATTATTACTCCAACTTATTTTAAGTTACATTAGCTTCTCTTTCGCTGTGGCAGGAACACGGTAGTAGCCCACCTGACCTATTGAAGTAGTAACAACACCTAATCATACAACTTTCTCATATGATGGCATGAGTATATCGTATAACCCAAATCCAAAATTGTACATGGCCTGATGTACTTTACTGGTATGCAATAAACTTGATAAAACTCTCCATGCAATGATAGCAAATGAGGGTGCATTATGAGAAAGTTCACCAAGAAAACAAATTTGCAATTTATCAATAATATCATGCCAGTAATGAACAGTATGATTGGAACTGATACATACCGTTGCCGAAAGTAGCACAAAGTTGATATGCCTGGAAGCATGATGATGACTTCTTCCCAAACCACACCTCTTTCAACATCATTAACATAATGCACTTCATCAAATATAACCTATCTTTCCAAAAAAAAAAAGTAAAAGCCGGCAAGAATCTCAGAACTATAGCCAGAAGGCAAAAAAGATGCAAAACTGAATACAATTTGACAGGATATGTAACATCAGATATTATAAAGGAAGGATCAATGTGAAGAGGGGGAATTCACCCATTCTATGTCGCGTATGATATCAGCACCCCTGTAGAGCATTGATCTTAATATCTCAGTGGTCATGATGAGACAAGAGGCCTCAGGCCTCAAACTAACATCGCCAGTGAGAAGGCCCACATCAAATTTTCCACAAAAATCTCTGTACTTCTGATTGCTGATGGTCTTAATGGGAGCAGTATATACAGCTCTTGTGCAGTGCTGCATATGTTCAAGAATTTATGATAAAGTATGATACATAAGCTTTACAGGCCATAAAATCAGTAATTTCAAGGTCAAGAAAAGAAAGCATTTAGGAGGGATAAAATTAAAGGAATGCTTTACAACATTGAATCAATTTTAGGCCTTGTATGGTTTCATTTCCAATTGCTTATTTTCGAATTTTGTACTATTCATATAAATGGAATCAAGTTTACTGAAATCATTTCATTGGAAATTACCATTTTATATTCTCATTTTTCACACAGTAACATCTCAAAACCTATAATTCCAATTTTCATCTCTATACATAACCCTAACATATCACGTATCAATCACTATTCCCATCCTTTGGTTCAAACTACACTAGTGGAACCCACCACTATCACCTATATCTACTTAATCTAATCTAATTGGACCTACCAACAAGTCAAACAAATGTACAAACTAATTATTGAAAGTGGACCACACCCTATCACTTTTCAAATTATTATATAAAATGTTACCATAAAGCACATAAACAGACATAACTTCATTTTTATCACGTACTATCGAAAACTGCTCAACCAAACATATTCTCATTTCTTAACCTATATAAATTTACTTTTCATTCACTCATCCAAAAACCATTTTCACAGGAAAACCAATAAAATTTGAAAATTCATTTTTCAATAGTGGAAAGATGGGAAAAGGCGCTGGAAACAGAACCGTACAAGGCCATACCATCTAAGTACTAAACAAGAGCAGACATCAAACAACGGTGACATACTTTTGAAGCCAGAGCAAATGCATATTCTGCAACAACAGTTTTTCCAGCTGATGTATGAGCGGCCACAAAAACAGAATCCCCCTTTTCCAGATAAAATATGGCCTGTAATTAATTTTAAAAAATAAATAAATAGGTCAGTAACATGACTAACTAGTCAATCTAAAATATTTAAGTGCAAACAATGGTATGTCAAAGTTAAATAACAACCAATGGCGATATCAGCAGAATTCATCACAACACATACGGTTACTCATATTCATTATAAGAAAATCATGTGTTTATATCAACAAATATCAGCATCTATTTTTAGGTGGAAGTAAATTGCACCCATTAACCTCAGTGGCTTGGTCCACTGAGAACATTAGCAGAAAAACATTAGCCTTCCATTCAAGTCCTTTTATCATGATTCCTCATATTATTCATGATTACAACTTAGAGATAAGTAATTCAATTTTGCACTAATTCCCACAGATCCAAAGTTTGTCAATATAAATGACCAATACCTCTTTCTGGAAAGGATCAAGTTCAAAAGGAAAATTAAGCGCCATATCAGGAACAAGATCATGGAAACGTTCTGCAATTTCTTCACTGCCACC
Source organism: Rehmannia glutinosa (assembly GCA_016081115.2). Lineage (NCBI taxonomy): Eukaryota > Viridiplantae > Streptophyta > Magnoliopsida > Lamiales > Orobanchaceae > Rehmannia > Rehmannia glutinosa. Next base: position 37,076,613 of record CM071924.1, on the reverse strand, counting down.
ACTAAGAGCCCAAATCTAAAAATAAATAATTGACTCAGTCAGATAAAGCAAGGAACAACTCTAATAAATGGTGCAATAACTTGTATAAAAATTCATGAATGCAACAATTATTGAGTGAACTGTAACCTACCTCTTTCTGCGGTTGTCCACCAATATTTGTATTTTCATCCGCTCTTGGTGTTGACTCCTTTGATTCAACAGACAACATTTCATCCAAAATAGATGAATCTCGCTTGATAACACTGTCAACTGCATGTAACTCTGGTTCTTTAGTTTCTATTTGAAGGGGTTCATTGACAGACTCCACATGAGTTTCTGACTCAGGCACATGACCTAAATAACAGTTGTAATATTAGCCTTATAGAATAGAAAAGAAACAATATATTGAAATAGTTACATTCCAGTGAAGATGTTCATTTGATCAACCACAGATACTTAAAGATTTCAACAGAGAGGAGCAAGCCACGGATAGTTCCAAACATAAAAACATTGAAGCTGATGAGGCAAAACTAAATCACATTTCATAAATTATTGTGGTTGCAACTGATGAAGAAGATAACTGCCACAATGTGCATACGCTCGTCTATTTTGCTTGCGGAACAGGCAATTTTTTCAACTGGACCAAGAAAATCTTCTTCTAGGAAGATATTGATATAAAATTAGCTTAGGTTGCAATTGGATGGAATCATTTGAAGCTAAGGATTTTAAATAAATGGATTTCAAATCCTTAAGTCCTATTTTGAGCTATTTTTGAGTCATTGTGGTGGATTTCAAAGCCATTTTTATGTAATCATTTGAAATCGTTTTCCTCAAATCCAAATCCTTCCACCCAAATACAACCTTTAAAAATAGCATGCATGCTTCTAGGATCTGTTCTTTCTATCTTGATGTACAGTAACTACAAGTCAGATGAAGGTACAGAACTTAATTTAGAATAACATTTCTTATAATACATTAAACAAATTAAAGCTGCCAACTTCATAAAAAAAATTAAAGGAATAAACACCACCTACCTCCAAAGATTATCTCTCTTCCTCTCCTCCTGCTCCACATATCTCCTATTTTTCAAGAACCACATCTACATAAGTACTTTAGGTTCTACAATCACATTGAACATTCCAAGTACGAAAGTAGAATGAACTCTATTTTAAATTTAGATCTTCACTTCAAATTATATCGACATTCGATACCGCTTCCAAGAAATATCTTGACCAAATTGAATTACTTTATCTCGATGTCAATGATTCCAATTTTCATTTTAAAAAACAATTACCGGAACTAATATAAACAATAAATATAGGTATCAGGTATCCCCACCTCCAAGTGAACACTTCCATAACCACTTGCAAACTCTTCTGGTTTGCAATGTATATTTCTAAGCCAGACCAAACTTCGATATATTAAATCAATTTAGCTCTAGAAGATGTCCAAACATTTAAAACTAGGGCAGGTATTGCTTCATTTTATCAAATAAAAGCAGAAAGACATTCACATATCAGCTCAGGACAAGGCTTTTGCCAATAAAATCACCCTCCATATAGTACACAGAACCAGAATATTAACATGTACGGAGCACAGACCATCCCCCACAAATTTCATGGCATCATCTTCCCAAGCTTTATTGAACAAGTCATCAAACTGCACTGATAGCTCGTTCTGCAGTTTAATATAAAAAATAAACATTATCAAAATAAATAAAGAATGATAACTAACTATTGCTTCCGAGTAAATCAGAGAAGTACATATGTGGAATCATTAAATTAATACAGAATATCATAAAAATATTGAAGCTAACCAGGTTCACATCTGATGTGCTCTTGTCCACACTTGCTTTCTCATTAACACTCCACATGAAAGAATGTGCCTTCAAAATATTATGAATACTTTAGTCATGCTGATATTAATGATAGGTGTATAATGTATTGACCGACACCAGGCTCCTACATTGCTGTTAAATAATTACCTTGAGATCACCTAGATGCAATCCATCTTTAAAGCCTGGAGGAAGGACTTGAGCAAAGCCCCCATGCAGAAGCTCACGTGCCCATTCACCATTGCAAGCACCATCAGGAATAATCTTTCCCAAGGAATCAGCATTATCCAGTCCCCCTGGGCGAAAAGGGCGGCTGTTGATGCTTCCCCTCACAAAATCCTTTGCAGGTCCAACAATACGTGGCAGAGCACCAGACTCCTGGGCTCCTATTGTCAGTTCTGCTACATCCACCTAAAAGTACCATAAAATTAACTCTGCAAGGAAGTGTGGAATACTTCTGTTGCCCAAAAATGCCAGAAGTTATATGATTGAAATATGTGGAGAAACTGGAAATACACATGGAAAGTTTTGAATGTCAAAGCCTGCACTTATTCTGCTCGTCTTTTCATAAAAATCAGGGTGTAGCTTAGAATAGTTATGAACTGAACTACTAAAGTAGAACTGATATACGTTCCATTATTGTCAATCACAGCATCAGTATCATAGCACTCAGAAGAAAAACAATTCAAAGTGTTACTAGGAATAACAAACAATTGAACAAAGCAGCAATATCTATGATTTATTACAAATTGATCTAAAGACCTACTCATGAAACATGGGTCCAGTCAGTTGGATTTGAATCCAAGCAATCAACAAACTTAGTTAGCACGTTCATCTATTGTGTGCCCCCTTCAGGCAACAACTAAAGTTAATAACACCTTTTAGAAGTCAAAAATAAAGATTAGTGCTTAACCAACCAAGAAGCCTTTTCAGGTCAAGAAGAAAGTGCCTAAAAGTTAGAAAAAAATTCGCCTAAGCTTTGTTTCCTCATCCAGTAGTACATTCAGGCAATGTTTCGATGTGTTTTGGGTGTTATGGAGGAAGTGTTTTGGAAGAGGGAATTGAGAATGAATATATTGGAAAATATATAAGATGTATTAGGAGGAAATGTATTGGAGAATGTAATGTGTTTGGATGTATTTCTGGAAAATGAAGAAAGAATGAAATTGTTTTGAGGAACACATCAAATATAGCCTTAGCCCTTACATATTTTCATCTCTAGTAACTTAGATTAATGAGTTTAAATTTAAGGTTTTATTTTCATTTAAGTGCTACTGTACACTTCAGTTATCTAGGATTATTCTTGAAACTAAGAGGGTGTTTACCTGCGTTTATAAGGTCTTCACAAATAATATAAGATGTTCAAGAGCTTAAGCTCTCAAAAAGCTCTTCTCAGGGTTTGCCTGTATAATATAAGTACTATTAAGTGTGCCGAAATATTGGAACTTCTCTTAGTTCATTTTTTTTCAAATCAACATTCAATGGATATGATTGATATGCACATTAACCCATGGCGGGGTATATTATTTGTAATATTTTTTATCTTTTTTGGAGATATTCATATATTAGTTTTCAATAGTGATTGGGTGTTAAATGAACTTTAGTAGAATTAACAATGGGAATGGATTTCAAGGCTCAACTGGTTATGGAGTTGTAGGTTTCTTCAAAAAGGACAGTATAATTTTGGATTCCAGTACAGAATTATCAGTTCTTGGAATAATTGTTGCAAATGTTTGATATTACTGAGCTATCTATTTTTTTGGTAAGAATCAAAAGATTTTATTACGAATGAGAGAGAGAGAGAAACAATTACAATGGGACGAGAGGTCCCAATTAGCAAAAAAACTCTACAAACTAAGGGACACAACTCCAATTCCTAACAATGTCAGAAACAAAAAAAAAGCCTTAAAGTCCTTATAATTTGAAGCCCACCAAGCAACCCAAAATTTTATCCTATACCACATCTCCTCTAGAGGTTCCTCTTTATCTTCAAAAATTCTTTTATTTGTTTCCATCCACACTGTCCAAAACATGACATGGACAATCACGTTCCAAAGAGCTTGACCCCTATGACCAATAAGGACGCCTAAATTACACAGAAACATGTCAGCATCTTCAAATGGCAATGCCCAATGGACACCCAATTCCTTTAGTACTCTGCTCCATAAACTAGTAGTAAAAGGGCAGTGAAGGAAAATGTGATTCAAGTCTTCTGAATGATTCTTGCAAAGGATGGACCAGCTCGGGGACAAAAGAACATGAGAAAAACGCTTTTGTAGAACATCGGAAGTTAATAACTTACCCTTGACCAAAAGCCATGAAAATAGTTGAACCTTCTTGGGTACAGGAGCCTTCCAAATAGAATTACAAAAGGGGAAATGGTGAAAATTGGCACTTGGGAAAAAAGATGCAAAGAAAGATTTACATGAAAAAATGCCGGAAGGATCCAACTTCCATCTTCTAGTATCCTCCACTCCCTCCACCAACCTCACACCTTCTAACTGATTAAGCAAACACCACAATTCTTGCATTTCAGATTCTTCTAGACTACGAAAGAAATGAAAATCCCAGGATAGAGGGTGAGCCAATGGATCATTTGGATTGGACAAGACAAAGGAAGTGATAGGTTTAAAATGCGAAGAAGAAATACGGAATAAAAGTGGATAAAGCTCTTTGAAAGACTTATCTCCCACCCAAGCGTCCTCCCAAAATCTAATCTTATTCCCACTTCTCACGTGGACCATGATTGATTGATGGAAATCAGGAAAAACTCTAGAGATACATAAGAGAAATTGATCCAGCTGAAAATACACATAAGAGAAATTTAAACATTCTCTAAACTTTGTCATAAAGTCTGTGTGACTGTGTGTGTGTGTGTGCGTGTGAGAGAGAGAGAGAGAGAGAGAGAGAGAGAGAGAGTTGATGGAAGAGTTAATTACTACCACTTTTCAGGTAGAAATTCTATTAATGAACTTTCGGAGGTTGGAAAGCAAGATCGGATATGTTGGCCAATATGCCATATTTTTGTGTTAATATGCCAAGAAGTATTATATTGGCAACAATGGAGATTCACAATTTTATAGAAAAGAAGTTAGAGACCTAGGCATTTCCAAATAGCATAGGATGAAAGTTATGAGCCATATACCAAATGTTTCCTGAAGCATCTACTAGAGTTTCTAACGTAGGACACGAAAATAATCTAAAAAATTGCTTATTGGATGGTCGTACGTGATTGAATTGTTATGAACATTAGACGGGGATGATATTTTCATTGATATGGTTTGCAATGTTTGATTCTTTTTATCTTAATTTATTGACTCATATGTTTGACAATTTAATAGTAATTTTACATTTAATAACCATTTGTAGATTTATGTGAATCTGCATTAATTTCGCTACCATAGTAGTAATTGGGAATAATCTAAAAGGGAATTTCTTCATGCATACATATGTTGAATCCTGCTAATATTTGGAAAATACAAGCTGAAATAATTTGGTGTTATCATAAAAATCTCAAAGAACTTTTGTCCTCCATTATTTTTTTACATGTGCATTACAAGAAGAGCATATTCTTAGTTACTTCAACAATTAAAAATACGATTATTAAACAAGAAAAATATTTCTTTTAATAATCAATTTCTTAATAAAGTGTGCAAATTAATGACATATAAATTATTTGATTAAAATGATTCGTTAAAATTAATTCTAATAGGAAATGACATCAATCATTTATGCCAAGAAAGAATTAGCAAACTTTATTTCACATTTTAATTAAAAATTGCCGACTAAGAAACTTAGCAAACTCTATTTCACTTTTAATTAAAAATTGCCAACTAAATTTTTATGTGAAGCTAAAATAGTTCTTAATATTTGTGATATTTCGAAATAATTAACTTACAAAACATTGTCAAGAAATAACTACTTACATGATCCTAATGGTTTCAAATCCTTTTTGTCAATATTACAATAATCAGAGCTTATAATACGAAACACGTTACCATATCAAAATACAATTTATAAGTTCAATGATCTTATTTTGTCCAAACACTTCAAAAGCTATTTTGGAAAAGAGATAACATCTTCTAAGAACCTAAAACATTTGATGTTATAAGCTCCTAATATGATGTTATTTGCTCCTAAAACATGTTATCAGATGTAAGGTTTAGGTCTTATAAGAAATTTAAAATAAGCTAAAACATCCTCTAAATTAGTAATTGCCTTCTTTCGAGTGCAGAAGTTCGTTAGAATAAATCTTAGGTCTAATTATATTAATTAATCTCCTTGTGTACATAGGATAGGTATTGCAAAGAACTTTTTATTGGGTCTCTGTTCATCCTTCCCAACATATTATACATTATTTGTCTTCTTTCTTATTCACCACTCCTTCATGTCTCACTAATTTAGTGATGCACATGATTCTTTCTTGTATCATTGATCGTTCTCCATGCTCCTTTCAGAAAATATATATAAGAAAAAGCAAATTTTACAAAGAGACAGGTTTGTGAGAAATTTATAAACATTCCTCTTTTATTACTTCATTAACACATTTGTTGCCAAAATAGATGGCATGTATTAATAGATGGATGACCCCGCCCCCACAAACACGGAGAGAGAGAGAGAGAGAGAGAGAGAGAGAGAGAGAGAGAGAAGTCCTCCTCATAAGAGTTATTTGTTATATTACGCAATTTCCTGAGTAGGGGAAGGAACTTAACATAGGTGGTTTGCTTTCTCAGTTTCCTTGTATATGTGGATCTTCAAATTTCGATGATTAGTTTAGTATATATTCAATGCTTCCAGCCGAAAAAAGGAGCATCTCTTCAAATTTTATTGATCGACTGAATTAATAACCTTACACCAACATAGCCGACTTAATTATATTAAGTAACCAATTGGTTCTGTACCCCCACATCGCGGTAAGTAACCTGTTGGTTCCTATTCCCATAAGGCAAAATCAGCACTATCAAATTGGCACAAGCCATTGATCCCAATTCCAAAACTGCATTTCAAGATGTTGTCATGGTATCTAACTAAATAAAATCATTTACATGAAAGAAAAGAGGTTCAGAAAAGCTCCTATTACCTCCATCGACTCAGGCTCCCATATATGCAACTCTGATTCATGCTCTTTCCGCCTGCACGGCATTTCCCAAGATGGAACAACCACAGACCGCGTCATTGATGGCTCAGGCTGAATTTCAGCTCCGTCAAACCAGTCAAATTCCCATTGTCTACCAGCATTTTGTGGAGAAAAAACATGTTCATCCAACCTTGGGAGTAAATATTTTTCCTTTACATATTGCTTAATCATTTCTGGGGTATCCTTAGGGAATGCTGGCGGCTGTCCCACAAATACGCAAAATACATACAATCAATGCTTCCAAAATACAACCTCAAAATTCAAAAATTCTGCCTTCAAAACATTCAAACAAAATCAAAAAGGGAATGATAAAGAAAAAGCGCATGAACACACATATTTAGATGCATACCAAAGGAAGACAAGAGTGCTGCCCAAGATATGTAAAACTTACTCAGAATATATTAAATGCTTGAAAATAACCCTAATTCACAAAATCTTACCGTCATAAAACTGCAAAAAGAAAATTTCATGATGCAGCGAAAATTATTATTCCAAATAAACATTTTATGGTACAGTAAAGAATACTGACGATAATGAAATCTGGGAGAGGGTGGAGAGCATTAGGGCGTTCGACAGGAGGCAGAGGTTCAATCCTGAGGTGGCCGCTATGCCCAGCGAACCCGACCCGGAAAGAGAGCTCGTTTACCGCAGTTACCTCATTCATTTTCTCTATTTCACTCTTTCTGAGCAACTCATTCGATTCTCTCCAGGAAAAAATTTTAGTTCTGACTTTGGCACCAAGTGTGGAGTAGGCACAAGGCAGAGAAGAAAATGCAAAGGGTGGCGCTGTTGGTACCCTTTTTTTTTTTTTTTTTGAATCTGGCACCACTTTCTAAGATCATCACCCTCACTTTTTTCAATATGGTCGATTGATGAGTTCACCCCCCTTTTTTTCCAATTTTACCCTTGGTCTTATTTTCCCCAAAATACACCCTCCAACCTTTCACCTCCCCACTTTCTCAATCTAAAACAAAAATACACCCACCACCTAAAAACTTTCTATTCGACGGCAATGGCTCGTGAAATCCAAACATACCGGAGAAGAAGGATGGTTCTTCCGGATGATGATGACGACTTCGTGGATGGTGCACCACCATCCACAACAGGCCGAGACGCGATAGCACGATCCAAGCACCGACCCAAAACGACCTAGGTTCGCGAAGAAGATGATGAGGTATTGTTATAACTCCACTTTGCCTTAAAATAACTTGCATTTTTGTAGTTTGGGTGTGCTATTGTTTTATATTTAGTTGTATGGGTATGGGTTGGAGATGGGTATAGTTATGGCGCCATTTCGACTGTAAAATTTGAAATGTGGAACTTTGAAGAAGACGAAATGGCACGGTCGATGAAGATACTACTGTGGTGTTATGGCGCCATTCCCAATGGGTTGTATGATAGATACTACTGTGGTGTTAAGGTGTCGATGGATGATCTACTATTGCATTTTACAAGCGGTGCATTCCGTGATGATCCATCTGATGAGTTGAAGGTGGCGAAGTTGTTGGTTGCATATTTTTTGCTATTCGCGTGGGATCCAAGGTCCACAGACATTGAGGATTCGTGGTGGACTTTGGTTGATCACGTTGATCAGTGGGAGTCTTCCTGCTGGGGGAAGTACTCGTTCCAGATTTTATGCCACTACCTTTCACTATTACCCACCGAGCCCAAGAGTACTTTCCGTATACGGATTTGTTTGGGCTTTCTTGGTAAGTGATATTAATGTAATTTACATCTTATAATTTACATTTAGTACAAACATACATCTTATAATTTAACTATTTTTATTGTTCTTCTTAGATATGGGCGTTTGCGAGGCCATACCCAATATGGGGATTCATGTGGGGTTCGGCTCGGACATTGCTATTCCACGCTGCACACGGTGGAAGTTTCCGAAGTCCTCCGTGAATCTGCATGGCTTTCTTGACCGTCAGGTACACAATGTAATTTGTGTTTTTCAAATTTTAACTTATGGTAATAATTAATTAATTACTGATTTTGTTCTTGCAATTTTGTAGATTGATACACAGGACCTTGGACGCCGCGAGGACAATGAGCTTCCTTATCTTTTGCATGTCAATCTCGAGCTCCGATCCGGTGTTGTTTATGTTCATCGGGGTAACCCGATCGGGAAGAAGAAGTCCACGACGTCTATTACTCCTCAAGCTTCAAAGCGTCGACGCACCACATCTTCAGTCCATGCCACAAATGAGTTGACTTCATTGCTGGATGACGATGATCGCCTTGACGCGGATCCACATATTGAGATGGGTGATTATGATCGTCCAACCACCGAGGGCGTTGTTCCACATGGTCCTCCACACACCTCCACACCCTCTCTAGCTGCCGATCGAGCGCTATTAGAAGAATTGGTGCGGCAGCAGGTGGAGGCCATTGTGCCGACTTTGGTTGAGAGTGCCGTTCAGGCCTTGGTCCCGTGTTTAGTACGGCGGGAGGTCGAGGCGTTGGTTCCGAATTTGGTCCGGACTGGGATGCAGCAGGAGGTTTCTGCAGCGGTGCGGCAGGAGGTTCCACCTTCTGTGCAGCAGATCGTGCCAGATTTGGTTCAGAAGCACGTATCTGCTATGGTACCGCCTATCGTGCGGAAGGAGGTCAGGGTACTTGTATATCCTGCCATTCAGCCTACGGTATCTGCTCAGGTGCGCATTTATTTGTTAAACATTTAGAATAGAATATCTTTTGAATTCTGTTATTTAATGAAGTTTCCTTCATTGTACAGGATTCTAGTCCCCCCACGGTGGTGGGCCAGCAGATTGCTCCCCCCAGGTGGTGGGCCAGCAGACTCCTCCTCCTCCACCGTCGGTGCCGCAGGGGGCTGCGCCGGATTTGTCCCCTACAGATGTACGGACACCGACTAGGATTGGTGCATCGACACAGGGTTCACCGCCCACATATGGAGGGGATGATATGTCCCTTCGTGTTGTGAGAGCACGGGTGCCGTCTAGGTACCTTCGTAGCCCTTTCACGGCACACGAGCGCCGTAAGGAGGATGCCACACATACTGAGTATATGCGGTTCTTAGATAGTGATGAGAGGTAAGTTAAATCAATATATGAATTCAAATACACTATCGTAGTTTTGTGATTTTAACACGAGTTTTCTGTCTCAGCCGCAATGTTGGATACGCGTTTTGCACATTTGACAGTAGTTTCTTTAAGGATATCGAGTCGCCCACCATTGATTTGGATTCTGTGGTAACACAATGTTAATGTTTTTTTCCTTTCATTTCCAGGGTGTTATTTGTTCATGTTCATTGACAATTGACCTTATTGTTTGCTTGTTACAGCAAATTGATGCGTACTTAGTTGTACTACATTGCAAGCCTGAGTTGGCTGGTGTAGTGGTCCATCCCCAAGTGCGAGGTCGTATGGGATTGCTTGACACACAATTCGCTGTAAGCTTCATGTATTTCTTAGATAGATAGTCCATAATGTGTCATTTATTTTGTTTCGGTACATTCGTGTTTTCACTAACAAATATGTTTTCATTATGCGGCAGATCTAGTCAAAGTATGGACCGATCTACATGGAGAGAACCCACCGCATGCAGAGTTTGACGGGACCCAGCCAGAGGTCATACTGTAAGTCCAAGCGGCTACGATAATCTAGAGGGGGGGTGAATAGATTATCTCCATCTTTTCGATTTCGCCCTCTTTTTGCAATCGAATGCTCAAAGACAATAATAAAAGTGCGGAACGTAAATAACACACGCGATTTAAAGAGGTTCAACCCACCTAGGGCCTAATCCTCTACCACCCCAAGTATATCAGGGATGGATTTCAAAAAGAAAAAGAATTTTATTAATTACCAAAATTAATACAAATTCAACTTACAACACCTTGAAGAGCACCACACTCTTCTTCAACACCACTTTTGAGATTACCACAATCTCACTTGAAGATTACCACAATCTCCAAACGGCACCTTGTGAAGATTACCACAATCTTCACCCTTGAAGAGCACCACACTCTTCAACACCTCAACAAGAAGATTACCACAATCTTCTTACACCTAACACCTAGTTCACCCAAGTGTGTTCTTACCACAAGAACACTCACAAGGATATCTTGCGTTTGAATGACGACCACAAATTCAAGATTACAACTCGATAATGAATAATACAATTGAGTGCAAGTGTAATCAAGAATAGCCAGACCTCAAGAATGTGAAAGTGAATAGCTAGGCAAATTACAACAAGAAATAAGACAATGTAAGAACAAGTGTATTCTAGAGTGTATCTTGTTGTGTTGTAGTTTTCTCTCTTATTGTGTTGCTTCAATTCTTCCTCTATTTATAGAGGATGTCTTGTACATGATAGGCTCCTCTTGGGGACATGAATTACAGTAAAAATTGCAAGACAATTGAAGAAAAGAGTCATGAAATCAATCCCACAAATTAAGGAAAAGATGTTTCTTTGCACAACGATTACATTTTTTTGTCAAACTTGAGAAGCGGCCGTCGCGCACTATTAAGTTAAGAAAAGAACACAAAAAAAATCAACGGGAGACGGTCCGGGGGGTGGTCGGCCAGGTATCTAGTGCGGCCGTGTCGCCCACCATAGTGACCGTCCCCGACTCATTTTGGGAGTTCCGTAAGTTCTGCTTTCGTGCAATGCATTCCCAGTGCACCGTCGCAGGTCGACCTCCAAAATGAAATGTTGTCCGATTTTTGTCGAAAATAAACCTCAAGAAATACTCCAAAAATTCGTAAAAACATTTTAAACCGATCGGAGTATTTAGGACAACATTAGAAATATAGTTTTGATGAAATAACACATTAGTACAAAAAGTGTTGTCCGATATAAATTCCAATAAATACTCCAAAAAATTCATAAAAACATTTTAGACCAATCGGGAGTATTAGGACAACATTTGGAAACTAAGTTTCCATGTAAAAACCTTTTGACATAAAATCATTTAAAAGTGTTGTCCAATATTATTGAAAGTAAACTTGAGGAAATACTCCGGAAAATATCAAAACCATTTTAAATCATTTAGGAGTATTTGGACAACCTTTAAAACCATTGTTTTGGTGTAAAATCAAAATCATCAAAATCATGATAAAACCATTTATCAAACAATCTCCCCCTTTTTGATGATTACAAACCAAAACAATTTTAACGAGGTCGATTTTGAAAACAAAACAATTTTACCGGTTAAAGAGAACTATCCGTTGTGAGCGACAATATTCCATGCAAAAAAAACACAAGGATGGGAGAAGAGATATTCAAACACATATAGCAAATGCTCCCCCTATCAACATGCACAACAAGAGTTATATAGAAGCAACTTGAACATAAGCTAAAATATTAGCTTTTCGATATTGAGCTTAAGTATCAATAACTTAAAAGCTCCCCCTGTCAAAGAGACATCATTAGAAACATATATAAGTCCATACTACAATCAATGGACCAAGATTCTGTTTGATAAATGGTTTTATCATGATTTTGACGATTTTGTTTTTATACCAAAACAATGTTTTTAAAGGTTGTCCAAATACTCCTAAATGATTTAAAATGGTTTTAATATTTTCCAGAGTATAACTTCAAGTTTTATTTTCGACAAAATTGGACAACACTTTTAATGATTTTCAGTTAATGTATTTTTACACCAAAACAATGTTTCCAAATGTTGTCCTAATACTCTCGATCGGTCTAAAATGTTTTCACTATTTTTCGGAGTATTTCTTGAAGTCTATCTTCGATATAAAATTGGACAACACTTTTGTTTTGAGGTCAACCGATCGCCGTATATAGGCAACCCGTGCTGAAAGTTGAGAAAAAGCAGAAAACTTCATGTTTGCGAGAAAATGGTCAGGCAACCGTCGCCCAATAGAACAACCGGTGCCGTCGGCCGACCGACCCAGCGCAGGCGGCCGTGACTGGAGCAAATATTGAAACAGAACATTTGCCTTTCATTTTTTGTTGAGTGCGACCGGTTGTGGTTAGGGTCGACCGGTCGAGGTGCACGTCGACCGGTCGCCCTGTGTAAATGTTGATACGATTTTTCAAAGTCTATTTCTGTGCGACCGGTCGCCCTAATGTTTGACAGCAAAATTCTAACCGTTGTGCAGCAGACAGCTTTTCCCTAAATTGTGGGATTGATTTCTAACAGCTATAATCTTGATTTTAATTGCAATTTTTTTGTAGATATCAGATTCCAAGAGGAGCCTATCAAGTATCAATCATCTCCTATAAATAGAGGATGTTTTGAAGCACAACAATAAGAGAGAAAACTACAACACAACAAGATACACTCAAGAATACACTTGTTCTTACATTGTTTTATTTCTTGTTGTAATTTGCCTAGCTATTCACTTTCACATTCTTGAGGTCTAGGCTTTTCTTGATTACACTTGCACTCTATTGTATTATCAATTATCGAGTTGTAATCTTGAATTCGGGTAATCATTCAACACAAGATATCCTTGTGAGTGTTCTTGTGGTAAGAACACACTTGGGTGATCTAGGTGTTAGGTGTGAGAAGATTGTGGTAATCTTCTTGTTGAGGTGTTGAAGAATTTGGTATTCTTCAAGGTTGAAGATTGTGGTAATCTTCACAAGGTGCCGTTGGAGATTGTGGTAATCTTCAAGAAGAGATTGTGGTAATCTCAAAGGTGGTGTTGAAGAAGAGTGTGGTGCTCTTCAAGGTGTTGTTGTAAGTTGGTGTTGTATTAATTTGTGGTAAATTAATAAAATCTTTTTTTCTTTTTGAAATCCATCCCGATATCTTTGGGGTGGTAGAGGATTAGGCCCTAGGTGGGTTGAACCTCTTTAAATCGACGTGTGTTGTTTACATTCCGCACCTTTACTATTGTCTTTAAGCATTCGGTTCGAAAAAGAGGGCGAAATCGAAAAGATGGAGATAATCTATTCACCCCCCCTCTAGATTATCGTAGCCGCTTGGACTTACAGATTCATACATAACCATAATGCACCAAGTGGACTAAATATGATCCACAACTTATGGCTTTAAGAAGCCATAGCTTATAGCTTCTTTTCGTTAAGCTTATCTTAGCTTTTATGAGCTAATGAGCTTATAACCTGTTCTTATAACCTGTTTCTCCCCCTTTGGAATCATCAAAAAGAATGTTAATACATCATATATTCTTATCAAAGTGCGCAAGTAAACCGATGTATCGAGCCATTTGAACATTTGAAGCTTTTAAACCAGATAGAAGAGTCGAATCATACGACTTGTAGAAGCTTATGAAAAATCATTTGATTTGCAAAAACATGATCTCTATAAATATATGAGACTTTTGAAATCGAGAGAGTCATGTAGGTGATGAATTTTTCATTGAAACGTTTTATCGAACACTTGGCGGGCGTCAAAAAATAGAAAAAGCTATATATAGCCCTTGTAAATGAAATCAAGCCAAGTTTTTCATCACCAAATAAAATATAACAAATATCATTCATCAACAATTAATAAGCTCATCACAAACATATATGAATTACATCAAGAAAAATACATATAAGCCACAAACTCAAGGTTCAACCCATTGAGCTAAAGATAGTGAAATTCTTACCATTCAATCGGTAAAGTAGAGCAATGATGATGATAACCGAGCTAGATAATCCCCAAAATATAAAATGTATGCAATAAAATAAATTTGGAGTGAAATTTGTGTGCAATTTGCGAAGGGGACGAAAAAATGGACAAAATAAGCCAAAATGGCGAAGTCCGGAAACAGAACTATTTTTAGCCAAAAATCATCCGAGCGGCCACGGTCCGAGGGCATGGGCGACCGGTCGAGCTAGTGGGCGGCCGGTCGGCCCGCCTGGGACCCACCCAAATTATGGTTACATTTGAAAAATCCGAAGTTTTATCCAAAAATCCGATTTTTCGCCCCTAAGTTTTAAAAACGTGCAAAATGCAAACGTAGACCTCATTCAATATACATTATGTTATAATCAAGCTCGAAATAAGGTAAAATACTCGGTGGTAAATGAACAAATGTCCGCGAGTTATCCTTGAGACTAATTAAACACATCTCAAGTTTTTGTTAAAAAACGATCCCTTAGAAAGTTTTTCGAATCTCAATATGTTTAGTTCGATTATGACGAACTATATTTTAAATAATTTTCACCGGACTTGTTATCCCGTAAAATAAGAACATTTTAAAGCTTTGGATACAACAAGTCATAAGAAGAAGTGCCTTTCAAATATTTGAAAATTTCTTTTAACGGCACTTTAATGAGATTCGTTGGGATAATTTTTGAAGTCGAGCATATAGACATAAGGCATATGAAATGTCGAGTCTATAGAAATAATACAAGAAAACATACCTCGAAATTGTTTGTCAACCGACATGCCTTTCTCAACCTTTGTCAATCTCTTCATTGGTAGTCATAGAGGTTGAGATGATTCTTCCTTCTTCAATGCCTAACTCCTTCAAGAGTTCTTTTGAAATGTAACCATCTACTTGGCATTGAATGATTTGAAGTCCAAGCAAGAAATCATGCTCATTTCAAGTACACCTTGCATCAACTTAGAAAACCATATCTTGCACAAATATTCATTAGTAGCACAAAAAATATTCTCATAAATATGCACAAGTTTAAACAATATTGCCCTTTTTCACAAACAAAGAGAGTAGTATCAACTTTACCTTTTGTAAAATCATTTAGCAAAAATAGCTAAGTCAATCGTACCATACACGGGGTACTTGTTTTAAACCATACAAGGCCTTAAAAACAATCATTTGGCCTAGAGAAATTTTAAACCCCGGAGGTTGTTTTACATAGACTTCTTCTTGAATAAAACCATTTAGAAATTTGGATTTAACATCCATTTGGTAAAGCTTGAAATTTTCTTAAAACAAGAATGGGCAAGTAAAATGCAAATAGCTACAAAATGTGCTATGAGTGCAAATGTTACATCAAAATCGATTACCTTCTTCTTGAAAATACCTTCGAGCTACTAACCTCGCCTTAGTTCGACCAATGTTACCTTGGTCATCGAGTTTGTTCCGGAATACCCTTTTTATCTTCTTCATCACTATCATCATAGGGCATCCAATTGATCTAAGGTGTTCATAATAGAACATTTACATCCAAATATTTGGAGTACTTCATTTCTCATCTACACAACTTAACAAACTCATTAACGGCATCGCTTATATAAGCAAGAAAAAATAGCCCAAGTGTAAAAACATGCCTCAATCATCAATCACAAAATATCTTGAATAAGAGCATAGTAGAAATAGACACTATATAGACCATGAAGCAAGAAACGCATACTATGCATTTAGAATATCATCAAGAGTCTAATAAATCATGCAAGTTCAAATAAGCTTAAGAAAGCTATAAAAGGTCTCTTTTGAAATTAGAAAATCCGATAGCATATAGTTGAGATCTCATTTAAAAGAAGTATTTGAACAAGAGTTGGCAAAGCAAATATGTGCAATCAAATATCAAATAGTGCCTTTCAAAAAATCTAAAAATCCTCTTAATGGCACTTGTATGAAATACTATGAAAAACAAGCACATAGGCACATGACAATACATATATCGAGTCTATAAGAGTAAGAATAACACAAGTAAACGTACCTCGATAATTTATGCCTTTCTTGACAAATAATGACGTAAATGGCTATTTGTGAAAATATGTAAATCCTACACAATACTTAAAACAAATCTAGCACAAATCATAAAAAGTGTAGGCTAAGAGATATCGCAAGTAAGCTCATGCCATAAAAATCCATAGGAGATGATAACACACTCTAGTCTACAAATCCATAGGAGATGATAACACACTCTAGTCTACAAACAATGCACAAGAGTTTTAAAAACATCATATAAGGTCTTCTTTTTCAAAAATATTTTAAAAGCACAAATATATATTGAAGACCTTAATTAAAAAAATAAATACTTGAAAACTCATTTTGCAATTAAGACACAAATAAAAGCATGCATAATAATAAAATAAAATGCATATTTAACTAGGGAGATACGGGTTACCAATTACGCCATTTCAATGGGTTGTGTTGTTCCCATTGTTGATGATATCTTCCCCTTGAGAAGTCACTTTGTTGATGATGACTTCTTTGATTACTCCATTTCCAAGGTTTGTTGCCTTCCCATTGTTGAAAGTCTCTTTTTCTTTGAAAATCATCTTGTTGATGATATCTTTGCCATTTCCAAGGATTGTGTTCTTCCCATTTTTGAGTATATCCTCTTCTTGGAAATTTGCTTTGTTGAAAATAGTTTCTTCTTCTTTGATCAAATGAAACGGTCATTTGATGTCTTCTTGGCGGTATAAATTTTCTTCGATCATTATTTCGCCGAGTACCTAATAGGACATTATTTTGTGGTACCCTTATGTGTTTGGGTCCTTTGAGATTAGTCTTGAGACTTTTAAGTCTCCAACAATAATTAGAGCTATTTCTAGCTCGACAAGAAATAGCCGTATGACCCTTTTTACCGCAATAAAAACAAGTAATAATTCTAGGAGCATAATGACCAACATGCTTAGAGACTTGATTCTTTTTCATATGATTGACAACATTAAACTTATGATCAAGTTCTAGTTTCGAATTATCACAATAATCAACAATTTCATCGGTACTCAAGTTGGATTTAGATAAATCCCCTTTCATGCAATTAATATCCTCAACAAGAGTACTATTTTCTTTTTCAAGGTTTCTAACCTTGTCAAGTGTGGTGGTGTGAGCACATGATAGTGATTCATAGGAAGTAAATAAACTATCCTTTTCATTTTTCAAAACATTGAATTCCTTTTTCAAATTTTTGTATTTAACAAGCAAGCTTTGGAATTCATTTTGAAGTTCATCATAATCATTTTGCAAATCACTATAGTCATTATTATAGGAAGTAGAGGGTTTAGAACTTACCTCGTTTTCTTCTTCGATGCCTGCGAGGCATTGTTCAACTTCTTCATCATAGGAGGTTGTAGAAGGCTTATCCCATGTTGTTGGATTTGATGTTGTATCCATTTGTGAAGTAGATGCTTTTGAGTTGCTCCTTTCATTTGCATATACTTCATAGATGGCTTCTAATTTTTGCCATACTTCATGTGCCGATCGAATACCTACAACATGATCAAATTCCAAAGTGGTAAGTGAACAATGTAAAATATTAAGAGCTTTACCATTTAAGGAGATGATTTTCTTCTCTTCATCATTGAGCTTTTTGAAGCCTTTTGAGGTGTGTGGTGTATCTTTCATCGAAATGGATTCTCCATTAATAACGGTGTTCCAAATGTCGAACCCGCAACCTTGTAAATAGCATTCCATTCTTTCTTTCCAAAAAGTAAAATTTTTGGAATCAAACCGAGGTGGCTTGGTGGTGGAGGTGCCGGATAGATGAGCTTCGTTTGTAGCCGTCGATCGTTTCTCTTCACTCGCGATGTGAAACGAGCTTGCCAAAGAGTTTGGCATTGATACCACTTGTAAGTCCAAGCGGCTACGATAATCTAGAGGGGGGGTGAATAGATTATCTCCATCTTTTCGATTTCGCCCTCTTTTTGCAATCGAATGCTCAAAGACAATAATAAAAGTGCGGAATGTAAATAACACACGTCGATTTAAAGAGGTTCAACCCACCTAGGGCCTAATCCTCTACCACCCCAGTATATCCGGGATGGATTTCAAAAAGAAAAAGAATTTTATTAATTACCAAAATTAATACAAATT
Organism: Rehmannia glutinosa; assembly: GCA_016081115.2. NCBI lineage: Eukaryota > Viridiplantae > Streptophyta > Magnoliopsida > Lamiales > Orobanchaceae > Rehmannia > Rehmannia glutinosa. The sequence goes on along the minus strand of CM071924.1, from coordinate 37,057,985 downwards.
CAACTTACAACACCTTGAAGAGCACCACACTCTTCTTCAACACCACTTTTGAGATTACCACAATCTCACTTGAAGATTACCACAATCTCCAAACGGCACCTTGTGAAGATTACCACAATCTTCACCCTTGAAGAGCACCACACTCTTCAACACCTCAACAAGAAGATTACCACAATCTTCTTACACCTAACACCTAGTTCACCCAAGTGTGTTCTTACCACAAGAACACTCACAAGGATATCTTGTGTTTGAATGACGACCACAAATTCAAGATTACAACTCGATAATGAATAATACAATTGAGTGCAAGTGTAATCAAGAATAGCCTAGACCTCAAGAATGTGAAAGTGAATAGCTAGGCAAATTACAACAAGAAATAAGACAATGTAAGAACAAGTGTATTCTAGAGTGTATCTTGTTGTGTTGTAGTTTTCTCTCTTATTGTGTTGCTTCAATTCTTCCTCTATTTATAGAGGATGTCTTGTACATGATAGGCTCCTCTTGGGGACATGAATTCTGTAAAAAATTGCAAGACAATTGAAGAAAAGAGCTGTTAGAAATCAATCCCACAAATTAAGGAAAAGATGTTTGCTGCACAACGATTACATTTTTGCTGTCAAACTTGAGGGCGACCGGTCGTGCACTATTAAGTTAAGAAAAGAACACAGCAAAAAATCAACGGGGAGACCGGTCCAGGGGGTGGTCGGCCAGGTGCGCCTAGGTGCGGCCGGTCGCCCACCATAATGACCGGTCCCCCGACTCATTTTGGGAGTTCCGTAAGTTACATTTTCGTGCAATGCATTCCCAGTGCAGTCGCCTCTTTTGGTCGACCGGTCGACCTCCAAAATGAAATGTTGTCCGATTTTTGTCGAAAATAAACCTCAAGAAATACTCCGAAAAATTCGTAAAAACATTTTAAACCGATCGGGAGTATTTAGGACAACATTAGAAATATAGTTTTGATGAAATAACACATTAGTACAAAAAGTGTTGTCCGATATAAATTCCAATAAATACTCCAAAAATTCATAAAAACATTTTAGACCAATCGGGAGTATTAGGACAACATTTGGAAACTAAGTTTCCATGTAAAAACCTTTTGACATAAAATCATTTAAAAGTGTTGTCCAATATTATTGAAAGTAAACTTGAGGAAATACTCCGGAAAATATCAAAACCATTTTAAATCATTTAGGAGTATTTGGACAACCTTTAAAACCATTGTTTTGGTGTAAAATCAAAATCATCAAAATCATGATAAAACCATTTATCAAACACATACCAGCTGACCTTCTGGCGCCATTGGTGGAGTACGTCCATGGTGAACGACCTCTTTGGGATGGGGTGCGTCCATGGAGTTCGTTGGACCACGTAAGAACTATCTCTTTTCGGTATAAATTAATTAACTAATTATTGTTTTGTTCATACTCCCTAATTTTAATCGATTTTTTGCAGGTTGTTTTTATCCACAACATCAACAATCATTGGATTGTGGTGAGGATAGCGCTGAAGGAAAACAAAATTTGGATTTATGACTCCAACATCCACAAGCTACCGCTTGAGGTCAGTCTTGAGCGGCGTGCGACTCTCTATCCGTTTGCGCGTATTGTTCCAGTTTTGCTACGGCAAACTGGTTTCTACCAGGAGCGTCCGAAGTTGACTCCTCGTGAGAATTGTTGGATTGTCAAGATTGTTGGTCCAATGAAGAATTACGAACAACATGATAGTCATAGTTGTGGACCGTTTGCGTTGAGGAGGGTGGAGAGTTTTCTTATAAATGCATTTGACCCGACGCTTAACACAGAGGAGTATATAAAAACTCAGTATCATCGGCATTTAGCATTTACTACGGTGTATAAATTTAGCACTGATGCATCGACTTGGACCCCTCCCCCTTGATTTAGATTGTGTATATTGTGGGTATTTAGTTGGAATTGTGTATATTGTGGGTATTTAGTTGGAATTGTATATATTTTGTATATTTAGTTTTTATATAATATGTTTTGGTTTAACTTGAATAACTTGGTATGATTTGGGAATGATTTGGATGATTTGGTTTATGATTAGCTCTCTGGTATAAGTGAATTTGGGGTCGCATGCTGAGTCTGCTGTCAATGTGGCACGATGGCACGATCGCCATTTTTGTCGATCGTGCCTTATTTGAGGCACGATGACACGATCGCCATTTTTGTCGATCGTGTCTTATGTGGAACGATTGATAAAATTTGACACGATCATGATCTTGTCTATCGTGTCATATATTATGTGGGTCCTGCATTAAATGTTGAAAATATGTAACATATTCAGTTGGGTCCATCCATTAAATGGACTTGTTAGTTGGGGACAGACAATCTTTCCATTCAGAGTAAGATTTATGTTACTTATATAACATGGGTCCATTCATTAAATGGTGAAAATAAGTAACATATTGAGTGAGTCCTTGCATTAAATGGTGAAAATAAGTTACATATTACACATGGGTCCATGCAATAAATGGTGAAAATAAGTTACATTACACATGGGTCCATGCATTACACTTATAAATACATGTGTATGTTCAAATGTAGATAATAAAATTGCATTAAATCTTGGTTGTGTTGACGATAAAGATAATTTTTTACATAGTAGCTAATTTGATGAATCATAGCTAATTAAATCTTGTATGAACATGTTTGTTATGATTTTTGTTACAGGAAAATGGTAAGAACAAGGAATGAGATCGCTAGGGCCAATAGGCGTGGTGCTGGTTGGACTTCCCAGGAGGAAGAAGCCTGCTTTGATAATTTCTTCATGCTATGTCGTATAGCAAACAACATACGGCGCCCTGCTGTTTTCAACGGCATATTTGTTGAACTGAGTCGCGTGCTATCTGAAGCCATGCAAAAGGATTTCCCTGTCCTTAAAGTCAAGATTAAGATCCATATGATGCGCACCCACTTTCATGACTACCAGCATTTTACAGCATTGTCGGGTGTTAATTTCAACCCGTACACTAACAGGTTTTCCATCACTCTAGAATATTGGGCTCATGTTAGGCAAGAGAACAACATGCAACAGTTTTTCTGGACTAACGGCTTCCCAAGGTACCGTGACTGTGTTGAAGTTTTCAACACTCGTGAGGCGCCAGACATTGATTTCGAGGGGCTATCAGGTTACACCCATGACCATCCGTTGGAGTTTGATGGCTACTCTTCTGATGAAGGTGCTCAAGATGATGCTGAACGCTCAGAAGTTGACACTGGTTGAGTTGTCTGGTTCTTGGTGTCTGTTGTGTACTAGTTGGGTGGTCGTGCGCTATGTTTGTAATCTTTGCTTGTGTTGTGGTTTTTTCTGCTATGTTATCAGTGCTACTAGGTTGGTTGTAGAATGTACTAGGTTGGTTGGTAATGTACTCTGTTAGGTGGTAATGTACTATGAAGGTTGGTAATGTACTATGGAGGGTTGTGATGTAATAATAAAGTTCTTATGAAACGTTTTCAACGTGACAATATTATAATAGATCAACGCATGTGGCACGATCATTGCATTTACGATCATGCCACCATCGTGCCTATACAAGACACGATCATAGTATGAGACCGTGCCACCATCGTGCCTACGCAGGCACGATCAGAGTGTGCGACCGTGCCACCATCGTGCCTATGTAGGCACGATCATAGTGTGCGACCGTGCCACCATCGTACCATATGACAGTCTACTGAACAGAATGCCTGTTAAAAATGTGCCACCTTAAAACAAGTATTTCCGACAGCAATCACACCAATTAAAAACATGCATTTCCGACAAAGTTTTTTAACATATCCAATACATAACAAACAAATAATTCTAACCTAAGTTTATAGTCTCTGTACTACGGACAATGGGACTGTTTCCTACACTTCCACTATACAATTCAAGTTGTTTAGTATATAAATTCTTCCAATTTGCTGCACATTCATGGCGAAAATTATTCCATGTTGCAACCACGGGAGGCAATGGGTGACCGCCACTCAAGAAAACCTACAAATGAAACAAAATACATGTCAACAATGAGTACACATAATCTTTACTCAATTTTTTAGTGTTACTTCTATAAAATGGTTATTGTTCACAAATCCAACACAAATTAGCTTTGGAGCAATTGGCGCTTCTGTTCGTAATGGTAGATATGTGAGGGACATTCGCTAATCCAAACACACAAATGCAACATTGTAAGCCGACGCAACCAAGTGACCCATCTCGGGTAAACAAAACCAATGTTTCTTATGCGCTGTCTCGTTATAGTAGTTGAGACGAGACAAGATTTTGTCAACAGTACCATGTTTGACGATTAGATTGTACAACCCTTGGTTTTCCTTCAGCTCATAATATAGGTCTCCTTGAACCCGACCCCATGATTCTTCACCAAATTTAAGTAGGTCTGCTACGGCACAGAAACCACAATGACCATCACTGTCAACATCCTTAGTACCAATAATATGTTGATGTAAACGCGTTGGAAGCTGCTCCATAAAACCACTAATGGTCACTTTCTGGACCTTTTGACGCACAACCTATTGAAACACAACATGAAGAACAGTGGGACATTAGCAACAAATATGTCATATGTACATGCACAAATAAAAGAGATGATATTTACCGGTAGCTTTTGCCTCAAAATCAGTGAGAACATAGGTTGATTCGATGGACCAACATTAAAGATTACTTCTTCACATGGTGAACAACTATCCTTAATAGACTCGACATACTCGAACTTACTCGGGTCACGTTTGGTTGATTTGGATTGTTTAACCTTTACGGACTTAGGACGACCACGTGTGCGAAGCTGTACTTCAGGCTCAATTAGTGAGGTTGTTCTTGGATTTGTAATCTCCGTAATTCTTTTCAAAATTAACAACCTTTTTGATTCGGGTGCTTGTTCAAATTTGGTGAAAATATCACCAAACACCGAGTCCATCGAGACCCAATTTGAACTCCGATTTCGTCTTTGCTAGTCGGTAATATATCTAATTTTCGCCAAAATGAAGCCACTTGATCAAGTGGAATTGGCTTATCCAATCTCACATATTCAGAAAGTTCATGAGCACATGGGAGTCCGCACGTCCTTCTCAATACACAACCACACAACAAAGGGTCTACGCTACCCTCGGCTACACGATGCATTTCAGTATAGATCAAATTCAATGCATGTATAGACACCATACCTCGTAGTGACATGAATACAACCGATTTGTATTTATGTAAGACTACATTTTTGCTCTTCTCAAAAGAATGTTTGATTGCATTGTGTGATGTCTCGAGGAGGGTGTGAATCTGTTCCCAACATGTCTCGAAATTACCCTGACTAGATGCAAGCTGTCTTTTCAATGTTGCATGGTGACTCTCCGCCCTATAATGATTTTTCAAACACTATTATATTAATTTTTAGGATTGTATATTATATAACATAAACGCAATGATGAGCACAATAAAGTGAATTACCTATTTGTTGTGGTGTTATCGAAATGCATGACATTATTCGTCCAAGCAGACACAAATCTTTCTTTATACGGCCCCATCCATTGCTCCATTACATATTGTACGGCAACTGGATAATCACAAAATTCTGACTGCAATCTCCTAATTAAGTCATAAAATGATTGCTCAATATTTGCGATGACCAATAAATTACAATAGAGGTTAAAAGATTCCCACTTCTCTTTCATGGCCAATATTTTTTTGCAGTTTGCCAAAATATTCCTACTAATGTGCCACGGATAGAGAAAATTTCTCGAAGTGGGAAATGTCATCTCTATTGCATTCATTAGAGCCAATTCTCTATCAGTAATAATCACAGTTGGCAGAGAAGATGGGTCCATCAATGATTTTAAGACTGAGCAAGCCCATATGTAATTATCTTCACGCTCGTACTCCATATAAGCAACTGCAATACAAAATGTCATATGTCGATGTCACACCAACAATCTCCAACAAAGGTAACTTGTACCTATTAGTTTTGTACGTGCAATCCATAAAAATGACACTCGGAAAAGCACGCAACAACTCAACGCTTGTAGGGTGAGCAAAGAATATATCCTTCACGGTGTTACTCGTCTCGCAACGTCTATGATGAAAGAAATATCCATGCTCATTCAATTTATGCATAAGTTGTTGCATTTGAGATCGACCCTCATGCTCGACAACTCTATTCTTCATACGGGCATTGTAGATAGTCCTTATGGTGGACTTATTATCTTGAAACTTATTTTGTAGGCCAAACAAAATGTCCTTCGGCCGAGTATTGCCATGTGACATATCCAACACATATTCTTCCTCACTTCTTGATAATTGACCGACATAAGAGTGACCCTCCAAATATTGTGCAATTGGATGATTATGCACACCACATTCAACATTTAGTGACCATTCTCCTTCAATTGTTACTTGCCGACCCCTCAAACGAAATGGGCAACCACATTTCTTTGTTCCAGATTCTCTCTTAGAGACTTTTTTTTCAACTTTCTTAGCATCATTTTGTTCAACATCTCTAGTCTTTTTTGAATCACGGTAATACCCACTACGTTCACAAGCCAAAAATATCCGAGGTCTTTTCTTTCCTTGACCACTGTCTGACCTACTTATTACAATAACCATGTCGTGCTCATATCCTCTCTCACGCACCCAATCAAATAATTTATCCCGAGAAACAAATAACTCGTACGTCGTGAATACGTGTGTGTAATCGGTAACAACACCAAGCTCTTCAACATTCTCATCATTCTTGGGAGGACAAACAACACTATTTTCCGTAGGCAACGAGGCCATACCCTATTAAAATAAAATCAACAAGCCCAAAAAACAAACTGTCAAAATGGCACTATGGAAACCATGATCGTTCCACCCTCCATCGTGTCAAATGGCACTATGGCACGATCATTGAAAATCCAATATTCATAAGTGGCACGATAGATAGAATATGAACATGTGATCATGCCATATTGCCATGTGGCACGATCGAAGTGATGATCATTCCATGTTGTTGATGATCGTGCCTCTCGGCGGAAAAACAATGGTGCAACAGAAATATCGAACGGTAAAAGTGGATAAATTACATAATTTTGAGCTGAAAACCAAGAAGATACTTACATTATTTGGAGGAATCAATTCTTTGTTGTCCATTTAAGTTGTTGTGTTGGTGTCGAAAAAACTAGGGTTTATAAGAATAAGGTTTCAGCTTTTCTCAAGAAAGAAGAAGAAGAAGAAGAATGTAGCTGAAGGATGTGGGTGGGTGTGTTTTAGTAGATTTAAGTGTAATGAATGATGTGGGTGTACTTAGAGATTGGGGGGGTGTATTTAGAACTTGGCTTTTAGAGGTATTATAGTCTTTTAACTTAATGGCATTTTTGAAATATTAGAAAGTGGGTGTACCCACCAAAAAAGGGGGTGCCAATAGCGCCACCCAATGCAAAACCACAAAAAAACCCTGATCAGGGGCAGAATGGTCAGGCAGCCAGTCCTATTTTGCATTTGGGATTTGGGGATAATCGCACAAAAATCCCCTAAACTTCAAGAGACTTGCGTAAAAACTCCATGTATTAATAAAAACAAATGAGGAAAAATTAATGAATTGCCCAAACTATACGCAATTTTCTACATTACCCTAACTACATGAAAATTTCTACGGTCTCATCTCCTCCTCAGCGGTGGTGGAAATTCCAATCAGATTCGCCGGCGGGGAGGAGGATATTGGACCGTAGAAATTTTTGTGTAGTTTAGGGGGTTAAATAGAAGAAAATAGTTTAGGGGGTGATTCCAAAATTTGTGCATAGTTCGGGGGTATATTAAAATTTTCATAGGTATTTATATTTATACTTATTGTGCATATGTATAAAACTAAAGCAGTAAATTATACTAGTTTTATAATTTTCACAAGTTATTATGCATGATTTTCAAACGATTTACCTGACTCTGAAAAAATAGCTAGACACTAAAAACAGATATTTCTTTCAAGCAGAATAACGAATATAAGCTTTGAAAACCCAATCAAACATATAAATTCATCTCCATCAGATGACTTTCTTATTTATTCGATGCAGAAGCAATAGAAGGGTCAAGAACCAACAAGCCGAAACACCATTTTGACAAAACCAATAAGATTATGACATATTATACAAGCATACACACAGATTTACGAGCACACATAACTCAAGCAATTACAATAATTAGATGCGTACACGGGAAAAAGTCGAACCTGGTAAGCTAGTAAATCTAAGAATTGAGGAAGAGTTAAATGAAATTTTAGAGTTGATTTAATTACTAGAGGAAATTTTAATATATCCCCCAAACTATGCGCGATTTCTACATTACCCTCTAAACAATTTTTTTTTCTACTTAACTCCCTGAACTACACAAAAAATTCTACGATCCCATCTCTTCCTCCCGTCGGTGGATCTAACGGGAATGTTCCACCAACGGAGAGGATGAGATGGGACCGTAGAATTTTCGTGTAGTTCAGGAGGTTTTTTAAATAAATTCGATATATATATATAAAATGAAAAGAGAGTATTCCTGATCACAGGCTGATCAGGTAACCAAAAATAAGCCTGGAAACAATGTCATAATAGAAAACTAAATGGTCACAAGCCGAACAAATGGCTGAATGGTTGGGGCCTCGTTAAAACCTCCCAAGGTAAAACCCACCCTTGTGGGAAAAACCCTTGGCAGGAAAAAGAATACCCCCCATGAGTGAAAAACGTCCAAAAATGGGAAAAGAAACCTGAAGCCAGGACGCGCTAGGTAACAAACCTATAGTTGGACTGGCCAACATAGTCATCAGTGAGATAATGTACGAGCTCAGGAGGCGGGACGCCCCACCAAGTACCGTACTCCGTCTTCTTGCTCAACATGTCTTCCACCCGATTGCCTTCCCGAAAAATATGTCGATGTCATATGTTCCATATGAGCGAGAAGATGCAAGGTGTATCGCCAAGTGCCAAGGTGGTGCCATGGGACCTCAGCAGATCTCTTCTCTAGCAAGTTCACCACATACATTGAATTTGACTCCAGCCAAAGTTGTGTCCATCCCTTGACAAAAGCATACTGAATCGCCCACATTGCTGCGACCAATTCAGCTTCAAATGCATAGCCCGAACCACAACGATTCACGAAACACCCGAAAGAAACCTCTACAATTCCAGAAAAACCCAGAAGTTGTGAGATTGCCCGGCGCCCCTGAAGAACTGCCGTCCGTATTCGCCTTGATCCAACCCGGGAGGGGTTTTTGCCAGCTAACTTCCATGATCTTCGGTGCATGTCTAGCCCGTCCCAAAACTCGCAGCCTACGCAGGATGAGAAGATCATGTTAGTCGTTGTTCATGCATCCCCGATCCACATGATTCAACAATGAGAACCCGAAGGTGGAGAGTAGCTGCATCCACCGTCCAGATTTTGTTATGAAAAACCAACTCATTCTGGATATGCCAAATGAGCCAGATGCAGGAAAAGATAGCCACACGCCAGAGGTAAGCAACCTACTCACTGAAATGAAAGTTCATTAGCCGCACCAGGAATTCATTAAAATTGTGAGTCTCAAATGGGTGAACGTTTAACGAATCAAAAATTCATCGCCAGAGAGCCCCAGCAAAGACACAAGAGACAAATAAATGGTCAACCGATTCTGCAAAGGCACGACAAAGAGCGCAAACCGAGGGGCCAGTAAAGCTTCTCCTGGCCCATAATAAATCCAAGACAGCCAATCGATTGTGGATAGCCCGCCACGCCACACTGAACGCCGTTCCGGGATGTGTTGCAACCGAATCCAAGAACCCCACTTGACCTCTGGATAGTGGGGACAAACGTGAGCATATGCTGCCTTCGAAGTAACCAAACCATCCTCCGAATTCAGCCATACACGCAAATTCCTTGAGTTCGGGGCAATAGGGGCTCGCACGATAGCCCGGACTAGATCCAAATAAGCCTCCACAAACGAGAAGGTGAAGTGCCAGGTCCCATCATAAAAGTAGTCTGAAATGCGATGGTGAAATAAGTGTCTGTACTCTTGTGGGATACCAATTCTGTTTGCTATAGAGTAACCCAGCCAATTATTAATCCAAAATAATACATCGGAATTAGCCCCTAGGATCCAACGAGAGTCATCCAAGCAAGCCGAAATGCAAGGTTTAATCCCGGCCCAGATAGAAGAAGGAATAAACGATCTCCGAACCACCCCATCCGCCGTTAAATAGCACCGCTAAGGGTGCTGAAGATCACCGAGTCTGAGTTCATGACCTTCTAGCCCAATTTCATCAAGAAAGCCGTATTAGCCGCCACAATCGATCGGACGCCCAACCCCCCTTCAGTTCGAGGCGTGCAACACCGATTCCAACTAACCACCATCGACCCCTTTGAATTAACATCCCCAGTCCAAATGAAGTTACACATAGCCCTTTCCATTTGCTTGAGCAAGGTGTGGGGCCATTTGTAAACCATCATTGTGTGCACAAACGAACTAGTAATCACCAAATTAACGAGACAAACACAACCAGCAAGGGAAAGAGAAGAACCTTTCCATCTTCTGAATTTGAGGATGACCTTATCATAGACGGGCTGAAGATCCGCAACCTTAGGGGCACCTTTGAAGATCAGTGCGCCTAAATATATGGTGGGGAATGTTTCGGGCTGGATCCCCATGATAGTTTGCACCCTCCCACGTACATGCGATGAAACCCGGGAGCCAAAGTAAACTTTAGATTTACGAGGATTGAAAGCTTGGCCCAAAATATCAGCATAAAAGGTGAGAATCTGAAGAAGGATACAAGCGCTGGCAGAAGAAGCCCAACACATAATGACAATATCATCCGCGTATAAGATGGACGATGGGAAGATAATCCGTCTGGGCGCAATGAACGGTTGTAACCGATTTTGAGCAACCACGACTTCAATAAATTTGCTAAGTACCTCCTCCGTGATGCAAAATAGTAACGGGGATAGAGGATCACCCTGTCTGACCCCTCTAAAACAGGAGAAGTACCCCACCGGTGTCCCATTAAGTAACACTGATATTCTGGACGACCGAAGAATAACATCCACCCAGTGAATAAAGACCTCTGAGAAACCAAAACGGCCCAGAACGTGTAGTAAGAAATCCCACTTCAATGTATCAAACGCCTTACGAATATCAATCTTCAAGATCATATTCGCATCCGATCAACCATGCAAGACATTGAACCCTTCAGAGACCATGGCGATACAATCGTGAATCTGCCTCCCCGGAATAAACCCGAACTGCGTAGGAGATAAATAGGCAGAAATAATCGAACCCAAACGCATAGCCAATATCTTAGTAATAATCTTGAAAAGAAAATTACTCATAACAATCGGGCGAAAGTTCTTAATAGCATTAACATCTTTAGTCTTTGGGATGAGCGCCATGAAACTAGCATTCAAACCCAATGGTAGGGACGAGCTAATGAAGAAAGTCCTGGCAGCGGCGATCACCTCGATGGAGATGACGTCCCAGAAGTGGCGATAAAATATCCCATTAAAACCGTCTGGTCCTGGCAAGCTATCCGAATCCATATCAAAAACCGCTTCCTTAATCTCTGAATCCGAAGGAATGAGTGTCAAGCTAGCATTATCCAACGCCCCTACCCTGGAGGAGATGACCTGATCAACACTATCATAATCCGCAATGGTACCCCCAGTGTCCGCGAAGAGCTCCTTATAAAAGGAAATAATATGATTCCCAAGAACCACTGGATCATCAGTGTAACTACCATCAACCATAAGACCATGACTCATTGTGCGTCCATTACGAATCTGGCTATGATGATGAAAAAATGTTGTGTTACGATCCCCATCCTTAAGACATGCCGAGCATGCCTTTTGCTTAAGGAATTCAGATTGTAATAGCAACGTGTGAGACAACACCTGTTGGGCGTCCATCTCCTTATCCCGACGAGCAAATCAGATAGCCCAAGGTCTCAATATCTCGCTTGAATCGACGAACTTGCTCCATCTGATACTCCACCCTGCAATGTTCCAGACCTTAACAACCTGCCGCAACCTTTTGAGTTTCCACATGACGCACAACAGAGGGTTGGGCGTGGCGCAAGGAGCAGCCCAAGAAGTGATAACCAAATCCCGAAATGTGTCATGATAAACCCACATACGCTGAAAATGAAATGGAATCGGACCCATGCTGATGGAAGATGAGCAAGAAACCAAAATGGGATGATCATCGGATCCAATGCGAGGAAGAACTAAACCCTTGACCACTTGCCAAAAAGAGACAAATTGACAAGTAGCTAGGGCTCGATCCAACTTAGCCTGAAGGAGGGATAGAGGCCTTCGAGGGGAGCACCAAGTAAATGAATTCCCCGTAGTTGGCACCGCAAACAAATCAGCATCCTCCAAGAAATCCCTGAAATCCTGACAAGAGGCTTAGGATAAACTACCACTGCTAGAGCGCTCATGATGTCCCAAGACAACGTTAAAATCCCCAATAAGCAGCAGATGAGTAAGACCCAAGTTTCTCAAATCCAACCAAAGCGCACGCCGAGCAATATGATCACACAAACCATGAGCAAAACCAATATGAAAAATCATAGAACCAAATTGAACTTGTAGAACAATACATTGAGAGGAAGACCAAACCTGACTTTGGACAGAAATACAAGCATCACAGAAGACCCAAATATCCGGACGTCCGTTAGCCCAGAATTTCTGAGCGATGAACCTCAATCCCAAGCTACTCCAATAAGAATCTGAAATCGATGAAATGTCCACCTTAGGCTCACAAATAGCTAAAATAAAAGGCTTATGTTTATGACATATCACCTTAAGAACACTATGAGAGGCAATGTTCCCGATCCCCCCGGATGTTCCAGAAGATGCAATTCATTGAGACGGTGGGGGGGATGGTGCCCATGAAACGCACGGTAAAAACAGGTGGTGTGATGTAGAAACTGAAGATTGAGAATTAGCCACTTTATCTGCATAATCTGCCCATTGTTTTGAAGCCGCAAAGTCCATCTTAGTCAGCCCTAGACGATCCGTTTCAATAGCAATGTCATGGACTGGAGGCGATGGACCCGTAGTAACACTCTGAAGTAATCTAGATTTAGCCGAATCCAGAGAGCTATCCCCGGAAAGCACGTTTAAGAGCACGGATAGGCATTCCCAATGGATCTTTGAACCGTAATAAGCATAATAGTGGAGACAATGCCAATCTTTGGAAGTAGGGGCCATGGGGGCTAGTTCCCTAGGCCGGATAATCTGCGCCGAGAATGTATGGATGGTTGATCGGGGTATCGTCTCAACCAAGAGCCTCAAAAGTATTACCTAGGTGGATATCCGTAGGGCAAGTGACTATTGCGCGGTAGGGGATTCCCGCACGCATAGTCGAACCCGTATTTCCCATTGAGTCATCAACGCCTTGCCCTTGTCCTGCTACATAGACGATATACTTTCCGAACCCTGGAACGCCCTCGTTGAATCAATGCGGACGTGTTCTTTGAGGCCCTGGAACGCCCATTGTCGGTAGATGCGTGCTTTTCCTTAGTTGAGTTTCCCGCGGTATTAAGACGACAAGAAGCCTTCGAGTGCCCCGTAACATTACACTTTGAACAAAACTCCGGAGTTTCTCATAATCGATCGCACAAAGGAACACTGCCAACTCGTTCTACCATAATGTGGTCCTCCAATGGCTTTGCAAGATCAATATCCACCAAAGACCAACGAAATGTCCCGATAACCATCAAGCGATCGATCAATTGGTAACGGTTTCCAATAGCACTGCGATCCCCAGGATGGTATTGGGATCCCAAAGATACTCAAACGAGCTCAAATATGCATCCCAAACACTAGCCATTAATGTGTGTACCTTGTACGGACTGAAATCGAGGGACCTATGGAGAGAGCCAAATAGTTTCGGATTAAGCGCCCAATTAATACGTAGTTGAGCTCGAGTCCGATCCTGCGCATTAAAGAACTTGACACAAAAAAATCCCTTACCCAAGTGGATTAGTTTCCAATCATTTTTAATTCCCCATATTTCTGATAGGTGTTTATGCAAAGGCATAGTCGCCCATGGCTTGTTGCCTTTTCCTAAAATCACTCTTCCAATCAATGAGTAAGAAAATTTGGCGAGGCATTGTTGATAAACGTTTTAATCGATAGTAACGGAATAATAATCTCCCTTTCTAATAGGTTTAGGGATAGAATGGGATTTTCCAGAAACTACATGCGAAAATGGGGTGAAATTACCTGGGGCCTACGGAGTTGAATCCATAGAGTGGTTAGGACCTGAAACAATTTTAGCAAACGTATGGCCAAAATTGGATAGCATTAGTATTATGGGCCGAATGTTGAGGGTTCGATTCATAATCGGATGTCATTGGGGCAGAGCTTCCAGTAATCTGAGGTGCATCCTTGGAAACAGCTTCTAGGCGGGGGAATGCAATAGGGTTGCTTAGAGGATGGCAGACAGTCGCCCAGGGGACATCACCCCCTGGGAGGGGGCTGCCCTGGGAGGGAGAGAGGCCGCCAGCCCCTCATGGGAACACATAGAGGGGCCGGCCCCCCCATGGTGATGGGCATCCATGGGGGTAAAGTAAGGCCCCCTAGCGGCTTCAACAAGACAAGGAGAGGGGGCGCCCCCCGGAATATCCCTCCATTACCGCCGGACGCAAGGGTGAGGGGGAAATGGACCCCTTGTTGCTATTCCCTTGAACTGGTGCTGCAGACATTGGTGGTTGAGCAGGAACCGTACCAGCAGCTGCGTGAGAGATCGGTGGTTGGGCTGGGAGTTTTTCAGACGGGAGGAACTTCCAGAGGCCGTAGAAGGTGGACGGGGTGGCATACGATTTCCCTTTGCCGGAGTGGTGATCGATCGGACTTGCAGAGGTCATGTCGCCAGACTGATTTTCAGCAGCATAGTATGTTGATGATGCATGCGCTGAATTACTAGAAGAAATAATTGAGGGCTGTGGACGTGCATGATGTGACGTGTAATTGGAGGTTAAATCGTAGAATAATTCCGACGGCCATGGTGGCGGCGTGCCAGGGGACACCAGTGGAAATAGATGGCCGGATGGGAGATCAAGTATAGAGCATTCTCTACGTTGTCATTTAAAATAGTTTAAGGGGTAACGTAGAAAATCGCGCATAGTTTGGGGGGTTCATTAATTTTTCCTGTAAAAAAATATAGGATATAGACTAAAACTTGTATAAGATTGTCTTGCGAGTCATCTTATGTAAGAAGGATCTGCATGACCCGACCCGTTGTCCTACCCAATTTGTTTTTTTTATTTTTCTTTTTTTTAATATTTCCACTTTCCCACTTTTTCCTTTCTTTTTTTTTTTTTTTCATTTAGATTTATTCCTTTTTTGTCCTTTTGGCTCTGCATATTCTTTCATACCCACCATTCCTGTCGATTTGCTTTAACTAATACACTATCACCTCCGTCGCTGAGTTCACTCTCTAAATTGTCTCAAAGTGTGTGTCGTTGTCTCTATTTTTTGCTCGTAGCCACTTTTGCCTTCCTCTATGGAAGTTGTAGGCAATTAGTTTCTAATTTATAAAAAAAATTGCCTGTGTATAAATTTTGTTGAGAATTTATATGTGTTAGTCCAAGTGGCCACGAAAATCAAAAGGGGGTGAATAAATTTTCCCGATTTTTCGATTTATGCCTTCTTTTTCAAATATATGAAAAACTCTTCAAGAATGAGATAGAAAAAGAAGTATGAACACAATGATTTAAAGTGGTTAAACTCACATAGAGCCTAATCAACTACCACCCGGTATGTCCGAGTAGATTTCAAAAAGGAAAATGTTTATTAATAGATACCAAACTATTACAACTTTCACCTTGAAGAGTACCACACTCTTCATACAACACCAACTTAGAAGAGCACCACACTCTTCTCACCTCTATGAAGAGCATCAAACTCTTCAACACCTATAAATCAACAAGTGTGTTACAACCACAAGAACACTCAGCAAGTAGATCTTGTTTTGGATGAATTTACAAAATACAATCAAGGTTACACTTTGAAAGAAATATTACAACTCCAAAGTGTAAGTATAATCAAGAAGGAAAGCCTAATAAGCAAGATGTGAAAGTGATAAGCTTAAAGCTAATACAACAAGAATGTCGAAAATAAAGAACAATAGAATTTGATTTGTGATTTTGCTTGTTATGTTGTATGCTTGTGTTGTGTCTTTGATCCTTCAATCCTTAATATATTTATAAGAGAGCTCCAAGATGTAATCTCCAATATAGGATCCTCCTAATTTGAATTTGTCTGCAAAGAAGGATCAAACAACTCCAAGAAATGGTTAAGAAATGATAAAGCCTTAATTTCATGAGAAGTGCGTGCTCAACGGATTGTTTCTACTGTCAAAACAATAGGACGACCGGTCGCCATATTAAAATTTCAAATTTTAAAGCCGTTGAAAAGTTGTTTGACACATGATGTTGTAGAGGGCGACCATTCACTGTATAGGGCGACCGGTTGCTATAGATAGTGACCGTTTGCTCGAGAAACAGAAGGGTTTTGAAGCAAAAACAAGAACACCCAGGCATAGGGCGACTGGTCGCCCTACCTGCTTCCAGCCTTCTGCTTTGTTCTGTGAAATACAAACTTTCAGTTACGGGTCTCCCTATAGGGTGACCGGTCGACCTATTCACAAAGAAGTTGTCCAATTTTTATCAAAAATAAAGTTCAAGAAGTACTTCGAAAACATAGTAAAAATCACTTAAAATATTTTAAAGTATTTGGACAACATATGGAAACATTGTTTGGGTATAAAACTCATTTATATGAAATCATCAAAATCAAAATAAAAACATCGATATAACAAACTCCCCATTTTTGATGATTACAAACCAAAACAATTTAAGAGAGCGAATTAAATTGAAACAAGATTTTTCGGTCAAAATCAACTATCCATTTTAAGCAACACTTCTCAAGACAAAAGATCATAAGGATAGGAGCAATGATTTTTCAAGAACAAGTTGTAAAAGCTCCCCCTATCAACATGTTGAGCAATAAAGTAAACAACTTAAAAGGTAGAAGCTTAGCTTTTCCACAAATAGCTTAAAAAGCTTGAGAGCTTAAATGCTCCCCCTGTCAAAATAGCTCATTAGTCATAAGGCTCAATAAAATCAATAATAATCCACAACTTATAGCTTTTTTTGACTGAACTTTTTCTGCGAGCTTTTTCTAGCTCATTTGATCTTACCATTAACTTATGAGCTCTTTTCATTTTTCTCCCCCTTTGGAATCACCAAAAAGACTATTAGCACAATAAAAACATCGTAGTCACATATCAAAGTGCACATGAGGATAAAAAAAATAAGCAATTATCACGAAAATACCATGCTTTGAGTACGAGAAATCAGAAAATCATTTGAAGAACATGGGAGATATACATAAACATGATCAATACGTGGATTACAATCAAGTGTAGCCAAGAAGATCATTCAAAAGAGTGAAATATCATTGAGGCATTATATCAAACACTTGGCATGTATAGATGGAAAACCAAAGATGTATATCCCATTTGTATAAAGAATAGAGCCAAAAAATTCAATACCAATCCTAATTCTATAGCCAAATGAAAGTCCTTTTTTGATTCTTGAATTGTGCATACTAAAGTGGTCGAGATGTTAGACGATTTACAAGCCTATGGTAGTTTTACATTCACTGAATTGATTTTGAGCGCAAACACTTACCATACACTTTGAGAGCTGAGTGATACACTACTACTTGTGAGTCACGATGTCAAGTACCCGAGTGAGTATTAATTATGCCGAATTTAAGATTGATGACTTCTTGATAATGAATTGCATGGCTTACATAAATATGGAGTCAAATGAGATTATATGTTTATAGTGTTCTTGTATGTTCTTTTTACCCCTTGAGATTATTTTTCTTAATTTGCTCGAGGACGAGCAATGCTTTAAGTGTGGAGGAATTTGATACGTGTAAAATATACGTGCATTTAGGGGCTTAAAATGATATATAATTGATATTTTGTATGTAAATTTAGTGTGTTTTACTTGGTTTCCTTAGAAGGGCATGTTATTGCATATTCTTGTAATTTTTTACAGGCAACAGAGCTTAATTGAAAAGATATCAGTTGGATGGCCTGGACAAGATCGACGAGTGCAAAGAGAAGATCGAAAAGACGAAGAAACTGGATGAAAACTAGTCACACGGTCGGACCATGAGGTATCAGACGACCGTGTGAAGCAGAGCGTCCGTGTGAAGTGTTTGGGAGAAAACATGGGCGAAACCAAGCCGCACGGTCTGGCCGTGTGGGACCACATGACCGTTTGGAGTGACCGTGTGAAAGCCACACGGGTTGTGCGACTGTCTGTGATGGATT
This sequence comes from Rehmannia glutinosa, assembly GCA_016081115.2. Taxonomy (NCBI): domain Eukaryota; kingdom Viridiplantae; phylum Streptophyta; class Magnoliopsida; order Lamiales; family Orobanchaceae; genus Rehmannia; species Rehmannia glutinosa. The sequence continues at coordinate 37,039,633 of CM071924.1, read as the reverse complement.
TTTGTGTCCTTTTCCTACTCGAACTCTACAAGTGGTCTCTCCAAGCACCTATATAAAGAACCCAAGGGTTGCACGAAATTATCATCATTCATACAACATACAACACACCAAAATATATAGGATTACACAGATCAAAAGTCTTCTGAGAGAGGAGGGCTAGGTTACGAAGAACACCACAAGGCCTTTCACATCCACGGAAGCACAAGAGCTTCGAAGGCTTGGAAGGAAGATTCATTTAGACAAGAAGGGGTTTTCTTTCTTAGTTTAGATCTCTTGTCTCAGCTTAAACGATGTCACAATGTTGATTTCAAGTTTATCTATGAATTTGTTATCAATGTTTGGCTAATCTTTCTGATCTTAGGGCATAATCAAAACGTGGATTCATATTAAATCTTGATTGATTGTTTTCTTAATTGATTCATGTGTTCTATTTTATGAATTCGAGTGCTTATTCTTAATCGCTTATTATTTGGCCAATAATTTGCATGTCATATTTGTTAGTGCAAGATTTGGGAGATGTGTTCTAACAAAGACTAAATCGAATTCGAGACATAAACGGGTGTAACAAGTCGGAGACTACAATCTGTTTGTGGGAATTATTCAATTCATAAATCTTTTGGGAGTTAATAATAGTTGTAACGTATCGGAAGATCTATAATTATTATTAATCTCTTTTTTATGCGCCACCCTAGTAGGGGAATAGACTAACTTAGAAATTGAACCCATAGATTTGTATGAATTGGTTTTGTTAAACATTAATTGGATTTAATATTGAAGAAGCATGTTGAAATTATTTGTCTAGGGTTGCTTTCGTACTTGTTGAAAATACTTGTGGGGTTCGAAAATTCTTTTCTTTTATTTCTTTATTTTTCAATTTTTATAAAATTCTTGATATTCGGTCGCTTAAAATTGGAATGCGATGTTATTATAGCCTAAGTGTTTCGTAGTCAATCCCTGAGGAATACGACCTTGCTTGCCATTATCCTATAAACTACACTGTGCACATGCAATATAGAGATCCAAACAAGTTTTTTGGCGAACAAGTTTTTGGCGCTCGTTGTTGTCGGGATCAAAGATTCTACTTAGATATAGTAATAAGTAGTTCAATCTTAATTGAAGCTTTTTGTAAATATTTCTATTTTATTTTTTTTTATCTTTTTCTTATTTTGAATTTTTTGTAAAACATTTTCTGTTTTTTTCAATTTTTTTTATTTCTTTGGTTCTAACATTGTTTTTGTTAAGTGCAGATAGTGCATGATCACACGTTCTAGATCTACCCAACCAATACCCATTGATTTAGAAATCGAGAAAACAACAAAATAACTAAGGAAAAGATCTAAAGCAATGGCGGATGGGACTAATCAGAATGTCGGGAATAACAGAAACAATGAGGAATGCCCACCTGGGGCGGATGTACATGATCGAATCATGGAAAGGCCCGCAGGAAGGGCAGTTAGGGACTATTTCCAGCCAGAAGTTAGTCGGACTTATGGAGGTGTGGCCCATCTGCTGATCAATGCAAACAACTTTGAACTAAAACCTGCATTGATCCAGATGGTTTCATAGAATTAGTTTGGGGGAAGAGTCGTTGAGGATCCAAACGCGCATCTGGCGCAATTCTTAGAAATCTGAGATACTGTTAAGATGAATGGTGTTTCTGAGGATACAATTCGATGCCGCCTTTTCGCATTCTCTCTGCGCGATAAAGATAAGGGATGATTATGCTCTCTAACACCACTCACAACAGATTGGGTTGAACTAAGTCAGCGGTTTTTAGCCAAATACTCCCCCCTAGTAAGACACTGCAATTGAAATCTAAAATCGCCCAGTTTAGGCAGTTAGATTCAGAGTCATTATATAAGGCATGGGATAGATTCCGAGAATTACTAAGGAAGTGCCCTGAACATGGATATCCCGACTACCAATAGGTTCAGTATTTTTATAATGGTTTAAGTGGCAACACAAGGACCATTATAGATGCTGCATCTGGGGGTGCATTACTAGGGAAATATCCAGACGAACCATTAGAACTGTTAGAGGAGATAGCAAATAATAGTTACCAATGACCATCCGAGAGATCCAATGATAGACGTGTCGTGGAAATTCAGGATGCAGATAATATAGCCAAGCTCACAGAACAAATATCCATGTTAAGTATGAAATCGATGCGATGCAAAGACAAGCAACTTCAAAAGAATCAGTAGTTGTTGTAGAAGAGGCAAGTTTTATGGGACAGCAAGGGTACAACAACAACTACAGAAATACTCAGTCACAATCATACTATAATCCGGGGCTGCAACACTTGCAACCACTTCCGGGTTTTGACAAGAGCAATCAAGGTAGAACAGAGACAAAGGAACATAAACCATATCTAGAAGAGATGCTAGCTTCATTCATTTGGGAAACTCGAGCTCGACTAAACCAGGGTGAAGCCAAGATATACATAATCGAGGATCGTAACTCAATTAATACTAACATGAATGAAAGATTGAAATTTTTGGAAAAAGCAATTAGTGGGGCGGTGCGACCTCAATAGGTGGCCAAAGACTAAAGGCAAACTCCCAAAAGATGCAAGGATAGATCCAGAGAACAAAGTGCCAATCCATTCGCCCGAGGAGTGGAACAGGTTATGAAGGTCCAAAGATGCCAATTGAACAAGAAGTAAAAGAGGAAACAATTGAGGAGCGAGGACACGATAATGGAAGTCTGCGCAAAACTAGTGGAAAAACAAAAGGTAAATTCTGCTCCAACAATTACAAGAACTGAGGTACCTATCCCTTTTCCGCAAAGGTTTCAAAAAAAGAAATTGGATGATCAATGTATTAAATTTCTGGAATTTTTTTTGAAAATTTAAATTAATATACCTTTTACGGATGTTTTAGAACAAATGCCAAATTATGCTAAATTTCTTAAAGATATTATGGAAAAGAAAAGAAAGATATCGGAATATGAAACGATGAAATTAACAGAGGAGTGCGGTCACGATTATTCAAAGGAAGCTACCCCAAAAGCTTAAAGATCCCGGAGTTTCACGATTTCTTGTGTAATAGGGGGTACAACCTTTAATAAAGCACTATGCGACTTAGGTGCTAGCATTAATTTGATGATGTTATCAATATTTCGGAAACTGGGATTGGGCGAAGTGAAGCCTAAGACAATTATCCTACAATTAGCGGATCATTTGATAACATATCTGAAAGAGGTGATTGAAGATATTTTAGTGAAGGTAGACAAATTTATCTTTCCAACAGACTTTATTGTGTTGGAAATGGAAGAAGATCGTGAGGTTCCACTAATTCTGGGAAGAGCACTTTTGGCCACAGGTAGAACATTAATCGATGTGCAAAAAAGTGAACATACATTACGAGTAAATGATGAACACATATTATTTTCGATTTATAAAGCTATGCAATTCCATGAAAACGTTGAACATTGCAACATGATTGATGTGCTAACCCCATGCATGGAGGCTGAGTTTGAATAGGTTGTGATGAAAGACGCGTTAGAATGGTGCTTGAGCCACTCACTGTTAGATAAATATTTTTATCGTAATTTTGATGATTTTATTTAACTGAGTTTATCACCAAAACAATGTCCCTAAATATTGTCCAAATACTCCCAATTGATTTAAATTATTTTTACTATTTTTTTGGAGTATTTCTTGAAGTTTATTTTTGACAAAAATTGGAACCCGTGCTTGAAGGTTTGATTTTAGAAATAGAAACGAGACATACGGAAAAAACCCATGAGGTCGACCAGGTGGTCGACCGGTGTCTGGGAATTAAAATCTTGCACAAAACTCTTCTGTCTCAGGTTTTCAATGTGTTGGACCGGTCACCAAGGGGATCGACCGGTCAAACTTGAGGTCGACCGGTCCAAACCCCTTTTGATCGGTCCACTAGGATATTTTTTTTAATATAATTCGAATTTTTCTATCAGAGGTCGACCTAAGATTTTATCAGCAAACTATATGTTGCGCAGTAGACAACTTTTCATGATTTTAAGGGATTGATTTCTAACAGCTATAATCTCCATTTGATTTGCAATTTTTTACAGATTTCAATCTCCAAGGAGGAGCCTATGTCTGAAAATCAAATCTAAGACCTCTCCTACAAATAGATGAAGGATTGAAGCAACAAGATACAACAACACAAGCAATACAAACACAAGCAAACCTTGTTCTTCACTTTCATATTCTTGTTGTGTTTAGCCTAAGTCTTCCACTTGCACATTTTGAGTACTAGGCTTTATTCTTGATTACACTTGCACTTTAAAGTTGTATACTTCAATCGATTGTAATCTTGAATTGTTTTCAATCATCCCAAACAAGACATCCTTGTTAGTGTTCTTGTGGTAAGAGCACAATTGGGTGATTTTAGGTGTTGAAGAGTGTGGTACTCTTCATTGGTGTAAGAAGATTGTGGTAATCTTCATAGGTGGTGTTGTAAGAAGAGTGAGGTGCTCTTCAAGGTGAAGGTGTAATAATATGGTATCTATTAATAAAATTCCTTTTCTTTTTCGAAATCCACTTCAGATATACTGGGGTGGTAGAAGATTAGGCCCTAGGTGGGTTGAACTTCTATAAATCAACGTGTGTTGTTTACATTCCCGCATTTACATTCTTGCTATCATTTTTTTATTCAAAAAAGATGACGAAAATTGGAAAATCGGCATAATCTATTCACCCCTTTAGATTATCATAGTCATTTGGACTAACACTCACAAGAATCCCAAGGTATGTGTTTTGATATCACTAACAATGAAGTTATCGATTTTGAACTTGCCTTAGAATCAGAAGAGGAGAAAATACCAGAAAAAGGTGCTCTGGACAACCCACACGGCAATGTGGAACTACATGGACAGGCCGTGCGACACATTGCTCCAAACGGACTCATGCCACACGACTGTGTAGGATCACACAACCTGACCGTCCAGCAATTGAAAGATATATCACACGATCGTGTGACCTCACACGGCCAAGCTGTGCAATCAACCTTCGAAAACAAAAATCCACACGACCGTGTGGCGTCGCATGACCTGACCGTGTGATAGGCTTTTTCAGCTGAAAATTCAAAGGTGGATCTCTCAGCTTCCCCAGAACTTAAACCTCTTTCGAATATTCTTGGGCGACAATGAAACCTATCCGGTAATAGTTTCTTCTTCCCTTACTGCAAATCAATTGAAAAAACTACTACAAGTTTTAAGGGAACATAAAACTGCTATTGGATGGTCTATTTCTGATTTAAAAGGTATACGTCCTTCGATTTGCATGCATAAGATAAGAATGGAAGATGATTGTAAACCTTCTGTGCAACCCCAGCATAGACTTAACCCAATTATGCAAGAGGTCGTTAAGAAAGAAGTTCTTAAATGGTTAGATAATGGAATTATATTTGCTATATCTGACAACAATTGGGTAAGTCCGGTACAAGTTGTACAAAAGAAGGGAGGAATGACGATGGTAAAAAGTGAAACTGATGAAATCTTAGCTACTAGAGTTGTTACAGGTTGGCGTATTTGCATTGATTATCGAAAGTTAAATGCAACAACTCGTAAAGATCACTTTCCCATCCCTTTTATTGATCAAATGTTAGATCGCCTTGCATGTTATGGATATTATTGCTTCTTGGATGGATACTCAGGATATAATCTGTAGGTCCCAAGAGGTGTAAGTGTAAGGTTTAGAAGGGGGGGTTGAATAAACCTTACCAAATTTTCGATTTAGTCCTTTTAAATCTACAGAGTTGATTCTACACACAATGTCCTTGATGGACAATCGAATTAGTCACTCAAGAGAGTTAATCTCTCAAATGCACTCAAATTTGAGCCGTTGATGGAGTAACTCACCGTTGGGCTATAATTTGACTCAACCGTGGTTTTATTTTCAGCGGAAGACTTAACACCCTTAAGTTTGATTAAGCAAGATTTTAGAGATTGATTTAGTACTTATAAATTATCAAATGGATAGCAAATTTATCACAGATATAAGCGATTAAAAGTGCAGAATTTAAATGTTTGAAATGTAAATGACACAAGAAAGTTTTTATAGAGGTTCAAGATGGGGTAATTCTTCTACTCCTCTCTTCTCCAACTCCCGGAGGAATCCACTAAGTAATGATCGGTTTACAAAGTGGTAATACCCGTATACAAGTCTTGATCACAACAAAATGACTTGATCCTTAGGGACTCGGGCCCGAGACGCCTTGATCACTCACCGGCTTCTCGTGACGACTCGCTTCTTCACAGGGCAAACGCTTTGTTACTACTGACTCACTTGCTCAAGCTCTTTGGATTTGATCACGAAGCCCTCCAAAAGCTTAAGACTTGGTTCAACCTTGAACCTTTCTACAATCCTTCCCGAATGTAGACCCCTTGTTTTCAAAAGTTTCCTCTTCAACTCGATAGAAGTTCTCTTTCCTTCACAGGAGTGTTGGATTGATGTACTTCGTAATGTAGGCTTGAGGATTGAGAATGTTTCAGCTTTTCCGATGTGCTTGTATATCTCGCGTGTGTGTCATCATTTTTCTCAAACAAACTCCTCGGCCTTTTATAGTGAACTTTCAAAAATTTGCCCGTTGAAGAGATAGGCTTATTTTTGAAAGTCACTTTGCGCTTGTTGGCTTGCGCTTCTTGGAATTGCCGTTTCCTCGTATGAATTGTTCTTTCACCTTTTCGAGTTCGACACGGTGTAGTGCTTCCCATTGTTCATTCCTTTTGCACGCTTCCTCGGGATCGAGCACTCCAAGAAAGGTGGTATGGAGATATTACTTGTTTAAGTAAATCTCTTGATTTCTCGTGGCAACGGTTCTTTTACGCTTATCTCGACTGACCGCATTTCCTTGCTTTCCCCTGGTGACTTAGAGTCGCCAAATCATTGGATGACTCTTCCGTCACTTCAACTTGAGACTTGGCTTTTCTTGAGTTGACTTGACTAATGCTCCACTCACCGCATCTCACCGCTTCTTCAAGAGTTCCCGTCTACTCTTCTTTGTCATACTCACTGCCTCACAACAGAGTTTTCTTTCAGTCTTCGCTTGTCTTCTTGCATGTTAGGCGTAGGCGACTTAACTCACTTTTGCCACTTATTCATTACAATGCATTTTACAACAAAATTGGGGTGCCAACTTTCTATTCTAAGTTTTACATGGCATTCATCAAAATCTAAACAATAAAATTCCTAACAATTTCCCCCTTTTTGATGATGCCAAAACTTAAACCATACAAAGATGCAAATAACAAAGATACATACAGATAGTGTATTGACATAGAATGTATGCGCAGAATCAATCTTTTTATTGATCATATCATTCTTGTACTTAACACAATCACATAAGGTGTATCGTAGTATATAATTGTCTTCACAAAAAAATAAAGAGTTTATAGCTTTATTACGTAAGACTTACATTGTATGTATTTACATAGTAAAATACACGAAGGGGTTGGACAAAGAACACTTCATCTCCTTCATCTCCTTCTTTCATCTTGTTCAAGATCCTCTTCTCTTCTTCTCTTCTTCTCGTCATCACCGCTTCTTTTTCTTTTTCATATGCCTTCCTGGCGCCTTCATCTTTTCTTAATCTTTCCCCGTCTCCCGCCATAGCCGAGTTTGTCTCTTGTTTTCTTCTTCTAATCTCTTTGCATACTCGCGTAGATTTAGCCACTTTTAAATTTGCCACTTGGTCAAGCCCACCAAGATCCCTCCTTTCTTCCCCGGATCTACGTATTCAATATTCTTGGGCGGAGGCCAGGTCCAAGCTTCTTCCTCCACTATCGCTTCTTCCTCTACCTCTGGGGGCGATATCAGACTTGGGTCTTCTTCTTCCTACCGAGTGACTAGCGAGTGACCAGCAGAGTGATCGCTTAAGTCTCGCCGCCTCGTCGCCTTCTTCACATAACGCGAGACCCTTTTCCCGATAAGTCCCAAGCTTGAGCCATAGACATATTTGCAAAATATCCTTCGGATTCGAGCGTTTTGAATTCGTCAATCGATCCTCGGCTCGTCCCGACATCTCAAATGGCATACGTGTCTCTCGCAACCGAATGCCTCCATGTTCTTTCAAGATGTTCATCACCCTGCATCCATTCTTCCTTCCACTTCCTTCATCCCTCGCTTCAATTGTTTTTCTCTTCTCGACCATAGATACAAAGAGAGTGTTGAAGTGGCGAGTCACGGGAGTTTGCTTCGCTTATAATGTCAATCGTGATGGACCTTGTTGGGGGTTTGTGCAATCATTAATGTCACATCTCACCGATCCTTCCCCTCAACAAGCTTTCCTTTCTTCTCGCTTCAAGACTTCCTCACCGATTTTCCCTTCTCACCGCTCCTTTCTTTTTCAAAGATTTTGTCTTTGCTTTAAGGTATTCCTCTTCCCCCTTTTTGGCATCATCAAAGGATAGAGGAACCCTGTGGAACATGCCGGCAAGCATGAAATCGAGCTCGGATAGTCGAAGTTCTCGCTTCAAGTCTGGCGCGTTGTAAGCAAAGACGAATTCGGATCGAGTAGCGTTGGACTCTGCAAATCGCTTCATCTCACCATGAGAAGGCCAATTTTCTAGTCATGTGTTCTTCCAAACGCTGTATATCATTTGTATTTTGCTCACGCAGCAGCTTGATTTCGGCAAAGTGTGAGCTTTATGCATATGCTCAATGTGTTCTCTCACTTCGTTTTTGCATCAACATTTTCGCTCTCCACACACGCCACTTATTGAACAAGGTTCAAGTATCTCACCTGCTCCACACGCATTGATTGTCAGCCATTGCCACCATTCCCTTATCCTCGACCGTGATGCCTCTCAAGTCGCCAGTAGCGAGGTTTTTTTTTTTTTTTTTAAAGCAAAATAACACCCTGGGGGGGGGATTGAGGCGTGATCCCCTACCGTATATCAAATAAACAAAATGTCATACAATGTCATGCCCGTCAAGGCGGGAGAAAATCAAAGAACAAATAACCTATCACTAAGATATCTAGAAAGACTATCATAATGAGAATCTAACAATACAATGAGAACCAATGATCTATGAAAATCAAGCTCGGGTATCCCAACCGGTCCATCCGAATGAGCGCTAGGAGGTGGTGAGAGGCCGTGCCCTCATCAACAAAGTGATCGCCCAAGGGCAAGCAGCTCCCAACTCCGCTAGGTGATCTCGCCGGTCGATTCCCCTCTCGTGTATGTGGGAAATCGAGTATCAAGGTCCTCAAAGATGTTCCGAATGCGAATCGGGGTATCAACTCCGCTAAGAGCCAAGGCCACCGGGCGTGATCGTGGTGACCACCGCGCCGCAAGGCCCAACTCGATCCAAATCAAGTGAGAACCGTCGGGCATGCCGCAATCCCATCTCAAGCGCTAGTAGCTCGGCATGAAAGCTAGACACCGCCGGAAGGAATCGTGAAACGCCAACATAAGTCCGCCCAAATGATCCCGTATCAAACCCTCCTCCTTGCAAAGAATCAATGTGCCGGATCAAACGAACCATCCGTGTTCGGCTTGATCCGAGGGGCCGAGGAGCTCGCCAAATCACCATCCTCGGCTGCGTGGAACTGTGGTGGAGCACTCCCCTGCAAAAAGCCAACAAGAGGGAAACATCCGCACCAACTGATGGGCTCGACGCCGACCAAACAAGGATCCGTAGATACCGCTCCACCGCCAAATAATGTGAGATGCCAAGAAAGGAATTTGTCGATGCTTGACACTATTCCTTTCCGTCCCGCACAAACCATAAAATCAAGCAGGGGAACCAAGAAACTCAAGTGCCTCGTGTGTGATCCGTGTGTGCGGTTCCTCCGTAATGAGAGGAACAATATCATATCGATGGTGTGTGGAAGTGTAGTGTCAAACCAAGGAAGAAAGTGATTCCACACGGATCGAACAAAGATCATTCATCAAAAAGAGGTGAGGGATAGATTCGACTGAGGAGAAGAGTGTGGATTATTCAAGCAACACCAAAGAACGTGAGGCAAGGGAAGTGCCACGTGCCTGGCTTGATATCCACGGAAGACGATTACGAAGGAGGCGCCAAAGGAATATGGAGATAGTAGGGATAAGAGCATCGCCCAAATGGCACCGTGCGAGAAGGTTCTCCGAGCATTTCTACCCCGGAGAGAATCCCAAGCGAGAAGACATAGAGAACCCACCGTGAGAGGTAAGCATCCACCGCATGATATCCTCGGACCCCGCAGACCGGAACCCTGATATATCCTCAATGAGACTCTCGGAAGCCCACATCCGGAGACCAAGACTGTGCGCTCTATCGCGATCCCACTCACCATCGCGAATAAACCAATCAATCACATGTGCCCCAAAGGTCGATCCAAACAATGATCCGTAAGCGGCTTTGTGTCCAAGCCAAATATCATCCCAGAAGTTCGACCCGCTACCACTGCCAATAGACCAAAAATCCGCTCCTGGGCCCGAATACCGATCCGCCTCAAGCGCCTCCACTGATGACTATGATTATGTGTTACTGAGGCTCTACAGGAGACCAAAGCCCATTGTAATAAAGATTTGGCGATCAAGAATTGAGCCCACAACGAATGGCCCTCGCGTAACCTCCACCACAACTTGTAAATCAAGGCGTCGAATATCGGAAAGTCGGCGCAACCCCAAACCGCCCGTAAATAGGGTGGCGATAATATCCCAATCGATCCAATGAGTCTTCTTACGTCCCGCATAGGATCCCCAAAAGAATCTAGCCATGATCTCGCTTCCAATCGCCGCAGAATCGTCTTTGGCGGCCGTATGACTCAAGAATATGCAACGGGGTGGCCATTAGCGTGCTCAATAAGAGCGAGCCTACCACCAAAGGAGAGATGTCGATCGACCACCCCGCAACTCTATCCAACATCCTCTCGAATCACCGGGAGGAAGAGCTCTTTTCGTCATACGCCCCTTGAACAAAGGGACACCCAAATAAGTCATCGGCAAGTCATCGCGAACAAAGCTGGTCGGCTCGTGCACCATGTGCTCCCACCACAATGTAACGTGGGGCCAAGAAGAAACTACTCTTCCGTACACCGACTGACCGCCTGCCAAGAGTGAATAGTGCTCCAAAAAGTGTCTCAACGTGACCAAACCATCCTCGACGCCCTCGTGAAGATAACCACATCATCGATAGGCGGATGCGTCACGAAAACCTCGTCGCGTCCGGATAAATCATATCTCGGTGTCGGCTAATAGTGGAGTCCAATCACTCGGGATAAATACTCCGCGCGAACAAACAGAGCAGCGGAGAGATAAAGGATCCCCGCCGCAGCCCCCGAGTCGAAGGAAAATATCCGGAAGGGATACCATTAACCAGGGACAGAAGCCACACGCTGTCAATACACCGCCAACCATATCAATCCACCGAACGGGGAAGCCCATGTGAATCATAGTCAGATATACAGAAATCCCACGCACCCTATCATAAGCTTTAGCCATATCCACTTCATCACCACATTAGGAATATCCGTGGCTAAGGCGATATCATGGATAAGCTCCTACGCGAGCAATATGTTATCCGAGATGACACGACGGGTGTGAAACCACTCGATTCGACGACACAATCAAAGGCGAATCGAGACCAACCGCGCGTTCATAATCTTCGAGATAATCTTATTCGTCACGTTACGCTGTAGCTAATCGGCCGAAACTCACCCACTTCCGAGGTGAGGAACCTTCGGAATGAGAACTAAGGATGTAGCCGAACGTGGACGGCATGAGATTACCCGAGAAAAAGTCAACCACCGCATCCTCGACATCCGATCCGACGAAATCCCAACAAAGTCTTTGAAAGAACAACGATGAAAATCCATCGGCCCAAACACTAGACGGATCAATCCCAAACACCGCATCGCGAACCTCCGAGCCGTCGGCATAGCACAAAGTCCATCAAGATCAACGGAATCGAAGCCGGGAAAGAACTCATCGACAGGGGGGAGTCGAGATACTCCAAGTCAAGTCAATAAGGATCGAAAGAATCGAATCGCCGACTTCCGATCTCGAAATCTGCGTGAACGCTCACCCCATCATCGCTAATCGAGTGGATCCTAGTGCGACACCGCTTCGCTTAACAAATCCGTGGAAAAACTTAGTGTTGCGCTCCCCGATCGCCCACTTAACAAATGCTTTAAGCGCCAAAATCCTCCTCCATTTTCAAACGAAGCTCATACTTTCACACAACGATGTAACTCACCATGAGTGGAGACGGATCTCTATCGTAAATACCTGAGCCATCGAAACTCGCCTCATCACCCTAACCCGATCGAAAACATTACCAAACGCCTGGTGATTCCAAATCTTGAGTCTGCGCTTGACCCTATTCAACTTGTCTGCCGCAAGCTCCTCATTCCAAAACAGCCCGAGGGGTGTCCCCATGCTTCCTTGACAACCTGCAAAAAGTATGGTGACGTATCCACATATGTCAAATCGGAAGGAAGAACAAGGCACATGCGGTGCAAATCCGACACGATATGAGTAAAGGAGCATGATCGTGAGCGAACACGAGATAAATGCGTAACAACGGAAGAAGTAAACATATCAGCCCGTGTTCATTATACAAAGCCCTATCAAGCCTCTCCTGGCCCACCTCTAGCCCACGTAAAGATAGACCCCTCACACCCCGCATCAAATAACTCACAATCCGCAATCATATAGGCAAAATCAAGCATCTCATCGGACCTATCGGAGAGCCACCAATCCTCTCGTGATCATGCAAAAAAATGTTAAAGTCACCACTAACAAGCCAGGGTAACCCCCCATACTAATCGCAATCTCACGCAAGGTATCCCACAAAACATATCTAGCTACTCTATCACATTTAGCATACACAAAAGTCAAATAAATAGGCGAGGCAACAAAGAAGATGTCAACCTACAAAGGTCAACAATTGTGTATGGTCAACAAGAATGTCAAAATGTAATTGAAGCAAAGAGACATAATCCGTGATATGATTAGAACAATTAGATAAGCCATCATCAAAGCCAAATCTACGACAATAGAAACTAAACTCGTGCAAAGTCATAGGTTCTAAAAGCGCAACAAAAGGCAAACTCATTGTCCCGCATGTGTCCAAAGAGGCCTCGATGCCTCTCCATCCGTTCAACCTCAAAGAAAGAGTGCCTTGAACACTTCTCGAACTTGATTCTTTTGTTGCGGTGATGGCCATACAAATAAAATCAAAATCACCGAACAATGGTGCTTGAGTGATAAACAGAGCCGGTCTGTGATAGCGTGCTTGTTCGTTTCGACTCTTCGTGGAGTTCCTGGTATTTCAGTGAAAAGGAAAAGACTTCTACGAAGGATTCATCACCGCCAACCGGAATCGTTTGATGATGAGTGGTGCGCGGCGCTTCTTTTGGGAATCGATCCTCTCGCAGGCTTGAGGAGCTCGCGATGGTCTCTTGTTGAGCTGGGTCTTGTTGTGAAGTGGACCCGCTTGCCGAGCCTCACTATCCTTAACACCGTTGGTCTCAAATGATTTTTCCATTTCAAGAGATCGTCCTCGGCCTTATCGGAGCGTCATCGGACGATGATGAGATTTCGATGGTGGCTCATCATCAAAGTTAAAAGTTTGACGAGTAGTCTTGGGATCGACTTGCTCGTGCTTGGAACACCCGCACTGAGTCTTTTGGATTTGTCATGGGGATGACTCGGCTTTCTTCTTCGCCTTCCGATCCCGGAAAAGTGACATCGGGTTGTCCTGGGAATCATGAAGTGCGCCCGATCTCCTTCTCGGATGGGTCGATGATAGCGGGAGGGATGTTCTCTACTTCACTTCTTTACCCCGGAAGTCTCAACCTCCCGTGGGCCTTCATTACCTCCAGCTCTCTCATCGCTGCGAGGCCTCGTCCTCCCTTTCGGCAGTGTCGCCTTTGTCTTAGGGTCTTCTACGCCGCATCCATAGGAGTCTCAACCCCATGGATTGCACTTTCATCGCCCGTGTTAACGCCCATGGTCCTTCCTTCCGTGCCTCGATCGCATCGCGTCATTAGCCTTCGTTCGCGGTTGGCACCTCAAATTTGAGATAGTCTCAATCGTCTAAGCTTCGTTGATGGCAACTTGCTGTTCTTCTTGTGTTTGTAGTTTCTCTACTTCGCCTCCTTGATTCGTTGTGGAGTCATCTCGCAAATCCTTCGACCTTGCCGCAGTGGAGAGTTTCCCCTGGGCGCACGCACCGAGTGACTTGGAATGGGGTCACTCGTCTCCAAACTCCCTTGCTTTCGATTGATTGTTCAGCCGTTGGGCAGGTGGTAGCACACCTTCAATAGGGGTTGGCTCGACCGGTCCCCACTAGCCCGGTTTCATCGCCCTCCCTTGTTGCTTTCTTCCGAGTGAGTCAAAGTGGTAGCAAGAACAACATTGGCGATTTGTCAACCACTCCCATTGGATCAATTTCACCGTGGTTCGATGACTCTCTCCTGGTCCCTCCATTAGTCTTTGCTCGTGAAGGATTCTTGACTCGTGCAATGCTTGCTGCATTTGCAACTCTTCCGTCAGGGGCAAAGAACATTCTCTGGTTCCTCGTCACCGCCGGAGAAGACATCAAGGAGAGGATGTGTGTGTTCTGTGGTGCCGAGATAGGGCGGATGCTTGCCTTCTCACGTGCTTCGCTTCTTCACTTGCTTTTCTCTCTCCCCGTCCTTGTAAATGCAGGATGTCCGTGCGCTTGTCCTCTTCAAGTCTTTGGGAGCACATGAGTTAGTCCAAGGAAATTTAGCAGCTTCCTCTTCTTCTTCTATGAACTCAAAGGCGTTGGAACTGCTCCTTGACTTGCTCAACTTCCATTTCCTCCACTCACGCAGACGATTTTGGATGTCCGGGTAAGGTGGAGATATGATCATTACATCACTATCTCCGCTTCCGGCAGTTCTTTCTTGTGCTTCACCGTGTGAGCTACAATTGTGTCTTCGGTTGCCTCTGCGACGCCTTGGAGACTTGGGTGTTTCATCAATTACATATGGAGACTCTACTTCTCCAAGAATCTCCGTTATTTGTGCTAGCCGAGAATCGACTCACCGGTTTTTCTCGATTCGATCGCTTGACGATTCGTCTTCGTCTCTGGTTTGTACCGAGGAATTTCTCGTTCGAGATGTTGTCCTCTCGAGTCTTGGGCGGCCGGGGCCGGTGTCTTGTGTCTTTTTCTCGAGGAGCGGGCCGTCGTGGCTTCTCGGTTCTCCTCTTCTTGACGATCGGAGAAGGTATTTGTGAGTCCTTCTCGACCGCCGCAGGGCAGGGGCAGGAGACACGGCCGCTGGGCAGTGACTCGCTGCAGGGGCAGGAGCATGTTTGGTTTTCTTTCTTTGTAGGGGCAAAGCAGTCTTCTTAGTAGCCGCTGGGCGCTCTCTTCTTGGGTGGAGAGGAAATACCGTATCTTCGGGTCACCGATTCCCCCTCATCGTGTCGCTCTCTTGGCGTAAGCTCGCTTCGAGCGCCCGAGAGGTTAGCTCAACATCCTCTTGTTAACATGGAATGCTTTCCCATGTCTAAGAGGGACTCCTTTCACCTCCAATAGCCGGCCAATCACTGGCCATATCCTAGGATCCTCCAAATGAACCATCTTCTTTGAAGGACTTGTTCCCCACGCTCGCGGCAGCGTCTCGGTAGACAAACTCAACCCAGTTTATCTTCTTTTCTTCGATGATTGCAAATGCCATTACAATCAGCTTTGCCTTTTGATTGGTCAAAGTCGCAAATTTGATGTCGATACATTTGGCAACTATGTCCAACAACTTGTGATAGTCCTCCTTCAAAGAGCCTCTCTTGTTTATCTTTGTGTATATTATTTTATCAAAGAAAGTCGGACTTGGCTATTTCTTTCCATGCGTCGCCAAGTTTACATCAGCTTCTTTAATCTCGGATGCTCCTTCACGGTAGTGAGCAATGTTCACCAAATCCTTGGCGAGAGATAGTCACCGCTTTCCGTGAACAGATGACTTGATTCCTTCATCGTGAATCTCGGCATTCACGTAGAATTGTGCGACCTCCTCCACATAGGTCATCGGATATTCTAATGTTAGAAACGGTTTTAGTCCGGATGTTTCCAACTTCTCAGCGATTTTCTTCACCAGGGTGTCGTCGGACCTCGCTTCACCATTCCGTCAAAATCCACCGTCGAACCGTGTGGATTTGCTTTCCTAACTTGGTAAAGTCATAAGTTGGTGCCATTTCTCAGGGATTATATCAAGGAAAAACTCGTAGATTGATTTGAAGATTGATAGGGTTTCGAGAGTATTCTCGCTTTGCTTTTGAGAGAAAGAGATGAACAGTTTTAGAAGTGTGAGAGAAAACGGACGAAAAATGGTTTAAATATGGTTTATGAAAGGACGTGCGGCGGTTTTGAATTGTGATCGAAATCAACGGCTTGGATTTCGCACGCGCCTATTGAGCATTTCACGCCTCGTATTTAATGCGGCAAAGATTTATATCCAATCATAAGCTTGGTGTGCAGCTTTATGTCTGTACACATCATCATTATGCTGACGTGTTCCTTAAAACATTCCCGCTAAGTCAAAACGACTGCGTTTTTGTCACTTTGCTCATAAGTTGTTCAGCTTATCTCTTAGCTGATTTAACTCTACTCCTCACAGTTCTCTTAGCGACTCAATATCACCGACTTCGGTGTAGTCAGTTTCTTCCGATATGGTGATTTCTTGAAATGATTTTTTTCACTCCTTTTCCCCCTTTTCTGTTCCATTTCTCTTCTTTAATTCGTCTGAGTGTCAGCTCAGTTCAATTAATCCCAACTCATGTTTGAGTTCTTCAAATCTTGACTCACATAATGGTTTTGTGAAGATATCAGCTAGTTGTTTATCAGTTGAGATATATTCCAGGATGATGTCCTTCTTTTCAACATGGTCTCTTATGAAGTGATATCTGACATCAATATGTTTTGTTCTTGAGTGCAACACGGGATTTTGAGTGATAGCTATTGCACTTGTGTTATCACACATGATTGGAATTTCTTTTTCTTCCACTTCATAGTCTCTCACCATTGCCTCATCCATAGGACTTGGGCACAACAATTGCCCGCAGCCTATGTATCCCGCCTCACCAGTAGAGGTGGCTATTGAGTTTTGCTTCTTGCTAAACCAGAAATTAGTCTGTTCCTAGCATTTGACATGTGCCTCAAGTGCTCTTCCCGTCCACTCTGCATCCAAAGATAGTCGAGGAATCAATAGCCAATTAGCTTGAATCCACCTTCCTTTGGATACCATAGGCCTACTTCTTGGCTTCCTTTCGTGTATCTCAATATTCTCTTAGTCGTCATGTGGCTCTCTTTTGGAGCAGATTGAAATCTTGCACATACACCTACAAAGAAAGGTGATGTCCGCCCGCTTCTTTGTGAGATAGAAGCAAAGATCCATAAGTGCTCAGTATCTTGTTTGATCTACTGTTTTGCCATCCGCATCCATGTCCATTTTGACCGATGTGTTCATTGGTATTTTTACGAAGATTTCTCTTCCATACCAAATTTCTTCATTAAATCTCCTGGTATATTTTGTTTGACTTATGAAGGTTCCATCCTTCAAATTGCTTTCACTTGGAGTCCAAGGAAGAATGTCACTCTCCCATCATGCTCATTTCAAATTTACTTTGCATGAGGTTTAAAAATTTTTCACACGACTCTTTGTTAGTGGATCCAAAAATGATGTCATCCACATATATTTGAACAAGCAAGATACTCTTCTTGTCTTGAATTACAAAAGTGTTCTATCTACTTTTCCTTTTGTGAATCCACTTTCGAGTTAGAAATTGTGACAGGGTGTCATACCATGCTCTGGGTGCCTGTTTCAATCCATACAGGGCCTTTTTGAGTTTGTATACCTTGTCTCCAAGAGTCTTCTGCTCAAATCCTGGAGGTTGTTCAACATACACTTCTTCTTCCAATAAACCATTTAGGAATGCACTTTTTACATCCATCTCGATATACAATGAAATTCTTATGAGTGCATAGGCAAGAAACATCCTTATAGCTTCCAATCTTGCTACGGGGCAAATGTTTCATCAAAATCTATCCCTTCTTCTTGGCAATATCCTTTGGCTACTAGTCTTGCTTTGTTTCTTACCACAGAGCCTTCCTCGTTCATCTTATTTCTGAATACCCATTTGGTTCCAATAACATTTTGATGTATGGGTCTTTGCACTAATTCCCATACTTTATTTCTCTCAAACCGATTCACTTCTTCTTGCATAGCTTGAATCCAATGTGTGTCATCCAATGCATGTGACACATCTTTTGGCTCTATTTGCGAGATGAAGCATGTGAACATGGCTTCTTGTTGAGTTCGGATCTTGTTTTGACACCTTCTCTTATATCTCCAATGACAAGTTACGTGGATGGTCTCTCACCATCTTACATCAGGTTGGAGTGAGTTAGCTGGATTGATCGACTTGCAATGTGTTGGTGTGGTCGGCTCTCTCGTTATCGCTTAGCGCAAATTTTCCACTTGCTTTTGAGATTCAATATCTCATCTTCTTTTCGAATTGATAATTCCGGCTTGACTTGACAAAGATAAGGACTCTTCAGATAATTGGATGATTCAAATTATCACCGACTCTTCAATGTCTTCTCCATTTACATTTGGCTCATCGAATACTACATGAATGGATTCCTCTCAGTAACCATAGTTCTTTTGTTGAGTATTCAGGGCTTTGCTTTCACCGAGTATCCTAAGAAGATACCTTCATCAGCTTTAGCATCAAAGGCCTTTAGGTTGTCTTTGCCATTGTTGTGGATGAAGCATTTACATCCAAATATTCAAATATGCAACACTTGGTTTTCTTCGATCCGGATCTCATAGGAGTCCTTGTCATACCGCTATTTATCATACATCTGTTTTGGGTGTAGCAATCGTGTTGATTGCTTCAGACCCAAAATCTTTTGGTAACCCCGCTTGACTAACATGGTCCTTGCTTCTTCTTTGAGGGTTCTGCTCCTTCTTTCTCGCAACTCCATTCTCATTTGTGGAGTCCTTGCTGCCGATAGTTCATGACCAATACCATTCTCAATACAATCGAGTTATTATTCCATTGACAAACTCGGTTCCTCTATCTGATCTTATTTTGATAATGGTTTGACTCTTCTCATTTTGAATCCTTTTCATCACCGTGTGGTAGTTTTTGTAGAGTTTCTTTCTTCTTGCACATGAATATTGTCCATGTATATCTTGAGTAGTCATCTACTACCACCAAGGTGTATTTCTTTCCACTTATCTTTGGCTGGTTCCACTGGGCCAAATAGATCCATATGAAGTAGATGCAATATTCTTGTTGAGGATGGGCATGTCTTTTCTTTGAATGATGACTTGATTTGCTTTCCCTTCCGACATGCATCACATATACTCTCCTTCTTGTATATCGAGTCCTGAAGTCCTTCTACAAGATGACTTCTTGCCAGCTTGTTAAGAGTTTTGAAATTCAGGTGACTCGGCTTTTTGTGCCACGACTTGACTTGATTCAAATTTGTACTCTTTGCTAGTAGACATGTCTTTGGGTGTTGCGATTGACCAATCCACTACATACATATTTTTCTCGTCTACATCCTTGCAGTACCACTTCATTTGATTCAATTTCTTTGATTTGGCATATACCCATGTTGAATCCAACATTGTAGCCCTTGTCACAGTAGCCGATGATACTCGATGAAGTTGAAGTTGAGTCCTTCAACGTATGCAACATCTGTGATTTCTAATCCATTCCTCTTGATGGATCCAATGCCTCTTATTTCACCAGGAGCTTCATTTCCCCAAATATGACTTTTGCTCCTTTGACTTCCTTGAATTTTGACAGATTTCTCTTATTTCTGTCATGTGTGTCCGGGAATACCACTATCCATGTACCAGGTTCCTTGGCACTTTCACTTCCTTGAACTCGCGATCAAGGAAATTAAGTTTTAGGTACCCATGCTTGTCCTGGGTCCCGAGGGGTTAGAATTGTAAGATGATCCAACCAATCTATAGCCAAATGATTTGACTCTAAGAGGTTGCCATCTATCGATGCCATAATCATAATTAATCCTGGCAAATTGCTTGGGGATTCTAGGTTCATACAACTGTCTCTTTTGTCCGTAAGCTTCGCATATGTGTTTTAGCAATTGCCTTCCTTGGGTAATTGTGGTGTCTTTGAGTGTAGTGCCTAGGTGCATATGTGTGTTTGATGAAAGCTCTTATACTTTTGGAATGGCCTTTCTTTGAGTTCTAGGCCTTTGCCATTTGGGCTTATATTCCATAAGTCTATGCTTGATAGTTCACATTATTCCAATCACTTGGCTTGGATATTTTCTACCATTCCCATCATATGTATTTCTTTTATGGGTTTTCTGGGATTTTTGGTAGCTCTCGCTTCTTCTTTACAGAGTATTTTCTTTGGAGTTTCTTTGAGGGACTCCGGAATCTCTTCTCACTGTCCTTTCAAAGACACTCAATCGGTCAAGCTTTCCTTTTCCTTTGTAACCAAGGCCGTTTGCTTGTTATTATCGTGCTTTGGAGTGAATGTGTGTGCAACATTTAGAGTTTTGGATTTTTCGGACTCTTCATTACTTGAAGATCCTTTTTCCAAAATTACTCTTGAGGTTTGACATGGCACAGAGGAATTAAATCCTAAGCTGTCTTGTCTCCACATTCTCTTTGACTCATAATAAGATCATCCAATGATTTAGATGCCTTAGTGAATGAGGCAATAACATTTTTGAGGTCATTCTCCTCTTTTCTATAGCGGCAATTTCGCTATTAATTTAGCATTTTCACCTTTTAAACTTTCATTTTCAACGACTATTTGACTTAGAGTTCTCAACTCCTTAGTCAACTTTGAGTTTTGACTTTTGAGTAGGCTATTTTCCTCATTCAATAGTGTGTGTGAGGATTTAATGTGTTCAAAATCTTTCATCATTTTGCTTAATGAATCATAAAGATCGGTAGGTGATGAAGTGTGTGTGTCACGATCCACCGTCACTAGTGTCGAGTTTGTTGAGTTAGATTGTACCTCATCTTCTTGATCTTGTTCTTTGGCCATCAAGCGGATCGGGGCTTCTTCTTCGAGTCACTTGAGTAGTCACTTCATCGCTCTCTCTCAATCAAATTGTCTCTCTTGACTTAGCTTTTTGGATCTCTGCACCATCATTGCCTTTTTCCTTTCTTGTCTTCTTTCTCTCAAGATCTTTCTTTCTTCTTCATCCCCGTACTTGTTGACTACGAGGATATGAGCAATCAATGGCATAGTGACCTGGTTGTCTACATTCCAACATAGATATTCAGCCTTTTGATCACTCTTTCCATTCTTGAGTTGTCGACCCTTTGATACTCAACTTTTTGATGATCTGTTCTCTTGGTTGGCTGTCTTCCCTTGATTTGGAGGGAGCCGAGTGTCTTCTCGGAAGATTCACCCTTTCCTCTCTTGTAGTTCTTGTTAAAGAACTTGTTAAATCTTTTAACCATCGTGGGCTATTTCTTCCGGGTCAATTGCTTCTTTGACCTCGGCTCTCTTCCCATCTTTGACAATTAGAGCAGGTTGTTTTGGGTACAAAATTGTCTCTTCCTGGTCTTTCCTTCTCGGCTCAAACTCGTAGGCTTTGAGGTCTGAGAATAACTCATGATTGGATGTCTTTGATAGGTCCATGGAGTGTCTTAGTGCCATGACCTTCATTTCCCATTCAGCTGGAAGACTTTTTAGGATCTTCATACACATTTCCTTCTGTGTATATTCCTTTCCAAGTGTAGACAACTCATTTGTGATTTCTATAAACCGAGCGTCTAGTTGATCCAGGTTCTCTCCTGAGATCATTTTGAAGTTTTCAAATTTTTGTCTCGCCACCGATAATTTGTTTTCTTTGATTTGCTCTGAGCCTTCACAAATCAATGTCAGCTTGTCCCAGATTTCTTTAGCCGTTTTGCATGATTTGACTTTGTTGAACATGGCTTTGTCCAAGGTTTTGTAAAGGATGTCCTTGGCTACATTATCCAAGTTGTATCTTTTTCTCGCTCATCATTTGTCCACTCGCTCTTGGTTTTTCAACCATGATGTCCGGGAGCAAAGATCTTCTTCTCCTTCACCGCAACTCTTCGCATAACCGTGTTCACCTTTAATATTTGCAGAGGCCCATCTTCTATCACTATCCACATCTCATCATGTAATGCTTTGATAGATGAGCACGCATACGAATTTTCCAATCATCAAATTCTTCAATAGTGAACATAGGGATGCGTGTCAAATTTGCTTCCATGATAATGACTTTTAATAAAAAGAGTTTTGAAGGTTTAAGTACTAAAGCGGACTTTGAAAAGTTTGGAGATCTAGTTCAAGAACCGGTGCGGAGGGTTCAATGAACCAACCGCTCCGATACCACTTGTAGGTCCCAAGAGGTGTAAGTGTAAGGTTTAGAAGGGGGGTTGAATAAACCTTACCAAATTTTCGATTTAGTCCTTTTAAATCTACAGAGTTGATTCTACACAAATTGTGTCCTTGATGGACAATCGAATTAGTCACTCAAGAGAGTTAATCTCTCAAATGACTCAATTTGAGCCGTTGATGGAGTAACTCAAATTGTTGGCTATAATTTGACTCAACTGTGGTTTTATTTTCATTGGAAGACTTAACACCCTTAAGTTTGATTAAGCAAGATTTTAGAGATTGATTTAGTACTTATAAATTATCAAATGGATAGCAAATTTATCGTGAGATATAAGCGATTAAAAGTGCGGAATTTAAATGCTTTGAAATGTAAATGACACGAAGAAAGTTTTTATAGAGGTTCAAGATGGGGTAATTCTTCTACTCCTCTCTTCTCCAACTCCTGGAGGAATCCACTAAGTAATGATCGTTTACAAAGTGGTAATCCGGATACAAGTCTTGATCACAACAAATTTGACTTGATCCTTAGGGACTCGATCTGAGACGCCTTGATCACTCACCGGCTTCTCGCTGCGACTCGGCTTCTTCACAGGCGTTTGCGCTTTGTTACTACACTCTCACTTGCTCAAGCTCTTTGGATTTGATCACGAAGCCCTCCAAAAGCTTAAGACTTGGTTCAACCTTGAACCTTTCTACAATCCTTCCTGGAATGTAGACCCCTTGTTTTCAAAAGTTTCCTCTTCAACTGATAGAAGTTCTCTTTCCTTCACAGGTGAGTGTTGGATTGATGTACTTCGTAATGTAGGCTTGAGGATTGAGAATGTTTCAGTTTTTCTGATGTGCTTGTATATCTCGCGTGTGTGTCATCATTTTTCTCAAACAAACTCCTCAGCCTTTTATAGTGAACTTTCAAAAATTTGCCCGTTGAAGAGATAGGCTTATTTTTGAAAGTCACTTTGCAGTTGTTGGCTTGCAGTTCTTGGAATTGCCGTTTCCTCGTATGAATTGTTCTTTCACCTTTTTCGTAGTTCGACACGGTGTAGTGCTTCCCATTGGTTCATTCCTTTTGCACGCTTCTAGGATCGAGCACTCCAAGAAAGGTGGTATGGAGATATTACTTGTTTAAGTAAATCTCTTGATTTCTCGTGCAACGGTTCTTTTACGCTTATCTCGACTTGATCCGCATTTCCTTGCTTTCCCCGGTGACTTAGAGTCGACTTCCAATCATTGGATGACTCTTTCCGTCACTTCAACTTTAGACTTGGCTTTTCTTGAGTTGACTTGACTAATGCTCCACTCACCGCATCTCACCGCTTCTTCAAGATAGAGTTCCCGTCTACTCTTCTTTGTCATACTCACTGTCTCGCAGCAGAGTTTTCTTTCCATCTTCAGATTGTCTTCTTGCATGTTAGGGGCGTAGTGACTTAACTCACTTGGCCACTCTATTCATTACAATGCATTTTACAACAAAAATTGGGGTGCCAACTTTCTATTCTAAGTTTTACATGGCATTCATCAAAATCTAAACAATAAAATTCCTAACATAATCAGATTGTGATACCTCTTGAGGATCAAGAAAAGACAGCATTTAGATGTCCTTATGGTGTTTTTGCATTTTGGAGATTACCGTTTGGGCTATGTAATACGCCTGCAACATATCAAAGATGCATGATGGCGATATTTCATGAAACGATTCAAAATATAATGGAAGTATTCATGGATGACTTCTCAGTTTTTGTTAGTTCGTTTGATCATTGCTTGCATAACCTAACCCTTGTTTTGCAGAGATGCGAGAAGACGAACTTAGTGTTAAATTGGAAAAAATGCCATTTTATGGTAAAAGATGGTATTGTACTCGGTCATCGTGTTTCTTTTGTAGGTTTAGAAGTTGACCGAGCAAAGGTGGTAGTAATTGAAAAGCTTCCACCTCCAAAGAAAGAGAAAGTAGTAAGGAGTTTTTAGGACATGTGGGTTTTATAGACACTTCATTCTGGATTTTTCAAAAATAACTAAACCCCTTTCCCACTTACTTGAAAAAGATGTACCTTTCGCTTTCACTCCTGATTATTTGCAGGCTTTTGAAACATTGAAAAAGGCTCTGGTGAGTGCACCAATTTTGATCACACCCGATTGGAGTCAGTTATTTGAGATAATGTGCAATGCAAGGACTATGCAAGAGAGCCGCATTGGGACAAAAACGTGAAAAGTCAAGTTTCATGTTATTTACTATTCAAGTCGAACATTGGATCCGACACAACAAAATTATACCACAACTGAAAAAAATTACTTGCAATGGTATTTGCATTTGATAAGTTTCGGACATACTTGATTGGGACAAAGACGATAGCCCATACGGACCATGTTGTGGTCAAATACCTATTCGCAAAGAAGGATGCCAAGCCAAGGATTATTCGGTGGATACTTTTGTTACAAGAGTTTGACATCGAAATTCGGGATCGGAAAGGATGTGAGAACGTGGTAGGTGATCATCTCTCATGACTTGAGCAAACGGCTAATGAGAACACTAAAGGCACAACAATCAAATAAACATTCCCGACGAGTTAATTCGATGGTGAAATAACCATTCCCCTGGTACGATATTGTAAATTATTTAGTAAGCGGTCTTACCACCGATATCACATATCATGATAAGAAGAAATTTCTTCATGATGTGAGATATTTTGTGTGAGAAAAACCTCTATTATTTAAAAGATGTGCATATTCAGTTATTAGGAGATGTGTACCTCAAGACGAATGGGCAAGCATTCTGGAACAATGCCATTCATCACCATGTGGGGGCCACTTTGGCCCAACATGCACTGCGGCTAAGGTATTACAGTCCAGTTTCTTTTGGCCTTCTATTTTCAAAGATTCCTATAAGTTTGTTTTGTAGTGCGATAGGTGTCAACGTATGGGAAACATTTCAAGGCAACACGAGATGCCATTGACTACAATAATGGAAGTGGAATTATTCGACGTTTGAAGTATAAACTTCATGGGACCATTTCCAGCATCAAATGGGTACATGTACATTCTTCTTGCAGTGGATTATGTATCCAAATGGGTACAAGCCCTCCCTACTCAAACAAATGATGCCAGAATAGTGTTGAAATTTCCGCAAAAGAATATTTCCACTAGGTTTGGCACTCCACGAGCCCTTATTAGTGATGGAGGATCTCACTTCCGCAAAAAAATATTTAATAATATGATGGAGAAGTACAAAGTGAGACATTGAGTGGCCGCCGCCTACCACCCACAGTCAAATGGGCTAGCCGAGGTGTCCAATAGTGAAATTAAGTACATCTTGGAAAAGACGGTTAACAAAAATCAGAAAGATTTGTCTTTAAAGCTTGATGATGCTTTATGGACTTATCGTATGGCATACAAAACACCTCTGAATATGTCCCCATGTCGATTAGTTTTCGGAAAGTCATGCCACCTCCCGGTGGAATTAGAGAAAGCATTTTGGGTAGTGAAAAAGCTTAACTTCGACATGACTGCAGTAGGAGAACAGAGAAAACTGCAAATGAGCGAATTAGAAGAATTTCGTCAAGATGCATATGAAAATGCCCAAATCTACAAAGATCGCATAAAGAGATGGCGTGATAAGAGAATTTTAAGACGAGAATTCTTACCCGGGCAAGTAGTACTTCTGTATAACTCGAGATTGAGATTGTTTCCGGGTAAACTCAAATCAAGGTGGTCGGGTCCATTCGTTATTAGAAAGGTACTATCACCAGGAGGAGCCATTGAATTACTAGCAAAGGATGGTCGAGCTTTTATTGTAAATGGGAAAAACATCAAACATTATTATGGGCAAGAAACGCCGCAAGAAATTTCGATCATCCACTTGATATATTAAAAAAAATACGTCACACGGCCATGTGGTGCTACACGGCCCGTGCGACTCAAAAATAGAAACAACCACACTATCGTGTGGGATTGCAGCAACAAGACGATAGTGATCCAAGTAAGTATTTATTACGTATTCCTATTATAACCTAAGTGTTTCGAAATCAATCCCTGAGGAATACGACTTTGCTTGTCATTATCCTATAAACTACACCGTACACTTGCAGTATAGAGATCCAAACAAGTTTTTTGGCGAACAAGTTTTTGGCGCTGTTGTCGGGGACTGAAAGATTCTACTTAGATATAGTAATACGTAGTTCAATATTAATTGAAGCTTTTTGTAGATATTTCTATTTTCTTTTTTTCTTTTTTCTTATTTTAAAAATATTTGTAAAAAATTTTCTGATTTTTTCGAATTTTTTTTTATTTCTTCGGTTCTAACATTATTTTTGTTAAGTGCAGATAGTGCATGATCACGCGTTCTAGATCTACCCAGCCAATACTCATTGATTTAGAAATCGAGAAAATAGCAAAATAACTAAGGAAAAAATCTAAAGCAATGGTGGATGGGACTAATCAGAATATTTATAATCTGCTAAGGTTTGTTTCATCCCAAGTAATTGTGTACAACAAAAAGCCGCAGAAATGTATTCGGCTTCGACCGTTAATAAAGATACACTATTTTGTTTCTTTGAAAACCAAGAAACTAGGCAATTGCCTAAAAATTGACACGTGCCGTATGTACTTTTACGATCATCAATATTACCGGCATAATCTGAGTCACTATATCTTTTTAAAGAAATTTTTTCATTCTTTGGATAAAGCCAACCATAAGAAATAGTGCCTTTTAGATGCGAAAAATACATTTGATGGCACTTAAATGAGATTCTTTGGGATTGCTTTGAAATCAATCACATAGGTATACGACATGAACAATGTCGGATCCACTTGCTTGTTAAGTAAAGTAAACTACCAATCATACCTCGATACTTTGATTTATCAACCGGCTTGCCTTTTTCATCCTTGTCAAGCTTGATATTTATTGTCACAGGAGTTGCAACGGTTCTTCCTTCTTCAATCCCGAACTTCTTTAAAAGTTTTTTGGTGTATTATTTTGATTGAGATATGTAAATACCTTCTTGGAATTTGTTTTAATTGAAGTCCAAGGAAGAAATTGAGTTTTCCCATCATACTCATCTCAAATTTATCTTGCATCAAATTGGAAAATTTCTTACAAAGAGATTCATTAGTAGCACCGAAAATAATATCATTAACATAAATTTGAACTAAGAGACAATCTTGCCCTTTTTCGAAACAAATAGAGTATTATCAACTTTACCTCTTGTAAAAACCATTTTGTAAAAAAATGAACTAAGTCTATCATACCAAGCTTGGGGTGCTTGTTTCAAACCATATAAAACCTTTTTGAGTTTATAGACATTATTTGGTCTAGAAAAATTTTCAAACCCCGGAGGTTGTTTAACATAGACTTATTTTTCAATAAAGCCATTTAGAAAAGTGAATTTAACATCCATTTGGTAAAGTTTGAATTTTTTGAAACAAGAATGACAAGTAAAATACGTATAGCTTCTAAACGTGCCGCGGGTGTAAGTGTTTCATCATAGTCAATACCTTCTTCTTGATAATAGTCTTGAGCTACTAACCTTGCTTTATTTCGGACGATATTGCCTTGTTCATTGAGTTTGTTCCGAAATACCCATTTTGTGTCGATGATAGTTTGTGATGGAGGACAAGGCACAAGCTCCCAAACATCATTCCTCTCAAATTGATTGAGCTCTTCTTGCATTTCTAGAAACTAATCTTTATCTTCTGTGGCTTCCTTAGCATTCTTTGGCACCTTTTGAGATATTAGAGCTTTCTCGGCAAATTTTCTTCTAGTCATTACCTTGTCAAGTGGATCCCCAATTATTAGATATTTAGGATGATCTCCTTTGAATTTTAGAGCAACGGGAAGATCCGAAGTATCACCCTTATCCTCTTGTTGAACATTTGAGGTAGAAAGGTTGATCATTTGAGATAGAAGGTTGATCATTTGAGATAGAAGGTTGATATAGAACGTTGATCATTTGAGGTAGAAGGTTGGTCACTTGGAATAATTTGTCCAACTTCGTCTTCTTCATCACTATCATCGTTTGAGATTCTTTCAACTTTGGAGGCTTCATTGAATTTGATGTGAATAGACTCTTCGACCACCATGCTAGTCTTATTATAAACCCTATATGCCTTGCTCTTAGTCGAGTACCCCATAAATATCCCTTCTTCGGCCTTAGGATCAAGTTTGTAAATTGATCCTTGGTGTTCAAAATAACACTTGCAACCAAATATTTTGAAATAACTAATATTTGGTGTTCTTCCTTTCCAAAGCTCATATGGAGTTTTATTTAACTTGGGAGAAAGATATACCCGGTTTACGACGTAGCAAGCGGTGTTTACGGCTTCGGCCCAAAAATATTTTGGAAGTGAAAATTAATTGAGCACAGACCGACACATTTCTTGTAAGGTCCAATTTTTCCTTTCGGCTACACTATTTTGTTGAGGAGTTCTCGGAGCCGTAAAGTTATGAGCATATCCCTTGGTTCACATAAGATTCTAAAATCACCATCAGATTCACCCTCTCGATCACTTCTTATAGACTTAATAGTATATTCTTTTTCATTCTCTATAAGTCTACACAACTTAGCAAACTCATTAGCCGCATCACTTTTATTAGCAAGAAAAAACGCCCAAGAATGTCTAGAAAAATCATCGACTATAACAAAATTGTAATGGTTTCCAATTAGACTAGCCGTGCCAATATCCCCGTACAAATCTAGATGAAGAAGTTGTAGAGGTTTGGTTGTGAAAATTTCATTTTTGAGCTTAAAACTACTCTTAACTAATTTGTTCTTTCGACAAGTGTCATATAAGCCAAGGTTTTCAAAATTCAATTTGGGTAGTCATTTGACATGTTGATTATTGTAAATAGTTTGTAAGTTTTTGTATCCAACATGTCCAAGTCGCCTATGCCATAAACTAGTTAAATCATTGCTAGCGATAAGACACGAAATATTTTGGCTAACCAAATCACTTGTACAAATTTTATGAAGATTGCCTTTTCTACTAGCTTCAAAAATAATTTTACCATTTTTGAAAATAAGGCATTTTTCTTTATTAAAAAGAACATACTAATTTAAATCACAAAGTTGGCTTACACTTATCAAATTGAACTTAAGCCCATCTACTGATAATACATCATGTAAACAAAAAGAAGAGTTACCAACGTCTCCATCTTGCCAAGGATTTTGCCTTTGCCAGTCCCGAACACAACTATTCCTTCTTCTTGGAGCTTGATGTTGGTAAAAGTTGTTCTCTTCCGGCCATATGTCATGAACATCCGCTGTCCATGAGCCATTTGGAATCCTCCGTGATTGTGATTGCCCCTAGTACCTACAAATAAATTATTTTTAGG
This sequence comes from Rehmannia glutinosa, assembly GCA_016081115.2. Lineage (NCBI taxonomy): Eukaryota > Viridiplantae > Streptophyta > Magnoliopsida > Lamiales > Orobanchaceae > Rehmannia > Rehmannia glutinosa. The sequence goes on along the minus strand of CM071924.1, from coordinate 37,009,989 downwards.
TACCCTAGAATTTTGGGGTCCATGGGGGTTAGCATCAAGACCTTTGGGTCTCCAATAATGACTACTATTATTTCTAATTTTACAATTTCTAGCAAGGTGTCAATTTTTACCATAATAAAAGTAAGTAATTATTCTAGGAGTACTAGCACGAATGAAAGTTGGAGCTTGGTTATTTTTCTTGAACTTGGATTAAAAAGGTTTGTCACCAAGTCCTAGTTTAGATTGCTCACTTCTTTGAACACCAAGAATTTTTGTGACCTTATCGGTACTCAAGTTGAAATGTTGCACACCCTTTTTCAAATTTCTACTTCGTTAGTGAGCAATTGATTTTCGGATCTCAAGATGTTTTACTTTAGCAAGAGTAATTGAATGAGCATGATCAAGTGATTCATAAGAAGTAAATAACTTGTCTTTTTCTAATTTTAACTCTTTAAACTCCTTTTTCAAACTCTTGTATTGCAAATCATGTCTCTAAACTCCTTTTGTAAATCATCATAATCACCTTGTAACTCATCAATTAAAGAGGAAGAGGAAGAGTTAGAGTGTACCTCATTGTCTTCAATATTTATGGCCATGAGACCATGTTCGGTTTCCTCTTCATCATCGGATGTTGCAAGAAGTTCATCTCATTTTTTGACATCTGCATTGAAAGCCTTCTTTTTCGGAAAATCCTTTTTCTCTTTTGCTCCTCCTCCGCCATTTTAGGACAATCGACTATAAAGTGCCCAGATTTCCCACATTTAAAGCACGAGTTGTCTCTGGCCTTTCTTGCCTTATTTTTGTTGACAAATTTGGCAAATTTTCGAACAAGGGCAACTGTTTCCTCATCCTCCTCATCACTAGCATAATATGAATTATTTGAATTTGAAGCAAGGCCTTTAGGTATAAATTGCATACCCGATTGAGAGGTGGCCATTTTGGGATTCTTTCTTTCTTTAAGATAGACTTCATATATGAGAAGATTTCCAATAAGCTCATCAAACTTGAGAGTCTCAAGATTTTGAGCTTCCGCTATAGCCGTCACTTTTTCGGACCATGAATCGGGAAGAGCATTCAAGACTTTGGTTACCTTATCTTCTTCCGAGATGAATTTTCCGAGCACCAATAGAGGATTGACGATGTTGTCGAGACTTTCCACCATTTTTGAAATCCCTTCACCTTCGAACATTATGAAGTTTTCGAAGTCTTTAACAAGCATGGTTTTTAAAGCTTGTTTGACTTTCTTAGTTCTTTCATAAATGGTTTCTAATTCTTCCCATACTTCGTGAGCGGACCTTATTCCTCGAATTCGATTATATTCGCTAGAATTAAGAGAGCAATGTAAAATATTTAATGTCTTACTGTTTAAAGAGGACTTCTTGTCGTTTTCATTGAACTTTTTGAAACTTTTGGGGACCGAAGTTCCATCCTCCAATTTCTTGGTTGGTTGGGCAATTCCTTCGATGACCGCACTCCAAATATCAAACCTGCAACCTTGTAAGAAGCATTCCATTCGGTCTTTCCAAAAGACGTAGTTGTTGGCTTCAAATAGTGGTGGCTTGTTGGTAGAGGTACCGGTGGTGAGTTAGCTTTCGTTCTTAGTCATGGATCGAGTTCCTTCGAATTTTGGCTTGAGGAATGTCTTAGAAAGATTGAGAGAATATTTGCAGGTTTGCTTGCTTGAATTGCTTGTTAGAACGATGTACTTGGTTACCTTCTCTCATTTGCTTCCTCTGTCTTTTATATTGTTTATTTGAAAATTTGCCCGTTGAAGAGACAGGCTATTTTCAAATAACACTTCTTGTTCGTTGGCTTGTCTTTTCTTGACTTGTAGCTTGCGATGGTGAGATTTCCTTGTATTAAATGATGTCTGCAGCTTTTCAGGACCTGACACAAGCTCAGTGCTTCCCATTGGTTTATTCCATTTGCACGTTTCTGGAATCAACACTTTTAGACATGGCAGCATATACGTATTACTAATTTAATTAATATCCTTGACTTCTGTGCAACGGATTAGTAATAGTCAACTTGACTTGACAGCTGCCTTTACCCCTTTGACTTGAGTCTGCTCCAACCTTTTAGGAATGACTCAACTGTCAGTTTAACTGGCAGACTTGGCTCTTAACTGACTTCATTGTCACTTCTTCATCCTTTATTCAAATTGTCCCACAGATGGATCTCTTCTTCAGTCGAGTCTGTGCCTTCCATCTTGACTACACACAGCTGACATACAGCTGGGTCTTCACTTCAGTCTTCAGTTGACTCTTGTATTCCTCAATATAGCTGACTTCACTTAGCTCATGTAGTCCTATCTATTACAAATACAAATACAAGAAAAATGGAGTGCCAACTTCCTATTCTAAGTTTTACATGGTATCATCAAAATCTAATAATAAATTTCCTAACAATTTCCCCCTTTTTGATGATACCAAAAATTACATAAAATTACAGCTAAGTAAGCAGTGCAGTAACAAAGAATGTATGAGCTCAATAAGTCAATTTTATTGATCATATCATTCTTGTCCTTTACAAAGTTGTTTACATAGTATACTCTATACACTATATTTAAGCTATACTATCTATTACATTGTATCAAAGTTTCTTATTGTACAAATTTACATAAGGTATTAGAGCAAAACTGGAAGGATAAAATTGCAGGAATAACTTACAAAACTTGTACTTATAGTTAAGTAAAATACATTGAAGGGGTTACAACCGTCTTCAATGCCTCGTCTGCTTCCTTCTTCTTTATTCATCTTCTCTCTCTCCTTCTATCTTGTTCTACTCTTCTTCTCTTCCTCTCTTCTTCATCTTTCTTCTTCCTTTTCGTAGGCGCGCTTAGCAAACAGGGTCTTCCTTCGCTGCCTTTCTTCCCATTCTCTTGTGACTTTTTCATTTTCAGCCTCTTGCCTTCTTAATGCCTCCTCGTTCTTGCGCTTTACTTCAAGATTAGCAAGATGGTCGTACCCAGCCCAATAATTGATCCATTTCTTATGTGGATCAATGAATCTTGTGTCTTTAGGTCTTGGCTGTGGTGGAAAGCCTCTGCCTCTTCCACCACTTCCAAACCTTCCCTTTCCTCTAACTGACCCAGCTCCTCCTCTGGGAGTATATTGTACTGGTGCCTTTCTAGCTGAGTGACTACTGGAACTATGCTGCTTCTCAGCTGATTTGCATAGTTCAAGACCTTTCTCCCACAAGTCCCACGCCCGGGACAGTCATATTTTTGAAATAACCTTTAGCTTCTAGAGTTTGAAACTCCTCTAGTGATCTTGGTTCGATCCAAAGATCGTGTATCGTGATTTCTCTTGGGGGTTTTATTTCTAGGAATCCTTCAATAATCCAAATTGGGGGGCCATCGAATCTTGCCTTGATATCCTTTTTTGCGCTCGAGTGCTTCTCGGCCTATCTTTTCAAATTCACTTCCATGGCCTTTCTCGACTCCTTAATGGCCATTTCAGCTTTCTCTTCAACTGTCAGCTCTTTCGGTAGTTTGCTCAGGATTGAGGCTGTTACATCTCCTTGTTGTGGGGTCTTAGCAAAAATTATTTTCAACAGGGGTTTCTTCCCAGAGCTTTCTTTTCCCTTGCTTGCTTCCCCTCTAATTCCCTCATTATCACTCCATTGCCCTTCCTTGAGCTCCTTCATGGCTTTATCTTCCCCCTTTTTGGCATCATCACCAAGGGGTAGGGCTATGCCAGGGAACATAACACTCAGGATAAAATCAAGCTTGTTATTCGTGGAGTCATGTTTGTCGTGGGTTGTGGAGTATGCTGCTCTGAATTCTGACCTTAGTGCTTTAGACTCAGCTACCATCAGCTTCATTTTTGTTTGGAGGACCTTAATCTGCTGTTCAACATTGGTCTCCATTCTTGCAATTTCATTCTTATGCTGCAACTTGAGCGACTCTATATCCGACCTGTGTGACTCGTCCATCCTGAATATGCAGTCTCGTTGCCTCTACTAGAACTTGAGGTTGTCGGAGCTCCAAATCACCATCTTTGCAAATAAGGACTTGAAGTAGGTGACCTGCTCACGCCTCAAAGCCTTCACTTGTCCAACCCACTCTCTAATGCGCAGAATTGTTCCTCTGATATCTCCGGTTATTGTGGCATCTCTGTTATCAAGCCTCTGGTCCAAAGATGCAAAGCCATGTTCCATCTTCTCTATCTTAGCACATATGGCTTTAAAGGCTTTCCTGAAGTCATCTGTCTCGGCGGACTGATCTTTGGCCATACTACATCAAAATCAAACCTAATAGGCACAATTGCAGTTTCACCTAGAGCTTGGAGTTTTTCTGGGGGTACTTGGACGTTATATCGGGCTTGTTCCGCAGCTGATTAGGCTTCAAAAGAAATTTGGGTGTTGAATGGAAAATATTCCGCAAAGAGTTCATCAGGGAAAATAGGGATGCCCACATCTTGAGCTTGTAGGGCCTTTCCATTTTCCATCAAAATATTTTCAGCTCTACGTGCCTCAGCTATTTCAGCTTCATCGGCATCTTGAGCAGCTATGTTAGCTCTTGAGTATCGATCTCTCATTTGTCTTAACATCTTCCTCGGTATCAGTTGGGGCTTCCTTTTGAGTTGTCTGTTCCTCAGCTAACTTATCAACTTCATCGGAGTTGGATGGTGTCATTGGGTGTGGCCCATTAACCAACTCAAATCACATCGGAGCAGCTTTGTCACTGGCTTGACTCCGAGAGGCCTAAGCATCCTCATTAGCTGTGTCCTTATTGGATGTATCAACAGGAGTGGACTCAGCTTCATCTTCTAATTCCAGGAATTCAATATCTATATTTTCTTGAGAATAATGAAAGATGCTGATCTCTTCTTCTTCTTCAACGACCTCCACATGAGGAATTGGCTCATTTTCAGTTATTTTACCCAGGGAGCCTCCTCTAGTCCTTATGTACCCTCAGCAGTCTCAACCGCTGATGGGCCTTGGTCATCCCTGTGTACATTCTCAACCGTAGTAGGGTTTTGGATGTTTATCCCTTCAGCAGACTGAGCTGCTTTGGGGTCTTCATTGGCATCCGTCAGAGTCTCAACATCTAGGATTGCACTTTCAGGGCCAGGAGTCTCAACTCCCATGGCCTCGCTTCCATCTTGTGCCTTAGTCGCTTGGCACTGGTCATCGGCTCAGTGCGGATGAAATTTCACCGAGATATCTGAACCATCTTAACTTCGTTAACTTCACTCTGCTGAACAATTTGATTCTCTCATTTGCCTCCAAACTTCATTGATTGGTCTGCCACAACATCCTCCGACCTAGCTGTGGTGGTGAGAGTTTCCCCCCTCAGCTGGCGCACCAGCTGAGTCATGAGTAGTGGGGTTACTCAGCACCTGAGACTCGACTGTGATTCCTTTTGAGTGATCAACCATGTGGGCAGGTGTCTCAACACCTTCTGTAGGAGCTGGCCTGGCTAAGGTGCCCGCTTCTTCATCATCCTTAGCTTCATCGCCAACTTTCATGGTGCCATCTTCAGAGTGTACTAGGGTTGTGGTAGCAACAATGTTGACAGCAATGGTTCACACCACATCCATAACATCAGGGACATAGGAGATTTGAGAAGACTCTCCTAGACCTTCTTGCAACTTCTGCTCATGCAACTCTCTCGACTCTTTAACAACTTGCTTGAATTCTACTTTCTCAGCTGCAACAACAAGGTCTATTTCTTCAATATCACTATCGCTGCTGTCAGTCGAGTCCATGGGAAATTTTGGTACATCAGAGAAAGGACAAGAGTGAGGCTTCTTTGCTTCTTCAATAGCTTTTGCCTTCTCCAAGGCTCTTTCTTTCTCTTCATCTCTCCTCTGAGAGAGAATGGTCATGCAAAAGTCAGGATCAAGGGCGGCTGATGGCTACGTTACCCAAGAAGCCTAAGAGCTCCACTTCTTCTTCAATGAACTCCGGTATTGGAATTGATGTCGTGAGTAACTTAGCTTCCAACTTCTCCATTCCCTTAATCTCTCCTGGATATCAGGATAGATAGGAGATAGCATCACCACATCATTATCATCTCATTCTTCCTAAATAGTAGCAAGCGGAGCATGTTCCTCCTCAGGTCCTCTCGCATCTGTTTGAGGGGACTGAAAAGCTATTTCTTCAATTTGCTCAGCTGTCTCGGCTCCATGTTCCTCCTCAGTTGTTTCTCGAACAGCTGGGTCTTCAACAGTCTGTTGATCCTTATCAACAGTCTTCTCCATCTCCATGGTGACCACATCACCACTAGCAATTTCCTTCGACTGCTCTTCTTGAGCTTGGCAGATCTTCTCTTGTGCGGTGAGTGTCGGACTCACCGGCTTCTCCACTCGACTTCTTGAACAACCTTCTTCTTTTGGTTGGAACCGAGAGGAATTTCGGCTCCACGTTTTGTGCTCATCAAAGGTGAAAGCCTTTTCTACGATTGTTGGCTTCTTCGATGCACCGCCTTTTCGAGTGCACATCGCAGTGTGCCGCTTTTTCACGATTGGAGAAGGTACTAAGGGTTCCTTTTCGCCTCGGCCGCATGGGCGGGTGTAACTTCTCCGCTCGGGTGCGGGGATAAGAGCTTTAGTGGACTTGGGCCGCCAAGGGCGGTGCTTTCTTGGGGATGGTTGCGGGGGCGGGGAGCATTCGTGAGCAAAAAAACTCTCTTTTTTTGAGTTGGCTTAGGAGAGAGAGGCTGGGCGATTGCGATTGTATCTTCCTGTCTTGGATCACCGATTCACCCTCGGCCCAGTGCCGACTTTGCGTGCATGCGCTTGCCTCTGAGCGCCAGACACATTGGCCTTGAACATCTTCTTGTTGACATGAAAAGGCTTTCCATGTCTCAAGGCAATTCCTTCACCTCCATAAGATGGCCAATCACTAGGCCATATCCCAATGAGCTGCCTAACAGACCACCATCGGTAATGGTCTTGTTAAGTACATTCTGGCATATGCGGCTAAAAACAAACTCACCCGATTAACTTTCTTCTCCTCCATTATAGCAACCATCACGGTCGACTTGGTTCAGACAAACGGTGATTAAAGTCACGCCGAACTTCATATCAATGCATTTGGACACGATGTCCATCAACTTGTGGTAATATTCTTTGATCAGGGCCCTCTTTGCTGTGTAAACAACCTTCGCAGCTGACCCAGGCTTGGCAATTTCCTTCCAAGCAGTAGCTAAGTTGATGTCTTTCTCAGTTATTTCCTTCAATCCATCTAAAGGCAGGTTGCAGTACTCAACTAGGTCCGCAACAGTGATTTTTATGGCCTTGTTGTGGACAGATGAGAGAATCTCGCCATCGTGAACCTCCGCGTCCACTCAGAACATGGCTATTTCTTAAGAGTAAGTATGGGAGAACTCCATTGTGAGAAAGTCCTTTAGACCGGACTTCTCTATCTTATCACCAATCTTCTTAACCAGGGTCTTATCAGCTCCATGTTTCAGCATACCCTCGAAGTCCACTGTCAATCCAGAATGGATCTTCTTGGACATGTTAACAAAGTCGTATGAGGCATCCATTTCCTTGAAAAATTACCGGTAGACTAAACGAAAAATCTTGCTTGAGGAACTAGGGTTTTTAGAACTTTGCAGAGACAAAACTTGCTTTTGCTTGTTGAAGACGAATATATTGAGAGGAGAGAGAAAATGGGTTTTTGGTTTTTCAGGGACGTGAGAGGACGGTTTTTAGAAGTTGAAAAGTTTGATCAAAATCAACGGTCAAGACTTAACCTCTAAAATGCCAACAATTTCCCCGCTTTAAATGCAACAGCATTTATATCTGATCATAGGCTAAACGTGTGCAACTTTTGTTCTAACATCATAATTACGCTGACGTAATGCCCAAAAACATTCCCACTCGCAGAAGACGACTGCATTTTGTCACTTAGCTCATAAATAACTCAACTATTGTCCAAAATTGACTAAACTCTGCTTCTCTCTTCACATAAGATTACTCAGCTGTCAGTTAATTCGATACAACCGATTTCTCATCTTGGTTATTTCACTTGGCTAGAAAATGAAACTTGCTAGTTTTCATTTCTCTCTTCTTGGTCTCTGCTGATTGAGTCTTCTGAGTCTCCTAACTCAGCTCAATTAATCCTAGCTCATTTTTAAGCTCTTCAAATCTTGATTCACATAGAGGCTTAGTGAATATATCACTAATCGCTTGCTCCTTGAGATGTATTCCAAAGTGATGTCTTTCTTTTCAACATGATCTCTTACAAAATGATATCTGACATCAATGTGTTTTGTTCTTGAATACAATATTAGATTCTGAGTAATTGCAATAGAACTTGTATTATCATACATAATTGGAATTTCTTTTTCTTCAATATCATAGTCTCTCAGTTGTTGTCTCATCCAGAGAACTTGGGCACAACAGCTGCCGCAACTATGTACTCTGCTTCAGCTGTGGATGTAGCTATTAAGTTTTGTTTCTTGCAACCAAGAAACCAATATGTTTCAAGCATTTGACAAGTACACAAGTACTCTTCCCGTCCACTCTACATCCATCATAGTCTGAGTCTGAGTAGCCTACCAGCTTCAATCCTCCTTCCTTTGGATACCATAAGCCAACTTCTTGGCATCCCTTCAAATACCTTAGGATTCTCTTAGCTGCAGTCATGTGACTCTCTTTTGGTGCAGATTGAAATCTAACACATACACCTACAACAAAGGTGATGTCTGGTCTGCTTGCTATTAAATAGAGCAATGATCCAATGAGAGCTCTATATCTAATTTGATCAACAGATTTTCCATTTGCATCCATATCCATCTTGATTGATGTGTTCACTGGAATCTTCACTCATGACTTTTCTTCCATACCAAATTTCTTCATTAGATCTCTGGTATATTTGGTTTGACTTATGAAGGTTCCATCCTTCATTTGTTTGACTTGGAGTCCTAAGAAGAAAGTCAGCTCTCCCATCATGCTCATCTCAAATTTCCCTTGCATGAGGTTTGAGAACTTGCCACACAGCTCTTTGTTTGTGGATCCAAAGATGATATCATCCACATATATTTGAACAAGCAGTATGCTCTCTCCATCTTGAATTCTGAAGAGTGTTCTATCAACTTTTCCTTTGGTGAATCCATTGTCAATTAGAATTTGTGACAATGTGTCATACCATGCTCTTGGTGCTTGTTTCAATCCATACAATGTCTTCTTAAGCTTGTACACTTTGTCTCCAATAGTTTTCTGCTCAAAACCTGGAGGTTGTTCAACATAGACTTGTTCTTCTAAGAGTCCATTTAGAAATGCACTCTTCACATCCATTTGATATACAATGAAGTTCTTGTGTGCATCATAAGCAAGAAACATCCTTATTGCTTCCAATCTAGCAGCAGGAGCAAAGGTTTCATCAAAATCTATTCATTCCTCTTGGCAATACCCTTTGGCTACCAGTCTTGCTTTATTTCCAACTAAATATCCTTCCTCATTCATCTTATTACTGAATACCCACTTAGTACCAATGACATTTTGGTGAGTACGCCTTTGAACTAATTCCCATACTTTGTTTCTTTCAAACTAATTCAACTCTTCTTGCACAGCCTGAATCCAATGTGTATCATCCAATGCTTGAGATACATCTTTAGGCACTAGTTGGGAAATAAAATAAGTGAACATAGCTTCATGTTGAGCTCTGGATCTGGTTTTTATGCCATCTCTAACATCTCTAATGATTAACTCAGGTGGATGGTCTCTCAGCCATCTCCCATCCGGTTGGAGTAAGTCTGCTGGATTTAGCCGTCTTGCAGCTAAGTTGTTTTGAACAACTTTTTCATCATCATTTAGCTGTAGACCTTCCATCTGTCTTTGAGATTCAACTATCTCATCATCTTCAGGGTTGAGTGCTCTCCCATCTACATCAACACAGGGACTCTTCTGCATAGTTGGCTGATTTTGCTTCTCAGCTAACTCATCTATGTCTTCTCCATTTACATTTGGCTCATCAAAAACTACATGGATAGACTCTTTTGTGACCATAATCCTCTTGTTTAGCACTCTATAAGCTTTACTTTCAGCTGAGTATCCCAAAATATCTTGAAGTTGTCCTTGCCATTGTTGTGGATCTAAATATCTTGAAGTATCCAACATTTGGTTTTCTCCCTGTCCAAATCTCATAGGGAGTCTTAGTCAATTGCCTATTGATCATGGATCTATTCTTAGTATAGCATGCATTATTTATGGCTTTAGCCCAAAATCTCTTTGGCAATCCAACTTCAGCTAACATTGTCCTCGCAGCTTCCTTGAGAGTTATGTTTCTTCTTTCAGCTATTCCATTCTGCTGTGGAGTTCTAGCAGCTGACAACTCATGAACAATACAATTTTCAACACAATCGAGTTATAATCCCAAGGACAAACTCAGTTCCCCTATCAGATCTTATCTTTATAATAGTTTGACTCTTCTCATTTGGAACTCTCCTCATTAGCTGAGGCAATTGTTGCAGTGTTTCCTTCTTTTTACTCATGAAAATTGTCCACGTATATCTTGAGCAATCATCCACCACCACTAAGGTGTATTTCTTTCCACTGATGTTAGCTAGCTCAACATGACCAAATAAGTCCATGTGCAAATGTCTGATATCCTTGTTGAATAAGGACTTGGCTTATCCTTGAAAGATGATTTGATTTGTTTTCCCATCTGGCATGCATCACAAATGCTTTCTTTCTTGTAAACTGAGCCATGCAATCCTTCCACAAGATGACTCCTTGCAAGCTTGTTCTTTGTCTTGAAGTTCATGTGACTCAGCTTCTTGTGCCACAACCAACTTGATTCGGCTGTACTCTTTGCTAGTAGACATGTTCCTGGTGTAGCAATTGACCAATCTACTACATACATGTTTTTCTGCCTTGCTCCTTGTAGCACAATTTCGTTTGATTCATCATTTTTGATTTGACACACTACCACATTGAATCCTAAATTGTAGTCTTTGTCACACGGTTAGATGATGCTTAATAGATTGAAATTGAGACCTTCAACATATACAACATCTCTGATCTCCATACCATTCTTCTTTATGGACCATGTGCCTTTAATCTCCCCTGGAGCTTCATTTCCTCCAAATATGACTTTTAGACCTTTGATTTCCTGGAGTTTTGACAGTTTTTCTTGTTTTTTGTCATATGTCTGGAACAACTACTATCCATGTACCAGGTTCCTTGGCACTCAGCTGTTCCTTGAACCTGCAATCAAGGAAATTAGTTTTTAGGTAGCCATAATTTCCTGGTTCCTGGGGGGTTAGTGCTATAAGATGTTCCAACCAACCTATACCCAGATGATCTGACTCTAAGAGGTTGCCATCTATTAGTTCTATAATCATAGTGCACATTACCAAATTGCTTGTGGGTTTTAGGATCATACATCCGTCTCTTTTGTCTATATGCCTGTGTATTTGTTTGAGAATTTGTTTTCTTGGGGTAATAGTGGAATTTTTGTGCTTGATGGGTGTTGTGCCTGGGTGCATAAGTGTGCTTATAATAGCTCTTTTGCCTAGGGAATGACCTTTGCTAAGGTTGAGGTGTTTGGCATTTTGGCTTGTATCCCATAGGTCTTTTTTGATATCTCACTTGGTTGTTCCAATGAGCTTGGTTTGGATGTTTTCTACCATTCCCATCATATGTATTTCTTTGTTGAAATCTCTGGGGTTTTTGGTAGCTCTGTTTAGCTTTCACAAAGTATTTTCTGTTTGGAGTTTGCTGATGGACTTTTCTAAATTTCTTTTTAGCTGTCCTTTCAACATACTCTTCTGGCTTCTTTCCTTTACCCTTATATCCAAGGACAATATGATTGTGATTGTGTTTTAGTGTGGGTCTTGGTGCAACATGTGGTGTTTAGGGTTTTTGGACTCCTTCATTACTTGAGGATCCTTTCTCAAAAATTACTCTAGGAGCTTGAGCATGCACAAAGGAATTGAATCATATGAATGTCTTGTCTTCACACTCTTTTTGATTCATTATTAGTTCATCCAATGATTTGGATGTCTTTGTAAGTGAGGCAATCAAATTTTTGAGATCTTTTTCTCTCTTCCCAGTAGCAGCTAACTCTGCTTGGATCTTGGCATTTTCAGCCTTCAGCTTTGTATTCTCATCAGCTATTTGACTTAGAGTGCTCAGCTCCTTAGTCAGCTGTGAGTTTTGGCATTTTAGTTGCTTGTTTTCCTCATTTAGAAGTGTGTGTAAGGTTTTAATGTGCTCAAAGTCTTTCATCATTTTTCCTAATGAATCATAAAGATCAGTGGTGAGGAAGTGTTTGTGTCATCTTGTTTAGCACTCTATAGGCTTTACTTTCAGCTGAGTATCCCAAAATATCTTGAAGTTGTCCTTGCCATTGTTGTGGATGAGTCACTTACATTCAAAAATCTTGAAGTATCCAACTTTTGGTTTTCTCCCTGTCCAAATATCATAGGGAGTGTTAGTCAATTGCCTATTGATCATGGATCTATTTTTAGTATAGCATGCAGTATTTATGGCTTCAGCCCAAAATCTCTTAGGCAATCCAGCTTCAGCTAACATTGTCATAGCATCTTCCTTGAGAGTTCTGTTCCTTCTTTCAGCTACTCCATTCTGTTGTGGAGCTCTAGCAGCTGACAACTCATGAACAATACCGTTTTCAATACAATACTGAGTTATAATCCCATTGACAAACTCAGTTCCCCTATCAAATCTTATCTTTATAATGGTTTGACTCTCTCATTTGGAACTCTCCTTATTAGCCGAGGCAATTTCTGCAGTGTTTCCTTCTTTTTACTCATGAAAATTGTCCATGTATATCTTGAGTAATCATCCACCACCACTAAGGTGTATTTCTTTCCACTGATGCTAGCTTGCTCAACAGGACCAAATAAGTCCATGTGCAATAGATGCAGTATCCTTGTTGAAGAAGGACTTGGCTTAATCTCCTCTAGAGCTTCATTTTCTCCAAATATGACTTCTGCACCTTTGATTTCCTTGAGCTTTGACAGATGTTTCTTGTTAGTTGTCATATGTCTGGAACAACCACTATCCATGTACCAGGTTCCTTGGCACTCAGCTGTTCCTTGAACCTGCAATCAAGGAAATTAGTTTTTAGGTAGCCATACTTGCCTGGGTCCTGGGGGTTAGTGCTATAAGATGTTCCAACCAACCTATAGCCAGATGATCTGACTCTAAGAGGTTGTCATCTCTTAGTTCCATAATCATAGTGCACATTAGCAAATTGCTTGGGGTTTTTAGGATCATACAATTGTCTCTTTTGTCTGTATGCCTGTGTATATTTTTGAGAATTTGCTTTCTTGGGGTAATAGTGGAATTTTTGTGCTTGATGGGTGTTGTGCCTAGGTGCATAAGTGTGCTGATAATAGTTCTTTTCCCTAGGGAATGACCTTTGTTGAGGTTGAGGTGTTTGGCCTTTTGGCTTGTATCGCATAGGTCTTTGCTGATATCACACTTGGTTGTTCCAATCAGCTTGGTTTGGATTTTTCTACCATTCCCATCATATGTATCTCTTTGTTGAAATCTCTGGGTTTTTGGTAGCTCTGTTTAGCTTTCACAGAGTATTTTCTGTTTGGAGTGTGCTGATGGACTTTTCTAAATTTCTTTCCAGCTGTCCTTTCAGCATACTCTACTGGCTTCTTTCCATTACCCTTATATCCAAGGCCAATATGATTGTGATTGTGTTTTAGTGTGGGTGTTGGTTCAACATGTGGTGTTTTAGGTTTTTGTACTCCTTCATTACTTGAGGATCCTATCTCCAAAATCACTCAGAGCTTGATCATGCACAAAGGAATGGAATTATATGCATCTCTTGTCTCCACACTCTTTTTGATTCATTATTAGTTCATCCAATGATTTGGATGCCTTTGTAAATGAGGCGATCACATTTTTGAGATCTTTTTCTCTTCTCAGTATCAGCTAACTCTACTTGGATCTTGGCATTTTCAACCTTGACTTTGTATCCTCATCAGCTATTTGACTTAGAGTACTAAGCTTCTTAGTCAGCTGTGAGTTTTGGCATTTTAGCTGGTTGTTTTCCTCATTTAGAAGTGTGTGTAAGGTTTTAATGTGCTCAAAGTCTTTCATCATTTTGCCTAATGAATCATAAAGATCAGTGGTGAGGAAGTGTTTGTGTCATCTTGTTTAGCACTCTATAAGCTTTACTTTCAGCTGAGTATCCCAAAATATCTTGAAGTTGTCCTTGCCATTGTTATGGATGAAGCACTTACATCCAAATATCTTGAAGTATCCAATATTTGGGTTTCTCCCTATGCAAATCTCATAGGGAGTGTTAGTAAATTGCCTATTGATCATGGATCTATTTTGAGTATAACATGCAGTATTTATGGCTTCAGCCCAAAATCTCTTAGGCAATCCAGCTTCAGCTAACATTGTCCTAGCAACCTCCTTGAGAGTACAGTTCCTTCTTTCAGCTAATCCATTCTGCTGTGGAGTTCTAGCAGCTGACAACTCATGAACAATATCATTTTCAACACAATACTGAGTTATAATCCCATTGACAAACTCAATTCCCCTATTAGATCTTATCTTTATAATGGTTTGACTCTTCTCAGTTTGAACTCACCTCATTAGCTGAGACAATTTCTGCAGTGTTTCCTTCTTTTTACTCATGAAAATTGTCCATGTATATCTTGAGTAATCATCCACCACTACTAAGGTGTATTTCTTTCCACTGATGCTAGCTGGCTCAACAGGACCAAATAAGTCCATGTGCAACAGATGCAATATTCTTGTTGAAGAAGGAATTGGCTTATCCTTGAAAGATGATTTGATTTATTTTCCCATCTGGCATGCATCACAAATGCTTTCTTTCTTGTAAACTGAGTCATGCAATCCTTCCACAAGATGACTCCTTACAAGCTTGTTGATTATCTTGAAGTTCAGGTGACTTAGCTTCTTGTGCCACAACCAACTTGATTCGGCTGTACTCTTTGCTAGCAAACATGTGCTTGGTGTAGCAATTGACCAATCCACTACATACATGTTTTTCTGCATTGTTCTTTGTAGCACAATTTCGTTTGATTCATCATTTTTGATTTGACAAACTACCATATTGAATCCTATATTGTAGCCTTTTGTCACGGAGTTGGCTGATGCTTAATAGATTGAAATTAAGACCTTCAACATATGCAACATCTGTGATCTCCAGACCATTCTTCTTTATGGACCATGTGCCTTTAATCTCCCCTAGAGCTTCATTTCCTCCAAATATGACTTTTGCACCTTTGATTTCCTTGAGCTTTGACAAATATTTCTTTTTTCCTGTCATATGTCTGGAACAACCACTATCCATGTACCAGGTTCCTTGGCACTTAGCTGTTCCTGAACCTGCAATCAAGGAAATTAGTTTTTAGGTAGCCATACTTGCCTGGGTCCTGGGGGGTTAGTGCTATAAGATGTTCCAACCAACCTATTGCCAGATGATCTGACTCTAAGAGGTTGCCATCTATTAGTTCCATAATCATAGTGCACATTAGCAAATTGCTTGGGGGTTTTAGGATCATAAAGTTGTCTCTTTTGTCTGTATGCCTGTGTATTTGTTTGAGAATCCCTTTCTTGGGGTAATAGTGGAATTTTTGTGCTTGATGGGTGTTGTGCCTGGGTGCATAAGTGTGCTGATAATACCTCTTTTGCCTAGGGAATGACCTTTGTAGAGGTTGAGGTGTTTGGCCATTTGGCTTGTATCGCATAGGTCTTTGCTGATATCACACTTGGTTGTTCCAATCAGCTTGGTTTGGATGTTTTCTACCATTCCCATCATATGTATTTCTTTGTTGAAATCTCTGGGATTTTTGGTAGCTCTGTTTAGCTTTCATAGAGTATTTTCTGTTTGGAGTTTGTTGATGGACTTTTGTAAATTTCTTTTCAGCTGTCTTTCAGCAAACTCTATTGGCTTCTTTCCTTCACCCTTATATCCAAGGCTAGTATGTGGTGTTTTGGGTTTTTGGACTCCTTCATTACTAGAGGATCCTTTCTCCAAAATCACTCTAGGAGCATGAGCATGCACAAAGGAATTGAATCATATGCATGTCTTGTCTCCACACTCTTTTTGATTCATTATTAGTTCATCCAATGATTTGGATGCCTTTGTAAGTGAGGCAATCACATTTTTGAGATCTTTTTCTCTCTTCTCAGTAGTAGATAACTCTGCTTAGATCTTGGCATTTTCAACCTTCAACTTTGTATTCTCATCAGCTATTTGACTTAGAGTACTCAGCTCCTTAGTCAGTTGTGAGTTTTGGCATTTTAGCTGGTTGTTTTCCTCATTTAGAAGTGTGAGTGAGGTTTTAATGTGCTCAAAGTCTTTCATCATTTTGCCTAATGAATCATAAATATCAGTGGTGAGGAAGTGTTTGTGTCCTCTGGTTTAGCACTCTATAGGCTTTACTTTCAGCTGAGTATCCCAAAATATCTTGAAGTTGTCCTTGCCATTGTTGTGGATGAGTCACTTACATTCAAAAATCTTGAAGTATCCAACATTTGGTTTTCTCCCTGTCCAAATATCATAGGGAGTCTTAGTCAATTGCCTATTGATCATGGATCTATTTTTAGTATAGCATGCAGTATTTATGGCTTCAGCCTAAAATCTCTTAGGCAATCCAACTTCAACTAACATTGTCCTAGCAGCTTCCTTGAGAGTTCTGTTCCTTCTTTTAAGCTACTCCATTCTGCTGTGGAGTTCTAGCAGCTGACAACTCATGAACAATATCATTTTCAACACAATACTGAGTTATAATCCCATTGACAAACTCAGTTCCCCTATCAGATCTTATCTTATAATGGTTTGACTCTTCTCATTTTGAACTCTCCTCATTAGCTGAGACAATTTCTGCAGTGTTTCCTTCTTTTTACTCATGAAAATTGTCCATGTATATCTTGAGTAATCATCCACCACCACTAAGGTGTATTTCTTTCCACTGATGCAGCTGGCTCAACAGGACCAAATAAGTCCAAGTGCAACAAATGCAGTATTCTTGTTGAAGAAGGACTTGGCTTATCCTTGAAAGATGATTTGATTTGTTTTCCCATCTAGCATGCATCACAAATGCTTTCTTTGTTGTAATCTAAGTCATGCAATGCTTCCACAGGATGACTCCTTGCAAGCTTGTTGATTGTCTTGAAGTTCAGGTGACTCAGCTTCTTGTGCCCTAACCAACTTGATTCGGTTGTACTCTTTGCAAGCAAACATGTGCTTGGTGTAGCAGTTGACCAATCCACTACACACGTTTTTCTGCCTTGTTTCTTGTAGCACAATTTTGTTTGATTCATCATTTTTGATTTGGCAAACTACCACATTGAATCCTATATTGTAGCCTTTGTCACAGAGTTGGCTGATGCTTAATAGATTGAAATTTAGACCTCAACATATGCAACAACTGTGATCTCCAGACCATTCTTCGTTATGGACCATGTGCCTTTAATCTCCCCTAGAGCTTCATTTCCTCCAAATATGACTTTTGCACCTTTGATTTCCTTGAGCTTTGACAGATTTTTCTTATTTCCTGTCATATGTCTGGAACAACCACTATCCATGTACCAGATTCCTTGGCACTCAGCTGTTCCTTGAACCTACAATCAAGGAAATTATTTTTTTGGTAGCCATACTTGCCTGGGTCCTGGTGGGTTAGTGCTATAAGATGTTCCAACCAACCTATAGCCAGATGATCTGACTCTAAGAGGTTGCCATCTATTAGTTCCATAATCATAGTGAACATTAGCAAATTGCTTGGGGGTTTTAGGATCATACAACTGTCTCTTTTGTCTGTATGCCTGCGTATTTTTTTGAGAATTTGCTTTCTTGGGGTAATAGTGGAATTTTTGTGCTTGATGGGTGTTGTGCCTGGGTGCATAAGTGTGCTGATAATAACTCTTTTGCCTAGGGAATGACCTTTGTTGAGGTTGAGGTGTTTGGCCATTTGGCTTGTATCGCATAGGTCTTTGCTGATATCACACTTGGTTGTTCCAATCAGCTTGGTTTGGATGTTTTCTACCATTCCCATCATATGTATTTCTTTGTTGAAATCTCTGGGGTTTTTTGTTGCTCTGTTTAGCTTTCACAGAGTATATTCTGTTTGGAGTGTGCTGATGGACTTTTCTAAATTTCTTTTCAGCTGTTCTTTCAGCATACTCTGCTAGCTTCTTTCATTTACCCTTATATCCAAGACCAATATAATTGTGATTGTGTTTTAGTGTGGGTGTTGGTGCAACATGTGGTGTTTTGGGTTTTTGGACTCCTTCATTACTTGAGGATCCTTTCTCCAAAATCACTCTAGAGCTTGAGCATGCACAAAGGAATCGAATCATATGCATGTCTTGTCTCCACACTCTTTTTGATTCATTATTAGTTCATCCAATGATTTGGATGCCTTTGTAAGTGAGGTAATCACATTTTTGAGATCTTTTTCTCTCTTCTCAGTAGCAGCTAACTATGCTTGGATCTTGGCATTTTCAGCCTTCAGCTTTGTATTCTCATCAGCTATTTGACTTAGCGTACTCAACTCCTTAGTCAGCTGTGAGTTTTGGCATTTTAGCTGGATGTTTTCCTCATTTAGAAATGTGTGTGAGGTTTTAATGTGCCCCAAGTCTTTCATCATTTTACCTAATGAATCATAAAGATCAGTGGGTGAGGAATTGTTTGTGTCACTATCACTATCACTTGAATAAGAATGAGATAAGTTAGAGTGTACCTCATCTTCTTGATCTTGTTCTTTGGCCATGAGGCAGATCAAGGCCTCTTCCTCCATGTCACTTTAGTAGTCAGCTTCACTACTGTCCGAGTCTGCTGGTTCTTTGCACTTGGCTAGTTCAGCAGTCTCAGCAGCCGACATGGCTTTCTTCTTTTCTTGTCTTCTTTCTCTAAAGACTCTTCTTTCCTCTTCATTTCTGTATTTGTTGACTGGGGGATAAGAACAATCAACAAAAAAATTTCCTGGTTGTCTGCAGTTCCAACACAGGTTTTCAGCTCTCTGTATATCAGTTCTCTTAGCTCTCTGATTATCAGCTCTCTGATAGTCAGCTCTTTGACGTTCATCTCTCTTGGGTGGCCTGTCCTCCATTGCTTTGGAAGGTGTTGAATGTCGTCTGGAGGTTTCACCCTTGTTTCTTTTATAGTTCTTATTGAAGAACTTGTTGAACCTCTTTACCATGAGAGCAATTTCCTCCTGGTCTATTGTTTCTTTTGGTTCAGCTTTTTTCCCTTCACTGGCCATCAGTGCAGCTGTCTTGGCACAACTTTCTCCTCTTGCTCTTTTCTTCTAAGCTCAAACTCATAAGCTTTGAGATCTAAGAACAACTCAAGATTTGATGTTATGGAGAGGTCCATGGAATGTCTGAGGGCCATGACCTTCATTTCCCATTCAGCTGGGAGGGCTCTTAAAATGTTCATGCACATCTCCTTTTGAGTGTACTCCTTCCCAAGAGCTGAAAGATCATTTGTAATCTCTGTGAATCTGGCATCCAGCTGATCCAGACTCTCACCTGCAAGCATTTTAAAATTTTCAAAATTTTGAACAACAACTGTTAGTTTATTCTCTTTGATTTGTTCAGATCCTTCACAAATCAGGGTTAGCTTATCCCAGATTTCTTTGGCTGATTTGCATGATTTGACTTTATTGAACATAACCTTGTCCAAGGTTTTGTAGAGGATGTCCTTAGCAACATTATCAAGGTTGTATCTTTTTCTATCTTCATTTGTCCATTCACAGCGTGGTTTCTCAACCATGGCAGTTCTGAGCTTTGCTGTAATATCTTTTCTTTCACATAGAGGTGCTCTTCTTACAGCAGTATTGACCTTCAATATTTGTGTGGCCCATCTTCTATCACTAGCCACATTTCATCGTGTAAGGCTGATAGGTGAGCCTGCATGTGAATTTTCCAATCATCAAACTCTTCTACAGTGAACATGGGAATACGAGTTAGATTTGCTTCCATGATAATAACTTTGCTTTTAAAATAAATGCTTTTAAAAACACAAGTGTTATATCTTTTGGAAAAGATTGAGATCAAGTTCAGTAACCAGTGCGAAAGGCTCAATGAACCAACCGCTATGATACCACTTGTAGGTCCCAAGGGGTGAGTTGTAAGGTTTAGAGGAGGGTTGAATAAACCTTACCAAATTTTCAAATTTAGTCCTTTTAAAGTATTTTAACAGAGTTAACTCAAATCAGCTAAGTCCTTGGGGGACAACTAGGTTGGCTTACTTTAGCAAAGCTACCCACTCGACAGATTCATCTGAGTTGATAGTGTAACTCAGCTGGGTCAGCTAACACTTAACTTTTCAGTTGATTTGGTTTTATCTAGCGGAAGACTTATCACCCTTGATATTTTTAAACTTATTTTTAACACTTGTTTTTACCAATGTTATTATGAGTTGGCTTAGCAATATGAGCTTAAACAACAGATAAAGTATGCAGGAAATCATAATGCTATAAGTAAAACGACACAAGCAAATTTTATAGTGGTTCGAGAATGGGGTAATTCCTCTAATCCACTCTTCTCCAACTCCTAGAGAAAACCACTAAGTAACAGATCTGGTTACAAAGTAGTTCTCAGTCCGAGACATCCTTGATCACACAGCTGGCTACTCCTGGGACTCAGCTTCTTCACAAGACAACTGCCTAGCTACTTTAGCTCCTTCGAACCCTTGGAATTGATCACACAGCCTTCCAACGAGCTCAAATCTTCTGGTTCGACCTTGAACCTTACTACAGCTCCTCCAACCTCGGAGAGTAGACCCCTTAAGTTCTTTAAACTGTTTCCTCTTCAACTTGATGAAGTATTCTTTCCTTCACTGAGTGTGTTGGATCGAGTTCCTTCGCATTTAGGCTTGAGGAATGTCTTAGAAAGCTTGAGAGAATATTTGAAGGTTTGCTTGCTTGAAATTCTTGTTAGAACAATGTGATTGGTTACCTTCTCTCATTTGCTTCCTCAACCTTTTATAGTGTTTATTTGAAAATTTGCCCGTTGAAGAGATATGCTATTTTCAAATAACACTTCTTGTTTGTTGGGTTGTCTTTTCTTGACTTGCAGCTTGTGATGGTGACATTTCTTCGTATTAAATGATGTCTTCAACTTTTTCAGGACTTGACATAATCTCATTGCTTCCCATTGGTTTATTCCATTTGCACGCTTTTGGGATGAGCACTTTTAGAAATGGCAACATGGACATATTACTAATTTAAGTAATATCCTTGACTTCTGTGCAACGGATTTATAACAATCGACTTGACTTGACAGCTGCCTTTACCCCTTTGACTTGAGTTTGCTCCAACCTTTTAGGAATGACTCAACTGTCAGTTCAACTGGCAGACTTGGCTCTTAATGGACTTAATTGTCACTTCTTCATCCTTTACTCAGTTTTCCCATAGTTGGATCTTGTTTTCAGTCGAGTATGTGCATTCCATCTTGACTACACTCAGCTGACACACAATTGGGTCTTCACTTCAGTCTTCAGTTGACTCTTGTATTCTTCAACATAGCTGACTTCACTCAGCTCATGTAGTCCTATCTATTACAAATAGAAATACAAAGAAAATGGGGTGCCAACTTCCTATTTTAAGTTTTACATGGTATCATTAAAATCTAATAATAAATTTCCTAATACTTTCTCCTTCCCCCTTTTTGGAATCATCACCAGGATGTAGAGTTGACTTAGAGGATACTCCAACCAGGATTAGATCCAACTTTTTGTTAGTCAGGTCCATTTTATCATGACTTGCGGAGTGTGCTGTTCTAAATTCTGATCGCAGTGCCTTCGTTTCAGTTGCCATCAGCTTCATCTCTGTTTGAAGCACCATTATCTCTGCATGCATGGTGGCCTCTATATTTAGAAGGTCTGCATTATGCTGTGCCTTCAACAACTCCATATCCGATTTGTGCAATTGATCTATCCCAAGATGTGATCCTCTTGTCTCTCTTTGGAATTTGGCGTTCTCTGCACTCCATATGACCATTTTGGCAAATAGAAACTTGAAATACATAACTTGCTCATGACTCAGTGCTTTTGTCTATGCTATCCATTCCCTTATCCTCAACGTGCCTCGAATGTCTCCTGTGATTGTAGCATCTCTGTTGTCCAACCGTTAGTTGAGTGTTGCTAATCCCTTTTTCATATTTTCTATTTCATTGCAAATGGCTTTGTAGGCTTTTCTGATGTTGGTTGCATCAGCGGACTGCTCTTCAGGCCACACAACATCGAAGTCGAAACCAAACGGTACAATTGTATAGTTATCAGGAGTTCCAATCTCTTTAGCATGGACTTGGACAGTGTATCTAGCACTCTCAGCAGCTTACTCTGCTTCCAAAGGGACGTCCGCCTTGAATGTTAAGTATTCTGCAAATAAGTCCTCAAGAAAAAATGGACTTTCTCCCCCTCCTGCTTCGGGAGCCTTACCCTTTCCCTTTAGGTGTTCTTCAGCTCTGTGTGCCTCGGCTGTCTCAGCGTCATCGGCATCTTTTGCATATGTGTTAGCCTGCTGAGCTGACTGACTCTTAGTTGTCTTAATAACCTCATTAGCATCAGTTGATTCTTCCTATTGAGTAGTTTTTGTTAGATAAATGTTTTTATCATGATTTTGATGATTTTGTTCAAATGAGTTTTTAAACCAAAACAATGTCCCTAATTGTTGTCTAAATACTTTCGATCGATTTAAAATGTTTTTACTATTTTTCGGAGTATTTTTTGGAGTTTATTTTCGATAAAAAATTAGACAACACATTTGTTTCAGGCTCGACCGGTCGCCCTATAGGGCAACCCGTACCTCGAGTTGAGTTTTGAAACAGGAGAAGGGGCGTAGAAAAAATAAGGGAGGGCGGCCGGTCGACCCCTGGGCGACCGACCCCTGGGAGTCCCTCTTTTGGTTCAGTCTTCTCTGTTTCGTATTTTTATCAACCCCAACCAATCAACATCAAGGGCGAGGTCCCACCCCCCTCCGACCGGTCCCCTGTGTGAAAATTGCAGAAATTCAATTTCAATCTTATCTCTGCTGACCGTCGTACCCGTTTTTTTATCAACCTATCCGTTGAATTTTCGACATGACTTTTCCCTATTTTGTGGGATTGATTTCAACATATTGATGATTTTAAATGGTTTCTTTTGCAGCAAATCACTCCCCAAGGAGGAGCCTATGTCTGGAAATCAAAGCCAAGACCTCTCCTATATATAGAGGCTTCATTCAAGCAACAAGATACAACACTCTACACAAGCAAAGAGCAATCAAGCAAACACTTTCATATATCTTGTTGTATTAGCCTTGGCATTTTCACTTGCACAAATTTGAGGTCTAGGCTTTCAATTCTTGATTACACTTGTACTCATATTGTATCAATCATTATTGAGTTGTAATCTTGATTTTGGTCATCATTCAACACAAGACATCATTGTGAGTATTCTTGTGGTAAGAATACACTTGGGTGATCTAGGTGATAGGTGTTTGAAGGTTGTGGTAATCTTCAAAGGTGTTGTAAGAGGGTTATGGTAATCCTCAAGGTGGTGAAAGAGGGTTGTGGTAATCCTCAAGGTGTTGTATTAATTTTTGGTAAATTAATAAAATCTTTTTTTTCTTTTTGAAATCCATCCCGGATATACTGGGGTGGTAGAGGATTAGGCCCTAGGTGGGTTGAACCTTTATAAATCGAAGTGTGTTGTTTAAATTCCGCACTTAGCATTTCATCTTTGCTTGAGTTTTTCAAAAAGAGGGCAAAATCTGAAAAACCGAGATAATCTATTCACCCCCCTCTAGATTATCGTAGCCACTTGGACTAACAAGTGGTATCAAAGCCAAACTCTTTGGCTAGCACATTCCGAGTAAAGAGGAAAGATCCATGGCTACAAATGATGCTCATCTCACCACCGGCGCCTCCACCAACAAGCCACCACTATTCGACGCCAACAACTACGCGAGTGCTTCCTACAAGGGTGCGGGTTCGACATTTGGAATGTGGTCATCGAAGGAGTTGATCAACCAACCAAGAAATCGGAGGATGGGACCTCGGCTCCTAAACCTTTCAAGGAGTTCGATGAAAATGACAAAAAGGCTTTCTCTCTAAATGGTAAGGCCTTAAATAATTTGCATTGTTCTCTTACCGCCACCGAGTACAATCGCATAAGAGGCATAAGGTCGGCACATGAGGTTTGGGAAAAATTGGAGACAATCTATGAAGGGACCAAGAAAGTCAAGCAAGCAAGAAAGACCATGCTTGTTAAAGACTTTGAAAACTTTAACATGCATGATGGTGAAAGCATCTCCAAGATGGTGGAAAGGCTTGACAATATTGTCAATTTTCTTGTGGCCCTCGGTAAAGTCATCTCCGAAGAAGACAAGGTGACTAAGGTATTGAATGCTCTTCCCGGCTCATGGTCCGAAAAAGTAACGGCAATCACGGAGGCACAAAATCTTGAGACACTCAAGTTTGACGAGCTTATTGGAAATCTCCTCATCTATGAAGTCTATCTCAAGGAGAGGAAAAATTCCAAACCATCCATAAATCAATCGGGTATGCAAATTATTCCTAAAGGTCTTGCTTCTTCTTCTAATAATGCATACTATGATAATGATGATGATGATGATGAGGAAACGGCCGCACTTGTTAGAAAATCTGCAAAATTTGTGAATAAAAATAAAGCAAGAAAACCAAGAGATAATGCTTGCTTTAAATGCGGAAAACCCGGCACTTCATTGCCGATTGCCCAAAGCTTCGATGAAGAGGAGCAAAAGAAAAGGAAGCCTTTCACGAAAAAGAAGGCTCTAAATGCGGAGGTCAAAACATGGGATGAACTACTCGAAACAACCGACGAGGAAGGAGAGACCGAACATGGTCTCATGGCCATAGATGATGAAAATAATGAGGTACGCTCTAATTCTTCTACTTCCTCCATAGTTGATGATTTGCAATGTGATTTTGATGAATTGCAAATTGAGTTTCAAAATTTAATTGTTAAATACAAAAATTTGAAAAAGGAGCATAAGGAGCTTAAGGTTGAAAAAGAAATATTATTTACCTCTTATGAATCTCTAGACAAAGCTCATACAAGAACTCTTACTATAGTTCACTCTCTTGAAACCGAAAATGAATTGCTCACAAAAGATATTGAATGTTTGAAAAATGATGTGCATCGTTTCAACATAAGCACGGACAAAGTCACAAAAATTTTAGATGCACAAAGAGGTGAGCATTCCAAATTGGGACTTGGTTATAAGCCATTTCAAAGCGTTTTTAAAAAGAATAACCAAGGTCCGACTTTTGTACGTGCTAGTAATTCTAATACTCCTACTTGTTTTTATTGTGGCAAAGTTGGACATTATGCTAATAATTGCAAATTGAGAAATAGCTCTAGACATATTTGGAGACCCAAAGGTCTCAAAACTAACCCCCATGGACCCCAAAATTATAGGGTACCTAAAAGAAATTCTTTTGTAGGTAATAGGGGCTATAACAACAATGGAAGATTCAAAATGGCTCGTGGACAGCGGATGTTCACGCCATATGACCGGGAGGAGAGAACTTTTTACCAACATCAAGCTCCAAGAAGAGGGTATGGTCATGTTCGGCAATGACAAAGGAAGAATTCTTGGAAATGGAGAAATTGGTAACTCTTCTTTCTCTCTTAGTAATGTTCTTTTAGTAGAAGGGCTTAAGTTTAATTTGATAAGTGTTAGCCAACTTTGTGATTCAAATTATGATGTTTCCTTCAATAAAGAAAAATGCCTTATACTTAAAAATGGTGAAATTATTTGTGAAGCAAATAGAAAAGGCAATCTTTACAAAATTTGTACAAGTGATTTGGTTAGTCAAAATGTTTCTTGTTTAGTCGCCAATAATGATTTAACTAGTTTATGGCATAGGGGACTTGGACATGTTGGATACAAGAATTTGAAAAATATTTACAAAAACCAACATGTGAAAGGACTACCCAAATTGAATTTTGAAAATCTTGGCGTATGTGACACTTGTAAAAAGAACAAATTAGTTAAAAGTAGTTTTAAGCCCAAAAATGAAATTTCCACAACCAAACCCCTACAATTGCTTCACCTTGATTTGTATGGGGATATTGGTACGACAAGTCTAAGTGGAAAACATTACACTTTCGTTATTGTCGATGATTTTTCTAGATATACTTGGGCTCTTTTTCTTACCAATAAAAGCGATGCCGTTAATGAGTTTGTTAAGTTGTGTAGACTTATTGAGAATGAAAAGGAAGACAATATTAAGTCTATTCGAAGCGATTGAGGTGGAGAATTTGATGGTGAATTTAGAGTCTTTTGTGAAACTAAGGGATATGCTCATAATTTTTCGGCTCAAGGACTCCTCAACAAAATGGAGTAGCCGAAAGGAAAAATCGGACACTACAAGAGATTGAGTCGGTCCATGCTTAATGAATTTTCACTTCCAAAATATTTTTGGGCCGAAGCCATAAGTACCGCTTGCTATGTTATTAATCAAGTTTATATTCGTCTAAAAATGAATAAAACTCCATATGAGCTTTGGAAAGGTAGAACTCCAAATATTGGTTATTTCAAGATATTTGGTTGTAAATGCTTTATTTTGAATACCAAGGATCAATTGGACAAACTTGATCCTAAGGCCGATGAAGGGATATTTATGGGATATTCAAAGAAAAAGCAAAGCATATCGGGTTTACAATAAGACTAGTGGAGTTGTTGAAGAATCCATCCATGTCAAATTCAATGAAGCTTGGTGTTGAAAGAATACCCAATGATGAAAGTGAAGAAGAAGATATTATTGAACCAATTGTTCAAGTTGATGATCAACCGTCTACATCAAATGATCAACCGTCCACTTCAAATGGTCCTCAAGAAGATAGAGGTGATACTCCAGATCTTCCCGTTGCATTGAAATTTAAGGGAGATCACCCAAAAGATCTTATTATTGGTGATCCCCTTGACAAAGTGATGACCCGGAGAAAATTTGCCGAGAAAGCTCTTATCTCTCAAAAGGATCCTAAAAATGCTAAGGAGGCTATTGAGGATGAGGATTGGTTCCTAGAGATGCAAGAGGAGTTGAATCAATTTGAAAGAAATTATGTATGGGAATTGGTACCTTGTCCTCCATCTCAAACTATTATTGGTACAAAATGGGTATTCCGGAACAAACTTGATGATCAAGGCAACATTGTTCGAAATAAGGCAAGGTTAGTAGCTCAAGGGTATTGTCAAGAAGAAGGTATTGACTATGATGAAACCTTTGCACCCGTAGCACGTTTAGAAGCTATTCGTATTTTACTTGCCTATTCTTGTTTTAAAAATTTCAAACTTTACCAAATGGATGTTAAATCCGCTTTCTTAAATGGTATTATTCAAGAAGAAGTCTATGTAAAACAACCTCCGGGGTTTGAAAATTTTTCTAGGCCTAATGATGTTTATAAACTTAAAAAGGTCTTGTATGGTTTAAAACAAGCACCCCGTGCATGGTATGATAAACTTAGCTCTTTTCTTTTGCAAAATGGTTTTATAAGGGGTAAAGTTGATACAACTCTCTTTGTTTTTGAAAAAGGGCAAGATTTCTTACTTGTGCAAATTTATGTTGATGATATTATTTTTGGTGCTACTAATGATTCCTTGTGCAAGAAATTCTCTAAGTTGATGCAAGGTGAATTTGAGATGAGTATGATGGGGGAGCTCAACTTCTTTCTTGGACTCCAAATTAAGCAATGCCAAGAAGGCATATACATTTCGCAATCAAAATATACAAAAGAACTTTTGAAAAAGTTCGGCATTGAAGAAGGAAGAACCGTTTCTACTCCCATGGCAACAAATGTCAAAATTGACAAAGATGAAAAAGGTAAGTCCGTGGATGAATCAAAGTATGGAGGTATGATTGGTAGTTTACTTTATTTAACCGCTAGTAGACCGGACATTCTTCATGCCGTATGCCTATGTGCTCGTTTTCAAAGCAATCCCAAAGAATCTCATATGAGTGCCGTTAAAAGGATTTTTCGATATTTGAAAGGCACTATTCAATATGGTCTATTTTATCCAAAGAATGAAAAATTTTCTCTTAAAGGTTATAGTGATTCGGATTATGCGGGAAATATTGATGATCGGAAAAGTACTTCCGGATCATGTCAATCTTTAGGCGATTGCCTAGTTTCTTGGTTTTCAAAGAAGCAAAATTGTGTTTCTCTTTCAACGGCCGAAGCCGAATATATTTCCGCCACCTTTTGTTGTACTCAACTTCTTTGGATGAAACAAACCTTAGCGGATTACAAATGCTCTTTTGAAAACGTACCTATCTTTTGTGATAATATATCCGCTATAAATATTGCTCAAAACCCAATTCATCATAACCGTACTAAACATATTGAGATCCGACATCATTTTCTAAGGGATTGTGTTTCAAAACGAAAAATTGAGATATCTTTTGTACCATCTCAAGATCAATTAGCGGACATTTTTACAAAACCGCTATCTTCCGAGACTTTTGCGTCCATACGAGCTCGATTAGGCATAATGCATATTGAATGAGGTTTACGTTTACATTTTGCATGTTTTTAAAACTTAGGGGCGAAAAATCGGTTTTTTGGTTGAAAATTCGGATTTTGAAAAACTTGACAAAACAGTGGGCTAAAGAGGTTGAGGGCAACCGGTCGCCCTCAACCACGACCGGTCGTCCTAAGCTATATTTTGGATTAAAACCGTTATGTCTTCAGCATTCGACATTTTAACTTATTTTTGCCATTTCTCGTCCCCTTTGCCAAATTCACACAAATTTCACTCAAAATTGACTTTCATGCATTCAATTCATGTCTTGGCCCTTATATAACATGTTTATCATCATCATTGCTCATCTTTACCGATCGAATGGTAAGAATTTTTCTTTCTTTGCTCAATTGGGTTGAACCCTTGAGCTTGTGGCTTTCTTGTATATTTTTTTATGAAATTATATTATGATCATGATGAGCTTGATTGTTATATTGTATTGTATGATGTTTGATGTGAATTGGTGATGAAATTTTTTGGCTTGATTCATTTACAAGGGCTCTATACAACTTCTTTTAATTTTTACGCCCACAAGGTGTTCGATGAAATGTCACAATGAATATTTCAACTTCTACATGATTCTCTTGCTTCCAAAAGTCTTAAATCCTTATTGAGATCATGTTTTGGCAAATAAAACGAGTGTATGAACTCTTCATGATACATTTCTCCCATTTTCCTTGGATTTTAAGCCTAAATTGTTCAATGGTTGATAAACCGTTTCTTGGCGCACTTTGATATAATTGTATGATGTTTTTATCTTCCTAACATTCTTTTTGATGATTCCAAAGGGGGAGAAACAGGAAATTGGCTCGTTAGCTAAAAGAAGCTAATAAAAGCTCGCAATAATAGCTATAAGCTATGGCTTCCTAAAGCCAAGTATACCTAGTCCATGGCTTGTATTATGGACTTAATTGCAAAAAATTATAGTATTTTGACAGGGGGAGCTTCGTAGCCTATGATGTTTTTGTGCATCCTATTAAAGCTTGTTATAGCTTGTGCTTCTAGATTTTGTAATATCTCTTGTTGATATGCTCATAAATAGGGGGAGCTTTGTATTAAATGTTTTCTAACGGATAGTTCACTCGTAAAACCGAAAAATTTATTTGTTTTCAATATCGTCCTCAAGAAAATTGTTTTGGTTTGTAATCATCAAAAAGGGGGAGTTTGTTAGATAAATGTTTTTATCATGATTTTGATGATTTTGTTCAAATGAGTTTTTAAACCAAAACAATGTCCCTAATTGTTGTCTAAATACTTCCGATCGATTTAAAATGTTTTTACTATTTTTCGGAGTATTTTTTAGAGTTTATTTTCGATAAAAAATTGGACAACACATTTGTTTCAGTTTCTCGACCGGTCGCCTATAGGGCAACCCATACTGAGTTGAGTTTTGAAATAGGAGAAGGGACGTAGAAAAAATAAGGGAGGCGGCCGTACCTGGAGTCCTTCTTTTGGTTCGATCTTCTCTGTTTCGTATTTTTATCAACCCCAACCGGTCAACATCAAGGCGACCGTCGCACCCCCCGACCGGTCCCCCTGTGTAAAAATTGCAGAAATTCAATTTCAATCTTATCTCTGCGACCGGTCGCGCACTGCATTTTTATCAAAAACTATCCGTTGCATTTTCGAGATGATTTTCCCTATTTTGTGGGATTGATTTCTAACATTTAATTTTAAATGGTTTCTTTTGCAGCAAATCACTCCCCAAGGAGGAGCCTATGTTTGAAATCAAAGCCAAGACCTCTCCTATAAATAGAGGCTTCATTCAAGCAACAAGATACAACACTCTACACAAGCAAAGAGCAATCAAGCAAACACTTTCACATATCTTGTTGTATTAGCCTTAGCATTTTCACTTGCACAAATTTGAGGTCTATGCTTTCAATTCTTGATTACACTTGTACTCATATTGTATCAATCATTATTGAGTTGTAATCTTGATTTTGGTCATCATTCAACACAAGACATCATTGTGAGTATTCTTGTGGTAAGAATACACTTGGGTGATCTAGGTGATAGGTGTTTGAAGGTTGTGGTAATCTTCAAAGGTGTTGTAAGAGGGTTGTAGTAATCCTCAAGGTGGTGAAAGAGGGTTGTGGTAATCCTCAAGATGTTGTATTAATTTTTGGTAAATTAATAAAATCTTTTTTTCTTTTTGAAATCCATCCCGGATATACTGGGGTGGTAGAGGATTAGGCCCTAGGTGGGTTGAACCTCTATAAATCGAAGTGTGTTGTTTAAATTCCGCACTTAGCATTTCATCTTTGCTTGAGTTTTTCGAAAAAGAGGGCAAAATCTGAAAAACCGAGATAATCTATTCACCCCCCCTCTAGATTATCGTAGCCACTTGGACTAACAGTTTTTTCCTCAGCTGGTTGATCAGTGTCATGGGAAGGCGATGGCACCATAGGTGGTGGTCCATCAACCAATGTAAAATTTACAAAAGCAATTTTTCCACTATCTTTACCCTTTCTTTGAGACAAGGCCTCCTCAGCAGTTGTGTCCTCTTGAGATTTGTCTACAGGACTGGATACAGCTTCGTCATCCGTCTTAAAAAATTCGTCGTCAATGTGTTTTTGTGAGTCATGAAGGGCACTTATTTCCTCTTCTTCCATTGACTCTTCTTGAGGGTCAGGCACCTTTTCTTCGCCTCTCTTACCCATGGAAGTCTCAACCTCCACTGGACCTTCTTTACCCTCAGCAGTCTCAACCACTGATGGGCCTTCAGCATTCCATTTTGCAGTCTCAACTACAGCAGTGTCATCAGCCATCCCTTCAGCAGATTGAGCTGCTTTAGGGTCTTCTGTGGCCTCATTTGAGGTCTCAACCTCGCAGATTGCACTTTCAGAGCCAGGAGTCTCAACTCCCTTGGCATCCATTCCATCATTTGCCTTGGTTGCATCAGCATCTTAATCGGCCTACAGGGCAGCTGGGATTTCAGGTGAGATGGAACCGTCTAAGCCTCGTCAACCCCACTATGTTGTACATTTAAGTTCTCACCTTTGCTGGGCTAGGAGAGATCATAATTGAAGAAGACTCTCCCGGGCCTATTTGCAATCTCTTCTCGTGCAGCTCTTTGGATTCTTTCACTGCTTGCTACAGCTTAGCATTCTCTACTGCATCAGCAGGGTCCTTATCCTCGTCATCACTGCAACTGGCTGATAGGAAAGAACTTTCAGGCACACCATCGAAGGGGCAGGGTTGAGGTTGTTTCGATTGCTCAATTGCCTTTGCCTTTGCCTTACGCTTCTCCTCATCTTTCTTTTGGAATAGGATGGTTGCACAAAATTCTGGGTCCAACACTGAATGGACCGGAATGTTTCCCAGAAAACTCAGGATTTCTTCTTCCTTATCTATGAACTCTGGACTCGGGAATTAAGTTCTAGCATAACCCAACTTCCAGTTTCTCCATAAATAGAGCCTATCCTGTACATCCGGGTATGCAGAAGATAGCATGACAAGGTCATCATCCTCGTCATCTACATTTATAGGCTCAAGATGAGCCCTCTCCTCCTCAGCTGTTCTTACTTCAGTTTCTTCAGTTGTCTTCCGGACAATTGTTTTCTCCAAACTCTGCTATCTCCACCAATAGTCTCTTCTTCTCTCCGTTGTTCGCCAACAACAATCTCCTTTTCTTTCTCAGTGGTCTCCATACCATTATTTTCTTGCACATACTGATGTTCTTCCTCATCAGTCTCCTTCACAACATTTGTGCCAGACTCAACTGGCTTTTCTAGAGCGGATTGTCTCACCGATCGTCTTCTCTTTGTTTGAACTAAAGGAATCCCTTCCTCTTCTATGGCAGCGGTCTCTGCCACCTTTATCTTCTTTGCTGCAGCTGGCTTCCTCGGCACAACTGAGAATTTCTTCTTCATGACTGGAGAAGGTGCAGGGGATTCCATCTCTGCCTTGGCTACTGCGGCAGGTGCAAGGTCTTCCACTGCTGCAGGGGCAGGTGCCAACTTTGCTACAAGGGCCTTTTTTTTTTTGCACAGGCTTAGGAGATGTAGCCTTAGCAGTTGTAGTTGTGTCCTCCGGGACAGGATCAGCTGACTCCCCTTCACGAGTATCAACTTTTCGTGCATGAGCTTATCTTTGGGCAACTGATAGCTTGGCCCTAAACATCTTCTTCTTGACGTGGAAGGGTTTCCCATTCTCGAGAAGAATGCCCTTCACCTCCATCAAGTGGCCTATCACCAGGCCATATCCCAATGAACTCACGAACAAACCAGCATCATTTATGGTCTTGTTCATCATATTCTGGCAAATTCTCCCAAAGATGAACTCAGCCAGTTCACCTTCTTCTCTTCCATTATAGCAGCCATCACTGTCAGCTTAGTCCCTTACAGTTGATTAAAAATACCAAACTTCATGTCAATGCACTTGGCTACCACGTCAATGAGTATGTGGTAGTCCTCCTTGATTAGAGACTTCTTGGTTGTATAGATAGCCTTCGCAGCTGACTCTGGCTTCACAATCTCCTTCCATGTAGCAGCTAGATTAATATCTTTCTCAATAATCTCTTTAAACCGAGATGAAGGCAGATGACATTTATCAGCTAAGTACAGCAGTTATCTTTATTTTAGTGTTGTGGACGGATGATCGTATCTCACCATCATGAACCTCAGTGTTCACGTAAAACATTGCCATCTCCTCCAAGAAGGTGTGCAAGAACTCCATAGAGAGAAACTCCTTCAGACCGGATTTCTCAAGTTTCTCGGTGATTTTCTTGACTAGAGCCTTGTCAATCCCTTGCTTGACCATTCTTTCAAAATCCACCGTAGCTTCGGAGTGGATTTTCTCAGCCATCTTCACATAGTCGTAAGTAGGAGCCATTTATGAGTCTTGAACTTGAAACTTTGAATGAGAAAAAAACTAGGATTTTGCTTGGTTTGCAGAGAAAAACTTCTTCATTTGCTTAAGAGAGACGAATGTTGTGTGAGGTTAGAGAAAATGAGATTTGAGTATATAAGGGATGTGAGGGGATGGTTTTTGGAATTCAAAAAGTTTGAAAAATGATCAAAGGTTGAGATTGAGTCCTGAAACCGCATTAATTTCCATGCATTAATTGCAGTAGCATTTATATCCAATCATAGGTAGAATGGGTATAGGCTTTTTACTGACACCATAATTACTGCTGATGTCATGCCCAAAACATTCCTGCTCGCAGAAAACGACTGTGTTTTTTCACTTAAATAACTCAGTTATATTCTATAAGTGATTTAACTCTACTTCTCTCTTCACATAATAAGCACTCGGTTGTTGCCTCATAATTGGAATCTCTGAGTAATTGCAATAACACTTGTGTTATCGCACATAATTGGAATATCTTTTTCTTCTATATCATAGTCTCTCAGTTGTTGCTTCATCCATAACACTTGGGCACAATAGCAGTCTGCAGTTATGTACTCTGCTTCAGCTGTGGATGTAGCTATTGAATTTTGTTTCTTGCTGAACCAAGAAACCAATCTATTTCCAAGCATTTGACAGGTACCTGATGTACTTTTCATGTCCACTCTAGACATCCAACATAATCTAAGTCTGAGTAGCCAACTAGCTTGAATTCTCCATCCTTTAAATACCATAAGCCAACTTTTTGGCATCCCTTCAAATACCTTAGGATTCTCTTGGCTGCAGTCATGTGACTCTCTTTTGGTGCAGATTGAAATCTAGCGCATACACCTACAACAAAGGTGATGTCTAGCCTACTTACTGTTAGATAGAGCAATGATCCAATGAGAGCTCTATATCTGGTTTGATCAACATCTTTGCCATCTGCATCCATGTCCATCTTCGCTGATGTATTCATGGGAATCTTCACTGATGACTTCTCTTCTATATAAAATTTCTTCGACAAATCTCGGGTATATTTGGTTTGACTTATGAAGGATCCATCCTTCATTTGCTTTACTTGAAGACCTAGGAAGAAAGTCAGCTCACCATCATACTCATTTAAAACTTCCCTTGCATGAGTTTTTAAAATTTGTCACACAGCTCTTTGTTTGTGGATCCAAAGATAATATCATCCACATATATTAGAACAAGCAGTATACTCTCCCCATGTTGAATTCTGAAGAGTGTCCTATCAACCTTGCCTTTGGTGAATCCATTGTCAATAAGAAACTGGGACAACGTATCATTCCAGGCTCTCGATGCTTGTTTCAAACCATATAACGCGTTCTTGAGCTTGTAGACTTTATCTCCAATAGTTTTCAGCTCAAAACCTGGAGGTTGCTCCACATAGACTTCTTCTTCTAAAAGGCTATTCAAAAATGCACTTTTCATATCCATTTGATAAACAATGAAGTTCTTTGTGTGCAATATATGCAATGAACATCCTCATTGCTTCTAATCTAGGAACAGGTGCAAAGGTTTCATCAAAATCCATACCTTCCTCTTGGCAATACCATTTGGCTACCAATCTTGCTTTGTTTCTTACTACAGACCCCTCTTCATTCATCTTGTTTCAAAATACCCACTTAGTACCAATAACATTTTGGTGGGTAGGCATTTAAACTAATTCCAAACCTTATTTCTTTCAAACTGATTCAGCTCTTCCTGTATCTATACAATCCAATGTGTGTCATCCAATGATTGTGACACATCTTTAGGCTCTATTTGGGAAATGAAACAAGTGAAAATAGCTTCATGTTGAGTCCTGGATCTGGTTCTTACTCCATCTCTAATATCTCCAATAATTAACTTAGGTGGATGGTCTCTCAGCCATCTTATATCTGGTTGCAGTAAGTCTGTTGGGTTCAGTCGTCTTGTAGCTAAGTTGTCTTGAACAACTTCCTCATCATCATTCAGATCCAGACCTTCGAGCTGTCTCTGAGATTCAGCTATCTCATCTTCATCAGGGTTTAGTCCTCTTATATCAGTTTCAACATACGGACTCTTCTAAATAGTTGGCTGATTCTTCTTGTCAGCTAACTCATCTATGTCTTCTCCATTGACATTGGGTTGATCAAAAACCACATGGATAGACTCTTATGTGACTATAGTCCTCTTATTCAGCACTCTATAAGCTTTACCCTCAGCTAAGTATCCCAAAAAGATACCTTCATCAGCTTTAGCATCAAAAGCTTTCAAGTTGTCCTTGCCATTGTTGTGAATGAAGCACTTACATCCAAAGATATGAAAATATCCAACATTTGGCATCCACCATGTCAAAATTTCATAAGGGGTTTTGGACAGCTGCATGTTGATCATACACCTATTATGAGTGTAGCAAGTAGTATTAATGGCTTCAACCCAAAATCTCTTAGGCAAACCAGCTTTAGCTAACATGGTCCTTGCAGCTTCCTTGAGAGTTTTGTTCCTTCTTTCAGCTACACCATTCTGCTGTGGAGTTCTTGTAGCTGACAACTCATGAGCAATACCATTTTCAATGCAATACTGAGTTATAATCCCATTGAAAAACTTAGTCCCTCTGTCAGACCTTATCTTTATAATGGTTTGACTCTTCTCATTTTGAACTCTTCTCATGAGCTTAGAGTTAGGTTTCCTTTTTCTTTTTTTACATAAAGAATGACCATGTGTATCTTGAATAATCATCCACCACCACCAAGGTGTATTTCTTTCCACTGATGCTAGCTGGTTCAACATGAACAAACAAATTCGTATGCAATAAGTGCAACATCCTGGTTGAAGAAGAACTTGGCTTGTCCTTTAAAGAAGACTTAATTTGCTTTCCCATCTGGCATGCATAATAAATGCTTTCGTTCTTGTATACTAAGTCACACAATCCTTCCACAAGATGACTCCTTGCAAGCTTGTTGATTGTCTTGAAATTCAGGTGACTCAGCTTCTTGTGCCACATCCAGCTTGATTCGGCTGTACTCTTTGCTAGCAGACATGTGCTTGGTGTAGCAGTTGACCAATCCACTACATACATGTTTTTTGCCTTGATCCTTGTAGCACAATTTCATTTGAATTAGCATCCTTGATTTGTCAAACACTCATGTTGAATCCCACATTATAGCCCTTGTCACGAGTTGGTTGATGCTCGTGATTGAAATTGAGGCCTTCAACATATGCTACATTTGTGATCTTTAGTCCATTTTTCCTAATGGATCCGATGCCTCTAATTTCCCCCGGAGCTTCATTTCCTCCAAATATGATTTTAGCACCTTTGATTTCCTTGAATTTTGATAGATTTTTCTTGTTGCATGTCATATGTCTGGAACAACCACTATCTATGTACCAGGTTCCTTGAATCTGCAATCAAGGAAATTAGTTTTTAGGTACCCATACTTGCCTAGGTCCTGAGGGGTTAGCACTATAAGGTGATCCAACCAACCTATAACCAAATGATCTAACTCTAAGAGGTTGCCACCTATCAGTTCCATAATCATAATGAATATTTGCAAATTTCTTGGGGGCTTTAGGCTCATATAACTCTCTCTTTTGTCTGTATGCTGCGTGTGTGTGTTTGACCATTTGCTTTCTTGGGGTAATAGTGGAACTTTTGTGCATTTTGGACTTTGTGTTTGGGTGCATACGTGTGATGATTATAGCTCTTTTTCCTTGGGAATGACCTTTGTTGAGTTTGAGGTCTTTGCTACTTTGGCTTGTATCCCATTAGTTTTGGCTGATATCTCATTTGATTATTCCAATCATCCTGGCTTGGGAAGTTTCTACCATTCCCATCATATAATTTTCTTTGCTGAAATCTTTGGGGCTTTTGGTAGCTCTGTTTGGATTTTACAGAGTATTTCCTGTTTGGAGTCTGTTAATGGACTTTTCTGAATTTCGTTTGAGCTGTCCTTTCAGCATACTCAGCTGGTTTCTTACCTTTTCCCTTGTATCCAAGCCCAGCATGGTTGTGGTTGTGTTTTTGAGTGGGTGTAGGTGCAACATATGGTGCGTTGGATTTTTGGGCAGCCTCATTGCTTGAGGATGCTTTCTCCATAACCACTCTTGGGACTTGAGCATGCACAAAGGAATTAAATCCAATGCCTGTCTTGTCTCCACTTTCTTTTTGAATCATTATAAGTTCATCCAATGATTTGGATGCCTTAGTAAATGACGCAATCACATTTTTAAGATCCTACTCCCTCAATTCTGTTGCAGCTAAGTCTGCTTGGATCTTGGTTATTTCAGCCTTCAGCTTTGTATTCTCATCAGCTAAGTCTGCTTTAGTCAGCTATGAGTTTTGACATTTAAGCTGGTTGTTTTCCTCATTTAAAAGTGTGTGTGAGGTTTTTATATACTAAAAATCTTTCATCATTTTGCCAATAGAATCATAAAGATCTATGGGTGATGAAGTGTTTGTGTCACTATCACTATCACTTGAATCTGAAAGAGATGAGTTAGAGTGTACCTCATCTTCATGTTCTTTGGAGTCTTGTTCTTTGGCCATGAGGCATATCAAAGCCTCTTCCTCTATATCACTGGAGTAGTCAGCTACACTACTCTATGACTTTGCTGGTTCTTTGCACTTGGTTGTGTCAGCAGTCTCTGCAGCCAACATGGCTATCTTCTTTTCTTGCCTTCTCTCTGTGAAGACCTTTTCTTCTTCATTCCTATATTTATTGACTGGTGGATAAGGACAACCAACAATAAAGTGTCATGGTTGCCTGCAATTCCAATACAGGTTCTCAACTCTCTGCAAGTCAGCTCTTTTAGCTCTCTGATTTGGACGCGCCTATTCGCTGACTGGACGCCTCCGTTCAGTGTGCAGGGGTGCGTACTAAGGGTTGTGTACCTTCGGTTGGATGTAATCTGGACCATCAGATCACGGTTGTTGATCACATGGCACAATCTGATAGTCTTGATCGATCCGGACCAAGGGATGCACCTGTTCTGAATAGGCATCCATAACTCAATATAAACAGACTCCCAGAACTCGATTTTGGCATCAGAAAAACATCTAAACATATGCATTTCCAGCGTATTGTTTCTGTCTTTGCTTTCTTTATATTTGAAAATTCTGAATATGTTTTTGTTCGTTGTAAGTTGGCTTTTGCAAGTATTGCTAAGTCAAACTTGAAAGTCGATTTCCTAGAACCGTTAGCACTTTTGTAAAGGGCAATTTTGTCTTGCGAATAGAGAATCCAATTCTCGCCTCGACTTAAATATTCTGTCCATTTTTATGGAAAATCAAATACTGCAAATAATATTTTGTTATCTATATATTTGAATGAAGTTATAAAGAGAAATGAGCCTTTGAGATGGGGATCCGTCATGATGTTACCCTCTAGAAAGTGATGACGTCAATAGAACGCTTGTCTGAGTTATTCCTCTAGTGATTTGTATGAGAAGTTTAAAGTTGACATTGTTTTGGGGATTACTATCAATTCGACAATCATGCCAATTACTTGTTTGAATTTAACATCGATAAATTAGTTAATGAGCTTATAGTTCATTTATTGTTTTCAAAATGTTATGTAAGAATATTGGAGTGTAACAGAGTTAGTTAAAAAGTTAGTTCAGTCTGTTAAGTTTGTTACAAATGACAGTTAGTTAGTTACGTTCTAGCTTCTAGCTTCCAGCTTTTATATATATGTGTTCACAGACATTTGCTTCTTTATGTTCAATATACAAATATTTCCTTCCTTCTTTATGGCTTAATTTCTCTCTGTTATGGTATCTAGAGCCAAAAAATCTTTGAGCACTGATCATCTTCTCCGGTAGATTTTTCTCTCTCTCCGATGGAGTCTACTTCTCCAATGTTAAATATTTTAAGCTGCAATTTTGATCCCATAAGATTTTGATTCCATATGTTCTAAGTTTCTTTCAAAAAAAAATCTAAATCGTGCAATTTAGGTTCTGCAAGTCCGATTTTGTGTGATTTTGGTCCAGACTGGGTACTTCAATATTTCATTTGCTTAGACATTCAAGAAGCACCTTCCTCATTTTTTATAACGATTTGAAGAAAAATATAGAGCTAAAGTCGAAATTTCCAAAAATATTTAGCCATAATTTAGATAAGAATATAGATAGGAAACTTTAATCTGAGCTCTTCTGTAAATATTTTTATTAGGGAAGAAGAAGTGACACAAGGTAAATTAGAGAGACCAATATGAGAGATAGGAAGTTTGGAGCCATTACCAACTACAAGCTTGTCTGAGCCTTGATAGGCATATTTGAGTGAAAGGTTATCCATCTCAGCTGTAACATGTGCAGTTGCATCACTATCGAAGTGCCCGTTTTGATCCACAGACGGAGAAGGTCCAGAAACAGATATATGAGATTGAGGAGACTCACTGATAGCACCACTAGAAGCATATTTAGGACCTGTGAAATTCACATCGAACCTTTTGTATCACTTAAGATCTACATGACCTGTTTTCCAAAAAAATTGACAC
The DNA here is from genome assembly GCA_016081115.2 of Rehmannia glutinosa. Taxonomy (NCBI): domain Eukaryota; kingdom Viridiplantae; phylum Streptophyta; class Magnoliopsida; order Lamiales; family Orobanchaceae; genus Rehmannia; species Rehmannia glutinosa. The sequence goes on along the minus strand of CM071924.1, from coordinate 36,970,227 downwards.
TTAGGCTTGTTATTACTGTTTCTGAACGAGCCATTTCTACTTCACACTGATCATTCTTCGATTGGATTGCAACAATTATAATTTCGGGAAGGCACATGTAATTTCTACAATACATGCATATGGATTTGAAGGTTTGTTGTTTGGCACGGCTCCTGTTCCTCCAAAGTATTCTTCTCCGTCCACCTCCGATGGATCGAATTTATGTCTCAGTCTAGATTGTATTACTTGGATGCGTAAGGATCAATACCTACTCAGTTGGATGCTTAGCTCCATTGGTGAATCCATGCTTGGTCATGTAAACTCCTGTTCAACGGCTGTAGAGGTATGGTTTGTGTTTGAAAAATTGTTTTAATCTCAATCAAAAGCTCGTGTGTTGCAACTTCGTTTTATGCTTCAAACTTTGAAGAAGGGAGATCTCAGTGTTGATACGTATATCCTAAAAATGAAATCATTAGCAGATGATTCAAACTCAACTGGTCATGTTATTGGTGATGATGAATTGGTGTTGTACATCCTTGGAGGACTTGGTACAGATTATGAGTCTGTAGTTGTGAATCTCACTACACGAGCTGAATCTGTGAGTTTACAGAAAGTTCAATTCATCCTATAGACACAAGAAATGCGTTTACAAAGTCAGGTTGTGACACATTTTTCTTCCTCTACTCTACAAGCATCAACTGCTTCTCATGACTCGATTATTGGGAGTCATCCTTCTGCAAATGTTGCATATGGATTTTCTCAGAATTATCAGCAAGGTGGAGGTTGTTTTACTCGTGGACAAGGTCGTGGTAAAATAACATCCTTCATGTTCCACATATCACAAAGAATTTACTTAGTATATCTTAGTTTACTAAAGATAATGAGGTATTAATTGAATTCTCTCACAATTACTGTCTTGTTAAGGACATCAAAACCTCTAAAGTCCTGCTGAGAGGAGCTCTTGGGGAGTACTCTACCAACTTGACTGTCTCATCTTGATCATCCCCCTGCTTCATTACATTTACAACTCAACAAGTTGTTCCTTCTCCTAGTTCTTTTTCAGTTGTACACACTTCTTCTTCTTGTAATAATGTGAGCTCTCCTGTTTCTAGTTGCAATTCAGATATCAATGTATGGCATAGAAAACTTGGACATCCCTCACATGTAGTTCTCTCCCATGTAATGAAAACTCAGAATAAAACACCACATTTACTGTTTTTCAGTTTTGTGATGCTTGTAAACTTGGGAAAATGCATCAAAAACATTACACTCCACATCCTACAAAAACTACTGCCATTTCCAAATAGTGCATTCTGATCTTTGGGGACCTTCCCATGTTCCATCCATTGAGGGATATAGATATTACATTCATTTTGTTGATGATTACACACGTTTCACTAGGATTTTTCCATTAAAACTTAAGTTTGAAGCTTATACAGCCTTCACGCAATTCAATACCTTTGTTGATAGACAATTTACTACCAATATCAAGTGTCTTCAAACTAATTGGGGTGGGGGTTACATGTCTTTAGTTCCTCTTCTTACCTCTCTGGGCATTAAATTTCATCATCATTGTCCTCACACTCATCAACAACATGGGAGAGCTGAGAGAAAACATCTCCATATTGTTGAAATGGGATTGTCTCTCATGGCACAATCAAGTTTGCCACTCAAATACTGGTGGCATGTCTTTTCTTCTATTGTTTTTCTTATAAGTGGGCTTTTTTCTGTTGTTCTCCCTTATTCATCTCCATTTCAAAAACTTTTTAACCTTGTCCCTGATTACAATTTTTTGAAAGTGTTTGGCTGCACTTGTTTTCCTTTTCTCAGACCCTATCACAGCCACAAGTTTCAGTACATGTCTTCAAATATGTGTTCCTTAGATACTCTGAGTCTCTAAGGGTTACAAATGTCTGGATGCCACTGGCATGATCTATATTTCAAGCACTGTGAAATTCAATGAGTCTGAATTTACTTATAAAGAATTGTTCTCCTCAAAAACCTCCACATTGGCTTCTAGTTCTTCATCATCTCTCACAACAATTCCTTTCTATCCACCTCCCCTTCCTGTATCTTCCTCTACATCACAGCCTTCCACTTCTCCTCATGGCATTCAACTTCATGTTAAGCTTCCTGCTATTGCCTCCCCCTCTCTTTCATCTTCTTCCTTTTCCTCTGGTTCATTGCCCTCTTTTCCTGATCCCATACCATCTCCCATTCCACCTCCTCCAACTCGTTGTATTCTTCCCTCTTCCTCTTCTCATCCTATGGTCACCAGGTCCGGGCTTGGTATCTCCAAGCCTAAAATCTATTCTGTCTCTACTTCCTCTTATGTTTTGGAGCCCACTTCTGTCTCTCAGGCTTTGTCGGATCCTAGATGGAAAGAGGCGATGAAGGTTAAATTTGATGCTTTGATTGGGCATAGTTCTGATATGAATGTGATTACAAATAATTGGGTTTTTAAGATGAAACAAAAACTAGATGGTTTAGTTGAGAGGTATAAAGCTCGTTTGGTGGCTAGGGGTTTTCAACAAACAGCAAGGATATACTACTTTGAGACTTTTATTCCAGTCATTAAGCCTTGTACTGTAAGGCTTGCTCTTACTCTTTGTTAAGTTGGTTTTATACCAACGTATTGAGTATTCTAGACAAGGATTTTGCGTTGTTTTTGGGTATTTATAGTGTCGTTATAGTCAAATTCATGTAATTAGTTGTTTTTTGAGAGTCGGGACTAGTCTTGGTAGCCAAAATTGATCAAGAACGATGAAACACGTGTTTGGAAGGTAAAAAGCGCATTTTAGAAGTTGAAAAGTGGAAAAAGAATGTCCACGGACGAGCGCCGCAGCGCCAAAACCCCTGCGCCGTAGCGCGGGGGTCGAAAATCGTATAGTGGGAAAATTTCAGTGGGCGCTGCAGCGCCCAGAAGCAAGGGCTGCAGCGCCCGATGTACAGCAGCAGAGGACGTTTAGCGCGCGCCACATCACCCACCATGAGGCGCTGCAACACGTGACGAGGAGGCTGCGCAGACACGCAGGGCGTCTTTGCAGCCGCGATGGGAGAGGCGCTGCGTGACCGCCACGGCCGAACATGGGCTAAGCTATTTTTTGGGCCTTTTTGATGGTTTTCGAGGGTTTCGAACCTATAAATACAAGAAGTCACGCATTTGAAAAGGGGCGGATATTATTTTGAGCACAACGCAAGGCAAGAAACATAGAGCTAGGGTTTTGGACGGCAATTGAACGCACTTCTCATCTAGACACAGAGAGAATTCCTTCTCTTCTCTTCTAAATTCTTTCTTTGCTTTTCTTTTTCAATTCTTGAGATGTATAATTATTTCTTTAGGAGTTTTTGTACATCCATTATGAGCTAAACCCATCTTTCTAGGGGACTGATGTAACTTACGTTTGAACCTATGTTTTGATTTCCAGTTTATGAAATTCGCATGTTAGTTAATCTATTTGTGCTATTTGATTTGATTGCATCTGAATTATCTTATCAATAGTTTAGATTTTTTGGCGTGTTTGATTTGACACTCGAGAGAGGTAATTGAATGCCTGGCCATAGAATAGCATAACCTAGGGTTTTATAGAACCGAGAGGTTTATGAATCTTTTAAAGCCTGTGATAGAATATTCATCAAGCGTATTAGGGTTAAATTTATGATTTTTATAGAGATATCGAAATCAGAATTAGAACCTAGAATCACTTGGCACGCGAGAGAGGAAATGATAACCAGTAGGAATATTGGCTTATAGATTAATAACTTGTGATTAATGAACTGGATTGAGAACATAGGGGATAACTAAGTAAAATCAACCCTCTAGAATTCATATCTTAAGTGTTTGATTAATTGTCTGAACCAATTTGTTAGTTTAATTTTAGTTTTCTTTTTAGTTTAATAAACACTCATCTCTTTTCGATTTCTAGATAGAATTAAGCTATTTTAATTGTAGTACTTAGTATAAAATTCGATAACAATCCTTGTGGAGACGATAACCCTACTTTTAAAACTATACTTTTAAAACTATACTAAAACTTAGCACCCTACGCTTGCGGTAAGAATTTTCCGATCAAGTTTTTGGCGCCGTTGTCGGGGATTGTTTTATCCTATTTTACGCTAATACTATTACCAAGTAGTCTTAATCCTAATCTAGACTAGTTTAGGAATTATAATTTCGTGTTTTTTATTGACTTGTTTGTTTATGCGAGATTTTGAAGATACTAATTTGCTTCCTTTTGATCCAGAGATTGAAAGGACACTTCGAGCAATCAATGCAGCAAAGCAAGCACAGAATCAAGAAATGGCAGAAGATAGGGAAAATGAGAACGCCGGAATTCGGGTCGTGAATGTGCCACCACAGCCTGAGGCACAAGAAAGGGCAATCTGAGATTAATTTCGGCCGACCGTGAGCCAGAATTACTCCGGAATTGTGCGCCAGCCCATAAATACGAATAATTTCGAATTGAAACCGGGCCTCATATGCATGGTTCAGCAGAATCAGTTTGGGGGGAATCCAGTGGATGATCCGAATACACATCTGGCGACATTCTTGGAGATTTGTGACACCATCAAGATGAATGGTGTGACTGATGAGGCCATTAGATTGAAGTTTTTCCCGTTTCCACTCCGGGATAAGGCCAGACAGTGGTTGCAGACGTTCGCCCCTGGGAGTATTACAAGCTGGGATGATCTGACTCAAATTTTTTTAGCAAAATTCTTCCCTCCCAGCAAGACACTCCAACTGAAGAGCGAGATAGCCCAATTCCAATATATTGATTTTGAGCCGTTATGTGAAGCTTGGGATCGATTTAAAGATCTGTTACGGAGATACCCACAACATGGCTATGTAGATTGGCAGAGGGTTCAATATTTTTACAATGGGCTTAATGGGCATACGAGGACGATACTAGATGCGGCAGCAGGAGGTACATTGATGGCTAAAACTCCAACTGAGGCCTTACTTCTGCTTGAAGAAATGGCCACAAATAGTTATCAATGGCCCTCCGAGAGGTCAGCACCAAAGCCGGTTGTCGGTGTTGAGCCTGATACAATGTCAGCTTTGGCAGCTCAAATCTCGAGTTTGACAAAGCAATTAGCAATCATGAATACTAGCAACACACCACAGCAAGCCGCGATCCCACCCGCAACTGTTCATGCACCCGCCACTCATAAGGCCGAGCAAGTCAATTATGTGAATAACCGGGATTTTAATAATAGAGGTAATTCATTACCAACTCACTACCACCCGGGACTTCGCAATCATGAGAATCTCTCTTATAGCAACAACAAGAATGTATTGAACCCACCTCTGGGTTATCCCAACCCATCCAGTTCCAATGCACTCGGAGGTGAAAAAAAGCAGTCGCTAGAGGTGATACACGGCTCATTCATCGGAGAGACCAGGAATCGGATGAACATGAGTGATGCACAGACTGATAGTCCAGGAGCTAAGATGAGCACAATGGAGACGCACATTAGGTCGATTGAGACACAAATGGGTCAGTTGGCGACAGTAGTAAATTTATTGCAGCAGAAAGGAAAATTTCCGAGCGATACATAGGTTAATCCGAGAGAGCACTGCAATGCAATTTATGTGAAAACGAAAGCAAAAATTTAGCCTGCCCCTGAAGAATCACCCATTTATGCGAAACCAGTGGAATCCAAGAAAATGAAGTTGGAGGAGTTTGAGACTGTCTATCTGACAGAGGAATGTAGTGCTATAGTGCAAAGTAAACTACCTCAGAAAATGAAGGATCCAGGGAGTTTCACTATTCCTTGTACTATTGGAGGAGTTTTCTTTGAGAAACCACTTTGTGATCTTGGGCCTAGTGTGAATCTTATATCTCTCTCTGATGTTACAAAGCTTGGGCTCGGGGAGGTGAAGCCATCCAATATCACCTTGCAGTTTGCTGATCGATCCATCGCCTATCCGTGGGGAATCATGGAGGACGTGTTGGTAAGAACTGATAAATTAGTTTTCCCGTGGATTTTGTAGTGTTGGACGTGAATGAGGACAAGAAAATACCTATAATCTTTGGGCGGCCGTTTTTAGCAATAGCAAGGGCTTTGATCGATGTAGAAACGCGGGAGCTAACTCTGTGGGTAAATCAGAATGAAGTCGTATTCACCATCCATCCATCCAACCAACAGGCTAAAATTTGAATCAAATGATGGTAAGCAGATGGTTGGGAATAAAGCTGAAGACATTGGAGGTTGGGAAGTTTTTCTAAGGGAAACGTGGATAACGTGCCTATTGGATCCCCAACTTGAGGATAATCTGACAAAGTCTGGCTGAAGACTGTAAACTTAGCGCTTCTTGGGAGGCAACCCAAGCCCCTTTTATTGCTTTCGTAGTATTAATATAGTTTAGTAGTTGTTTTTGTTTTTCTGATTTTGCATTTTTAGGAGTAGCGAGTTGCATCATTTCCTAACCCCTTGTGTTTGCAGGCGAGCGAAGTGCTTCGGTATAAAAAAAAAAAGAGGCCGGGAAAAAACCTGGCCGCAACGCGCATCGTGTGAAGTTGATCTGCAGTGGCCGATGTTGCGGGCACGCTGGCCCGGCGCCATAGCGCCCCTCTCATCCGTTGCAGGTCCGTGATCCGCATAGGCGCTGCAGCGCCAGACCGCCCAGGTCTAATATTTTTTTCTTAAAAACAGCCCTACCCCTCATTTCTAAAACTCAACATTAATTCTCTTGGCATCGACACACCACAAGCACATCATATTTTTCATCACAACTCCCACATATTCCACTCCATCTTCACAAAGGAGCAATCTAACACCACACACACCATCTTCATCTCTCCCAATTATTATTTGGTAAGTTTGCAACTTCTAAACCCCACCCCATGGTTTTCCCCATCTTGTGATTTTTGTGTGATTGGATTGTAGTATTGCTAGGATAATTGTTGTTGATTTGTGGATTGGTTGTTCATGCTAGACTTAGGTTGGTGTTGAATTTTGGGATTGAATTGAGTTATTCATTACATATACCATCTTTTCCAAAACTTATGCATACGAGGTGTTTGATTAAATGCTCCAATGACAGTTTCACATTGTTTAGTGCTATCTTGCATATCTATGCTTATCTTCTTGACATGGCACTATATTGTCCACTTGGGTGCATTATGTACGTACTTTGATTTTTGATTTCTCACCCATAACTGAATTCCGTGGTTCCACGAGTTTTGTTTTCTTGTCCATCTTGATAGGTTACAAAGATGCGAAGCCAAAAAGGACCGGGCCAAGACGAAGGGGAGGAAGAAGACCACACCTCAGAGGCATACAACACCCACGGGCTTGTGCGCTAGGATGCATAGTGAGCTTATACGAGACACCTCATACACGTCATAGTACCACATGACTTCGATAAGGAGCCTTCGCTCCTCAGCTACAAGGAAAGTCCTTTTTCCCACCTCTCCATTGGGGACAATGTCGTTTTAAGTTTTGGGGGGGTGCAGTCCATTTTTATTCATCGAGTTGAGTCTCGAGTAAAAAAATGAAAAAAGAGTCCAGAGTTGAGTCGGGTCATTTGTAAAACTGTGAAACTGCATGGCTAAGTTAATTTGTTGAAGTTGAGTTGAACGGTCAAGAGAGAATGTGTTTGAACTGTGATCTATTCTTCTTTCCATCAATTCCATCTATGTGATTAACTCTGTTGATTTATTTGGGGATGAATTATGCGATTGAGTGTTTCTTGTATGATCCCACCGGATTCTAGAACTTGTCTGATCACTAGTCGAGGCAAAATCCTAGGTGAAGTAACATTAAGGAAGTGATTTAAGCCATCTTTGAACAAGCCAGAGCCTATGATGCCTACCTTTGTATTATATTTTCTCTAGTATCCCCTTTTGAGCCTTATAAACCCATTTCTTTGGCAACCAATCTAATACCCAGAGCCTAAATGAAAAAAATCCTAATTACCCATCACTCATACACACAAAGTATAGAAAAATGTTGAAGGTTGAGGAGGGTACGATGAGAAGGGTATGGATGTAATTGCATGATGTTACCCGAGAAAAGAAAATATGAAACTCCATGTGTAAAGCATGCAAAAGAATAAGTTTGAGGGTTCCAAAAAAAATTAAAAAATCAGCGGGATTGAGGTTCACAAAGTGAGAACATTGGGAATGTCAAAAAAAAAAAGGAAGGGTAGTTGCTAATTGGTTATTTGAAGTGATAATTGTGTGTTTGGGTGATTTGAGCCACTTAATCCTATATTTTTCTACCTTACCCTAAGCCCACATTACAAGCTTTGAAAGTCCTATTGATCCTTGTGTTACATTAGCCTACATTAGTGGAGATTAGTGTGAAAGACAAGCCTATGGAGTCCGGTAAGCACATCATCTTGATATTAAGAAAGTGGATCATCTTGAAAACACTTGATTTTTAAATCTATCTGGATAATGAAAACGGAGTTGGCATGAACATTCCACCCTCATGATCATATTATTAAAACACGTGCTTAATTGGTAGTGAAACAAAATTTGACGAATGAGTTTGGTTGTGAAGTTTTGCAGTTAGTCAGTTTGAGTCAGTTGTTGGTATTTTTGTTTCCTTCGTGTTTGTTGATTTTATAGAGTCTGTAATTGCTTGAGGACAAGCAAACGTTTAAGTTTGGGGGTCTTTGTTAAATTGGTTTTATACCAACGTATTGAGTATTCTAGACTAGGATTTTGCGTTGTTTTCGGGTATTTTTACTTTCGTTTGAGTCGAATTCATGTAATTAGTTGTCGTTTGAGAGTCGAGACTGGTCTTGGTAGCCGAAATTGATCAAGAACGATGAAACACGTGTTTGGAAGGTGAAAAGCGCATTTTAGAAGTTGAAAAGCGGAAAAAGAATGTTCACGGACAAGCGCCACGTCGAATCGTCAATGGCTGCGGGGGTCGAAAAAATCGTACAACAGGGAAAATTTCAATGGGCGCCCACACGCCCACCATGAGTGCCGCAGCGCGACAATGCCCAATGTACAACAGCAGAGGACGCCACGATGGGCTGAATGTGGGATAAGCTATATTTTGGGCCTTTTGACGGTTTTTGAGGGTTTTGAACCTATAAATACAAGAAGTCACGTATGTGAAAGGGGGCGGACATTATTTTGAGGACAACTCAAGGCAAGAGACACAGAGCTAGGGTTCGGGATGGCAATTGAATGCACTTCTCATCTGGACACAGAGAGAAATCATTCTCTTCTCTTCTCTTCTCAATTCTTTGTTTGCTTTTCTTTGTCAATTCTTAAGATGTATAATTATTTCTTTATGAGTTTTTGTACATCCATTATGAGCTAAACCCATCTTTCTAGGGGATTGATGTAACTTATGTTTGAACCTATGTTTTGATTTCCAGTTTATGAAATTCGCATGTTAATTAATCTATTTGTGCTATTTGATTTGATTGCATCTGAATTATCTGATCAATAGTTTAGATTATTTGGCGTATTTGATTTGACACTCGAGAGAGATAATTGAATGCCTGGCCATAGAATAGCATAACCTAGGGTTTCATAGAGCCGAGAGGTTTATGAATCTTTTAAAGCCTGTGATAGAATATTCATCAAGCGTATTAGGGTGTAATTTATGATTTTTATAGAGATATCGAAATCAGAATTAGAACATAGAATCACTTGGCACTCGAGAGAGGAAGTGATAACCAGTAGGAATATTGGCTTATAGATTAATAACTTGTGATTAATGAACTGGATTGAGAACATAGGGGATAACTAGGTGAAATCAACCCTCTAGAATTCATATCTTAAGTGTTTGATTAATTGTCTGAACCAATTTTGTTAGTTTAATTTTAGTTTTCTTTTTAGTTTAATAAACACTCATCTCCATTCGATTTCTAGATAGAATTAAGCTATTTTAATTATAGTACTTAGTATAAAATTCGATAACAATCCCTGTAGAGATGATAACCCTACTTTCAAAACTATACTAAAACTTGACACTTTGTGCGTTTGCGGTAAGATTTTTCCGATCACTCTTGCTATTACAAATGGTTGGAGCATTCAACGATTTGATGTCAATAATGTTTTCTTCAATGGGACTTGAAGGAGACATCTTTATATATCGGCTGAGGTTTCACGATAGCACTCATCCCACTCATGTCCGCAAGTTAAATAAGTCCCTATATGGTTTAAAGCGAGGCACCTGAGCTTGGTTTAATAAGTCAAGCGATTTTTGGTTAGTGAAGGCTTTTCTATCTCGATTTCGAGACAACTCTTTCTTTTTCGGGAGACTAAATGGTCACCTTCTTCTAGTACTCATTTATGTTGATGATATTTTGATCACTGGTGTAAATTCTGCTGCTGTCACTGAGTTGATTCAGACACTTGGTCAACAGTTTGCACTTAAAACTTTGGGGGAAGTAGGTTATTTTCTTGGGTTGGAAGTTACAAGAACACCTGCTGGCTTAGTTTTGACTCAGTGCAAATACATTGCAGACCTGTTGTGTAAGACAAATATGCTTCATCATAAGCCAAGTGCAACACCTCTCAAAGATCACACATAAATTGTCTCTTGAGGATAGCAAATCATTTGATAATCCTACTGTCTACTGGAGCACTACTGGGGCATTGCAATACCTCACAGTTAGTAGGCCAGACATATCATTTGTTATCAATAAGGTGAGTCAATACCTCCATGCCCCCACAATTAACCATTAGACTGCTTGCAAACACTTGCTCAGGTATCTTAAGGGTACTAGCAACTTAGGCCATGCCTTTTACCCTGCACAAAAGATGTTGTTGGAGGCTTACTCGTATGCTGATTGGGCAAGTAATTTGGATGACAGAAAATCGACTTGGGGTCATTGTATTTTTCTTGGCAAAAACCTGTTAACTTGGAGCTCAAAGAAACAGTCAGTGGTTTCTAGAAGTAGTGCGGAGTCAGAAAATCATTCCTTGGCTGACATAACCACATATGTCATATGGCTGCATTCGTTGCTGAAGGAACTTGGGGTTGCGGTTGAATCTCCTTCTTTGTTGTGGTGTGACAACATTAGTGCAGCTGACTGCCATGGCTGAAAATCCTGTTTTCCACGCAAGGACCAAACATATGGAAATAGATGTACATTTTGTGAGACAAAAGGTGCTTAATAAAGAGATTGAAGTTCGATTCATTCGGTCTGAAAACCAACCCGCTGATTTGTTCACCAAACCATTATCTTCTTCTCGGTTCCAGATGTTGTGTGACAAGCTTTCACTTAGCACACCACAATCTCTCAAATCCAAGTAGGGGGAATATTGGAGTGTAACAGATTCAGTTAAGAAGTTAGTTTAGTCTATTAAGTTTGTTACAAATGATAGTTAGTTACGTTCTAGCTTCTAGCTTGTATATATATGTGTTCACAGACATTTGCATCTTTATGTTCAATATACATAAATCCTCTTCCTTCTTTATGGCTTAATTTCCCTCTGTTAAAGAATAATCATCATCATAATAGTTTTAAGGGATAGTTACAAAAAGTACCTTGAGGTTTGACCTAATTACAAAAAAAACCCAGCTAACTATTAAAATTACAAAAAGTATCCTTGAGGTTTGATCTAGTGTTAAAATTAAGGGACTAAATGTAATGTTTAATTTTATAAATGTGAGGTATTTTGAATTTTTTTTTGCTTATGAATGGGTAAATGTTAGACATAATAAAATCTCAGGGGTACTTTTGTAGTTTTAAAAGATAATTGAGTTTTTTTGTAATTAGGTCAAATCTCAAGAGTACTTTTTGTAATTAACCCTAGTTTTAATTTTACGAGTATACGATATATAAGTATGAATATGAAAATTAGAAGTGGCGATTTGTTATGCATTTGAATATCTTTATGATATAAAAATAGAAAATTATTAAATTGGCGGAAATTAGCTTCAGTGCACAAATAAGAAAAAAAGTGTTGCAATTCCATCTTTTGTTAGAAAAGTTAATCTGTGACACTAATATCTTTGGATAAGTGGCTGATTGATGCTTGTCACATGATAGAGAAGACAAATTAGAGTACTTTCCAAAGTAGATTCTAACCAGTGACCAATATGGTTAAATCTCAATAAATTTTCTTTTAGCAACATATTAATGCATTACATGAAATAAGTTGGACAATTTTTGGTTTAGGGATAAGATTAATTTTATTAATAGGATTAATGACTTAAAAGCTTTCTTTATTTTCAAGGAAAACAAGTTTTAATCTTTTAAAATAGAATAATATTTTTAAGATATGTTATTATAAAAAAAAAAAAATTGAAAATAATTTCTGTTTTAAAATTTTATAATTTCAAGATTATCGAATTGAAAAACCAATTAAAATATTCTTGAAAAAGAGAAAATATTTTGAGGTTTGATGGATATTATTAAAAAACCATTTTCATATTTTTGATCCTTGATTGTTGACTTTTTATTTGTCTTTTTTTATTTAATATTTAGAAATCGAAATGGCCAAGCAAGTGCAAAGAATTTATAGTTACTTAAAGATGTGGTAATGAACACAAAATATCGTTTAGAAAATGTAAAGATTAAAAATAGTCGTGTTTTGTTGGACGACATCTTTTTTTAGCCATTTTTAGGGGTGTAAAATGACATCCATATCGCGCCTTCTAGAAAAATTTGTTTGATATTTGAGTTATTTCATGCCCAATTTTAAATATCTCTATATATCTTCTTAAAATTTTTTTCAAACTTTTTTTTTAAGAAATCGAATCTGTATTTTTTGGGTGTTGAATAGATATCAAAAGAGGATTAATTTGATATATTATACATTTTCAAAAATCATTTAAAACGCAAAAAATTAAAATTCAAAAACACCAAAAAAATAAGGGCAATTTTGTAAGTCGAATTTGGGTAGAAAAGAGTTTTGTTATCTTGGTGGGTAGAAAAGTCATTAATTCCACTCATATATGATATAAAAAATAAAATTTGTTATTTTAGCAACATATTAATGCATTACATGAAATAAGTTGGTTCAATTTTTGGTTTAGGGATAAGATTAATTTTATTAATAGGATTAATGACTTAAAAAAAAAAGCAAGGGAAAAAGTGCAATCTTAGCAAATAATAATATTTTTAAGTAACACCATACCCATTTTTTTTTTTTTTCCAAAAACTTTGAATTCACATAACTTTTTCGTTTTAAATCCGTTTTGCATGTATAATATATCAAATTAATCATCTTTTTGATATCTATAATTCAACACCCATATTGCATATTTAAAAATGAAAAATACAGGTTCGATTTCTTAAAAAAAAATTGAAAAAAAAAGAGTAAGAAGACATAGAGATAAGTGAAAGAGAGAGAAATGACCCAAATATCAAACAAACACGCTAGAAGGGTATGTATGTCATTTTACACCCTAAAATGGCCAAAAAAGATGTGTTTGAAAAAGATGGCTAAAAAATATCTTGGTTTGTTGGGAATGACTAAAAAAAACCGACTGCTTAAAGATATCTGATATCAATAGAGATGATGTGATGTCAAGTATGTACCTAATTAAAAAAAAAATAGAGTACTTATGACGCCAGATCATTTTAGCACATTTTGAGAGAGAGAGAGAGAGAGGAGAGAGAGAGAGAGAGAGAGAGAGAGAGAGAGAGAGAGAGAGAGAGTATTTAGAAGGACAATGATAAATTTGGGTCTTATAACCCTTAAGGCCTTAACAATGAAAATCGTGCTAATTGAGTTATGTTGTTGATAGTAACCTCTAATAGGTATTGTTGCTAAGCTCAGGAATATCAGGGTTCTACGATAATGACCAAGACAAGTTTATGATCATATATTAGTTAGAGATCATTGTTTAGATTAATTACGAAAACAGTAAATGTATATTGTTTTTAAGATCATTAGCATGGACAATAATTTGTTTGGAAGTCTCTGTTAGAGTAGTGCCTTGCGAGCCAATTAGTGGCAAGCATTTTATACTCTTGCAAAGACAATCTTATTCATAATATTTATTAATAAAGGCATTTATCTTTATCATTAATTGTTTTATCAATTAGATAAAGTCTCAAGATCACATTTAGCTAGGGGATGTGGTTACGCATTTGATGGTAATCATGGAATGGCGTCTCTATGGCTGTGGTCTTAAATTATGTTCCGAGTCAAGGGTTCATTGAGATGGGACATTGATAAGCCCAGGAGATCGCACATACGATGCATGCTCGAAAGGAGAAATATCTCATTCCATAGATATTCGCATAGGAATGCTAGTGCATGTATGTGGGTGCTTGTTGGAGAACAAGTACACTGAATGACCTAGTAGAAATTCTTAGTGGAATTGTATGTCGGATAAAGAATTTCCTAATTTACGATAGTGCTTTAATTAGTCCTTGGACTTGCGGGACCATAATAGTCTTGTGCATAACATTATGCATTTTAACGTATTTCCCGGTTGCTTGACAATCATAAGGGGTTTACGTTGGGTGCCTAGTCTTTATGTATGGGGACTAATGAGTCGCCGATAAAGAATCTGTCACCTATGAATTAGGTGAATCTCCTATGTTTTCATAGTTGTTGATCCAAACAAGACCTTGGCCAGGGCAATAATGAATAGTGATTCATGAAAGGATCAAAGTGACTTGAAATGAGATCATAGCTATTAAGTCTACAAAGGGTTTCGACTTTACCATACCCTTGACTTAATCGGGAGTTTAGATGACAGAGGGACTGTATCTGCATGGCATTCGAATAACAAATAGGTTTGCTCTCTATTCACCTAAGACTAGGTAATCAAGATGCACTTGCTAGGTGCTTCCCTTGATTTGTGAGGTTCTTGAAATTAAGGAGTTAATTTCAAGCGGATTAATTAATTGGAATAATTAATCGAAATATATATGATATTTATAAGTTGCAAATGTTGCAACCCTATTGCTAGCTTAGTTGTGAACCTAAAGGGTCACACACAAAAGACGAGATGAAACTTTTCTAATCTTGGATTGATTCAAAGAGTTGAATCCATTTAATTAATAGAGATTAATTAATTTGGGTTTTAATTTAATTCACTTGATGGATTAAATATTTAACTAAATAATAAGATTATTTAATTGAACCTAATAAATATTAGGAAACACAAGTTGGAGTGAAATAATTAATTAATGTGATTAATTAATTATAAGAAATCTAAATTAATTTTTTTTAAAAAGAATCGAAATAATATATAAAAGTAAAGAAAATTCCTGGTCACAAGCCGACCAGGTAGCGCAATGTTTGGGGCCTCGTTAAAAACCTACCAAGGTAAAACCCACCCTTGTGGGGAAAAAACCCTTAGTAGGACAAGAGTACCCCGGCAAGAGAATAGCAAGCCATACAACCAGAACAAAAGCACATAACACAACACTAGCTAACAAATCTATACTGCATACGACCGACATAGTCATCCGTGAGCAAAGAGATAATGTCCACTGGTGGGGCGTCCCACCAAATAGAGTCACATGTGTACTTGCTTAGATGATCCGCCACACGATTACCTTCCCGATAGATGTGAGAAACCACGAAGTTCATCTGGGAAATCAAAAAGAGGGTAAAACGCCACTGATTAAGCAGCTACAACAGGACGAAGCCAATGCGAGATCGAAGAAGGTCCACCATGTATGTAGAGTCTGATTCCAGTCAAATATTAGTCCAGTCCTTGTGAAAAGCATAGGAGATTGCAGTCATGGCAGCAACAAATTCAGCCTCGAATGCAAAGCCCGTGCCACACTGCTTCACAAAACACCCACGGAAAAACCATCTGTATTGACCTTAATCCAGCCAGGAAGGGGGAGAGACCAAGACACTGGAATAATACGAGGAACCTTGGGGAGACGACCCGTAACCTTTAGCCGGTGAAGCCGAAGTAAATCCTCCTGAGTGTTCTGCATGCACCCTTTATCCAACGAAGCAGACTCAATGATCATGGCTCTCAACTGAGTCAACGTCGCATCCGTAGTCCAATGCTTGTCATTAAAAATCACGTCATTTCTGATATGCCAGATAAGCTAAATGCAGGAAACCTTTGCCACCCTCCAGAGAAAAGCAATCTGCGTACTGAAATGAAATTCCATCAAGTGAACAAGAAATTCATTGAAGCTATAGACGTTACGAAAAGTCACAACAAAAGAGTTCGTAATCCAGTCCCATAGAGCTCCTGCAAAATGACAAGAAACAAAGATGTGGTCAATCGATTCCGAGTACGAGTAATGAAAACGCAGCAGTAGGACCAATAAATCCTTTTGGGCGGCAAACGTCCATGACTGTTAGACGTCCGTATACAGCCAGCCAGACCACAATCGTGCGCCTCTCTGGGATGTGGGGAGACCAGATCCAGGATCCCCATTTGACACTAGGAAACGATGACCGTAGAAATGCATATGCAGTTTTAGATGAAACCATCCCATCTATAGATTGCGTCCACACTCTCTTATCCAAAGAATCCGGGTCAATCAGACAACGAACAATATCTCAAACAATGTCCAAGTAAGCCTCCACAAACGACATAGTAAGATGCCATGTGTTATCAAAAAATAAATCCGAAATAGGATTCCGAAAGTTAGCCTGAAATTCTTGCAGAATCCCAATTCGATCTGCAATGGTGTACCCAAGCCAGTTATCCATCTAGAAATTAACCGAAGAGTGTGCCCCAGGAACTCATCTCGAATTAGTCTGGCAATCCTGTACAATTGGACGCAAACCCGCCCAGATAGACGAAGGCAAGAAAAAGCGTCTAATAGAACCATTATCCATCAAAAAGCATCTACGAAGAGTGTCAAAGACGATCGAGTCCGAGTGAGTTTCAGCCCATCTTCATAAGAAATGCATAGTTTGCTAAGATGATGGACCGTACGCCCATGCCCCCCTCGTTCTTAGGAGTGAAACAACGCGTCCAATTAACCACCACAGAGTTCTTCTGATTAATGTCGCCAGTCCAAATAAAGTTATGCATAGCCTTTTCCAACTGTTTAAGCAACGCGATAGGCCATTTGTATACGAGCATACTGTGAACCAAGGAGCTGACAATAATAGAGTTGACTAAACAGACACGGCCTGCCAAGGAAAGAGAAGAACCTTTCCAGCGTTTAAATTTAAACATAATCTTATCAAACAAAGACCGCAACACGCCCTGCTTGGGGGCACCTTTAAAAATTGGAACTCCAAGATAAGTAGTAGAAAGGATCCGACTGACAAACTCTTGATCATCTGAATACAGTGCCTAATATACTGCGAGACTCGGGAACCAAAAAACACCTTCAATTTGGCAGGGTTAAAAACCTGCCCTGAAAGAGAAGCATACTGACCGAGAGTATGAAAGATATGACGTGCATTGCCAGAGGTTGCCGCACAAAGAATAACTATATCATCCGCATATTGCATGGAGGACGGAAAGACAATATTTTGTGGCACCACGAAGGGCGTGATATGGTGGGATGACACCAATTGAGCGATAAACTTCCCCAGGACTTCTTCAACAATGCAAAAGAAAAATGGGGAAAGAGGATCACCCTGCCGAACCCCCCTTGTATAAGCAAAATAACCAACCGGAGAGCCATTAAGAAGAATCGAGATGCGGGCTGAGTGAAAAATATCAGAAATCCACGCAAAAATTTCTCTGAGAAGCCAAATCTGCGCAGCACATATAAAATAAAATCCCAGCTGAGAGTGTCAAAAGCTTTATGAATATCAATTTTCAGGATCATATTACTGTCACTCCGATTATGAAGAATATTGAAACCCTCCAACACCAAAGCAATAAAATCATGAATATGTCGGCCCGGAATAAAACCAAACTGGGTGGGGGACGAAATACGCCTGACAATGCCGCCCAACCTTGTAGCCAGAATCTTAGTGATAATTTTAAAGATAAAATTGCTCATAACGATTGGCCTGAAATTATCCAGAGAATTCGCATCTTTGCATTTCGGAATAAGGACCATAAAGCTGGAATTGAGTCCAGCTGGCAGGGAACTAGACTGGAAGAAGTGACGCACAGTAGCAGTGACATCAGTAGAGATAATGTCCCAACAATTTTGATAAAATGAACCATTGAAACCATCCTGACCCGGAGAATTGTCGAGACCGAGATCAAAAACCGCATCCCGAATCTCTAACTCTGATGGTAAAAAAGTTAAACAGTCATTTTCCACATCCAACACCACTGGGCTAATGACTTGATCAATAGACAAAAAATCCGGAATCAGACCCGTAGGCGCCGTGAATAAGTCCTCAAAGAACTGAATAATGTGACTACGGATGACAGAAGGATTCGTGGAAAGAGTACCATTGATCATTAGACCGTGAATACCAGCCCAAACGGCCTTAGTCTGACAACAACGGTGAAAGAATGATGGCCTTAGTCTCACAACAACGGTGAAAAAATGAAGTGTTGTGGTCTCCATCAACCAACCAAGCAGCCTGCGATTTCTGTCGAAGGAACTTAGATTGAAGAAGAAGTGCCTGATTAAGAGAACTCTGGGCTTCCAGCTCCTGATCCCGTCGCGCAATACTATACCCAAGAGTCTCAATGTTCGACTGAATCTGTCTCAACTTTTATAACTTATCATCCACCCCACGATTAACATCCCCAAAAGCCTCTAAATTCCAAGAACGAAGCACAAGATGCAACCTTTTCAATTTAATCATCAAACGAATCAAGGGGTTGGTACCCGCACAGATAGAATCCCAAGAAGATGCAATAACTGTCTGGAAACCATGGTGCTTAGTCCACATACGTTGAAAATGAAATGGAGATGGACCCTTATGAGCCGTGGTCGCACAAGACAGTAGAAGAGGGTGATGATCCGAGCAAGTGCGAGGTAGAACAAAAACTTCAGCCCACTGCCAAAGGTTGGCAAAGCAGGGACTGGCTATAATTCGATCGAGCCGAGCTTGAATGAGATTATGATGAGGAGGCGTGCTGCACCAAGTAAAGAGTTTACCAACAGTGGGAATGGCCATCAACTCTGTATTGTTATAGAAATCCCGAAAGTCCTGGCAAGAAGCCATCGAGGCGACCCCTTGACCTGTACACTCATGATTCCCGAGAATTGCGTTAAAATCCCCCATCAAAACCAAATCACCACAACCTAGAGCTATAATATCCGACCAAAGCTATCTTCGAATCACATGGTTACAAATAGCATGAACAAACCCCACATGAAATATATAATTGTAGAACTTAACCTTAAGGATGATACACTGATCCGAAATAAGAACCTACTGAAGAACCGTGATGTCCAAGCGTCTGAAGACCCAGATATCTGACCTCCTTGATGCCCAAAAATTTTGAACGACAAACTGTAAACCCAGACTTGCCCAATAATATTCAGAAATAGTCTGCAAATTAACCTTGGGTTCTGCGATAGCAACCAAAAAAGGTTTGTGCTGATTACATAACTTCTTAAGAATATTGCGAGAAGCAACATTCCCAATCCCCCAAATGTTCCAATAAAAGCAATTCATTGAGACGGTTCGGGGGAGAAAATCTGGGTAGGAGATCCAGAATGTACATGCGCAGAGGTATCACCCCCAGAAATATTATCATCGTCCACATAATCTACCCAATGCTTCTGGGAAGCCTTGTTTAAATTGTTCGACGTATTTTTATCTTCTTCGATTTCCAACTGATGTGCAACCGACACAGGACCCTGAGTAACCGATTGAATTAATCTATGTTTGTCCTCAATAGAATTTGCTCGGATAGCCCTATACAACAGACGAATGGGTTTTTCCAACGGATACTGTACCGTGGTAGGCTTATGAAGATGATCATATGTATCATATGTAGAGAACGAGTGATCACTTCTAATAACCAGAGGTTTAGGGACGTGCGAACGAAGAGCCACGGGAGGCGGTATAACCTCCAACGTATGAGTAGACATATCCTCAGGATCCAAAACTGCAAAAGCATTATCCAGAGCAATACCTGAGGAAACAGTGACGATGGCACAAGAAGAATAATCCGTGCGCATAGGCAAAGTCGTATTATCCACTGAGTTATCAATGGCCTTACCCTTATCCGAGGAATTATGAGTCGGACGATAGACCTAACGAACCCGGGAACGACCATGCTGAGATGTGGGACGTCCCTGGGGCTCTTGTAAGTTGGCATTGTTGCCAAATCTTCGGTAGGTCAAAGCCGAATGTCCCATAATACCACAAGTTCCACAGAATAGAGGAAGTTTTTCATACCCGATAGAGGCAAAAGAACAATAACCCATTCTTTCCACCATAATATGATCCTGAAGAGGTTTAGACAGATCCACATCAACCAAAACACGGACAAAATGTCCAAGGGAACCATCCAGAGACCGTTCGTCGACCTGCACTGGGGTGCCAATGGCCTTGGCCAAACCCATAATGTAACTTGGGTCCCAATATTCTATACTCAACTCAAAGATTCTCACCCAAACAGAAGCAGTCGAAGTATTAACCTTGTAGGGTTAAAATCAGTAACCCACGGAGACAAACGGATGGAACCCGGGTTGAGAGACCAAATGACTCGAGATTGAGCCCGGGAACAGTCGAAAGCGTTGTTAAATTTAATACAGAAATAGCCTTTGCCCAACGGTATCAACTTCCAATCATTTTTGACTCCCCATAATTCAGAAAGCCTCTTATGATGAGGCATAATAGGCCAAAGTTTATTGCCTTTACCAAGAATAACTCGACCAATTAAAGTATATTGAAATTTAGCCAGACGTTGTTGATACACATTTTCATCCATAATCACATAATAATATTCACCTTTTTTAATAGGTTCGGGGATAGGGTTAGAAGGACCATAAACAATTTTAGCAAAAGATGGGGGATTACCTGGTGCCTGCTTGGGAGATGTATGGTCAGAGGATTTACCATAAACCATGTTTGCAAAAGTCGATTCCACACGGGTAGATGAGTTTGGCACAAAATGAGCCAAATATTGCAAGTTCGCGTGTGGCTGGGGATGAACTGTGGGTGGAATTTCATGTGCTCCATGAGATAAAGAATTGCCAAGGTCCATATTGCCATGCATGGAATGTCCTGGAAGATTGAGGCCGACATTTGAGGGATTTGATAACGCCTGGAAAACACCATTGACCCAGGGGCCATCACCCCCCTTGGAGGAGGCAGCAAGAGAGGGTTGCCTCCCAACCGGCCCCCCAACCATAGCACACAAGGGGTCGGCCCCCCCATGGATCTCAAACCATGGGGGTAATATGAGTCGCAAGTAAGGGCCTTGGGGGGTAAGGACCCCCATGGATGACAAACTTCATCAAATCCATTGCCGCAGGAAGGCCGATAATTAGAGAGGTGTTAACGCAAAGGGTTTTGTCATCCAAGTACTCATCGGCGAACACCAGGCCTAAACTTGGTATTGCAGATTTTGGAGATTGTTGACGGTGATGCGGCACAAAGTTATGAGGCAAAAACCCATAGCTATCCAATGATGACGTATATGCGGGTAAGGTGTTCATAACTTGAGCCATAATACAAAGAGAATATGACGACTTAGCGGGACTCCATGGGAGGTCGCGATGATGATGATCAAGTGAAAAAGTCATGCCGGGATTTTCGAACCACAAAATTGAGATTGACTTTGACATCTCGAATGTTGCTCGTAGTTGGATGTTAATCCAACGAAGAATCGAGATGCCGATCTTTGGAGGAGGTGAACGTTGAACCTATGATGGACGGCCGCCGTCGAATTACGGGAGAGGAGAGAGGAGAGACCATATTTTGATGAAATCTAAATTAATTTAATAGTTAAATTAATTTAGCCAATTAAATAATTGGATTACTTAATTGGGCTTGATGGAGTTCAATTAAATTAAATGGGCCAAGTTAATTAATTCTAAGGTTTCTTATTATTTTCAAATGTAATGAGGGTAGAATTAGTTGGTGAGATTTTCTTTTGTTGGACAAGAATAAAGAGCAAAGGCGGAGAATTACAAAGAAAAAGAAAGGCCCATGAATGTATGGGTGATATATTCATGTAATAAATAGGATCTATTAGTCATCCTTAATTATTACCCTAGATTGATCTTTAGATCCACTTTGGTTCAAGTGGATCGCATAGAAAACCCATGATCATCTATGTTATGTATGTATGGTAGATGCATGCGTAGGTTTATTTAATGATTTTCTTATGATTATGCTTGCAATCTTAGGAAAATATGCCATTAAATAGACAAGATAAAATTGATGAGGTCCTGGTAATTAAAAATTAACCCTCATTCAAATTGTTTGAATTAAAGAATTTTTAAATTGATTTTTCTCAAAAGAGTTTGGGGTAAAATAATTTTTAAATTCTATATCAAATGCGAATGGACATAATTGAGTTGGCACTCAATAGTCCAAGTCTTCAATCAAAAGTAATTGGCATGTGAAATGCTGCCCAACTTAGCCCATTGGCCATGAGTCGTGGGATGCGCTAAGTAAAGGTAATAGCTATGATAATTACTCGTATAGAGATGCACATGGCGATTAACGGTTAAGGGAGTTGGCCATGAGTCATGGGACTATCTTTAATTGTTTTTCAACATGATGTTTGATTGGTTGCATTTGACACCAACTACCATATGGGCTCATATTATTGGGGCATGTGGGAAAAGGTGAGACAAAATAATTTTGAAGGTTGCATGGAGATGTAACTGCTAAAGGGTTGGCTACCTTTTAATTTTATTATATGGGCTCATATTATTGGGGTATATAATAAAATTGATTGGACTTCAAAACCCACTAGGAAATTGGATTTCTCGAATTGTTATCATGAGAGTGATGGGATTTGAATATAATAGTGGGAGACGTTTATAATTTAAGACCTTATTATAAATGAATAAATTGTTGAATGCATGCTTATATTTTCTGCTTCGAATTTCGTAGATATACAAATGGCTAAAAATCCACTCGCTACTATACTTGATACCAATAGACTTACTGGTCCCAATTTTGTCGATTGACTAAGGAACCTTCAGATAGTTCTCCAATCCGAGTGTCGAGAATATGTTCTTGATGCGGCTCCACCGAAAAATCCTCCTGAATGCCATCGAGGAGGAGCTTGCGAACATCGCAAAGCGCTTGAATGATGATGTGCAAGCTCGGTGCTACATGCCGACATCTATGTCAAACGAGTTGCAAAGGCAAAACGATGACCTTAAGCATGTTCTTTGAAATACTTCTCCATTTGAAGGAGTTGTATGGGGAGCATACTAGGAAAGCGAGATATCGATCTCAAAAGAGCTTTTTGATGCCGTATGATGGAAGGCTCATCGGTTCATGACCACGGATCAAGATGATAGCCTTAATCAAAAGGTTTGAGTCCCTTGAGTCGTATGGACAACGGAATCTGTATAAACCTCGTCTTTCAGTCTTTGCCACCGTCGTTTGTCACCTTTGTGGTGAATTTCAACATGCATAAGATGGAGACTAGCCTTCCAGAGCGGATCAACATGTTGAAGACTACTTGAGTCCACCATGAAAAAGGAGAAGCCTATCTTACTAGGCGACTCTTCATCCCATCTAAGGCTAATAAGTCAAAGAAAGGGAAGAAGAAGGGTTCTTCGAAGAAGGCCAAAAGTTTGAAGGCAACTTGAGGGGTGAAAAAGAATTCCAAAGCCAATAACAAATGTCACGAATGCGGAAAAATGGGGCATTGGAAGAGGAATTGCAAGGAGTACCTTGCTAAGATCTAGAAGGGTTATGGTATATTCTTTGTTGAAGTTAATCTTTCGATTAATGATGTTTATTGGGTATTTGATATCGGCTGTGGTTCTCATCTTTCCAATGATTTGCAGGTGATGACAAGAAGCAGGCGGTGAGTAAAGGATAAAGGATCCTCCTCCTTTAGAAATGGAGCAAAGGTTGTTGCAAGGGCCGAAGGAACTGTTTGCTTAGCTGTAGGAGATAGTAGGATAATTTTAAATTCATGTCTTTATGTTCCTGAATTAATAAAGTACATCATCTCTATCCCTGTGTTGGATAAAGAAGGATTTAGTTTTACTATTTCTAATGGAAATTGTTCCGTTTTTCGAGGTTCTTCTTTAATTTGTGTTGGAGCATTAATTAATGATTTATATACTATCCATCCAAATATTGTCTTGCATATTCAACAAAGTAACAAACGTAAATTAGACAATCATAATTCCACATACTTGTGGCATGCAAGATTAGGTCATATCTCAAAGAAAAGAATTGACAAGTTGGCAAATAAACTTGAGCTTTCAGACGCTTATGAAATGCCAACTTGTGAATCTTGTCTTAAGGGAAAAATGACCAAATCGCCTTTTGTAGGACAAAACCCGTGCATCATTGTTTTGGACTGGTCCATTCGGATGTATGCGGGCCACTAACTATTGGTGCCCGGGCAATTACCACTATTTCATTACTTTTACCGATGGTTACTCTAGGTATGGGTATGTGTTTCTTATGAAGCACAAGTCCGATGCATTTGAAAAGTTCAAATAATTTAGACATGAAGTGGAGAAACAAATAGACGAAGTATAAAGACCCTTAGATCGGATCAAGGGGGTGAGAACTTAGGCACGAAGTTTCTTGATTATCTAAAAGAGAAAGGGATTCTCTCGCAGTGGACTCTGCCAGCGACTCCATAACTTAATGGGGTTTCTGAGCGAAAAAAATCGAACATTGTTGGACATGTTTCGATCCATGATGAGCTTCACCGAATTCCTCTTTCATTCTAGGGTTATTCTCTAGAAACAAAGTGACATATTTATTAAATAGAGCACCAAGTAAGTCGGTTCCTTCCACTCTATATGAAATGTGGTTTGGGAAAACCCCTTCCTATAAATACCTAGCGGTATGGGGATGTTCTGCTTATGTGAAGCAGTTAGTGGGAGACAATTTGGATGCAAGATCCACTTTATGCAAGTTTGTGGGGTATCCAAAGAAATCTATTAGATACTACTTTTACAACTCCTTGGAACAAAAGGTGTTTGTTTCAAGGAATGTCACTTTCTTATAGAAAGAGTTTCTATTAGATAGAAATGGCGATGTTGTAGAACTTGAAGAAATTCAAGAACCACGAGTTGCCCCACAAGATACAATCGTGACACAACAACCTCCAACTAATACTTCAATTACACAGCCTCTTAGGAGATCTAATAGAATCTCGAGACCAATTGAACAATTGGATCTTTTGTTAGAAAACAACAAGCAGGAGCACTCATTGGACGATGATCCAAAGAGTTATGGAGAAGCGATGTCGAACATCGATTCGGGAAAATGGCAAGAGGCCATGCAAACAGAGATGGACTCCATGTACTCCAACAAGGTTTGGACCTTGGTGGCACCACAGGGTATTATACCCATTGGCTGCAAATGGGTCTACAAGCGGAAGCTTGGAGTAGATGGAGAGGTAGTGACCTACAAGTAGTAACATCAAAGGTAAGATATTGACTATGAGGAAACTTTCTCACCAAAGAGTGATGCTTAAATCCATTCGGATATTGCTTGCTATGTCTGCGCATTATAACTACGAGATTTGGCAAATGAATGTGAAGACTACATTCCTTAATGGATATATTGAGGAAGAGATCTTTATGAAGTAGCCAGAAGGCTTCACGTCCAAAGGAGGCGAGCAAAAGGTTTGCAAGCTTTGGAGATCCATTTATGGACTCAAACAAGCTTCCCGAAGCTGGAACATCCGATTCGATGAGGCAGTCAAAATGTTTGGTTTTCTCAAAAATTCGGATGAACCCTGTGTATACAAGAAGGTTAGTGGGAGTGCAGTGAGTTTTATTGTTCTTTATGTTGATGACATTCTACTCATTGGAAATGATGTAGGAATGTTGCAGTCAACAAAGGCTTAGTTATCTACTCAGTTTTCCATGAAGGATTTGGGAGAAGCATCCTGCATTTGATAAGGATATATAGAGATAGATCCAAGAGGATGATCGGACTATCCCAATCCATGTACATTGACAAAGTGCTAAAAAGGTTTAGCATGGAAGAGTCCAAGAGAGGATTCTTACCCATGAGTCAGGGTATTACTATTTCAAAGTCTCTATCCCCAAAGACTCCTGATGAAAGAGAAAGAATGACTCACATACCTTATGCATCTGCCATTGGAAGCATTATGTATGCTATGCTATGTACTAGGCCTAATGTTGCATATGCTGTAAGTGTTACGAGCATATATCAGTCCAATCCAGGGGAAGACCACTAGAAGGCCGTTAAGATGATCCTTAAGTAATTACGAAGAACTAAGGATGTCTTTTTGATATACGACAATGAAGAACTAAATCTAGAAGGCTTCACTGATTCTAGTTTCCAGTCCGATGTAGATGACTCAAAGTCCATATCAGGATTCGTATTCACGCTTAATGGCGGGGCGGTAAGTTGGAAGTGTTCCAAGCAAGAAACCACCGCAGATTCCATCACTGAAGCTGAATACATCGCCGCATGCGATTCAGCGAAAGAGGGTGTTTGGATGAGGAACTTCATCCAAGGGTTGGGTGTAGTACCTACAATTGTTGATCTAGTTACGGTCTACTGCGATAACAATGGGGCTATTGCGCAAGAAAAGGAGCCAAGATCTCATCAAAGATCCAAGCACATTATGAGGCGATACCATTTGATTCGAGAGATCATTGGTAGAGGAGACGTTAGAGTGGAACACGTGTCCTCGGCAGAAAATATAGTAGATCCACTATCGAAGCCTTTAGCGGAAAAGGTATTTGAAGGACATCTTGAGAAGATGGGTCTTAGTACATGGGTAATTGCACTAGGGCAAGTGGGAGATTGTTAAAGTAGTGCCCTTCGAGCTAATTAGTGGCGAGCATTTTATACTCTTGTAAATACAATCTTATTCATAATATTTATTAATAAAGGCATTTATCTTTATCATTAATTATTTTATCAATTGGATAAAGTCCCTAGAACACATTTAGCTACGGGACGTGGTTACGCATTGGATGGTAATCATGGAATGGCGTCTCTATGGCTGTGGTCTTAAATTATGTTCCGAGTCAAGGGTTCATTGAGATGGGACATCGATAAGCCCAGGAGACTCACACATACGATGCATGCTTCGAAAGGAGAAATATCTCGTTCCATAGATATTCGCATAGGGATGTTAGTGGGTGCTTCTTGGAGAACAAGTACCACTGCAAGAAATATGAGATAACATGACGAAAAATATCGTCATATAAACTTGTTTTTTCGTCACTAAATGTATTTGGTGACAAATATTGAGCGTCATAAAGATCGTCAATGTAGCCCCGTCATAAAAGGTATACATGACGATTTTTGCAATTTGTCACTACAAAATTAACCTTTGGTCACGCTAATAACCATTGTCACGATTTGTATCATTTATTGTGACGCCTACATGGTCACATCAACGATAAATTTTTTGTCAACTATATTGTTTCTTTGTCACAAAAAAGTATAATTTTAATGACGAAAGCATGCTTTGTCATCATAGCATTAAAGTTTAGTGACGAAAATGATCGTATTGCTAAATTCATTAAATTCTAATGATGAAATTTATTGTCGCAATTGTATTATAATTTCGTCATATATTACACAGCTTGTCATGAAAGAGGTGATTTAACGTTACAAAATATTGCGTGTCACTTAATGTGTATTTATAATGGCAAAATAATGTGTCACCAATAATTACAATTCAACGACGAGATATGTGGTGTCACCAAAAGAATATATAATGTGATGATTTTGTTCGTCATGGAAACAATCGCAATATATGACAAAACTTATCAGCGTCGCTAATTGCGCCGAAAAATAATGATGAAATCATCCGTCATAAAAATGAATATGTGGTGACAAAATGTATTGTCACATAATAAATTTATACAAAGATGACAAGTTTTGAAAATATTTGTGACGAGATCACCATTATTATAGTGGATTTTTAATGACAAATTATATACCGTCAAAGAATAGATTGTTTTGGTGACAACTAAATTTATTGTAATAAATGAGTGTTTTGTTACTGAAATAATTCATTGTCACCAATTGATAGCTTTCTTACATGACAACATAGTTGTCATGAAAATAAGTATTATAAGCAATGTAATTGGCACGATTTTTTATTTTTGTACATATACAATTATTTAAATATTAATTTGTAAAATATTCTATCAATACATTATTAATACTACAAAGTGCAAGTTCAAATGCAATTAGGCACGAAAAATTAAAATAAAAATAAAATCAATCATGTTTGATTAAGTAGAATACGATTATTTATCAATACAAGAGAAATGATAAGACATCTATATTTCAAATGGATAATAAACTACTTGAACAATATCGGAGATGAGGAGTGAACAATACGGTATGGCGTCTCAAGTCATGGCATTGAAGGCCAAGTCACCTCCTCACAAACGACAAGGAAACCAAAACAAACAAAACAAAAAAGAAAAAGAATGAATGGAAGTGAAGACTCAAATAACATATCCAACTTATTTTAAATACCAAAGACAAAATAAGGTTCGATAGAACAATAAATAACAAACTAATGAGTAATTTTAGTGGAAGGAACATAGGATCCAGATGGTAACAGTTGAGCACCATATAACACAATCTTTACCTAATAGCTTTAAGAAAGTGTTGGAACATCTGAATAATCATCTGGTCGCATTCTAAATCCAACATGATGAGAACTTGTTGCAAGAACAATCTTAACTAAATCTTAGTATATTATTTTGGCAACATAATCTGAATTTAAAAAATGAACAACTATTAAACACTAACCAACTATCTACCCAAAATTTAATTACCAATAGTACTAAATATTTAGATTGCTAATAAGCAAGTCAAAAAGCTAATCATTTTGTCTACCATATATTTTATAACCAAAAGAGACTCTTAATCCTTTCAAAAAAATAAAAAAATAGAGACTCTTAATGTTAGAAAACTAAAGAAGCAGAGAATTAATGACTTCCCCATCGTAACCATTACAATACACAATCGTTTTGTAGATGATAAGTTTTCGAAGTGTTCACCGAAGGCATGAACATACTAATGTGTATTTGTTTCTTCAAATGCACACAATAGCACACACTTTGCATAATAATCACATACAAATAGCATAATAACACTTTGCATCAACGTTTCTCAAAAAATTCATAATTATTTGTTTCGTTTAATATAAATTAATCACTTTGCATCCACTTATTTCCAAAATCCAAAACACTTTAACATAAATTGGCCTTCGCATAATAACGCACACTCATCATCCATATACATACATGCACAAATTCTCATATTTCATATTAATCAAAATCTATATCTAAAGCAAGACAAAACATAACATTCTCAAATCAAACAACTTATATTATACACACAACAAATTCCAATATCAGTCAAAACTTATTATACGAGTGATTTTGATGAAGGTGAAGCAATCATATATTACCAGGTATGGATGGCAAAATTCATGAGGAACCATCCTCGTTGGTACCCGAATAAATTGGGACGGCGAATTCCCGATTAATTTGGGGATGGAAGTGGGGATGGGGATTCCCCGCTTTTCTGAAACCGGGGGTGGGACGGGGATGGTATTTATATCCCCCATCCCATCTCTGTCCCCGTCCCCGCCCCCGATTAGATGAAGCGGTGATTTTCCGTCCCCGTTCACCGAAATATATATATACATATATATACGCATATATATTATTAATATTAACTATGTTTATATTTTTTATTTTATTAAATTGTAAAATTAAGCCCTAAAATTTATGTGTTTTATATTGTAATGATTTTTAATTTTTAAAATTACAAGACTTTGTATTTCAAAAATTGTTGTATTTAACTCAATTTGTTAAAGTATTTTATATTGTAAAGTTATTATAAGATTAGCTAGTGATTCATTATATTTTATCTATTTTAATTATTAACTATTGTAAGTAAACAAATATTTTTTTAATAATAAATACAAAACGGGGACCCCAAATCCCGTGGATACCCTGCTCCTCGAACTTAATTTCCCATCTCCGTACTGATGCCCAAAATAGAGAATGGTATAGAAATAGTATTTGAAATGGGATTTGGGGATGGGGATGGTATGTCTCATACTGCCCCGTCGCCCATGGCCATCCCTATTACCAGGGCTGATGGGAGATCGTTGATTGACAAAAGGAGAGGGCAAGTGATCTCTTAACTCTTTGATATATTCTTAACCTAATACTTTACATTTACGAGCTGAGTGAGGGTAAAAGCCGAGAGATTGGAGAGAGTTATGATCCTTGTATATCTCTACTTGAATTAGATATAAACTTACCTTAATTAAGTTGAAATTTTAGGCGCTAAAAAATGTTTTGGCCGCCGAAGATTTTTTTCGCTGCGAAATAATTTACTAATGTATTTATTTATTATTTCTAAATGTTACCATTAAACAAAAAAAATCAGAATCTATGATTAACATCAACCATATCCAAAAATCAATTGTTATTTTTTATGTAAAAAATCAGTAAGGAATATAAGAAATTGAATTAAATAAATAAAAACAAACATGTATTGCTCATATTGCAATCTAATAATTTATCCATCAAATACGATTCTATTTTATCGGCATCGGTGGTTCATCTATTTTTACTAATTTTTGTCCCTCGTATTTGTTTCTCGGCGCCGTCGACGAGCAGGAGGTTTCCATGATTCAACTCGTTTGGTAGATGTCGTGCACTGAAAGGCGGTGAATCTGCAAGCGGTGACTGATTTCCAAGATACGGTCTCCTCACTTGCATATCTTGGCGCGGTGCACCAGTTGCTGCCTGTTGGTTGGCGGGATGAATGGATGACAGACATTGTGTGCTTGGGCAGAAGTTTGGTGGTTTGGGTTGCTGGCCGGTGACGGGAACGGTGGCTGTTTTGGTTTTGATTTGGGAAATTTCTGAGTTTTTGTTTGTCAATCGGATTCATGAAGTACGCTGCAAGACTTTTAGGGTTTTTTTTTCGGCAGAGAAGACTCTTCAAGTCTTGTTTAGAATTATCAAAAGTTGAATAGGGTGAATTATTGAACAATCTAGAAGTTAAAGTGGTGACTGAGTCTACTGTCATTTTAACTTTGATAATTGAAAAAGGGTTATTCAATGTGATCATGTTTATCAATTTAATAAACGCTTTTTACGGTAATGGGTCCTATACTTTTACAAAATAAATTAGTCTTTCAGAAAATAACTTTATATATACTTATAATAATTATAATTGACAGTTAAGATATAAAATAATAATAATGACCAATCAAATTATATGTAAAAAAACTATATATTATTTAATATTTCAAAATTTATTATTTGGAATGATAGTTCCAGGGGTGACTTTAGGACCCAACACGCGAACCGACATGAAAATTAATAGATTTGGGCCCATGTTTATTTTATCTATTTTTAATATTAGTTTATTATACATAGAATATTAAAAGTAATTTTTGATAATTTCATATTTTGTGTTATTTTGGAAAGTTATATTCAAAAAGATCATTCAAAGTGCAAGAAATCTAATGTAATTAATTATAAAGAGTTGTTTTGGCTCTCTAAATTTGGAGAATGAAACTCATTCTCTAAATTTTAAAGTTAGAATAAATAGTTTGTAGGAGATGGTTTTAGTTGATGGCTCTTCAAAATAAAGAGCATTTCTCAATTTAGAGAGTCTCTTGGGGATCTCTAAAACAACTCTCTATAATTAATTGCATCAAATTTCTTGCAATTTGAATGATCATTTTGAATGTCACTTTCCAAAAACAAAAATACAAAATTTGAAATTTATCACAAATTACTTTTAATATCCTATGTATAATAAACTAATATTAGAAAAAGATAAAATAAAGAGTCAATTCATATAACTGAATCATCAAGATATATATATATATATATAAATACATCTGATTTTGATATTTTGTTTTTATATAAAAGTCAATTCTTATTTTTTTACTAGATTTAACTATTTACTAAATCTTAAGTCAATTTTTTTGAATAACATGGTTAAATATTTCGTAAAAGTAGGTATTATTAAAAATTTATTTCAACTTTATGTTAAACTGTAGTTTCACATAGTATAAAAGGGATAATTACATTTTTGGTACCCAATGTTTACTGCTTTCGATTTTGGTACCTAATGTTCCAACTTAATCACTTTTAGTACCCTAAGTTTCTAACATCTATCACTTTCACTATTGGCCATTATTTTTTTATCCAAAACTTACAATTGACCTGTTGTTGCAGGTACGAAATGGTTTTAGCCTTAATTATCTGGTCAAATGTCATATTAAGCAATATATTTTTTTGATTAACCTTATCAATAATTAAATATGAATTATTGAGCTATATATTTAGTGAAAATTAACATTTCTTATTTTACAAAATAATTAAATAACTATAAAAGTTTTAATATCAATTATTAAAGACAAATAAACAAAATTTAAATAAATCACTATTAAATATTATAGAATAATATTAGTTAAATTTATAATATTATTATGAAAGAATTATTATATATTTCTATGCTATGTTTCTCCTTTTCTATTTCAAAAGATATTAATTAAATATATATAAAATTATTTCGCAATTTAAAAAACAAAGAATAATATAGAAATTTTTTTTCCTAAACAAAATAATTTTACTAGAATTTAAAATATTATAACTTGATAGACACACATTTGACATTTATGTTGTGAAGCCCGATTTTTCCGAACATATAATTGATTATTATCGTAGTCTATGTATTTGACCGACTATTTTACCACGTCACTTGACGGGTAATTATCATTAATATATATATATATATTGTATTTTATTTCATTTTATTTATGACTTGTGATCATGATCTTTATTAATTCTATTTTGCATTTATGATCACTTGATTGATCATTATTACTATTTTTGTATTTATTAGTCACCTTAGAATTTTAAGAGACTATTTATTTTAGAGACTTTTACCTTATAGAATTAAGATTTTGATTTAGATTAAGTGATCATGAGACTTATAAGTGATCAAGGAAATCACTAATTATTTTGGAGATTGATATATTTCATCTATTATCATCAAATTTGGGACAAAAAAAATATATGGAATTACCATAATACCCCTATAGTGGACGGCCAACATGGGATTTTTGGAGTAAAAATATCATCCAACTCTTGTACACTTACACCTTATATTAGTCATCTTGTGTATAATTACACCATTAATTCAAACATTATACACATTTTCTTATACCTCAATTCTTTATTATATTTTTTCCCAACATCCTCTCACTTACCCAACATTCTTCTCAATATTCCCCAACACTATTCAAGCCCATACCTTTGACCACCCTATTGTTCCCCATGCAACAACATAACACAAGGCTTGCAAAATTTTCTCTTCCCCTCTCTCCCTATCACACGGCCAAGAGGCCAAAATTGCAAGCTTCCATTTTAATTTTCATTCAACACATACAACTCTTACAAAATTCTCCTACCTCTCTCTAAAAAGCCTCATACTTCTCTCTACTCTTCCTTCTTACCTTCTTCTTCAACACTTAGAAAATTTTCAAGACTTTCCTCCTTAATAGTCAAAAAAATTCGAACCACCTACTACTACAAGGTAAGAAATGTTGTTCTCCAATTTATCTTGATATCCTCTAGCTACCTCTTTTCACCTCTTAACTTAAGCTCAAATTTTGGATTTTGGAGGTACATTTAGAAGACTTTGAAGACTAGAGCTTGACATCACCTTGAAGAGGATTTCAAGACTTGAAGAAATTTTGAAGATTTAGACTATAAGGTAAGATAATGGACTCTAGTGTATTTTTCTTCTTCTTCCTATTTTGTTTTTTTTCAAATTTTGACACCCCTTTTTCATTTTTGAGAAATAGGGGCTGACCTTAGGTGATTTTGGAGTTGAACCAAAATTTCCAAATTTGAAGCTTCAACTAGTTTCAAATCACCTACTACACAAGGTAAAGTGTAGTCTTTCCAATTTCCTTATCTCCTTCTTTTTCTCCTTAATTTTTCTCTCATTTTTCTAACTCCAAATTTTTGATATTTCTTGACTTAGGGGCTGACCTAAGTGACCTCATCCAAAAATTGTGATGGGTGGAAAAATACTTTCCAACTTCTAGGTGTTTTTTTATTAAAATGTATGTAGAATTTTGATCATGAGCCCTTGAGATATATAATCTATGTATTGCATGTCAATTTTATGTATCAAATCATGAAAATTCTCAAGAGTTGCTCAAAATTGCTATTTATTGGATTTTAGGTGCATGCATGTACAATTTAATGTTCTATTTGATGAATTCTTGTATGAATTGGACATGCCTCTGTATCATCTTTGAAATCCACATTTTGGATGACTTATAACCTGGAAAAGTCGAGCATAATTGATTAAATTTCAATTTTGGACTTAAAAATGTAAAAATGGAAAGTTGGTGGACTAAATTGCAAGAAAATGAAAGTTAAAGGACCCTTCTGCAAATTTCGAATTTTGGGACTGTACTCAGGTTCAAAAATGACTTTTGGACATTTTAATAAAGTTTTAAGAGTTTTAAGATAAATAAAATCAACCTTTAAAAGCCCAAGGACTAGATTGTAAAATTTTGAAAGTATAAGGGCTACTTTGCAAATTTTAAAATTATACCAGACCTTAATTTTAAAATTTGAAATTTTTACTCTTAAGGTACTGGAAATGGAATATTTTAAATGTATTCCAAAAATCCAAGTGTTTAGGGCTTAGAAAGTAATTTTCCTAAAATTGAGGGACTAAAGTGTAAAAGACTAAACTTGAGGACCCAAATGAAATTTCCAGGACTTATGCAGCCCATGCACCTGGAAATACTAACTTAATTGTAACTTAATTATATTTTGTACCCAAGGTTCAAATTTCATAACAATTGGACCCCTAAAAGCCTTAAAGGCAATTATTTCAAAATGGGACAAAAATGATATTTTCAAAAGTTAAAGGACCTACACTTATTTCTTTTAAAAACTGCTTTTGTCTCAATATCCTACTAACCTTAGTGATATTTTCCAACTGGAATCACATTAAAAACCCTTCCGGTTTGTGAGTTCCGATTATTTTAAACTTAAGGTCCGAATTGGTAATTTTTACAAATTTGGGGCCAATGTGAGAATTTTATAAAAACTCGACCTCAAAACTTTAAAAACCTGAATCTCTGGACAATTTGGAGAATTTAGGAACTGACCTCATAATTTTCAAGGTCGGGATATTTATTTATTCAATTTTAACCCCAAAAGTTTTATTTTTTTTACAAACGGGGCTAAATTGTAATTTTTCTTTTATAAATGACCTAACTCAAAATATTTTCCCTTTTACTAAAATAGCCCTGGACCCTCTGACTTGGAGATTTAATTAAAGTATTTTTACTTTCTCAAAAAAACCCTTGACCTATCGGACCGATTCGACCGACATTAATACCGATCGCGGGCGACTTCCTCGTCTTGCGGTTTTGAATCTATAACTGACTTATGTTCCACCTAATCTTTCAAGATATCGAAGATTGCTTATCCTTTCGATAATCACCTTCATCCAAATAACTCCACCAACGCCATATTGCTACTCGTGAATTTTCAAAAAATTTCCTGAACTACTTCCCTGAATCAATCATACTCGATTGTCGGTTGACGATCGTACTTGTATTTACTTTCCTGTCGAGTCAACTTGGTGTGTCGAGGTCACAAAAAATGGATACGTCGGGGATGGAATCGGGCTCGGCTACTATTCCACTCTTCCTAAAACCCCATCGTCCTAATCCACAATCCGAGGGACGGAGTGTCCAAGGGAAGCGGGTCATAGTAAGATTTTGAGGTATAATCATGATTATGACAGGTCCGAGCCTTGCAAGCTCCACTTTGTGGATTTTGTCTTTGCCTATGGGCGATAAGGTGACCGGTCTTGGACCATCTTGCACGGGAAGTTACAAGGAAGAACGAAGGAATCGCTTGTCCTCGATCCACACGATTCCGAGTTATCGGACCCGCTTGGTTGGCGCTACAAATCCGTACAACCGCTACTTGTTTTGCATTGGTTGGCGCTACAAATCCGTGCACGCAACCATTATTTGTCTTGCATGGGATTGGCGTTACATTCCGCACGCAATCCTACCGTCTTTTACTGAATCACATAGTGCCTGTGTGTGACCATGAATATTTTCTTGAATCGTATAAGTATATTACTTAAATATATTTATCACGACAACTTGTGGATGTGTGTGAATTCATGCATCATACTCACGCGTTTTCATATAATCTGTTTTCTCGCATTAACTATATATCTCGCCACACTTGCACACGATCACCCATTCACCGAGATTTCGTCTCATCCCCACCGTTTTCTAACCTTAGATGAGGACTTCGTTGAAGATCTTTGACCGACCACGGATTGAGCCCTTGTACCCCGCTTGTTGGATTTACTATCTTTTGTTGTTGATGTCGCCGGACTTGTTACTATTATTTCTTTTGGACTTACTACTACTTGTTGTTGTTGTTGACTCTTTTCTTGTGTTTGTCGTTGGACTCTTGTATTTCCTTTCATTCCATTTTGTAATCAAGGGCGTAGGACCCTTTGACTTTAAGTTGTTATTTTTAGATCATATCGGGATGTAATTTGGATTATGGATATTGTGGACAATAAGTTGTAATTGTACTTGTTCTTTTTTTCCGCCGCTATTTAGACTCTATTTCATTGGGTTCTCGATGATATTCGCCTGAAACTGTTTGGTTATTTACATTTAAGTTGTGGATCGTCGTCGCGTCCCATTTGGGGCGTGACGATTTAGAGTGGTATCGAGCTCGGCTAGTAAGATGGAAACTTACACCGAGCCGACCCAGATAGGACCTCGGTCCGTGTTTTGGGTAATCTGACTTGACCAATTAAGTGTGAAATCGATTTCAAATTGGCATAGAACTCGCTTATTAATGTTTGAACTAAGATTAGAACGCATATTTTGAGGTTCCATAGTCATACTTGTCTTGACTTAGTTGATTCTTGACTCGACTTTCTTTATTCATTCTTTCCTTATTCTCTTCTTATCTTTCCTTTGCCTTTGATCGATCCGCCTTAGTTTTGTTTGATCGGGGATGGAGCCAAGCGCCACCTTCTTGGTGGGATGTTTTTCATGCCCGTCTTTGGCAGAGTACTACCGGCACCGATGATTCACCGCACCGGAGAGTGATCGAGCGACCTCGAGCTATCCGAGGAGCGCCCGGTATGAACAGGGGACTGACACGACGCTTGGCGAGCCAAGATGAAAAGAGCGAGTTAACCACTATCATCAAGGACCGCGACAACAACATAAGAGCGGGAGGACCGATCTGAGAATATCGAGGAGCGCTGGATAACATGCGAGAGAAGATGAAGAGGGCAAGTGACGGCCGCGAGAAATGGGAGATTGACGCCCGCCTTTATCCCGCGACACCGTTGAGCGCTTGGAAGAGACCCTCATCAAGCGGATGACGGTGATAGAGGACCTTACACAGCCCTAGCTCGAGAGACGCTTGTGGCGGGAGGTCAAAGCTGGCGGCTAATGCACACCATTGCCACCACCCGAGGTGGAGCCCATGCCGATGCCGGGAGGATCTGAGAAGGATCCCGAGGAGGATCCTGAGGAGGATCCAATCGAGATCGGAGAGCTTGAGGCACTCGAGGCTGCTCCACTTGATGATGCTCAGGGATTCGAGCAGTGGTTGGATTTCGTTGATTGGCCTGAGGTCGAGGCGCCACCTCAGCTCGACCAGGCCCCGATTATGGACATAGCTGCGAGTGACGATGATGGTGATCTCATCTATTAGTTAGCTTGATTGTCGATTTGTACTTTCGTTGTTGTAGACGCTATTCCAATGTTGTACCTTACCTTTATTGTACTAGATTCATTTGCATTTTGGTTACGATGTATCTTGACTCGGTGTTACTCTTTGTTGTACTATGGGTGTATTCAAGTTTTACATTAATGGATATGCCTTTTGCTATTTATTCAGTGTCTTGTGTTTGATGTTACTTTCCCTACGATACAACTTGCTTTACGCGAATAATTATTGTATTCATTTACTCGTGAATCGCAACTAACACTTCAAGATACTGAAATGGTGAACATCGAGGACGTGGGAGACCTCGCCGCGTTCCACGAGGGGATGATGAGTACCCAGGACCGGGTACCCTCCCGAATTACCACCGCCTCTTCCACCTGCAGAGACAACCTCGACCACACAGCCCTACAACAAATCTTGGTTTTCATGAGGCAACAGCGAGCCTCAACCCCGTGCTCCCGAACTCTCCAGAGAGGCGAACGATCGCACGTTGGAGCGATTTCAACTTGTTCGACCCACCAACCTTCTTAGGAGAGCCGGATGATTTGAAGGAAGAAGAATGGGTAGAGAAATTGGAGAATATCTTCAATGCTCTCAATACTCGGATGAGCGAAAGTCACACTCGCCGTATTTAAATGCCTGAATCGGCCGCTGAGACTGGTGGAGGGCAGTTGAAAGAAGGTGGGAACAGGACCGGGTAGCTGAAACATGGGAAACGTCTTGGCTAAGTTCAATGAACAAGACATCCCACAAAGTTGTGAAAGAGGTGCGCCGAGATGAATTCCACAGATTGAGGCGGGGAACATGACTGTAGCTCAAGACGAGTCCAAATTTCACCGATTGTCCAAGTATGCTCTGGGGACAATCGACCAAAGAGGATAAGCTTTACAACTTCACTCGAGGATTGAAACTGAACTTGTAAATAATCGTTGGATCGTTGAACCGACAACCTACTCGGCAGAAAGGCGATCCTCCACATCGAGTCGATCAACCGTATTGGCGGTCGTGAGAGTAGGCCATCGAATGCAGTCTTAAGAGAATAAATGGGGACAGTCATCTAAACCGCCTGCTAAGTTTGAAAAGGGACCAGATTAATAAGACAGATAAGGAAAAAGACCAAGATAAGGAAAGCCGGGTTAAGTGTGTGCACATTGCCGAAACCGGACATACCGCCAATGATTGGGCGTAAACAAGAAGGTGTTTCATTGTGGGTAGTAATCGGCACTAGCCGCAAGATTGCCCGGCATACGATGACCGAACCAAACAGACGCAGCCCCAGGCCGAAATGGCCAGGGTAATCGGGCAAGGATGCCCGCCGAGCATGTGCACTAGCCGACAGAGGCTCCGGAGGCAAACAGACGTGGTGGAAGGTACGCTTCTAGTATCTAACCACTACGCTAAAATATTGTTCGACCCGGATCAACACATTCATTTGTTGCACCACATTTTGTACACAAACCGCATGCATGCATGGAACATATGCCTATATGTCTAGAAGTGTCAACTCCTATGGGCGCAAGTCGATAATGAGATATTATCTATAATGCATGCGAAGTTAAGATTGATGAGATAAATTTTCTCCCGATTTGATCTTATTACCTATATTCGAATACGACGTGATATTGGGAATGAATCGTTATCGCACACCATGCACAAATGGATCCATATAACAAGTCCATTAAGCTATGTGAAGCCGTAAAACCCGGCGTAGAAATTTCGGGAAGGGCACGAGTTAAGATTGCCCCAATCATTTCAGCAATGAATGAAAGCGAGGAAGAAGCGATCACTAGAGGGCTCGGGGTACTTAGCGTTTGTAATTAACAAACCCACGGTTGAGACACAAATCAACCAAGTACCTATAGTATCGTATCGAATACACGGATGTATTTCCACAAGAACTCACCACCTGTCCCTCCGATAGGGAAGTCGAGTTCACCATCGAGTGTTACCGGGACCGCCCGATTGCGCGAACACCGTATAGAATGGCTCCTCTTGAGTTACAAGAGTTGAAGATGCAATTACTGAACCGATGGATGTGGGATTTATCCGACCGAGTACATCTCCGTGGGGAGCACTGTCTTTGTTTGTCAAAAAGAAATATGGTACATTAAGACTATGTATAGATTATCGTGGCCTTAATAGCGTGACCATCAAGAACAAATATCCCCTCCCGGGATAGACGAACTATTTGATCAACTTCAAGGAGCGACGAAGTGTACTTTCGAAGTTTGATTTACAACAAGGATATTACCAATCAAGATCCGCGAAGCGTACATTTCCAAAATCGCATTTCAAACCCGATATGGACACTACGAGTTTGTAGTGATGCCTTTCGATCGACGAATGCACCAGCGGCATTTATGGATCGATGCATCGAGTCTTTCAACGTTATTTGGATCAATTCGTAGTGATATTCATTGATGACATACTCGTATACTCTAAGTCTAGAGAAGAGCATGAACGTTATCCGAAAATTGTTTTGGAGACACTACGAGCATAAGGTTTGTATGCCAAATTCAGCAAGTGCAAAGTTTGGCTTTGTGAAGTCGCGTTCTTGGGACACATAGTATCCGGCACCTGGATCGTTGAGATCCTTCAAGGTACAGACAGTAGTTGAATGGAAACAACCCGAGTCTGTGAATGAAATCGAGTTTCTTGGGACTAGCCGGATATTATGGAAGATTTATCCATGATTTCTCCAAGATAGCCGGACCACTCACTCGACTAACCCGAGAAGCAAGTCAAGTTTGAGTGGAATGACAAATGCGAGGCGAGTTTCAAGAGAGTCAAGAAAAACGACTTACTACTACGACTCGTCTTAGCCCTTCCAAAGGAACCGAAAACTTTGTCGTCTATGATGCATGAAAAGAAGGACTAGGAGCGAGTGCTCATGCGGGAAGGAAAAGTTATCGCTACGCATCACGAAAGCTCAAGCCGTAT
Organism: Rehmannia glutinosa; assembly: GCA_016081115.2. NCBI lineage: Eukaryota > Viridiplantae > Streptophyta > Magnoliopsida > Lamiales > Orobanchaceae > Rehmannia > Rehmannia glutinosa. Next base: position 36,929,591 of record CM071924.1, on the reverse strand, counting down.
GAAGCCAATTATCCAACGCATGACTTGGAATTGGCGGCGATAGTGTTCACGTTGAAGAAATGGAGACACTATCTCTACGAGCAACATTCACGGTTTTCATGGATCATAAGAGCTTGAAGTATCTATTCTCCCAAAAAGACCTCAATCTGAGGCAACGGAGATGGATGGAGTTGATTGAGGACTATCACTTTGATATTCAATACCATCCCGGAAAGCCAACGTCGTAGCGCACGCTCTAAGCGAAAAGGCGAGCTTAGCCAGGCTTATGATTCAAGAGTGTGAATCATTAGAAGAGCTGAGCAATTGGAATCGACGAGAACCAATACTCGATTTCATGTGCTAACATTTCAGTTAAGCCCGATCTGTTTGAATGAGATCAAAGAAGCACAAGGGAGAGATGCACATCTTCAAAAAAAAGGAGAAGATACTTAAAGGAGAGAGATCGGAATTCTCGGTACATTACGAAGATGGGGTTATCGATTTTGGAATCGAGTTTGTGTACCAAGTGATGAGCAGATTAGGAATAGAATCCTCGCAGAGGCACACCGTTCAAAATACACTATACATCCTGGAGGAAACAAGATGTATAAGGATTTGAAATGGAGTTATTGGTGGGTAAACATGAAGAACCAGGTAGCGGAGTTCGTTCGCGAGATGTTTAACTTGTCAACGAGTAAAATCGAACACCAACGACCATCCGGTTTACTACAACCGTTGAGAATTCCCGAGTGGAAATGGGAACACATAACGATGGACTTCGTGACGGATCTACCAAAGACCAGAAGAGGCCATGATGCTATTTGGGTAGTTGTAGACCGACTCACGAAATCTGCACACTTTTTACCCTTCAAGAAAACTAATAGCTTGCAGAAACTTGCACAGATTTATATCCGAGAAATCATTCGACTGCATGGAGTACCAGTCGACATAGTATCCGACAGAGACCCGAGGTTTGTCTCCAGATTTTGGAAGTGCTTGCACGAGGAATTGGGTACCTCGCTAAGTTTTAAGACATCAAAGACATCCACAAACCGATGGACGACCGAGCGAACAATTCAAACCCTTGAAGATATCTTTGCGAGCCTGCATTGATTTCAAGGAAGTTTGGATTCACACTTACCATTAGCCGAGTTCGCACAATAACAACTATCGGCTACGATTGGGATGGCACCCTACGAGGCATTATATGGGCGAAAATGTAGATCCCCACTACACCGGGGAGATTGATGACCAATGGACTCCGAAAGAGAAAGCGAAAGTCGCCCTCGAATCCAAAGGTCGACTTAGTTCAGGAGGCCATGGAGAAGGTCAAGCTGATCAAGGAATGGATTCGCATAGCTCAGAGCCGCCAAAAGAGTTACGCGGACAAGAGAAGAAAGGATTTGGAATTTGAAGTCGGGGATGAAGTATTTCTCAGACTCTCACCACGGAAAGGATTGATCAATCCAAAGAAAGGAGGCAAGTTGAGTCCGAGATATGTTGGACCTTACAAGATTTTACAAAGGATCGGGAAGTTAGCCTACCGACTCGAGTTACCAGCACCATATGCAGGAATGCATGATGTATTCCACTTGTCGAGATTGAAGAAGTATCAACCAGATCCCGAGCATATCATCACTCAAGATACTCCTCCTCTAATGGAAAATCTATCCTACACCGAGAGACCGATCCTGATCATTGATCGTGAGATCGACAATTGCGTAAGAGAGAAATTCCGATGGTTAAAGTGGTGTGGCGAAACCACAACCGAGACGAAGACGCAACGTGGGAGATGGAAGAAGACTTGAGGAATCAATATCCAGAACTATTCTGAAGAGAATTTGGGGACCAAATTCTTTTAAGGAGGGGAGGATGTGAAACCCGATTTTTCCGAACATATAATTGATTCTTATTGTAGTCTATGTATTTGACCGACTATTTTACCGCGTCACTTGACGGGTAATTATCATTAATATATATATATATATATATTTTATATTTTACTTCATTTTATTTATTACTTGTGATCATGATCTTTACTAATTCTATTTTGCATTTATGATCACTTGATTGATCATTATTACTATTTTTGTATTTATTAGTCATATTAGTATTTTAAGAGACTATTTATTTTAGAGACTTTTACCTTATAGAATTAAGATTTTGATTTAGATTAAGTGATCATGAGACTTATAAGTGATCAAGGAAATCACTAATTATTTTGGAGATTGATATATTTCATCTATTATCATCAAATTTTGGACAAAAAAAAAATGGAATTACCATAATACCCCTATAGTGGACGGCCAACATGGGATTTTTGGAGTAAAAATATCATTCAACTCTTGTACACTTACACCTTATATTAGTCATCTTGTGTATAGTTACACCATTAATTCAAACATTATACACATTTTCTTATACCTCAATTCTTTATTATATTTTTTCCCAACATCCTCCCACTTACCCAACATTCTTCTCAATATTCCCCAACACCATTCAAGCCCATACCTTTGACCACCCTATTGTCCCCATGCAACAACATAACACAAGGCTTGCAAAATTTTCTCTTCCCTCTCTCTCCCTATCACACGGCCAAGAGGCCAAAATTGCAAGCCTCCATTTTAATTTTCATTCAACACATACAAATCTTACAAAATTCTCCTACCTCTCTCTAAAAAGCCTCATACTTCTCTCTACTCTTCCTTCTTACCTTCTTCTTCAACACTTAGAAAATTTTCAAGACTTTCCTCCTTAATAGTCAAAAATTCGAACCACCTACTACTACAAGGTAAGAAATGTTGTTCTCCAATTTATCTTGATATCCTCTAGCTTTCTCTTTTCACCTCTTAACTTAAGCTCAAATTTTGGATTTTAGAGGTACATTTAGAAGACTTTGAAGACTAGAGTTTGACATCACCTTGAAGAGGATTTCAAGACTTGAAGAAATTTTGAAGATTTAGACTATAAGGTAAGATAATGGACTCTAGTGTATTTTTCTTCTTCTTGACTTAGGGGCTGACCTAAGTGACTTCATCCAAAAATTGTGAAATTTATCCTTTTATTTCACAATTTTCCAATTTAAGGTGGGTGGAAAAATACTTTCCAACTTCTAGGTGTTTTTATTAAAATGCATGTAGAATTTTGATCATGAGACCTTGAGATATATAATCTATGTATTGCATGTCTATTTTATGTATCAAATCATGAAAATTCTCAAGAGTTGCTCAAAATTGCTATTTCTTGGATTTTAGGTGCTTGCATGCACAATTTAATGTTCTATTTGATGAATTCTTGTATGAATTGGACATGCATGTGTATGATCTTTGAAATCCATATTTTGGATTATTTATAACCTGGACAAGTCGAGCATAATTGATTAAATTTCAATTTGGACTTAAAAATGTAAAAATAGAAAGTTGGTGGACTAAATTGCAAGAAAATGAAAGTTAAAGGGCCCCTCTACAAATTTCGAATTTTGGGACTGTACTCAGGTTCAAAAATGACTTTTGGACATTTTAGTAAAGTTTTATGAGTTTTAAGATAAATAAAATCAACTTTTAAAAGTCCAAGGACTAGATTATAAAATTTTGAAAGTTTAAGGGCTACTTTGCAAATTTTGAAACTGTACCAGACCTTAATTTTAAAATTTGAAATTTTTACTCTTAAGGTACTGGAAATGGCATATTTTAAATGTATTTCAAAAATCCAAGTATTTAGGGCTTGTATAGTAATTTTCCTAAAATTGAGGGACTTGTAGGTCCCAAGGGGTGTGAGTGTAAGGTTTAGAAGGGGGTTGAATAAACCTTACCAACTTTTCAAATTAGTCCTTTTGAGTAATCGAGTTAGTACTTCACAAATGTGTCCTTGATGGACATGACTAAGTTAGTTAATCAAATAGAAGTTAGTCACTCAACGGACTGATCGAGCCGTTGATAAAATAACTCACTGTTTTGACTAAAGACTTAACTCGATTGTGATTTATTTTCAGCGGAAGACTTAACACCCTTGAATTTGGTTAAGTTTGTTTTAATACTTGGTTTTAGCACGTTGATTATCAATTGGATGGCAAATTTATCACAGAGAGTTAAATAAATAAGATGCGAGGAATTAAAGTCTTTGAAATGTAAATGACACGATAAGTTTTATAGAGGTTCAAGATGGGGTAATTCTTCTACTCCCCTCTTCTCCAACTCCCGGAGGAATCCACTAAGTATTGATCAAGATATACAAAGTGGTAATGTGTCCGGATACAAGTCTTGATCACACAAACACTTGATCCTTTGGGACTCGATCGAGATGCCTTGTCACGCAGCCTTGGTTTCTCGTCGACTCGGCTTCTTCACAGGCGTTTGCTTTGCTACTACAGCCCACTTGCTCAAGCTTCTTGGATTTGATCACGAAGCCCTCCAAAAACTTGAGACCGGTTCGACCTTGAACCTTCCTACAATCCACCGTGGAATGTGTAGACCCCTTGATTCTTCAAAAATTTCCTCTTCAACTGATTGAAGTTATCTTTCCTTCACAGTGAGTGTTGGATTGATTTTCTTCGTAATGTAGGCTTGAGGATTAATCTTGAATGATTTGAGAATATTTTAGGTTCTGATTCAAATGTTTGCTTGAAATGTTAAGTGGTTGAGTAACCTTCTCTCGAGTTATTCCTCGGCCTTTTATAGTGATCTTTCAAAAATCTGCCCGTTGAAGGGATATGCTTATTTTTGAAAGTCACTTGTGGTCCTTGGCTTGTGTTGGTGCGATCCTTGGAATTGCCACTTCCTCGTATGAATTGTTCTTGACTTTTGAGTTCGACATGGTGCGTGCTTCCCATTGGTTTATTCCTTTTGCACGCTTCTCGATCAAACACTTCAAGAAAGGTAGTATGGAGGTATTACTTGTTTAAGTAATTCTCTTGATTTACGTACAACGGATCTCTTTCTGTTGTCTTGACCTGACTACATTTTCTTCACATCCCCAGGTGACTTCGAGTCAGCTTCCAATCATTTGATGACTCTTCTGTCACTTCAACCTTGAGACTTGGCTGTCTTGAGTTGACTTTGGTCGATACTTTACTCACTTGCATCTCAAATTTTGCACCTTCATTGAGTTCTGTCTTCTCTTCTTTTCCATACTCACTTGTCTTGCAATGAGTCTTCCCTCTAGTCTCCGGTTGTCTTCTTGCATGTTTAGGCATAGCTGACTTAACTCAGCTTGACCAGCCCTATCTATTACAATGCAGTTTACAACAAAAATGGGGTGCCAACTTCCTATTCTAAGTTTTACATGGCATTCATCAAAATCTATAAAATGATTTCCCAACAGGACTAAAGTGTAAAAGACTAAACTTGAGGACCCAAATGAAATTTCCAGGACTTATGCAGCCCATGCACCTGGAAATACTAACTTAATTGTAACTTAATTATATTTTGGACCCAAGGTTCAAATTTCATAACAATTGGACCCCTAAAAGCATTAAAGGCAATTATTTCAAAATGGGACAAAAATGATATTTTCAAAGGTTAAAGGACCTACACTTATTTCTTTTAAAAACTGCTTTTTTCCCAATATCCTACTAACCTTAGTGACATTTTCCAACTGGAATCACATTAAAAGCCCTTCCGGTTTGTGAGTTCCGATTATTTTAAACTTAAGGTCTGGTACTATTCTGAAGAGAATTTGGGGACCAAATTCTTTTAAGGAGGGGAGGATGTGAAGCCCCGAATTTTCCGAACTTATAATTGATCCTTATTGTCGTTTATACATTTGATCGACTATTTTACCGCGTCATTTTGACGGGTAATTATTAATATTATATACATTTTGTACTTTATTTCATTTTATTTAATTACTTGTAATCATGATCTTTATTAATTCTATTTTGCATTTATGATCACTTGGTTGATCATTATTACTATTTTTGTATTTATTAGTCACCTTAGAATTTTAAGAGACTATTTATTTTAGAGACTTTTACCTTATAGAATTAAGATTTTGATTTAGATTACGTGATCATGAGACTCATAAGTGATCAAGGAAATCACTAATTATTTTGGAGATTGATATATTTCATCTATTATCATCAAATTTGGGACAAAAAAAAATACGGAAATAACACAATTGCCCCTATAGTGGACGGCCAAGAGGAGTATTTTGGTGTAGAAATACCATCCAACTCTTGTACACATACACCTTATGTATTCATCTTGTGTATAATTATACCATTTTACAAGAATTATACACATTATCTTATACCTCAATTTTTAATTATATTTTCCCCAACTTATTCTATTCTTACAAACATTCCCCTCTTTTTCCCCAACACCCATCCTTTGCCCATACCTTTGACTCTCCTTTTGTCTCCATGCAAGAGACAAATTCTAAGACTCCATCTCTCCCTCATCTCTCTCAATTTTCAGGCATTAGGCCATTTTTACAAAAAAAAAAAAAAATTGTCAAAAATTTCATCCAACACATCTTAATCTTCAAGCAAATTCTCTTCCTTCTCTCTAAACATTCTCATCCTTCTCTCTACAATTCATTCACATCTTCAAATCTTCAAGAACAATTCCTTCATATCTTCAAACCTTCAAGAACAATTCCTTCAAATCTTCAAACACCAATCCTTCATATCTTCAAATCTTCAAACACCAATTCTTCATATCTTCAAACTTTCAAGAACCATTTCTTCACATCTTCAAATCTTCAAACACTAGTCCTTCACATCTTCAAGCATACCTTCATACCTTCAAGAACATCTTCTTAATATCATCAAACACTCCTTCTTTCTTCAAACATCTAAACAAAAACAAACATTCTTCCTACTTAAATCAAGAAATTCGAACCCCCTATCTCTAAGGTAAGAAATTTCATTCTTCAATTCAATTTGATATCTTACTACTCATCACCTTCTCTTCTTAATTTAAGTTTAAATTTTGGATTTTGAGGTACTTAGAAGACTACTTGAAGACATGCATGCATGGTGGTGAATTTAAAAGCCCTTCCGGTTTGTGAGTTCCGATTATTTTAAACTTAAGGTCCGAAATGGCAATTTTTACAAATTCGGGGCCTATGTGAGATTTTATAAAAACTCGACCTCAAAAGTTTAAAAACCTGAATCTCTGGACAATTTAGAGAATTTAGGAACTGACCTCATAATTTTTCAAGGTCGGGATATTTATTTATTCAATTTTTAACCCCAAAAGTGTTGGTTTTTACAAAACGGGGCTAAATTACAATTTTTCTTTTATAAAGGACCTAACTCAAATTATTTTCTCTTTTACTAAAATAGCCCTGGACCCTCTGACTTGGAGATTTAATTAAAGTATTTTATTTTCCCAAAAACCCTTGACTTATCGGATCAATTTGACCGATTAATACCCGATCGCGGAGCGACTTCCTCGCCTTGCGATTTGAATCTATAACAGACTTATGTTCCACCTAATCTTTCAAGATATCGAAGGTTGCTTATCCTTCGATAATCATCTTCATCCAAAAACTCCACCAACGCCAAAATTGCCCTCGCGTTATTTCAAAAATTTCTGAATCTTTCCCTGAATCAATAATACTCATTGCTGGTTGATGCTGTACTTGTATTTACTTTCTGCTGAGTCAACTTGGTGTGTCGAGCTCACAAATCGAAATGGATATGTCGGGGATGGAACAGGCAGCTTCTGGCCGCTATTCCACTCTTCCTACCCATCGCCCTAATCCCGCAAATCGAGGGACGGAGTTTGTCGAAGGGGGAAGCGGGTCGTAGTACTTAAGGTATAATCATGATTATGACATCGATCCGAGCCTTGCAAGCTCCACCGTGGATTTTGTCTTTGCCATGGAGCGATAAGGTGACCGGTCTTGGACCATCATGCCTGGGAGTTACAAGAAAGAACGGCGATTCATTGCTCCGATCCACACGATTCCGAGTTATCGGACCCGTTTGGTTGGCGCTACAAATCCGTATGCAACCGCTACTTGTTTTGCATTGGTTGGCGCTACAAATCCGTCACGCAACCATTAATTGCATTGCATGGGATTGGCGTTACATTTCCGTTTAATCCTACCTGTCTTGACTAAATCACATAGTGCCTATGTGACCATGAATGTTTTCTCGAATCGTATAAGTATATTATTTAAATATATTTATCACGACGCTTGAAACGCGTGTGTGAATTCATGCATCATACTCACGCGCGTTTTATATAATCTGTTTTCTCACATTAACTATATATCGCCACACTTGCACACGATCACCTCATCCATCGAGATTTCTGTCTCATCCCCACCTATTTTCTAACCTTAGATGAGGACTTCGTTGAAGATCTTTGAACCGACCACGGATTGAGCCTTGTACTCCGCTTGTTGGATTTACTACTTCTTCTTGTTGTTGGACTCTTTTCTTGTGTTGTTGTTGGACTCTTGTATTTCTTTCCATTCCGGTTTGTAATCGGGCGGGCGTAGGACCCTTTGACTTTGAGTTGTTATATTTGGTTGATTTTTCGGGTATGTCATTCGGATTATGGATTGTGGACTGTAAGTTGTATTTGTACTTGTTATTTATTTCATTTTGCTATTTAGACTACTGTTCCATTGGGTTCTCGATGATATTCGTTTAGATCGTTTGGTTATTTGTATTTAAGTTGTGGATCATCGTCGCGACCCGTTTGGGGCATGACAATTAGAGTGGTATCAGAGTTCGGCTAGTAAGATGGAAACTTACATCGAGCTGACCCAGGATAGGACCCTCGGTCTGTGTTTTGGGTAGTACCGCGACTTGACTCATTAAGTGTGAAATCGATTTCAATTTGGCGTAGAACCATATTATTGAGATTGAAACTAAGTTAGAACGCATACTTGGAAATTCCATAGTCATACTTGTCTTGACTTAGTTGACTCTTGACAGACTTTGTTTGTTCATTCTTTCCTTATTCTCTCCTTATCTCATTTACCTTTGACTGATCCGTCTTAAGTTGTGTTTGACCAGGATGGATCCAGCGCCACCGACCTGGTGGGATGTAGTTGAGGCCCGTGTTGAGCGGGACTACTATAAAACGTTAAAGCTATATTGGCACCGAGGCATTTCTTGGGACAATTCTAAGCTAACCGGAACGAATCATGCTTTCTCGCGAACTAGGACACCTCCTGGCGAAGAGCCAAGAGGAGAAGAATAACCTTACTCTCCTTGCTAAGGATCGCGAAAACACCACCGCTCGCGAAGATCAAATTCGATTGATCCGAGAACGCTTGGACAATATTCGCAAGAAGATGGAACGCGCGCGAGGACGGCCGCACCAAGTGGGAGATGGACGCATACATGTCAAGGGACACCATCGAACGCCTCTAGGAGACTATCATCAAGCAGATGACCGTGATAGAGGACCTTACACAGGCCTAGTCCCGGAGACGCTGGAGGAAGGCTTGTTTTGGCGGCTAATGCACAACCATTGCCACCACCCGAGGTGGAGCTCGTATCCGACGCTGAGGCCGACCACAAGCAAACAACGAAGAGGATCCGATGAGGATCACGCGGAGCGAGGGCCCGAGGCATTTGAGGCCGCCCCTCTTGGTGATGCTCAAGCGCTCGATGCATGGCTTGAGCTCGTCGATTGGCGGGCGTCGAGGTATTTCCCGAGCATAACCAGGTCCAGGTCATTGACGTGGATGACAGTGAGGACGACGGCGCAGTCACTGAGTAGATAGATTTTATTCCCCGGATTGTACTTGATGATTGTACTGGATGTTTATTCGTGTTTCGTTATATTTCCCGATTTCTTGTACTGTTGTTGTACGAACTTCATTTGGTGTACTCCAAATTTTACATTAATGGATATGTCTTTCCCTTTCTGTTGACTCTACGTCTTGGTTATCATCTCCACCATGAAAGCAAGAAAGGCAATCGCTAGAGGGGCACAAGGGTACTTGGCGTTTGTAATTAACAAACCCAAGGTTGAGACACAAATTAACCAAGTACCTATAGTATCAGAATACACGGATGTATTTCCACAAGAACTCACCACTATCCCTCCAGATAGGGAAGTTGAGTTCACCATCGAGGTATTAACGGGAACCGCCCCAATTGCTAGAACACCATATAGAATGGCTCCTCTTGAGTTGCAAGAGTTGAAGACTCAATTACAGAAGTTGATGGATGTGGGATTTATCCGACCGAGTATGTCTCCGTGGGGAGCACATGTATTGTTCGTCAAAAAGAAGGATGGCACATTAAGACTGTGTATAGATTATCGTGGTCTTAATAGCGTGACCATCAAGAACAAATATACCCTCCCGAGGATAGACGAACTGTTTGATAAACTTCAAGGAGCAACAGTGTACTCGAAGTTCGATTTACGACAAGGATATTACCAACTGAAGATTCGCGAAGAAGACATTTCCAAAACTGCATTTCAAACTCGATATGGACACTACGAGTTTGTAGTGATGCCTTTCGGTCTGACAAATGCACCAGCAGCATTTATGGACCTGTTGCATCGAGTCTTTCAACCTTATATGGATCAATTCGTAGTGATATTCATTGATGACATACTCGTATACTCTAAGTCTAGAGAAGAACATGAACGTCATCTGAAAATCATTATGGAGACACTACGAGAGAATAAGTTGTATGCCAAATTCAGCAAGTGCGAATTTTGGCTTAGTGAAGCCGCGTTCTTGGGGCACATAGTATCCGGCACCGGGATCGCCGTAGATCCTTCAAGGTACAAATAGTGGTTGAATGGAAACAACCCGAGTGCCAGAACGAGATCGAGTTTCTTAGGACTAGCTGGATATTATCGAAGATTTATCCGGGACTTCTCCAAGATAGCCGGACCGCTCACTCGACTAACCTGAGAAGCAAGTCAAGTTTGAGTGGAATGACAAGTGCGAAGCTAGTTTCCAAGAGTCAAGAAACGACTTACTACGGCTCGATCTTAGCTCTTCCAAAGGGAACAAAACTTTGTTGTCTCGATGATGATGCATCAAAGGAAGGACTAGGAGCAAGTGCTCATGCAAGGAGGAAAGGTCATCGCTTATGCATCACGAAAGCTCAAGCCGTATGAAGCCAATTATCCAACGCATGACTTGGAATTGGCAGCAATAGTGTTCGCGTTAAAGAAATGGAGACACTCTCTCTACGGAGCAACATTCACGGTTTTCACAGATCATAAGAGCTCGAAGTATCTATTCTCCTAGAAAGATCTCAATCTGAGGCAACGGAGATGGATGGAGTTAATTGAGAACTATCACTTTGATATTCAATACCATCCCGGGAAAGCTAACGTAGTAGCTCACGCTTTGAGTAGAAAGGCGAGCTTAGCCAGACTTATGATCCGAGAGTGGGAATCATTAGAAGAGTTGAGCAATTGGAATCTGACGAGAACCAATACTCAGATTTCATGTGCTAACATTTTAGTTAAACCCGAACTGCTGAATGAGATCAAGGAAGCACAGGGGACTGATGTGCATCTTCAAAAACTGAAGCAGAAGATACCTAAAGGAGAGAGATCAGAATTCTCGGTACATGAAGATGGAGTTATCAGATTTCAGAATTGAGTTTGTGTACCGAGTGATGAGCAGATTAGGAATAAAATCCTAGCATAGGCACACCGTTCGAAATACACTATACATCCTGGAGGAAACAAGATGTATAAAGATTTGAAACGGAGTTATTGGTGGGTAAACTTGAAGAACCAGGTAGCGGAGTTCGTTGCGAGATGTTTGACTTGTCAACGAGTAAAAGCGAAACACCAACAACCATCTGGTTTACTACAACCGTTGAGAATTCCAGTGGAAATGAGAACACATAACGATGGACTTCGTGGACGGATCTACCAAGGACCATAGGAGGCCATGATGCTATTTGGGTAGTTGTAGACGACTCACGAAATCGCACACTTCTTACCCATCAAGAAAACGATAGCTTGCGAAACTTGCGCAGATTTATATCCGAGAGATCATTCGATTGCATAGAGTACCGATTGACATAGTATCGCACAGAGAGATCCGAGGTTTGTCTCAGTTTTTGGAAGTGCTTGCACGAGGATTTGGGTACCTCACTAAGTTTCAAAGACGGCGGCACATCCACAAACCGATGGACAGATCTGAGCGAACAATTCAAACCCTGGAAGATATGTTGCGAGCACCGCACATTGGATTTCCAAGGAAGTTGGGATTCGACTTACCATTAGCCGAGTTCGCCTACAATAACAGGCTATCGTGGCCACGATTGGGATGGCACCTACGAGGCATTATATGGGCGAAAATGTAGATCCCCATTACAATGGGAAATTGATGACCAATGGACTCGAAAGAGAAAGCGAAAGTCGCCCTCGATTCCAAAGGTCGACTTAGTTCGAGGCCATGGAGAAGGTCAAGCGATCAAGGAGCGGATTCGCACGGCTCGAGCCGCCAAAAGAGTTACGCGGACAAGAGAAGAAAGGATTTGGAATTTGAAGTCGGAGATGAAGTATTTCTCAGACTCTCACCACGGAAAGGATTGATCAATCCGAAGAAAGGAGGCAAGTTGAGTCCGAGATATGTTGGACCTTACAAGATTTTACAGAGGATCGGGAAGTTAGCCTACCGACTCGAGTTACCAGCACCATATGCGGGAATGCACGATGTATTCCACGTGTCGAGACTGAAGAAGTATCAACCAGATCCCGAGCATATCATCACTCGAGATACTCCTCCTCTAATGGAAAATCTATCCTACACCGAGAGGCCGATCTGGATCATTGATCAGCAGATACGACAGTTGCGTAAGAGAGAAATCCCGATGGTTAAGGTAGTGTGGCAGAACCACAACCGAGACGAAGACGCAACGTGGGAAATGGAAGAAGACATAAGGTATCAATATCCAGAATTATTCTGAAGAGAATTTGGGGACCAAATTCTTTTAAGGAGGGGAGGATGTGAAGCCCCGATTTTTCCGAACTTATAATTGATCCTAATTGTCGTTTATACATTTGATCGACTATTTTACCACGTCATTTTGACGGGTAATTATTAATAATATATACATTTTGTACTTTATTTCATTTTATTTAATTACTTGTAATCATGATCTTTATTAATTCTATTTTACATTTATGATCACTTGGTTGATCATTATTACTATTTTTGTATTTATTAGTCACCTTAAAATTTTAAGAGACTATTTATTTTAGAGACTTTTACCTTATAGAATTAAGATTTTGATTTAGATTAAGTGATCATGAGACTCATAAGTGATCAAGGAAATCACTAATTATTTTGGAAATTGATATATTTCATCTATTATCATCAAATTTGGGACAAAAAAATACGGAAATAAGACAATTGCCCCTATAGTGGGCTTCCGCCAAGAGGAGTATTTTGGTGTAGAATTACCATCCAACTCTTGTACACATACACCTTATGTATTCATCTTGTGTATAATTATACCATTTTACAAGAATTATACACATTATTTTATACCTCAATTTTTAATTATATTTTCCCAAACTTATTCTATTCTTACAAACATTCCCCTCTTTTTCCCCAACACCCATCCTTTGCCCATACCTTTGACTCTTCTTTTGTCTCCATGCAAGAGACAAATTCTAAGACTCCATCTCTCCCTTATCTCTCTCAATTTTCAGCCATTAGGCCATTTTTACAAAAAAAAAAAATTGTCAAAAATTTCATCCAACACATCTTAATCTTCAAGCAAATTCTCTTCCTTCTCTCTAAACATTCTCCTCATTCTCTCTACAATTCCTTCACATCTTCAAATCTTCAAGAACAATTCCTTCATATCTTCAAACCTTCAAGAACAATTCCTTGAAATCTTCAAACACCAATCCTTCATATCTTCAAATTTTCAAACACCAATTCTTCATATCTTCAAAGCTTCAAGAACCATTTCTTCACATCTTCAAATCTTCAAACACTAGTCCTTCACATCATCAAGCATACCTTCATACCTTCAAGAACATCTTCTTAATATCATCAAACACTCCTTCTTTCTTCAAACATCTAAACAAAAACAAACATTCTTCCTACTTAAATCAAGAAATTCGAAACCCCTATCTCTAAGCTAAGAAATTTCATTCTTCAATTCAATTTGATATCTTACTACTCATCACCTTCTCTTCTTAATTTAAGTTTAAATTTTGGATTTTGAGGTACTTAGAAGACTACTTGAAGACATGCATGCATGGTGGTGAATTTTAGAAGACTTGAAGAATAAGTGTTAGAGAAATTGGACTACAAGGTAAGATTTGGACACTAGAACCCTTCTTTCTTCTTCTCCCTATTTTTTTCAAATTTTAACACCCCTTTTTCATTTTTGAGAAATAGGGGTTGACCTTAGGTGATTTTGGAGTTGAACCAAAAATCCCAAATTTGAAGCTTCAACTAGTTTCAAGTCACCTACTACACAAGGTCAAGTGTAGTATTTCCAATTTTCTTATCTTCTTCTTTTCTTCTTAATTTTTCACTCATTTTTCCTAACTCTAAATTTTTGATATTTATTGACTTAGGGGCTGACCTAAGTGACCTCATACAAAGTTGTGAAATTATCCTTTTATTTCACAATTTTCTAAATTTAAGGTGGTGAAAATAATTCTTTCAACTTATAGGTGCTTTTGTTAAAATGCATGTAGAGTTTTGATCATGAGCACTTGAGATATATAATTTATGTATTGCATGTCAATTTTACGTATCAAGTCATGAAATTTCTCAAGTGTTGCTCAAAATTACTATTTATTGAATTTTAGGTGCATGCATGTGCAATTTAATGTTTTATTTGATAAATTCTTGTATGTATTGGACATGCATGTGTATGATCTTTAAAATCTATGTTTTGGATGACTTATAACCTGGACAAGTCGAGCATAATTGATTAAAATTCAATTTTGGACTCAAAAATGTAAAAATGGAAATTTGGTGGAATAAATTGCAAGAAAATAAAAGTTAAAGGACCCCTCTATAAATTTCGATTTTTGGGACTGTACTCAGGTTCAAAAATGACTTTTGTACATTTTAATAAAGTTTTAAGAGTTTTAAGATAATTAAAATCAACCTTTAAAAGCCCAAGGACTAGATTGTAAAATTTGAGAAGCTTAAGGGCTACTTCACAATTTTTAAAACTGCACCAGACCTAAACTTTAAAATTTGAAATTTTTGCTATTAAGGTACTGGGATTTACATATTTTAAAAGTATTCCAAAAATCCAAGTGGTTAGGGCTTGGAAAGCAATTTTACTAAAATTGAGGGACTAATGTGTAAAATACTAAACTTGAGGACCCAAATGAAATTTCCAGAACTTATGCAGCCCATGCACCAGGAAATACTAACTTAACTATAACTTAATTATAATCAGGACCCAAGGTTCAAATTTCATGACAATTGGACCCCTAAAAGCATTAAAGGCAATTATTTCAAAATGGGACAAAAATGATATTTTCAAAAGTTAAAGGACCTACACTTATTTCTTTTAAAAACTGCTTTTGTCCCAATATCCCACTAACCTTAGTGACATTTTCCAACTGGAATCACATTAAAAGCCCTTCCGGTTTGTGAGTTCCGATTATTTTAAACTTAAGGTCCAAATCTTGAAATCAGCGTCCCGACTCCACCAATGGCCAACTCCACTTTGGCGCCAATCACTATGTCCGTCGCTTATCAAATTTTCTAGAAGGTAAATCATAATTTGATTTGTTAATCACTGATGTGTGGTGTTGTGGTTTATGTCCCATGATTTTAATTTTAAGGTCTCAGTAGTTCAATTTCAATATCTCATGATTCAATTTAATTCTTTGTTAAAAGTATATAGAAGATGCAACTTGATTGCACACCAAGTGCTTGTGATAATGATCAACCCAATTTATGGTTGCACTATATGTGTTTTTCCAATCTCTGTTCTTTCTATTTGGTTTGCATATCTTGTTTTCTCAGATATTTTATTGATTGTAATTATAAATAGGTTGGTTTTTATTCTAGTTATCCTGATATCGTATCTTTGACTGACAGCGGATGGTGTGCTCATTTTTGTACTTGGACAATGTGTTTCTTCTTTTCTTTTGGTAATATATTAGAAATTTAGAGGATTAAGACTTATATTAGAAATTTAGTGCAACGAAGCATTATGATTTCAAAGTTGCATTGTTGTTCATGGAAATCATCATATTACCATTTAATGACACTAATTGTAAGGTAAACTTCAATATTTGTGTTTTTTGTTCCAGCAAATATTATATTGGTTTGTGCAAAAGATAATCACCGAGAAAACTTTCTGCAGTTGGGAGAGGCTTTGAAGACTATATATAAGCGTGTGTTTATGTGTGTGCGTACGTGTAATTTTTTGGATTTACCATTTTTATGCATGTATGTTTCAGTCAATATTATTCTTGGTATATTTGTAGTAACTAGGATTCTACTTAATGGTAATCTTATGATCAAACCTGGGCATCATCATGCACTTGAACGACAATACTGTTGGTCTTGCCGTTAATTTTGAAGGACCAAAATTTATAATTCATTTATTTTTACTCGCAAGTACATTGAGTCTTGTTTTGTTTGATTTGTTTTGAGAATCATAATTGTGGCGAGATGTAATAATGATTGATGTGCTGGAAGGATTAATAATTTCCTATTGTTTATTGAGCATATTGTCACAATCAAACTTTAGATAACAATTGAAGTTGCTTCATTATTACGAATTTTGTTGACGAAATAAATTTGTCACTGATATTTTGGCGTAATCAATGACAAAATATATTGTGGTCACAAAATTAAATATTTTGTGATAACAAATGTCATCACCAATTATTATCATTTTGTAATTAAACCATTTCCGTCCAAATTTTTGGTGCAAATTCCGACCTTTTACAAATAACTATGACAAAATTCAATTAATCGTCATAAAATATGCAAATTAGTGACAAAATATAATATTGATAGTGACAAAATTAAATGGTATCATAAAGGAGTATTTTGAGATGACACAAATAACTTTCGTCATTGTTAATTAATAAATAATGACAAATCTTTATGCGTGCCCAAAAGAAATCGTCATAAAAAATGGCTTTGTTGACGAAATAAGAGTGTCACTATTTTGTTGGAGGAAAAAATGACAAATTATGATGTCATTAAAAGAAATAATTCGAGACACTACATTTCATCACCAATTATCACCAATTCGTCATCGAAAGATTTTTCGCCAAAATTTTGGTGTCAAATTCCACCTTCTATGAAATACAGTGACGGGTTTCAGCTAATCGTCATGAAATAGGTAATTTAGTGACGACATCTAATACCAATAGGGACGAAATTAAATGGCGTCGTAATAGTGTACTTTACAATGACAAAAATGAAAATTGTCACCTTTACTTAGCAAACGATGACAAATATTTAGGCGTGATGACAAATATTTATGCGTCGAGAAAAATATCGTCATAAAATGTGTAATTTCTTGTAGTATACACTGAACGACACAGTAGAAATTCTTAGTAGAATTGTATATCGGATAAAGAATTTCTTAATTTACGATAGTACATTAATTAGTCGTTAAACTTGAGGGACCATAGAAGTTTTATGCATAACACTATGCATTTTGACGTATTTCTCGGTTGCTTGACAATCGTAAGGGGTTTATGTTGGGTGCCTAGTCTTTGTGTATGGGGACTAATGAGTCACCGATAAAGAATCTGTCACCTATGGACTAGGTGAATCTCCTATGTTTTCATAGTCGTTGATCCGAACAAGACCTTGGCCAGGGCAATAATGAATAGTGATTCATGAAAGGATCAAAGTGACTTGAAATGAGATCATATCTATTAAGTCTACAAAGGGTTTCGACTTTTACGATGACTTAATCGGGAGATTAGATGACAGAGAGGGACTCAGATCGCATGGCATTCGTTTAACAAATAGGTTCGCTCGCTATTCACCTAAGACTAGGTAATCAAGATGCACTTGCTAGGTGCTTCTCTTGATTTGTGAGGTTCTTGAAATCAAGGAGTTAATTGTAAGCAGATTAATTAATTGGAATAATTAATCAAAATGTATATGATATTTATAAGTTGCAAATGTTGCAAGCTCACTGCTAGCTTAGTTGTGAACCTAAAGGGTCACACCCAAAAGACGAGATGGAACTTTTCTAATATTGGATTGATTCAAAGATTGAATCCATTTAATTAATAGAGATTAATTAAATGGGATTTTAATTTAATTCACTTGATAGATTAAATATTTAATTAAATAATAAGATTATTTAATTGAACCTAATAAATATTAGAAAACCCAAGTTGGAGTGAAATAATTAATTAATATGATTAATTATTTATAAGAAATCTAAATTAATTTTATAGTTAAATTAATTTAGTCAATTAAATAATTGGATTCCTTAATTGGGCTTGATGGAATTAATTGATGGAGTTCAATTAAATTAAATGGACCAAGTTAATTAATTAGAGAATTAATTAATGGACATTTAATTAAAATTAAATGGTCTAGCCCAATAATAAGCCCGCGGAGGAGGGGCCCATCAAGCGATTGGATAATATAGAAGTTTCCTAATTAGATTAGGAAAATAACTTATGGAAGAGTTAGACTCTACCATAACTTGTATTACTTTGTTGGCAAGTAAAAGGTTTCCAAGTTGGAATAGGATTCCAATTAAACCCTAAATTACCAACTATAAATACAAGAGCTTGGAAACAATTTTGGACACATAATCTTACACAAAAAGGGACACCTATTAACGCCTCTCTCTCTCTCACTTGGTCAAAAATTTTGTGTTCAAAATTGTGAAGTCCTTTCATCCCGTGTGAACCCCAAGGCTTAATTTTCTTCTACATCAATCCATAAACACCCTATATAACAAGATTAGAAGATCGATTAGGATTGCTAGCGAAATTCTACTTGAAGGTTTCATCCATTGGTGTGGACTATGTTTGGAGGAAAACGCTTGGATTCCCGAGGCGAACCCGTTCATGCGATCGAGGCGTTGAAGGAAGATTGCGAGGATTCGCCTACTACGTAAGAATTTGGATTCCTTCTAACCCGCTACGTGAGAAAAGGAGTTTTAGCAAAAGGTATGATTTCGCAACTTTAATTTTATTAAAGGATAATTCAAACATCATCCGAAAATTCGCATCAATACCAGGGATTAGATATAAGTTGTTATATGCATGTTTACTTTTATATAATTTTTTAATTTTGGCTGCGTTTGCCCATCCCGGATTCGCGAAACCCAACGATTTCTCCCAAAATAGTTAACATTTTTTGAGCATCAATATCGAAAAGTTTGAGGATTTATATAATCAATAATATATTATTGTGAAATGTTGAAATGAAGTTGATACTAGTACGATACATCGGAGCTCTTAATTAGAATTCAATTATTATTAGAGTTGCTCCAATGAAGGGAGTGATGAAAAGCCATGATATTGTTCGACATATACCATTGGAACTCGATAAGAAAGAAAAGCTTAACACTATATAATACTTTATGTGATTACTAAGAGGGCGGGCAAGGTAGCATATGATTATATATAACCCTAGTATGCCCCATATATATATCCTAAACGCCATTCACGTGTCAATGTTGAAAAACGTACATGCTAGGTAAATGCGGCCATGTTATCCAACCACATTCATTAAAATTCGAGAAGATTAGAGCTACCAAAACTACAAATTAATTAGTTATCCAACGAGAAGATTAGAGCTACCAAAACTACAAATTAATTAGTTATCTAACCAGGTTTCAATGACGAAACTTTTATAAGGTACATGAAATTGTAGCGCGCCTACTTTTTAAAATATAAGCTTATTCTTGCTACATTAATCAATTAATTATATTTATGATAATTATTAAATTAACAAGATATATTTTTTAGTACGAGTATACGACATAATAAAAATATAGAAACATTTAAGCTATCATTTTTTGAATCCAAGCTAGGAAGGTATAATTTGAGGAAGATCAATGTGATTTTAATTGTATTAGAATATGAATATAAGACAATAATCTAGTAATTATGGAACAAAAAGAAAACTCTAGACAAACCCACTTATATATTACTTAGAACTCATAAAGCGGTAGGGGGAGAAATTTATTGAACGGAGAGAACAAGCTGCAGACGAGGAAGGAACTTCTTTTCTCCAAATGAATAATTTCATTCATGTACAAGGAGTTTGAGAATTTTGGATATTATTTATTGGAGTTGAGGTAAGTGCATATCTCACCTACATTATGAGTAGTTTACTTTTATGTTAATGATATTGCTTTATGCATATAATATAAGTTTGCATCATAAATTGTGTATGGTTCATGTTAAGACCATAAATTTCTCAGCCAACGTAACTTGAGTAAATATGTATCACACTGCATATTAGATTGCACAAGTAATAACATATAGATATTATAAAGGAGTTATCTTTTGGAGGCTGGTACCAAGGCTTCTAGCTAGACCGCCCACAGCTCAGTATGGGGCTTCTACTCTGCCCCTAGGGCTCTAGTCCGTCCCTTTCAGGTACCAGTTTGGGGCTTTTAGGTGCCCCTAGGGCTACTAGTTTTCCCTTTCAGTTATTAGATTGGGGCTCCTAGTCCGTCTCTAGGCTTCTAGACCGCCCAAATATCAGTTTGGGGCTTAAATTTGCCCCTAAGGTTTCTAGTCCGCCCTTATAGTTATGTTGCTCCAGTGGGATTTGGTTGTTAGAGCATTGGTACCATGCCTGAACTCTTATCAATATTTATTTTAATGTATTTATGTACGTATATGCGTTTAACATAAAAAGATAGATTATCATGCATGTGCAAATAAACCATTTTAATTGTTTTGTGAAACATGATGTTACTTACTAAGCCTTTACTTATAGTTTTATATTATCATATTGCAGATAAGGTAAGGGTGTATTATAGACATGGAAGATTGCAGGGTTATGCATGGTGATAGTGGCGGCATAATCTCGAAAATTAGTTTCCACTAGTATTTTATTTTATTAGTTGAGAATTTATTTGAGGTATTTCCGTTTTCACTTTGGGCAAGTTTTTCTTTAAATAAGAACTGTGTAAACTTTTCTCAGTATTTCTTTATCAAAGATTATGCAGTTTTCTAGTAAAATCCAATTTTATTAAAATACAAAAACATATGTTATTTTTCTTATAATCCCAAATTGTTTTTGTTAGGTCTTTTCCACCTAAAATATTAAAATAGTAATATTTATTGAAATAAGTAATATCCTGCTAAGCGGGTGTTATATTAACAACATTATGTTGAAAATGTTATGATCGGGTATGAACATTAATCAAATAGAAATTGGAGGAAAGCAAAAAATACAAGGTTTTTGTATTACAAATTGAGGGGAATGAACAAGTCTAATACGTGTAGAACACTTTCCTTAAAGTGTTATTTACCCCCACTACTTGCTAACCGAGTTTATGAAAAATTACTTCTGTGATACAATAGACAAAATGAAACAACCAAATAGCATGTTTTTGGATTGCTTCTACATTAAATAAGAATGCTAAAAGTTGGAAAAAAACTCAAAACAAGTCTAGCCATTGGTTACATATTTATACAAATATTTGGCCAATAGTCGCTATTGCTTTAATAGACATCACATAGATCTGTAACTCTTCACATTGGATGTGACTTTTGGAATTAAAACTTGCAACTCCAAGAAGAACTAATTCAACTTTCATCTCCAATCGATGCATGAGGTAGTTGTTCATGAACAACCACTAAGCTCCCAATGACAATTGCAACTTTTCGGTGGGGTGTTACATTCAACAAATTCTTGGAATCCTTATAAGTTGTGGATTAGGATAAAACTAAAGTCCAGGAAATGTTGAGAATATAGTTTGTAATATAATTTCAACCATCACTCATAGATATCATGCATAAGAAAAGTAACTTTTGTTTTAAACTTTTCTTTAGTGTAAATAATTCACAAATCTAAATTAATTTTGGTGGCTAGGTTGCTTAAACCAACACTCAAAATAGATTAGAAATATTTCACACATGATCCATCAATTGCATTCTTTTATTAACAAATATTTTTAGTACTATTACCGGCCATGTGCTCATCCTAGTTGATGATCATGTACAAAAGATCACCCTAAACTTTTCTTTGGAAGCGGCACCACTTCTTATGATCATATATGCGAAGTTATTTCAAGTTTTATTTAATTAAACATAAATAAAACACTATGAAATAATTCCATTAAGAATTAACTATTAACCTGCTCACTTAATAGTAACAAAATATGCACCTTATACTTGGAATGGTATACACTTACTTAGGTGCTCACAATCACTTAGCAACTTGTTTTTATCCTTTAAACCTTTCGATCTAGGGTTAATACTAGAAAAAGGTTGGGTTACCATCACTAGTGATTATAGATCATGGGTTTTAATCTTATTCCCGATGTTGTCGAATTCGCCAAATCCCTAGCTAAAGGTTTGATCAACGGATCCGCCAAATTATTATAAGTTCTAACAAACACAATAATGACAACATCATTATATTAAGTATTTCTCGAGACAAGAGTGCTGGACATTGTACACTTTATTCAATGTTCTAGACATAGTAGCCTCACTACCATAATATAAAGTTGTTGGTGGAATTGAACGAGGTCACGAGATCTATATCAAGCAATAAATCTATAAGCCACTGTCTCCTTATAAGTTTGAATATAGAGCAATAAATTCGACTTCCATGGTAGAGTGTGTAATTACTATTTGTTTCTTTGAAGCCCTAGAAACTACACCACCACCAAGCATAAGTACCCAACCACTAGTAGGTTTCGATTACTTATACTAGTAATCCAACTATCATCGAGAATAACCTTCGGTACATTTGGAAAGTTATTATATAGAGTCCTAAATCTTTAGTCTTTTAAGATATCCAAGAACTCGTCACAACTTTCCAATGATCCCTACCAGGGTTTTTAGTATATCCGGCAAGTCTACAAACAGAATATAAAATATCTGGCCTTGTGCAACTCATCGCATACATCATACTTCCAATTACACTAGCATACTCGCCGAGCTATTGGATTGCCAAAATTTTCATATAACTTAAAGTTATTATCAAAAGGAGTACTAACTTCTTTCACATTAAAATGTTGATACTTCTTTAAGATTTTATCAACATAATGTGCTTGTGAAAGAATGAAACTCCCATTATGTTTCTTAACTTTAATACCTAAGATTGTATCAACTCCACCAAGATCCTTCATCTTGAACTTAGAAGAAAGATACTTCTTAGTATCTACTACACCTTTTAAAGTAGTACTTATAATAAGCATGTCATCCACATAAAGGCAAATAATCACACCATACTCTTCATTGAATTTAGAATAAATGCACTTATCAACATTATTATACCTAAATCCACTTGAGAATAATACAGATTCAAATTTTTCATGCCACTATTTAGGAGCGTTTTTTATTCCATACAAAGACTTAACTAGCTTACACCTTCATTATCAGGAAACACAAAGCCTTCTGGTTGTTCCATGTACACCTCCTAATCTAAATTACCATTTAGAAAGGCTGTTTTTATGTCCATTTTATGTACATGCATATTATACATAGAAGCTAAAGCAAGAAGTACTCTAACTGAGGTAATCATAGCGACCGATGCATAAGTGTCAAAGTAATTGACTCCTTCTTTTTGTTTGAATCCCTTAGCTACTACCCTTGCTTTATAAGTTAGAATAGTTCCATCGATGGTGTTCTTCTTACGAAATACACATTTACAGCCTATTGGTCTTGGACCTTGAGGTAAATCAACTAGAATCCAAGTATTGTTAGACAATATTGAATCCATTTCATAATTTACCGCTTCTTTCCAAAATGCAACATCTCTAGACTTCATAGCCTCACTAAATATTTTAGCATCATCCTCTACACTAAATAAAACTGGTGTTTTATTAAGCAGAGAGTTCCTATTAACTTCCATAAGGAAAACAATAGCTTGAGAGGATACAAAATGAGAAGAAAGTTCTTTTTCCTTCCTTTGTCTTTGACTTCTCCTAGGTTCAATAGGAGTGTCAACTTCTTTCGTTTTAGGTTCATTAGAAGCTGCAGTTTGAGATGAACTAAGCACTTGTGATGGATTCACGTTTACCATTGAATTTAAAGAAACTTATCCTCAAAGAACTCAACATCCCTTGATTCAACTATTACTTTAAAATCAAGATCTAGCAATCTATAAGCTTTAGAATTTTCAGCGTATCCAACAAAAAATAATTTTAAGTACTCTAGGTCCCAAATTGGTTTTTTTATTGTCAGAAACTCTATAATGGGCTATACAACCCCAAACTTTTAAGTGAGACAAGTTTGGTTTTCTTCCTTTCCATAACTTATATGGGGCTTTAGTCATTAATGAAGAAATCCGATTATGAATATGACAGCAACTAACAAAGCTTCACCCCACAAATTGTTTGGCAAACCTGAACTTAAGAGCATTGAATTCACCATGTCTTGTAACGTTCTATTTTTTCTTTCAAATAAACCATTCTGTTGTGGTGTGTATATGGAGCACTAGTTTGATTTACAATACCATTATCTTCACAGAAATTTAAAATTCACTAGAAAAGTATTCACCACCTCTATCACTCCTCAAAGTTTTGATTTTTCTACTTAATTGAACACAAGTTTCACACTTATTCACATAGTCATTATAGGAGATAAATCCATTTTTATACATGTAACTCAAAACTCTATGACTAACATGATTAATCCACCATGCCACGAGAATAAGAAGAATCAATCAAATAAAGAGAAACATTATTAACTTTATTGATACTCGGTTTAAAATCTGCTACAAGAATATCCCTTTCCAACAAATACACCATTCTTAGACAAAATTACATTAGACTCTAGTACAACCTTCAACCCCTTTTAATTAACAATATCCGTAGAGACAAGATTCTTCACAACATTTGGAACATGAAGCACATTAGTGAGTACCATCTTCTTGACGGAGGTGAAGTCCAAATGAACATCTCTTTTACCAAGAACCTTGTCATTACAAACATGAATGGTTACCAACCTTCAAACTACTTGTTGTCCATCAAGGATTTCATAATTCTTGAATTGTTCCTTGTCATTACAAACATGAATGGTTGCACTTGAGTGATACCACCAATCCTTAGAAAAGGTTGGTGTAGCTAAATGGAGTTCAGTCACAGTACCAAGAGATAACATTGTTATAATTTCTGTAGCATCTTTAACAAGATTAGCACTAGAAGCATTAACATTATTAACTTTTTGCTTCTAGTTGGATTTGCACTCGGCCTTATAATGGTCTTTCTTACCATAATTATAACAAACTCTATTTTTCTTTTTCTTGTCTATAGAATCAATATTTTCAGGCTTTTTTTCTTTTATTCTTAAACTTCTTCTCATCAACCATATTCACCCTAGGATCACAATCAAATTCTTTCTTATGAAGAACTCTAGCCCCTTCTTTATATACTTGAAACACTAGATATGGTAAAAATTTCAGAAGTATGAAGCAATTTCTTTTTATAATCATTCCAAGAAGAATGCAATTTAGCAATTATCACACCTACTTGTATAGATTCTGAAATTTCCACACCACAATCTTTAAGTTTTGAAACTATCACTTTTAGATTATTAATTTGGTCCATGAGAGAAGAATGATCGTCTAGCTTAAACTTTTTAAGTAAAAACTTATATGCGCTCCTTGCTTTTGTGATGCATATTAATGTTTAAGTGTTGCTTAGATTTCCCTCAGACTCTTCTCATCGGTGAATAAATTGTAAAGGGTGTCTGATAAGGTATTGAGAATATATATGACCCCTACACATCACTTCATCCTCTTGGCGCGTCTCACTTTGTTTCTTCACTTCATCAGATTCGCCATCCTTTAGTGGAGGGACTTCTGGAAGATCTGGATTGAGAACGTAGGCGACCTTCAGAGTAGTTGGAAAAAACATCAATTAGTCCATCCAACGATTAAAGTTGGTGCCTGTGCCATCTAACTTTTCCAACATCACAAAGTCTTGATTTATCACTTTGATTGTAGATTCTTGAGTAGACGCCATGGAAACTCAAATAACACTTTAAGATTGTTGAATCTATTATGATCGGGTATGAACAAAAAGAATATAGAAATTGGAGGAATTAAAGAAAAATTACGGGGTTTTTTATTAGAACTTGAGGGGAATGAACAAGTCTAAAGCATGTAGGACACTTTCCTTAAAGTGTTATTTGCCCCCACTACTTCCTAACCGAGTTTATGGCAAATTACTCCTAGGATACAATATACAAAATGAAATAACCAACTAGCAAGTTTTTGGATTGTTTCTACAAGAAATAAGAATGCTAAAAAGTTGAAAAAAAAAAAACTCAAAAAAGTCCAACCATGGGTTACATATTGTTAGGAATTTTATTGTTTAGATTTTGATGAATGCCATGTAAAACTTAGAATAGAAAGTTAGCTCCCCAATTCTTGCTTTGAAATGTATTGTAACAATTAGAGTCGCTGCCAAGGCCGAGTTAAGTCGCTACGCTCCAACTTGCAAGAAGACAACCAAGGCTTGAAGGAAAACTTCTGTGTGAGACAGTGAGTACAACAAAGAAAAGCAGACAGAACTCGATTGAAGAAGCGGATGAGATACTGAGTGGAACATCGATCAAGTCAACTCAAGAGAAGCCAAGTCTCAAGTCAAGTGACGGAAGAGTCATCCAATGATTGGAAGGCGACTCTAAGTCACCTGGGAAAGCAAGGAAATGCGGTCAAGTCGAGATAATCGAAAAGAACCGTTGCCTGATCAAGAGATTTACTTAAACAAGTAATATCTCCATACTACCTTTCTTGGAGTGCTCGGTCCCGAAGCGTGCAAAAGAAATGAACCAATGGGAAGCACTACACCGTGTCGAACTCGAAAAGGTGATAAAACATTTCATACGAGGAAATGGTAATTCCAAGAATCGCATACCAACGATTTTGCAAAGTGATTTTCAAAAATGAGCCTATCTCTTCAACGGGCAAATTTTTGAAAGTTCACTATAAAAAGGCCGAGGAGTTTGTTTGAGAAGAATATGAATGACACACGTGAGATATACAAGCTTATCAAAATCGAAACATTCTCAATCCTCAAGCCTACATCTCAAGTACATCAATCCAACACTTACCGTGAAGGAAAGACAACTTCAATCGAGTTGAAGAGGAAAATACTGAAAACAAGGGGTCTACATTCCAAGAAGGATTGTAGAAAGGTTCAAGGCTGAACCAAGTCTTAAGCTTTTGGAGGGCTTCGTGATCAAATCCAAGGTGCTTGAGCAAGTGAGTCAGTAGTAGCAAGCGCAAGTACGCCTGTGAAGAAGCCGAGTCGTCGAGAAGCCACCGAGTGATCAAGGCGTCTCATCGAGTCCCAAAGGATCAAGTCGGCCGTTTGTGATCAAGACTTGTATCGGGATTACCACTTTGTGAACGATCATTACTTAGTGGATTCCTCCGGAGTTGGAGAAGAGAGGAGTAGAAGAATTACCCCATCTTGAACCTCTATAAAAACTTTCTTTGTGTCATTTACATTTCAAAGATTTAAATTTACGCACTTTTAATTGCTTATATCTGTTGATAAATTTGCTATCCATTTGATAATCTATAAGTACTAAATCAAACTATAAAAACTTGCTTAATCAAACTTAAGGGTGTTAAGTCTTCCATAAAAACAAAACCACAAATTGAGTCAAATTAAAGCCAACAAATGAGTTACTCTATTAATGACTCACCGAGTGCATTTGAGAGATTGACTCTCTTGAGTGACTAATTCATTGTCCATCAAGGACACAGCTGTGTAGAACTCTGTAGATTTAAAAGGCCTAAATCGAAAATTTGGTAAGGTTTATTCAACCCCCCCTTCTAAACCTTACACTTACACCCCTTGGGACCTACAAGTGGTATCAGAGCGGTTGGTTCATTGAACCCTCCGCACTGGTTACTGAACTAGATCTCCAAACTTTTCAAAAGTCTGCTTTAGTACTTAAGCTTTCAAAACTCTTTTCTATCATTAAAAAGTCATTATCATGGAAGCAAATCTAACACGCATTCCTATGTTCACTATTGAAGAATTTGATGATTGGAAAATTCGTATGCGAGCTCATCTATCGGATTACATGATGAGATGTGGATAGTGATAGAAGATGGGCCTCTGCAAATATTAAAGGTGAACACAGCTGTACGAAGAGTTGCAGCTGAAGGGGAAGAAGATGCAGCACCCAGACCAGTCATGGTTGAAAAACCAAGAACTGAGTGGACAAATGATGACAGAAAGAGATACAACCTGGACAATGTAGCCAAGGACATCCTGTACAAAACCTTGGACAAAGCCATGTTCAATAAAGTCAAATCTTGCAAAACGGCTAAGGAAATCTGGGACAAGCTGACATTAATTTGTGAAGGCTCGTGAGCAAATCAAAGAAAACAAACTATCGGTGGTGTACAAAAATTTGAGAACTTTAAAATGATCTCGGAGAAAACCTGGATCAACTAGATGCTCGATTCTGAAAAATCACAAATGAGTCAGTCTACACTTGGAAAGGAATATACACGAAAGAAATGTGTATGAAGATCCCGAAAAGTCTTCCAAATGAATGGGAGATGAAGGTCATGGCATTGAGACACTCCATGGACCTATCTAAGACATCCAATCATGAGCTATTCTCGGACCTCAAAGCCTACGAGTTTGAGTGAGAAGGAAAGACCAGGAAGAGACAGTTGTACCCAAAACAATGCTTTCTAGTTGTCAAAGATGGAAGGAGAGCCGAGGTCAAAGAGGCAATTGACCCGGAAGAAATAGCCCTAATGGTTAAAAGATTTAACAAATTCTTTAACAAGAACTACAAGAGAGGAAAGGGTGAATCCTCCGTAAGACACTCGGCTCCTCCAAATCAAGGGATGATAGGCCAACCAAGAGGACAGATCATCAACAAGTT
This sequence comes from Rehmannia glutinosa, assembly GCA_016081115.2. Lineage (NCBI taxonomy): Eukaryota > Viridiplantae > Streptophyta > Magnoliopsida > Lamiales > Orobanchaceae > Rehmannia > Rehmannia glutinosa. The sequence continues at coordinate 36,900,678 of CM071924.1, read as the reverse complement.
GAGTATCAAAGGGTGACAACTCAAGAATAGAAAGAGTGCTCAAAAGGTGAATATCTATGTTGGAATTGTAGACAACCAGGTCACTATGCCATTGATCGCTCATATCCTCGTAGTCAACAAGTACGAAAACGAAGAAGAAAGAAAGGTCTTGAGAGAAAGAAGACAAGAGAAGAAAAAGGCAATGATGGCTGCAGAGATCAGAGACAAAAGTCAAGGAGACAAATGACTCGAGAGCAAAGGTGAAGCGACTACACAAGTGACTCGAAGAAGAAGCCTTGATCCGCTTAATGGCCAAAGAACAAGATCAAGAAGATGAGGTACAATCTAACTCAACAAGCTCGTACACTAGTGATAGTGAGCGCATGACACACACACTTCATCACCCACCGATCTTTATGATTCATTAGGCAAAATGATGAAAGACTTTGAGCACATCAAAACCTCACACACACTATTGAATGAGGAAAACACTGCTCAAAAATCAAAACTCAAAGGACTAAGGAGCCGAGTACTCTAAGTCAAATAGCCGATGAGAATAAAAGTTTAAAGGCTTGAAAATGCTAAATTAATAGCGAAATTGCCGCTATAGAAAAGAGGAGAATGACCTCAAAAATGTTATTGCCTCATTCACTAAGGCATCTAAATCATTGGATGATCTTATTATGAGTCAAAGAGAATGTGGAGACAAGACAGCTTAGGATTCAATTCCTTTGTGCCATGTCAAACCTCGGGAGTAATTTTGGAAAAAGGATCTTCAAGTCATGAAGAGTCCGAAAAATCCAAAACTCTAAATGATGCACACACTTTCAATCCAAAGCACAATACTAAGCAAACGGCCTTGGTTACAAAGGAAAAGGAAAATGCCCGTTGAGAGTCTTTGTAAGGACAGTGAGAAGAGATTCAAATGAGTCCCTCAAGAGACTCCAAACAGAAAATACTCAGAAAGAAGAAGCGAGCTACCAAAAATCCTTAAAACTCATAAAAGAAATACATATGATGGGAATGGTAGAAAATATCCAAGCCAAGCTGATTGGAATAATGTGAACTATCGGCTAGACTTATGGAATACAAGCCCCGAATGGCAAAGGCCTAGAACTCAACAAAGGCCATTCCAAAAGTATAAGAGCTTTCATCGGCAGACATATGCACCTAGGCACTACACTCAAAGACACCACAATTACCCAAGAAAGGCAATTGCTAAAACATACACGCAGACATATGAGACAAAAGAGACAAAATGTATGAACCTATAATCCCAAGCAATTTGCCAGGATTGATTATGATTATGGCATCGATAGATGGCAACCTCTTGAGTCAAATCATTTGGCTATAGGTTGGTTGGATCATCTTATAATTCTAACCCCTCGGACCCGGACAAGAATGGGTACCTAAAACTTGATTTCCTTGATTGCGGTTCAAGGAACAGTGAGTGCCAAGGAACCTGGTACATGGATAGTGGTCATTCCAGGACATATGACAGAAATAAGAGAAATCACAAAAATTCAAGGAAGTCAAAGGAGCAAAAGTCATATTTGGAGGAAATGAAGCTCCTGGTGAAATAAGAGGCAAGACCTTTGGATCCATCAAAAGAAATGGTTTAGAAATCACGGATGTTGCATATGTTGAAGGACTAAACTTCAATTTACTAAGCATCACCAACTGACGTGACAAGGGCTACAATGTTGGATTCAACATGGGCATATGTCAAATCAAAAGCATTGAATCAAATGAAGTGGTACTTGCAAGGATGTAGACAAGAATATGTATGTAGTGGATTGGTCAACCGCAACACCCAAGACTGTCTACTAGCAAAGAGCATGTTGAATCAAGTTGGGCGTGGCACAAAAAGCCGAGTCACCCGAACTTCAAAACAATTAACAAACTAGCAAGAAGTCATCTTGTGGAAGGACTTCCGGACTTTCGTATACAAGAAGGAGAGTATATGTGATGCATGTCGAAGGAAAACAAATCAAGTCGCTGTTCAAAGAAAAGACATGTCCATCCTCAACAAGAATATTGCATCTGCCTCATATGGATCTATTTGGCCCAAAGGAACCAAAGCATAAGTGGAAAGAAATACACCCTGGTGGTAGTAGATGACTACTCAAGATACACATGGACAATATTCATGTGCAAGAAGAAAGAAACTCTACAAAAGCTACCACAAATGATGAAGAGGATACAAAATGAGAAGAGTCAAACCATTATCAAAATAAGATCGGATAGAGGAACCGAGTTTGTCAATGGAATAATAACTCGATTTGTATTGAGAATGGTATTGGTCATGAACTCGTCGCCAGCAAGGACTCCACGTGAGAATGGAATTGCGAAAGAAGAAATAAAACCCTCAAAGAAGCAGTAAGGACCATGTTAGTCAAGGGGGTTACCAAAAGATTTTGGGTCAAGCAATCAACACAGCTCCGCTACACCTGGAATCAGATGTATGATAAATAGGCGGTGACAAAGACTCCCTATGAGATCCGGGACTGGAAGAAAACCAAATGTTGCATATTTCGGGATATTTGGATGTAAATGCTTCATCCACAATAATGGCAAGGACAACCTAAAGGCTTTTGATGCTAAAGTCGATGAGGGTATCTTCTTAGGATACTCACCGAAAGCAAAGCCTACGGAATACTCAACAAAAGAACTATGGTTACGTAAGAATCCATTCATGTAGTATTCGATGAGCCAAACATAAATGGAGAAGACATTGAAGAGTCACCATAAGTGAAACATCCAACCTCACGAGAAGAGTCCCTATCTTTGTCAAGCGGGGGGGATTATCAATTCGAAGATGAGATAGTTTGAATCTCAAAAGCGGTGGAAAATCTACAAACAGTGATTACGAGAGAGCGACCCACAAAGAACACAAATGTGCAAGTCGATCAATCCACCTAACTTACTTCAACTCGACGTAAGATGGCCGAGAGACCATCCACCAGAACTTGTCATTGGAGACATGAGAGAAGGTGTCAAGACAAGATCGAACTCAACAAGAAGCAATGTTCACATGCTTCATCTCGCAGATAGAGCCCAAAGATGTGTCACAAGCATTGGATGACACACATTGGATTCAAGCTATGCAAGAAGAGTCAATCGGTTTGAGAGAAATAAAGTATGGGAATTAGTACAAAGACCCATACATCAAAATGTTATTGGAACCAAATGGGTATTCGAAAATAAGATGAACGAGGAAGGTTACTGTGGTAAGAAACAAAGCAAGATTGGTAGCCAAAGGATATTGCCAAGAAGAAGGAATAGATTTTGATGAAACATTTGCTCTGTAGCAAGATTGGAAGCTATAAGGATGTTTCTTGCCTATGCACTCACAAAAATTTCATTGTATATCAAATGGATGTAAAAAGTGCATTCCTAAATGGCTTATTGGAAGAAGAAGTGTATGTTGAACAACCTCCAGGATTTGAGCGAGAAGACTCTTGGAGACAAAGTATACAAACTCAAGAAAGCCCCAGCACGGATTGAAACAGCACCCGGCATGGTATGATACCCTGTCACAATTCCCCGATTGAAAATGGATTCACAAAAGGAAAAGTAGATAGAACACTTTTCAGAATTCAAGACAAGAAGAGTATATCTTTGCTTGTTCAAGTATATGTGGATGACATCATTTTTGGATCCACTAACAAAGAGTCAGTGAAAAATTCTCAAACCTCATGCAAAGCAAATTTGAAATGAGCATGATGGGAGAGCGACATTCTTCCTTGGACTTCAAGTGAAAACAAATTGAAGGATGGAACCTTCATAAGTCAAACAAAATACACCGTAGATTTAATGAAGAAATTTGGTATGGAGGAGAAGTCTTCACGTAAAAATACCAATGAACACATCACCAAAATGGACATGGATGCGATGGCAAGCTTGTAGATCAAACAAGATACTGAGCACTTATTGGATCATCGCTTATCTCACAAATGAGCGTGCCGTACATCACCTTTGTTGTAGGTGTATGTGCAAGATTTCAATCTGCTCCAAAAAGAGAGCCATATGATCGCAGGTAAGAGAATATTGAGATACTTAAAAGGAAGCCAAGAAGTAGGGCTATGGTATCCAAAGGAAGGTGGATTCAAGCTAATTGGCTATTCGGACTCGACTATCTTTGGATGCGAGTGGACAGAAAAGTACTTGTGCACATGTCAAATGCTTGGAAACAGACTAATTTCCTGGTTTAGCAAGAAGCAAAACTCAATAGCCACCTCTACACTGAGGCGGGAATACATAGCTATGGGCATTTGTTGTAGCTCAAGTCCTATGGATGAGACAAAGAAAATGAGATTATGAAGTTGAAGAAAAAGAAATACCAATCATGTGTGATAACACAAGTGCCATTAATCACTCAAAATCCTGTGTTGCACTCAAGAACAAAACATATAGATGTCGGATATCATTTCATAAGAGATCATGTTGAAAAGAAGGACATTATCTTGGAATATATCTCAACCGACAAGCAACTAGCCGACATCTTCACAAAACCATTATGTGAGTCAAGATTTGAAGAACTCAAACATGAGTTAGGGCTAATTGAGCTAAGCCGAGACACGAGAAGAATCAAAGAAAAGAAATGGAACAGAAAGAAGGTGAAAAAGAGTCAAGACAAAATCACCAAGAAATCACCAGATCGGAAAGTCGACTATACCAAGTCACCGATAGCGAGTCACTAAGAGAAATGTGAGAGCGAGTTAAATCGGCTAAGAGATAAGGTGATTAACTTATGAGCAAAGTGACAAAAACGCAATCGTTTTTGACTTAAGCGAATGTTTTAAGAGACACGTCAAAGATAATGATGATGTGTACAGACAAAAAGCCGCACACCAAGCCTATGATTGGATATAAATGCTTTGCCGCATTAAATACGAGACATGAACGCTCAATATGCGTCGAAAATCCAAGCCGTTGATTTCGATCACGATTCAAAACCGTCTCGCACGTCCTTTCATAAACCATATTTAAACCATTTTCGCCGTTTCTCTCTCACACCTCTAAAAACTGTTCAATCTCTCTCTCTCAAAAAGCAAAGGCAAACACTCTCGAAACCTTATCAACCTTCAAATCAAATTCTGAATTTCTCTTGAAATTAGTCTAAGAAATGGCACCAACTTATGACTTTACCAAGTTGGGAAAACAAATCCACACCGGTCGCCACCGTGGATTTCGACGAATGGTGAAGCGGTCCGACGACACCCTGGTGAAGAAAATCGCGGAGAAGTTAGAAACGCCGGGATCGAAACTCGCTTTCGCCGGAATATCCTATGACCTATGTGGAGGAGGTCGCACAATTCTACGTGAATGCCGAGATTCACGACGAAGGAATCAAGTCATCCTGCTTCACGGGAAGCGGTGACTATCACGCGCCAAGGATTTGGTGAATATTGCTCACTACCAGGAAGGAGCATCGAGATTAAGGAGGCCGATGTAAACTTGGTAAGCATGGAAAGAAATAGCCAAGCCCGACGTTGTTTGACAAAATAACATACACAAAGAAAACAAGAGATCTGGAAGGAGGATTATCACAAATTGTTGGACATTGTTGCCAAGTGTATCGACATCAAATTTGGCACTTTGACCAATCAAAAGGCAAAATTGATTGTTATGGCTGCAATAATCGAAGAAAAGAAGATAAATCTGGCTGAGTTTATCTACAGCAGATCTGCGACGTAGGAAACAAGTCCTTCAAAGAAGATGGGTCATTTGGAGGATCTCTCGGGATATGGCCTGTGATTGGCGGCTATTGGAGGTGAAAGGAGTACCTCTTAGACATGGGAAGGCTTTCCATGTTAACAAGAAAATGTTCGAGCTAACCTCTCTGGTGCTCGGAAAGCGAGCTTACGCCAAGAGAGCCGACACCAAGGTGAGGGGAATCACCACCCGAAGACACACCGCTTCTCTCCAACCAAGAAGAAAGTCGCCCTGCACTGCCAAGAAATCTCTTGCCCACAAAGAAAGAAAACAAACATGCTCCTGCCCTGCAGCGAGTCACCGCCCAGCCACCCATGTCACCTGCCTGCGGCCGTGTGTCACCCGCCTGCCTTAGCGTGTCGAGAAGGACTCACAAATTCCTTCTCGATCGTCAAAAAGGAGAACCGACAAGCCTAGACGGCCCGGCTCCTCGAAACAAACTCAAGACACCGGCCCTGAGCCGCCAAGACTCGAGAGGACACCGTCTACGAACCGTAAATCCCTCCGGTACAAACCAAGAGACGAAGAAGACTTGTAAAGCAATCCAAACAGGGAGAAACCAGCTGAGTCGGCTACTCGGCTACTTCTAGCACAAATACCGGAGACTACTGGAAGCAAGAGAGTCTCCGGATGTAGTAGATGAAACAGCAAGTCTGCTTGAAGGTGATCGCAGAGGCAATCTCGAAGACACACTGTAGCTCACACACCAAGCACAAGCACAAGAAGAACCAGCCCAGCGGATAGTGATGTAATGATCCTATCTCCACCTTACCCACATCCAAAATCGTCACGTGAGTGGAGAAAATGGAAGTTGAGCAAGTCAAGGAACAGTTCCAACGGCCGAATTCATAGAAGAAGAAGAGGAACTGCTAAATTTCCTCGGACTATCTTCGTGCTCCCACTCTAGATGAAGACAACTGCATGGATATTCTCGCAGGATCTACAAGGACAGGAGAGAGCAAAGCAAGCCGAAGAAGCCGAAGACGCGAGAAGGCAAGTATCTCGCCTCTATCTCCGCACTACGTAACACTTCCATCCTCTCCTTGATGTCTTCTCCGAAAGTGACGAGGAACTGAGAATGTCTGCCACGAAGAATTGCGATGCAGGCAAGCATTGCGTGAATCAAGAATCCTTCACGAGCAAAGACGATAGAGGACCAGGAGAGTCCTCCGTAACACACCGAAATCGATCCAATGGGAGTGGTTCAGAAATAGCCACGATGTTGCTTTGCTACCACTTCCCAGAACTAACTCGGAAGAAGGCAATAAGGAAGATGGCGATGAAACTGGGCTAGTGGGGACCCCAATCGAGCCAACCCCTATTGAAGGTGTGCCACCACCGCCCCAACGGTGAACCATCATTTGCAACAATGAGTTTGGAGACGAGTGACCCCACTCCAAGTCACTCACCGGTGGTGCGGCGAGGGGGGGGAACTCCCTCCACCGGGCAAGGTCGGAGGATCTTTGAGGATGCCGAGATGACTCCACAAAGAATGTAGGAGGCGAAGCAAAGAAAACTCAAACACAAGAAGAACAAAGAAGTTGCCATCAACGAAGCTCGAGGCATTGAGATCGCCTCACTGAGGTGCCAACCGCTCCGAAGGCTAATGACGACTCGCGATGCGGTCGAGGCACGAGGAAGGAATGTACTCGGGAGTTAACACTGCAGGCGATGAAAGTGCAATCCATGGGGTTGAGACTCCAATGGATGCCATCGCTGAAGACCCTAAGACACCGACACGTCGAAAGGGAGGACCAGCCTCGCAGCAGAGAGAGACTGGAGGAAATGAAGGCCCACGGGAGGTTGAGACTTCCTGGGGTAACACAACAAGTGGAGAACATCCCTCCCGCAACCATCGATCCATCCGAGAAGGAGATCAGCGCACTTCATGATTCCCGGACAACCCGATGTCACCTTTCTCGGGATCGGAAGGCGAAGAAGAAGCCGAGTCTACTCCCCTTACAAATCCAAAAGACTCACCACGGATGTTCCAGGCACGAGCAAGTCGATCCCAAGACTACTCGTCGGACCTTTAATTTTGATGATGAGCCACCAATGGAAATCTCATCATCGTCCGATGACGCTCGATAAGGCCGAGACCGCCTACTCAAAAGGAGAAATCACCGAGACCAACGAAGCCGTTAAGACAAACCGAGGCTCGGCAGTTTAGCCTCATCGCACCACTAAACCCACCAACCAGACCACCGCTCCCGGCTCCTCAAGCTACTGGATCGATTCCCAAAAGAACTTCACGCCCACCGCTTATCATCGAACAAATCCCGGATGGCGGTGATGAATCCGTTGTGGAATCTTTCCCTTTCTCACCGGAGATACCGAACTCCACGAAGAGTCGGAAAATGAGCAAGCACGCTATCACGCACAGACCTCTCTGTTTTTCACTCGTGCACCATTATTCCAGCCGACTTCGATTTCGACAGTATGGCCATCACCGCAATGAGAAGAATCACCAAGTACGAAGTGTTCAAGGCACTATTTGTCAAGTTGAGAAAATGGAGAGGCATCGAGGCCTCCTTGGATATGCGCTGGACAACAGAGATGCCAACCTTACGGTGACTTGAGAGGCATCACGGTCGATAAGGGAATGGTGGCAACAAGAAGAATCAATGCGTGTGGAACAGGTGAGATACTTCGCACAATTATTCAACAAGCCTGTGGTGTGGAGAGTCAAATCTGTGATGCGAAAACAAAGTCAAGGAACACATTGAACATATGCACGAAGCTCACACTTTGCCGAGATCAAGGCTGCTGCGAGCGAATGCAAATGATATACGCGTTGGAAGAACACATGACAAGAAAATTCAGCCTTCTCATGGTTGAGATGATGAAGCGATTTAAGAGAATCCAACGCTACTCGATCAATTTCGCGCGATACAACGCAAAGCAGACTTGAAGCAAAATTCAACCATCGAAGACTTCGACTTCATGCTTGCCAAAGATGTTCCCACAGGGTTCCTCTATCCTTTGATGATGCCAAAAAGGGGGAAGAGGAATACCTTAAAGCAAAAAATCCGAAGCTGAAAAGAAGGAGCAGGTGACAAGGGAACAGTGAGAAGGAAAATCACCGAGGAAATTTTGAAATCAAGAAAGGAAAATCTGAGGGAAGGATCAAAAATATGACCTTGATGATTGCACAAACCCCCAACAGGGTCTGTCACACCGACATTATAAGCGGCAAACTCCCCAGACTTCCGCCACTCCAACACTCTGCTTGTATCTATGGCCGAGAAGAGAAAAGAAATTGAAGCGAGGGATGAAGGAGGTGGAAGGAAGAATGGATGCCAGGGTGATGAACATCTTGAAAGAACACGGAGGCATTCCAGGTTGACAGAGACACGTATGCCATTTCGGATGTCGGGACAGAGCCAAGATCGATTGACGAATTCAAAACGCCGAATCAAGGATATTTTGCAAATATGTCCTTGGCTCAAGCTTAGGACTGTCTTGGGAAAATGGTCTCACATTATGTGAAGAAGGCGACAGACAGATACAACCGAAACCACTCTGCTGGTCACTCCCATTGGGCACTCAGCGGAAAGAAGAAGCCCCAAAGATATACGCCCAGGCGAGGAGGAAGAAGCGGCAGTGGAGGAAGAAGCTTGGACCTAGGCCTCGCCCAAGAACATTGAATACGTAGATCCAGGAAAGAAAGGAGGGATCTACTTGGCTGGCTTGACCATGTGGCGAACTTGCAAGTGGCTAAAACCAACGCCGAGTATGCAAAAGGATAGAAGAAGAAAAGAAGAGACAAACTCGGCTATGGCAGGAGACAGGAAAGAATAAGGAAAGATGAAGCCCCGAGGAAGGCATATGAGAAGAAAAAGAAGGCGGTGATGACGAGAAGAAGAGAAGAAGAGAAGAAGATGTTGATCAAGATGAAAAGAAGGAGACAGAAGGAGATGAAGTGTTGTTGTCCAACCCTTCGTGTATTTTATATGTAAATACATACAATGTAAGTCTTCTCAGAATAATGCTATAAATTTTTTTGGAGACAATTACATACTCGATACACCTTGTAAACAGATTGTGTTAAGTACAAGAATGATATGATCAATAAAAAAAAAAGGGATTGATTATGCGATACATTCTATGTCAATACACTATCTGTATGTATCTTTGTTATTTGCATCTTTATATGAGTTAAGTTTTGGCATCATCAAAAAGGGGAAATTGTTAGGAATTTTATTGTTTAGATTTTGATGAATGCCATGTAAAACTTAGAATAGAAAGTTAGCTCCCCAATTCTTGCTTTGAAATGTATTGTAACAATTAGAGCCGTGGCCAAGCCGAGTTAAGTCGGCCTACGCTCCAACTTGCAAGAAGACAATCGAAGGCTTGAAGGAAAACTCTGTTGTGAGAGACAATGAGTACAACAAAGAAGAGCAGACGAACTCGATCGAAGAAGCGGTGAGATACGGTGAGTGGAACATCGATCCAAGTCAACTCAAGAGAAGCCAAGTCTCAAGTCAAGTGACAAGAGTCATCCAATGATTGGAAGTCGACTCTAAGTCACACGGGAAAGCAAGGAAATGCGGTCAAGTCGAGATAATCGTAAAAGAATCTGTTGCCGAAATCAAGAGATTTACTTAAACAAGTAATATCTCCATACTACCTTTCTTGGAGTGCTCGAGTCCCGAAGCGTGCAAAAGAAATGAACCAATGGGAAGCACTACACCGTGTCGAACTCGAAAAGGTGATAAAACATTTCATACGAGGAAATGGTAATTCCAAGAATCGCATACCAACGATTGTTTGCAAAGTGATTTTCAAAAATGAGCCTATCTCTTCAACGGGCAAATTTTTGAAAGTTCACTATAAAAGGTCGAGGAGTTTGTTTGAGAAGAATATGAATGACACACGTGAGATATACAAGCTTATCAAAAACGAAACATTCTCAATCCTCAAGCTTTACATCTCGAAGTACATCAATCCAACACTTACCTCGTGAAGGAAAGACAACTTCAATCGGTTGAAGAGGAAAATATCGAAAACAAGGGGTCTACATTCCAAGAAGGATTGTAGAAAGGTTCAAGGTGAACCAAGTCTTAAGCTTTTGGAGGGCTTCGTGATCAAATCCAAGTGCTTGAGCAAGTGAGTCGTAGTAGCAAGGCACCGCCTGTGAAGAAGGCCGAGTCGTCGAGAAGCCGGTGAGTGATCAAGGCGTCTCAGCATCGAGTCCCAAAGGATCAAGTCGGTTTGTTGTGATCAAGACTTGTATCGGGATTACCACTTTGTGAACTGATCATTACTTAGTGGATTCCTCCGGGAGTTGGAGAAGAGAGGAGTAGAAGAATTACCCCATCTTGAACCTCTATAAAAACTTTTTGTGTCATTTACATTTCAAAGATTTAAATTTACGACTTTTAATTGCTTATATCTCACGATAAATTTGCTATCCATTTGATAATCTATAAGTACTAAATCAAACTATAAAAACTTGCTTAATCAAACTTAAGGGTGTTAAGTCTTCCAATAAAACAAAACCACAACAAATCAAATTAAAGCCAACAACTGAGTTACTCTATTAATGTACTCAAATTTGAGTCATTGAGAGATTGACTCTCTTGAGTGACTAATTCGATTGTCCATCAAGGACACAAACCAGTAGAATCAACTCTGTAGATTTAAAAGGCCTAAATCGAAAATTTGGTAAGGTTTATTCAACCCCCCTTCTAAACCTTACACTTACACCCCTTGGGACCTACACATATTTATACAAATATTTGGCCAATAATCGTTTTTGCTTTAACGGACATCACATAGAATTGTAACTCTTCACTTTAAATGTGACTTTCGAATTAAAACTTGCAACTCAAGGAGGACTAATTCAACTTTCATCTCCAACCGATGCATGAGGTAGTTGTTCATGAACATCCATAAGCTCCCAATGACAATTGCAACTTTTAGGTGGGGTGTTACATGAAACAAATTCTTGGAATCCTTGTAAGCTTTGGATTAGGATAAAACTAAAGTTCAAGAAATTATATTACTTGATGTCCGCTTTTCATTATTTTAATTATATAACAAACTATATTCTCAACACATTGTAATATCCACTCCTAATCTATCAACACTTGGCACAATCTCCTTAATTATTGGATAGCGGCGGTGTTGGGTTTCGCAACTGGGTTGGGCAAACGCAACGGAAAATAAAAAATTACGTAAATGTGAACATGCATAAAACAACTTATATCTAATCCCGGTATTCAGTCATGCGAATTTTTGGATGGCGTTTCGGATTACCCTTTAACAAAATTAAAGTTGCGAAATCATACCTTTTGTGAAAACTCTTTTCTCACGTGACGGGTTAGAAGAAATCTGAATTCCTACCAGCAGGGTGAATCCTCGCAATCTTTCTTCAACACCTCAATCGCACGAACGGGTTCGCTCAGGAATCCAAGCGTCTTCTTTCAAAGATAGTCCATACGAACGAATGAAACCTTCAAGTAGAATCTCGCTAGAAATCGTACTTGATCTTCTAATGTTGTTGTATGGAGTGTTTATGGATTGATGTAGAAGAAAAATAAGACTTGGGATTCACACGGTATGAAAGAACTTCACAATATTGACCACCAAAAAAATCAACCTCAAGGGAGAGAGAAGAGGCGTCTCTTTTTAATGAGATTGTGTGTCAAAAATTGTTCCCAAACTCTTGTATTTATAGTTGGTAATTTAGGGTTTAATTGGAATCCTATTCTAACTTGGAAACCTTTTTTCTTTCTAACAAAGTAATATAAGTTATGATAGGAGTGTAACTCTTCCATAAGCCAATTTCCTAATCCAATTAGAAAACTTCTACATTATCCAATTGCTTGATGGGCCCTCCTACGGGAAGGACATAAATACCCCATTTTCCATACCCAATCCCTGCACAATGTCCATTTTCCGCTGATTTTGGACAAAAATACCCATTTCCATTGAATTTGGACAAAAATACTCATTTTCCACGATTTTTGACAAAAATACCCATTTTCCGCTGATTTTTTTGCGTTGGTTTCTTTTTTGTTTCTTTGTTGTTTCAAACATATTTGTTGTTTCTTTGTTTCATACCTGTTTCATTTATGTTTCTTATATGTTCACTTAACCAACTTTTCATTGAATTCCACAGTTGCATAGAGAAAATCTCAGTTGTGGTATGCCACAATGGACAATGGGAAGAACATAGAGAGTATACCAACTTTGAAATAACAAGAATATTGATTCCAATGGACTGCACATTCAGCACCCTAAAAGAAATCTTGGAACAACAAATTCAATTCAGAAAATTTGAGCTTACTTGTTGTAGGTCCCAAGGGGTGTGAGTGTAAGGTTTAGAAGGGGGGGTTGAATAAACCTTACCAACTTTTCGATTTAGTCCTTTTAAATATTCAGAGTTAATACTTCACAGCTGAGTCCTTGATGGACAACTAAGTTAGTTAATCAGCAGAGTTAGTTACTCAACAGACTCGACTGAGCTGTTGATAGAATAACTCAGTTGTTTTGACTAAAGACTTAACTCGACTGTGATTTGTTTTCAGCGGAAGACTTTACACCCTTAAATTTGGTTTAGTAGAGATTTAATACTTGGTTTTAGTACTTAGAGATTATCAAGTGGATAGCAAATTTATCAGCAAAGTTAAATAAATAAGATGCAGAATTAAAGTCTTTGAAATGTAAATGACACGATAAGTTTTTATAGAGGTTCAAGATGGGGTAATTCTTCTACTCCTCTCCTCCAACTCCTGGAGGAATCCACTAGGTATTGATCGATACGAGTGGTAACAGTCCGGTCTACAAGTCTTGATCACACAATGACTTGATCCTTTGGGACTCGGTCCGGAGATGCCTTGGTCACGCAAACGGCTTCTCGTGACGACTCAGCTTCTTCACAGTGGCAGTGCCTTTGCTACTACACCCACTTGCTCAAGCTCTTTGGATTTGATCACGAAGCCCTCCAAAACTTGAGACTGTTCGACTTGAACCTTCCTACAATCCTCCGTGGAATGTAGACCCCTTGATTCTTCAACAATTTCCTCTTCAACTGATTGAAGTTATCTTTCCTTCACATGTGAGTGTTGGATTGATTTTCTTCGTAATGTAGGCTTGAGGATTAATCTTGAATGATTTGAGAATATTTTTGGTTACTGTTCAAATGTTTGCTTGAATGTTCGTGGTTCGTAACCTTCTCCCGCAGTCATTCCTCAGCCTTTTATAGTGATCTTTCAAAAATCTGCCCGTTGAAGAGATAGACTTATTTTTGAAAGTCACTTGTGGTCGTTGGCTTGTCTTGTTGCAGTCCTTGGAATTGCCACTTCCTCGTATGAATTGTTCTTCACTTTTCGAGTTCGACATGGTGCGGTGCTTCCCATTGGTTCATTCCTTTTTGTAGGTCCCAAGGGGTGTAAGTGTAAGGTTTAGAAGGGGGGTTGAATAAACCTTACCAAATTTTCGATTTAGTCCTTTTAAATCTACTGAGTTGATTCTACACAAATGTGTCCTTGATGGACAATCGAATTAGTCACTCAAGAGAGTTAATCTCTCAAATGACTCAAATTTGAGCCGTTGATGGAGTAACTCACTTGTTGGCTATAATTTAACTCAACTGTGGTTTTATTTTCATTGGAAGACTTAACACCCTTAAGTTTGATTAAGCAAGATTTTAGAGCTTGATTTAGTACTTAAAAATTATCGTGTGGATAGCAAATTTATCGTGAGATATAAGCGATTAATAATGCAAGAATTAAAGTCTTTGAAAAGTAAATGACACAATGAAATTTTTATAGAGGTTCGAAGATGGGTAATTCTTCTACTCCTCTCTTCTCCAACTTCCGGAGGAATCCACTAAGTAATGATCAGTTTACAAAGTGGTAAATACCCGTATACAAGTCTTGATCACAACAAATTCCGACTTGATCCTTAGGGACTCGATGAGACGCCTTGATCACTCACCGGCTTCTCGCACGACTCGAACCTTCTTCACAGGGCAACTGCTTTGTTACTACACTCACTTGCTCAAACTCTTTGGATTTGATCACGAAGCCCTCCAAGAGTTTAAGACTTGGTTCAACCTTGAACCTTTCTACAATCCTTCCCGAATGTAGACCCCTTTTTTCAAAAGTTTCCTCTTCAACTGATTGAAGTTCTCTTTCCTTCACAGGTGAGTGTTGGATTGATGTACTTCGTAATGTAGGCTTGAGGATTGAGAATATTTCAGCTTTTCTAATATGCTTGTTTATCTCACATGTGTGTCATTTATCTTCTCAAACAAACTCCTCAGCCTTTTTATAGTGAACTTTCAAAAATTTGCCCGTTGAAGAGATATGCTTATTTTTGAAAGTCACTTTGCAATCGTTGGCTTGCGCTTCTTGGAATTGCCATTTCCTCGTATGAATTGTTCTTTCACCTTTTCGAGTTCGACACGGTGTGGTGCTTCCGATTGGTTCATTCCTTTGCACGCTCGGGGTGAGCACTCCGAGAAAGGTGACATGGAGATATTACTTGTTTAAGTAAATCTCTTGATTTACGTAGGCAACGGTTCTTTTTACGCTTATCTCGACTTGATCGCATTTCCTTGCTTTCCCTGGTGACTTAGAGTCGCTTTCCAATCATTGGATGACTCTTCTCATCACTTCAACTTGAGACTTGGCTTTTCTTGAGTTGACTTGACTAATGCTCCACTCACCATCTCACCGCTTCTCCAAGAGTTCCCTGTCTACTCTTCTTTGCCATACTCACTGTCTCGCAGCGAGTCTTCCTTCAGTCTTCATTTGTCTTCTTGCATGTTAGGGCGTAGGCGACTTAACTCGCTTGGCTAGCTCTATTTATTACAATGCATTTTAAAACAAGAATTGGGGTGCCAACTTTCTATTCTAAGTTTTACATGGCATTCATCAAAATCTAAACAATAAAATTCCTAACAATTTCCCCCTTTTTGATGATGCCAAAACTTAAATCATTCAAAAATGCAAACAGCAAAGATACATACGATAGTGTATTGACATAGAATGTATGCGCAGAATAGATCTGTTTATTGATCATATCATTCCCCGTTCTTTTACAAATCAAGTTTACAAGGTGTATCGAGCACATATTTGTCTACACTGAAAATAAAGAATTTATAGCTTTATTACGTAAGACTTACATTGTATGTATTTACAAGATAAAATACACGAAGGGTTGGACAAAGAACACTTCATCTCCTTCGCTGTCTCCTTCTTTCATCTTGATCAGATCTTCTTCTCTTTCTTCTCTTTTTCTCGTCGTCACCGCTTTTTTTTTCTTCTCATATGCTTTCCTGGCAGCTTCATCTCTTCTTATTCTTTCCTGTCTCTCCTCCCATAGCCGAGTTTGTCTCTTATTTTCTTCTTCTAGTATTTTTGCATACTCAACGTTAGTTTTAGCCACTTTCAAATTTGCCACTTGGTCAAGCCCAGCCCAGTAGATCCCTCCTTTCTTTCCCGGATCTACGTATTCAATATTCTTGGGCGAGAGGCCTAGGTCTGGAAGCTTCTTCCTCCACTACGCTTCTTCCTCTACCTCGGGCGTATATCAGACTGGGTCTTCTTTCCAAATGAGTGACCAGCGGAGTGACCAGCAGAGTGATCGCCGGTTGTCTCATCACGCTGCTGCCTTCTTCACATAACGTGAGACCCTTTTCCCAAGACAGTCCCAAGCTTGAGCCATAGACATATTTGCAAAGTATCCCTCGATTCGAGCGTTTTAAATTCATCGACCGATCGTGGCTCGTCCCGACATCCGAGATGGCATACGTGTCTCTCGCTCACCGGAATGCCTCCATGTTCTTTCAAGATGTTCATCACCCTGGCATCCATTCTTCCTTCCACTTCCTTCATCCCTCGCTTCAATTGTTTTTCTCTTTTCACCATAGATACAAAGAGTGTTGGAGTGGCAGAGTCACGGGAGTTTGTCGCTGATAATGTCACCGTGAGGACCTTGTTGGGGGTTTGTGCAATCATCAATGTTACATCCGTTGATCCTTCCCCCTCAACAAGCTTTCCTTTCTTCTCGCTTCAAGACTTCCTCACCGATTTTCCCTTCTCACCGTGATCTTTCTTCTCGACTTGATTTTAGCGCTTTGAGGTATTCCTCTTCCCCCTTTTTTAGCATCATCAAAGGATAGAGAACCCCCGGGAACATGTTTGGCAAGCATGAAGTCGAGTCTTCTCGATGGTTGAGTTCTCGCTTCAAGTCTCACGCGTTGTATGCAAAGACGGAATTCGACGAGTAGCGTTGGATTCTCAAATCGCTTCATCTCACCATGAGAAGGCTGAATTTTCTTGTCATGTGTTCTTCCAAACGCCGAGATCATTTGTATTTTGCTCACGCAGCCAGCCTTGATCTCGGCAAAGTGTGAGCTTCATGCATATGCTCAATGTGTTCTCGCAACTTTGTTTTAGCATCGCATTTTGAACTCTCCACACGCATTGTTTGTCATTGCCACCATTCCCTTTATCCGAATCTGTTATGCCTCTTAAATCACCGTAAGGGTGGCATCTCTGTTGTCCATCCGCATGTCCAAAGAGGCCGATGCCTCTCCATCCGTTCAACCTCAAAGAAAGAGTGCCTTGAACACTTCTCGAACTTCAAATACGATTCTTCATTGCGGTGATGGCCATACAAAGATCAAAATCATAATCACCGGAACAATGGTGTCCTTGATGGAAGAACAGGAGTAGGTTTGTGATAGCGTGCTTGTTCGCTTTCGACTCTTCGTGGAGTTCTGTATCTCCAAAGAAAACGGGAAAGATTCTACAAAAGATTCTCACCGCCAACCGGGATCTGCTCGATGATGAGCGGGCGCGTGAAGTCCTTTTTGGGAATCGATCCTCGCCGCAGCTTGAGGAGCCTGCGCAAAGGTGTCTTGTTCACCGGGTTCTCATGTGAAGTAGACCCGCTTGCTGAGCCTCAGTGTCTTAATGTACCTTCGTTGGTCTCAAACCGATTTTTCCATTTCAAGAGACGGTCCTCGGCCTTATCGGAACGTCATCGGACGATGATGAGATTTCCATTGGTGGCTCATCATCAAAATTAAAGTTTGACGAGTAGTCTTGGGATCGACTTGCTCGTGCTTGGAACATCCGCAATGAGTCTTTTGGATTTGTCATGGGGATGACTCGAACTTCTTCTTCGCCTTCCGATCCTTTAAAAGTGACATCGTGGTTGTCCTGGGAATCATGAAGTGCGCAACGATCTCCTTCTCGGGGTGGGTCGATGATAGCAGGAGGGATGTTCTCTACTTCAGCTTCTTTACCCCGGAAGTCTCAACCTCCCGTGGCCTTCATTACCTCCAGCAGTCTCTCTCCGCAAGGCCTTGTCCACCCTTTCGACAGTGTCACTGCCTTAGGGTCTTCTACATGGCATCCATTGGAGTTTCAACCCCATGGATTGCACTTTCATCGCCTGCAGTGTTAACTCCCGGGTTGTTCCTTCCTCGTGCCTCGACTACATCGCAGCGTCATTAGCCTTCGAGCGAGTTGGCACCTCACCGAGATGGTCTCAATCGTCTCGAACTTCGTTGATGGCAACTTGCGTTTCTTCTTGTGATTGTAATTTCTCTTCTTCGCCTCCTTGATTCGTTGTTGAGTCATCTGCAAAGATCCTCCGACCTTGCCGCAGTGGAGGGAGTTTCCCCTCCGGGCGCACCACCGGTGAGTGACTTGGAATGGGGTCACTCGTCTCCAAACTCCCGGCCGTTTCGATTGATTGTTCAAAGTTGGGGCAGGTGGTAACACCTTCAATAGGGGTTGGCTCGACCGGGGTCCCCACTATCCCGCCATCGCCATCTCCTTATCGCCTTCTTCCGAGTGAGCTGGGAAGTGGTAGCAAGCAAATAACAGCTGGCGATTTTGTCAACCACTCCCATTGGATCGATTTCACTGTGTTCGAGGACTCTCCTGGTCCCTCCATTAGTCTTTGCTCGTGAAGGATTCTTGATTCGCGTGCAATGCTTGCTGCATTTGCAACTCTTCTCGGGCAGCAGCATTCTCCTGTTCCTCATCACCGCCGAGAAGACATCAAGGAGAGGATGTGTGTGTTCTGTGGTGCCGAGATAGGGCGGATGCTTGCCTTCTCACGTGCTTCGCTTCTTCACTTGCTTTTCTCTCTCCTTGTCCTTGTAGATCTCGGATGTCTCGTGCAGTTGTCTTCATCCGTGAGCTGATCACAGTAGTTAATCCAAGGAAATTTAGCAGCCTTCCTCTTCTTCTTCTATGAACTCAGGCGTTGGAACTGTTCCCTTGACTTACTCAACTTCCATTTCCTCCACTCACGCAGACGATTTTGGATGTCCGGTAAGGTGGAGATAGGATCATTACATCACTATCCGCCTCGCGCTTTTTTCTTGTGTTTCAAATTCGTGAACTACGAGATGTGTCTTCGAGTTGTCTCTGCTGATCGCTTTCAGAGACTTGGTAAGTTTCATCAATTACATCCGAGACTCTACTTCTCCAGCCTCCGGTATCTTCTCTAGCCGAGTGGCCGACTCACTGGTTTCTCCACTGGAGCGCTTGATAATCCGTCTTCGTCTCCTAGTTTGTACCGAGGGATTTCTGGTTCGAGACGGTGTCTTCGAGTCTTGTGCGGGGGGCCGGGTGGCCGTGTTTTTTTCGAGGAGCCGGCCGTCTTGGCTTGTCGGTTCTCCTCCTTTTGACGATCGGAGAAGGTATTTGTGAGTCCTTCTCGACCACGCCGCAGGGGCAGGGCAGGAGACACGGCCGCCGGGCGCAGTGACTCGCTGGCAGGGGCAGTGACTTTCTTGCGGGCATGAGCATGTTTGGTTTTCTTTTTTGCAGGGGCAATAGCTTTTTAGCAGCTGCAGGGCAACTTTTCTTCTTAGGCCGAGAGGAAACAACCAGTATCTTCTGGTCACCGATTCCCCTCACCGGTGTCGCCTCTCTTGGCGTAAGCTCTCTTCAGGCGCCCAGAGAGGTTTGCTCAACATCCTCTTGTTAACATGGAATGCCTTCCCATGTCTAAGAGGGACTCCTTTCACCTCCAATAGCCGCCAATCACTAGGCCATATCCTAGGATCCTCCAAATGAGCCATCTTCTTTGAAGGACTTGTTTCCCACGTTCGGGCAGAGTCCGTAGACAAACTCAGCCCCGGTTTATCTTCTTTTCTTCGATGATTGCGCCCATTACAATCAGCTTTGCCTTTTGACAGATTGGTCAAAGCCGCAAATTTGATGTCGATACATTTGGCAACTATGTCCAACAACTTGTGATAATCCTCCTTCAAAGAGCTCTCTTGTTTGTCGTGTATATTATTTTATCAAAGAAAGTCGACTTGGCTATTTCTTTCCATGCGTCGGCCAAGTTTACATCAGCTTCTTTAATCTCGGATGCTCATTCTCACGGTAGTGAGCAATGTTCACCAAATCCTTGCGCAGATAGTCACCGCTTTCCGTGAACAGATGACTTGATTCCTTCATCGTGAATCTCAAAGCATTCACGTAGAATTGTGCGACCTCCTCCACATAGGTCATCGGATATTCTAACGTTAGAAACGGTTTTAGTCCTGACGCTTCCAACTTCTCGCGATTTGCTTCACCAGGGTGTCGCGGACCCTGTTTCATCATTCCGTCAAAATCCACCGCCGAACCGGTGTGGATTTGCTTTCCTAACTTGTTAAAGTCATAAGTTGGTGCCATTTCTCGTGATTATTTCAAGAAAAAAACGCAAAAATGATTTGAAGATTGATAGGTTTTAGAGTATTTTGCCTTTGCTTTTGAGAGAAAGAGATGAACAGTTTTTAGAAGTGTGAGAGAGAAACGGACGAAAATGGTTTAAATATGGTTTATGAAAGGACGTGCGGGTGGTTTTTGAATTGTGATCGAAATCAACGGCTTGATTTCGTGACGCTTATTGAGCATTTCATGTCTCGTATTTAATGCGGCAAAGATTTATATCCAATCATAAGCTTGGTGCGCTTTTATGTCCGTACACATCATCATTATGCCGACGTATTCCTTAAAACATTCCCGCTTAGTCAAAACGATCACATTTGTCACTTTGCTTATAAGTTATTCACTTATCTCTTAGCCGATTTAACTCTACTTCTCACAGCTTCTTTTAGCGACTCAAATATCACCGACTTCGGTGTCAGTTTTTCCGACATACAATTTATTCTTCGATTTTCTTTTTCACTCTTTTTCACCCCTTTTTGTTCCATTTCTCTTCTTTGATTCTTCTCGTGTCTCACTTAGTTCAATTAGCCCCAACTCATGTTTGAGTTCTTCAAATCTTGACTCACATAATGGTTTTGTGAAGATGTCGGCTAGTTGTGTTTATCGCTTGAGATATATTCCAGGATGATGTCCTTCTTTTCAACATGATCTCTTATGAAATGATATCTCGACATCAATATGTTTTGTTCTTGAGTGCAACACGGGATTTTGAGTGATTGCAATTGCACTTGTGTTATCACACATGATTGGAATTTCTTTTTCTTCAACTTCATAGTCTCTCACATTGCCTCATCCATAGGACTTGGGCACAACAAGCGCCCGCAGCCTATGTATTCTCGCCTCACCAGAGAGGTGGCTATTGAGTTTTGCTTCTTGCTAAACCAGAAATTAGTCTGCTTCCTAGCATTTGACATGTGCCTCAAGTGCTCTTCCTGTCCACTCGCATCCAAAGATAGTCGAATCAATAGCCAATTAGCTTGAATCCACCTTCCTTTGATACCATAGCCTACTTCTTTCCTTTCAAGTATCTCAATATTCTCTTAGTCATTCATGTGGCTCTCTTTGGAGCAGATTGAAATCTTGCACATACACCTACAAAGAAAGGTGATGTCCGCTCCGCTTAGCCGTGAGATAGAGAAATGATCCAATAAGTGCTCAGATCTTGTTTGATCTACAGCTTGCCATCCGATCCATGTCCATTTTGACTGATGTGTTCATTGGTATTTTTACGTAAGACTTCTCCTCCATACCAAACTTCTTCATTAAATCTCTCGTATATTTTGTTTGACTTATGAAGGTTCCATCCTTCACCGCTTCACTTGGAGTCCAAGGAAGAATGTCACTCTCCCATCATGCTCATTTCAAATTTACTTTGCATGAGGTTTGAAAATTTTTCACACACTCTTTGTTAGTGGATCCAAAAATGATGTCATCCACATATATTTGAACAAGCAAGATACTCTTCTTGTCTTGAATTCTGAAAAGTGTTCTATCTACTTTTCCTTTTGTGAATCCATTTTCGCTTAGAATTGTGACAGGTATCATACCATGCTCGGGTGCCTGTTTCAATCCATACAGGGCTTTCTTGAGTTTGTATACCTTGTCTCCAAGAGTCTTCTGCTCAAATCCTCGGAGGTTGTTCAACATACACTTCTTCTTCCAATAAACCATTTAGGAATGCACTTTTTACATCCATCCTGATATACAATGAAATTCTTGTGAGTCGCATAGGCAAGAAACATCCTTATAGCTTCCAATCTTGCTACAGGGGCAAATGTTTCATCAAAATCTATCCCTTCTTCTTGGCAATATCCTTTGGCTACTAGTCTTGCTTTGTTTCTTACCACGTAACCTTCCTCGCTCATCTTATTTCAACACCCATTTGGTTCCAATAACATTTTGATGTATGGGTCTTTGCACTAATTCCCATACTTTATTTCTCTCAAATTGATTCACTCTTCTTGCATAGCTTGAATCCAATGTGTGTCGTCCAATGCTTGTGACACATCTTTGGGCTCTATTTGCGAGATGAAGCATGTGAACATATGGCTTCTTGTTGAGTTCGATCTTGTCTTGACACCTTCTCTTATATCTCCAATGACAAGTTCTCGTGGATGGTCTCTCGGCCATCTTACATCAAAGTTGGAGTAAGTTAGCCGGATTCATCGACTTGCGTACTTGTTTCTTGGGTCACTCTCTCGTAATCACTTAGCCGCAAATTTTCCAAATGTTTTTGAGATTCACTATCTCATCTTCTTCTCAATTGATAATTCCAGCTTTTCCTTGAAAGATAGGGACTCTTCTCAGTATGTTTGGATGATTCAAATTTATCACCGACTCTTCAATGTCTTCTCCATTTACATTTGCTCATCGAATACTACATGAATGGATTCCTCCGTAACCATAGTTCTTTTGTTGAGTATCCTGTAGGCTTTGCTTTCACCGAGTATCCTAAGAAGATACCTCATCACTGCCTTTAGCATCAAAAGCCTTTAGGTTGTCTTTGCCATTGTTGTGGATGAAGCATTTACATCCAAATATTCTCAAATATGCAACACTTGGTTTTCTTCCAAATCCAGGATCTCATAGGAGTCTTTGTCACCGCTATTTATCATACATCCTGTTTTGGGTGTAGCAAGTCATGTTGATTGCTTCACCAAAAAATCTTTTGGTAACTCCGCCTGACTAACATGGTCCTTGCCGCTTCTTTTTGAGGGTTCTATTTCTTCTTTCTCGCAACTCCATTCTCACAGTGGAGTCCTTGCACGATAGTTCATGACCAATACCATTCTCAATACAAGATCGAGTTATTATTCCATTGACAAACTCAGCCTCCTCTATCCGATCTTATTTTGATAATGGTTTGACTCTTCTCATTTTGAATCCTTTTCATCACCGTGGTAGTTTTTGTAGAGTTTCTTTCTTCTTACACATGAATATTGTCCATGTATATCTTGAGTAGTCATCTACTACCACCAAGGTGTATTTCTTTCCACTTATGTTGGTGGTTCCACTGGCCCAAATAGATCCATATGAAGCGTATGCAATATTCTTGTTGAGGATGGGCATGTCTTTTCTTTGAATGACGACTTGATTTGTTTTCCTTCCGACATGCATCACATATACTCTCCTTCTTGATATCTCGAGTCCGAAGTCCTTCCACAAGATGACTTCTTGCCTTGTTAATTGTTTTGAAATTCAGACTCGGCTTTTTGTGCCACACCCAACTTGATTCAAATTGTGTTTTTTGCTAGTAGACAAGTCTTAGTCGGGTGTTGCAGCTTGACCAATCCACTACATACATATTTTTCTGCTTCTACATCCTTGCAAAGACCACTTCATTTGATTCAATATCTTTGATTTGGCATATACCCATGTTGAATCCAACATTGTAGCCCTTGTCACGCAGTGATCGATACTCGTAAGTTGAAGTTGAGTCCTTCAACATATGCAACATCCGTGATTTCTAATCCATTCCTCTTGATGGATCCAATGCCTCTTATTTCACCTGAGCTTCATTTCCTCCAAATATGACTTTTGCTCCTTTAACTTCTTTGAATTTTGACAGATTTCTCTTATTTCCTGTCATATGTCCGGAAATGACCACTATCCATGTACCAGGTTCCTTGCACTCACTCCTTGAACCCGCAATCAAGGAAATTAAGTTTTAGGTACCCATACTTGTCCGGGTCCCGAGGGGTTAGAATTGTAAGATGATCCAACCAACCTATAGCCAAATGATTTGACTCTAAGGGGTTGCCATCTATCGCCCATAATCATAATTAATCCTGCAAATTGCTTGGGGATTCTAGTTCATACAAATTGTCTCTTTTGTCTCGTATGCCCGCATATATGTTTTAGCAATTGCCTTCCTTGGGTAATTGTGGTGTTTTTGAGTGTAGTGCCTAGGTGCATATGTGTGCTGATGAAAGCTCTTATACTTTTGGAATGGCCTTTGCCGAGTTCTGTGCCTTTGCCATTTGGGCTTATATTCCATAAGTCTGTCTGGCCGACAGTTCACATTATTCCAATCAGCTTGGCTTGGATATTTTCTACCATTCCCATCATATGTATTTCTTTTATGGGTTTTCTTCAGATTTTTGGTAGCTCGCTTCTTCTTTACAGAGTATTTTCTGTTTGGAGTTTGCTTTGAGGGACTCGGCCGAGTCTCTTCTCGCTTGTCCTTTTCAAAGACACTTAATCAAGGGTTGTTTTCTTTTTCCATTGTAACCAAGGCCGTTTGCTTATTATTGTGCTTTGGAGTGAATGTGTGTGCAACATTTAGAGTTTTGGATTTTTCGGACTCTTCATGACTTGAAGATCCTTTTTCCAAAATTACTCTTGAGGTTTGACATGGCACAGAGGAATTAAATCCTAAGCCCCTGTCTTGTCTCCACATTCTCTTTGACTCATAATAAGATCATCCAATGATTTAGATGCCTTAGTGAATGAGGCAATAACATTCTTGAGGTCATTCTCCCTCTTTTCTATAGCAAACATTTCTGCTATTAATTTAGCATTTTCACCTTTTAAATATTCATTCTCAATAGCTATTTGACTTAGAGTACTCGGCTCCTTAGTCACTTTGAGTTTTGACTTTTGAGTAGGTTGTTTTCCTCATTCAATAGTGTGTGTGAGGATTTAATGTGTTCAAAATCTTTCATCATCTTGCCTAATGAATCATAAAGATCAAGAGGTGATGAAGTGTATGTGTCACGATCACTATCACTAGTGTCCGAGTTTGTTGAGTTGGATTGTACCTCATCTTCTTGATCTTGTTCTTTGGCCATCAAGCGGTCGGGCTTCTTCTTCGAGTCACTTGAGTAGTCGCTTCATCGCTCTCTCGAATCACCGTCTCTCTTGACTTGTCGCTCGGCAGCTCTGCAGCCATCATTGCCTTTTTTTTTTCTTGTCTTCTTTCTCTCAAGACCTTTCTTTCTTCTTCATCCCCTCGTATTTGTTGACTACAGATATGAGCAATCAATGGCATAGTGACTGGTTGTCTGATTCAACATAGATATTCAAATTTTTGATCAACTCTTTCCATTCTTGAGTTGTCGGCCCTTTGATACTCAACTTTTTGATGATATGTTCTCTTGGTTGGCCTGTCTTCCCTTGATTTGGAGGAGCCGGGTGTCTTCTCGAAGATTCTCCTTTTCATCTCTTGTAGTTCTTATTGAAGAACTTGTTGAATCTTTTGACCATCGGGCTATTTCTTCCGGGTCAATGACTTCTTTGACCTCGGCTCTCTTCCCATCTTTAACAATTAGAGCAAATGTTTTTGGGTACAAATTGCCTCTTCCTCGGTCTTTTCTTCTCGGCTCAAACTCGTAGGCTTTGAGGTCCGAGAATAGTTCATGGTTGGATGTCTTTGATAGGTCCATGGAATGTCTCAAAGTGCCATGACCTTCATTTCCCATTCACCGAAGACTTTTTAGGATTTTCATACACATTTCCTTCGTGTATATTCCTTTCCAAGTGCATGATACTCATTTGTGATTTTTGTGAACCGAAGTCTAGTTGATCCAGGTTCTCTCCTGGGATCATTTTGAAGTTTTCAAATTTCTCGTACGACCACCGATAATTTGTTTTCTTTGATTTGCTCCGAGCCTTCACAAATCAATGTCAACTTGTCCCCGCATTTCCTTAGCCGCTTTAAAGATTTGACTTTATTGAACATGGCTTTGTCCAAGGTTTTGTAAAGGATGTCCTTGGCTACATTGTCCAGTTATATCTTTTTCGTCATCATTTGTCCACTCGCTTCTTGGTTTTTCAACCATGACCGTCCGGGGAGCAAAGATCATCTTGTTCTCCTTCACCGCAACTCTTCGCATGCAAATGTTCACCTTTAATATTTGCAGAGGCCCATCTTCTATCACTATCCACATCTCATCATGTAATGCCGATAGATGAGCCTACATACGAATTTTCCAATCATCAAATTCTTCGATAGTGAACATAGGGATGCGTGTTAAATTTGCTTCCACGATAATGACTTTTTAATAA
Organism: Rehmannia glutinosa; assembly: GCA_016081115.2. Taxonomy (NCBI): domain Eukaryota; kingdom Viridiplantae; phylum Streptophyta; class Magnoliopsida; order Lamiales; family Orobanchaceae; genus Rehmannia; species Rehmannia glutinosa. The sequence goes on along the minus strand of CM071924.1, from coordinate 36,874,273 downwards.
AAAAGAGTTTTGAAGGTTTAAGTACTAAAGCGGACTTTGAAAAGTTTGGAGATCTAGTTCAAGAACTGGCGGAGGGTTCAATGAACCAACCGCTCCGATACCACTTGTAGGTCCCAAGGGGGTGTAAGTGTAAGGTTTAGAAGGGGGTTGAATAAACCTTACCAAATTTTCGATTTAGTCCTTTTAAATCTACAGAGTTGATTCTACACACCGTGTCCTTGATGGACAAATCGAATTAGTCACTCAAGAGAGTTAATCTCTCAACACTCACCGAGCCGTTGATGGAGTAACTCAAATTGTTGGCTATAATTTAACTCAACCGTGGTTTTATTTTCAGAAGACTTAACACCCTTAAGTTTGATTAAGCAAGATTTTAGAGCTTGATTTAGTACTTATAAATTATCAAATGGATAGCAAATTTATCACAGATATAAGAAGTTAATAATGCAAGAATTAAAGTCTTTGAAAAGTAAATGACACAATGAAATTTTTATAGAGGTTCGAAGATGGGGTAATTCTTCTACTCCTCTCTTCTCCAACTCCTGGAGGAATCCACTAAGTAATGATCGAGTTTACAAAGTGGTAATAGTCCCGTATACAAGTCTTGATCACAACAGCCGACTTGATCCTTAGGGACTCACGATGCGAGACGCCTTGATCACTCGGTGGCTTCTCGTGCGACTCGGCTTTCTTCACAGGCAGCTTGCCTTGTTACTACACTCACTTGCTCAAACTCTTTGGATTTGATCACGAAGCCCTCCAAGAGTTTAAGACTTGGTTCAACCTTGAACCTTTCTACAATCCTTCCCGAATGTAGACCCCTTTTCTTCAAAAGTTTCCTCTTCAACCGATTGAAGATCTCTTTCCTTCACAGTGAGTGTTGGATTGATGTACTTCGTAATGTAGGCTTGAGGATTGAGAATATTTCAGTTTTTCTAATATGCTTGTTTATCTCACATGTGTGTCATTTATCTTCTCAAACAAACTCCTCGGCCTTTTTATAGTGAACTTTCAAAAATTTGCCCGTTGAAGAGATAGGCTTATTTTTGAAAGTCACTTTGCAGCCGTTGGCTTGCGCTTCTTGAATTGCCATTTCCTCGTATGAATTGTTCTTTCACCTTTTCGAGTTCGACACGGTGTGGTGCTTCCCATTGGTTCATTCCTTTTGCACGCTTCGGGATCGAGCACTCCGAGAAAGGTGATATGGAGATATTACTTGTTTAAGTAAATCTCTTGATTTACGTACAGCGGTTCTTTTTACGATTATCTCGACTTGATTGCATTTCCTTGCTTTCCCCAGGTGACTTAGAGTCGCTTCCAATCATGGATGACTCTTCCACACTTCAACTTGAGACTTGGCTTTTCTTGAGTTGACTTGACTAATGCTCCACTCGATTTGCATCTCACCGCTTCTCCAAGAGAGTTCTGTCTACTCTTCTTTGCCATACTCACTGTCTCGCAATGAGTCTTCCTTCAGTCATCGGTTGTCTTCTTGCATGTTAGGGCGTAGGCCGACTTAACTCAAATTGGCCGCTCTATTTATTACAATGCATTTTAAAACAAGAATTGGGTGCCAACTTTCTATTCTAAGTTTTACATGGCATTCATCAAAATCTAAACAATAAAATTCCTAACACTTTTGCACGCTTCCTCGGGACTGAGCACTTCGAGAAAGGTAGTATGGAGGTATTACTTGTTTAAGTAATTCCCTTGATTTTACGTGCAACGGATCTCTTCTAGTTATCTCGACTTGATCGCATTTCCTTACTTTCCCCGAGGTGACTTAGAGTCGACTTTCAATCATGGATGACTCTTCATCCTTCACTTCAACTTGAGACTTGGCTATCTTGAGTTGACTTGACTGATACTCTACTCACCGCTCCTTCGAGTTCCCATCTTCTCTTCTTTGCCATACTCAAATGTCTTTGCAATGAGTCTTCCTTCTAGTCTCCGGTTGTCTTCTTGCATGTTTAGGCATAGTCCGACTTAACTCACTTGACCACCCTATTTATTACAATGCGCTTTACAACGAAAATGGGTGCCAACTTCCTATTCTAAGTTTTACATGGCATTCATCAAAATCTAAACAATAAATTTCCCAACACTTGTCCATCATCGGCTCACGAGAAATGGACACGACTCCACTGTCAGACCAAAAAATACTTTGTATTGACTTCCAACATCGTAGAATTATTGAATGCGTCAATTGTAGCGGAGAAAGACCTACTAGTAATAACTTTGCTAGAGTACATGAGATCTTTAGTTCAAGATTAGACATGCATACATCGAAATGAAGCAAAGATCAACATTTACAAGGATGACAAAAAAAAAAGTTGAAGAGTATATGGGGAAAAACTACACTATTTCTCTAAATTTAAAAGCAATTTACTACAAACTTTTATCACATGATCCCCTGTTTCACAATTGTTTCTTACATGTTTCATTTATGTTTCTTACATGTTTCAACTGATTACACAATCATTAAGATTTACATAACAACAATTCTCTAAAATCATTAGGAAGCGGAGATAGAAACTCAATTTCGTTGTCATCGTCATCACCATTTTGCAGCTTCAACTTAGCATGATTGTAAAGCAGATGATCGAGTCTTGCTTGTTCATTCTCTATCTCAAACACTTTGACGTCCCATAGTCTTCCCATCAATAAAGTGCTCGACATAACAAGCAACAAAAATCCCATATTCACTACAAAAGAAAATAAAAAAGATACACAGTCAGTTGATAACACAACAAATCAAAAACAATAAAAAAGAACAAAATAAATGGAAAATACATAAAAAAAAAAAAGAAACATAAAAGAAACAACTTCGAAACAACATCGAAACAAACGGACATTAACAACAATTCTAAAGATGCCACTATCATTTAGCTATTTGCGTCTTTTTTCATTTCACCAAAATTAGAAAATCAGTAAAATCATTAGGAAGTGATACTGACAAGAAACTTCACTAAGTATGACATTTGATAACATCGAGAGGGAACACTAGCAACATATTGAACAAAAATCTTGCCTATTAGCACAAGAAAGCAACCAAATCTGACATTAACAACAATTCTAAAGATGCCACTATCATAAACCCACTTCATACATACAACAACCAAACAAATGATAAACTTCAATAAACTTTTTTTTAATAATAAAAACGAAACCTATTCGTCATAGTTATCTTGATTACAAGAAATTAAAAATGCAAAAAAAAGTCTCGAGAACGAGGATTATGCATATATCTAAGAACCAGTCATCATCTTCTTAAACTTCTCATAGTTAATACATCCATCATCGCCGCCGCCGAAAGAGCCGATCATCCTCCCACGATCCTTAATCGAGCAATCCTCCCCAAGCTCCCGAGCACCTCGTGCGGCTTCGATCAGCGGAGATCTTCCGTTCTTATCCTTGTCGTACAAATCGAACGCCTCCTTCAACTCCTTCTCCTTGTTCTCGCGCATTGCCGCCAGTGGACGACTTGAACTCTGTCGGATCGATTGCGATGGTGGCCAAAAACTTAAAACCAAATCATTATTTTTATAAACCTGGTGGCCAAAAAGAAACCAAAGGTAGGGTATTTTTGTGATGGGATGGAGAGGATGGGGTATTTTTGTGATAGGTGGGTATTTTTGTCTTTTTCAAAAATCGGGGTATTTTGTGGTATTTCCTCTATTAAATTCCCATTTAATTTTAATTAAAGGTCCATTAATTAATTCTCCAATTAATTAACGAGTTTCATTTAATTCAATTGATGGAGATCAATTAATTCCATCAAGCCCATTAAGTAATCCAATCCTTTAATTGACTAAAATAATTCAACTATGAAATTAATTTAGATTTCTTATAATTAATTAAGCGCATTAATTAATTATTTCACTACAACTTGGATTTCTAACATTTATTAGGTTCAATTAAATAATCTTATTACTTAATTAAACATTTAATCTATCAAGTGAATTAAATTAAAATCCCATTTCATTAATATCTATTAATTAAACTGATTCAACTCTTTGAATCAATCCAAGATTAGAAAAGTTTCATCTCGTCTTTTGTATGTGACCCTTTAGGTTCACAACTAAGATAGCAGTGGGCTTGCAATATTTGCAAATTATAAATATCATATATATTTCGATTAAATAATCCATTAATTAATCAACTTGAAATTAACTCCTTAATTTCAAGAACCTCACAAATCAAGGGAAGCACCTAGCAAGTGCATCTTGATTACCTAGTCTTAGGTGAATAATGAGCGAACCTATTCATTATACAAATGTCATGCGGATATAGTCCCCTGCATGTAATCTCCCGATTAAGTCAATGGTATAAAAGTCGAAACCCTTTATAGACTTAATAACTATAATCCCATTTCAAGTCACTTTGATCCTTTGATGAATCACTATTCATCACTGCCCTGGCCAAGGTCTTGTTTGGATCAACGACTATGAAAATATAAGAGATTCACCTAGTCCATAGGTGATTTCTTTATTGGCGACTCATTAGTCTCCATACACAAAGACTAGACACCCAACGCAAACCCCTTACAATTGTCAAACAACGGGAGATGCATCAAAATGCATAATATTATACACAAGATCGCTATGGTCCTCAAGTCTAAGAACTAATTAAAGCACTATCATAAATTAGGACATTCTTTATTCGACATATAATTCCACTAAGTTTGAAGCCCCGATTTTTCGAACTATGATTGATCCTTTTGTCGTCTATGTAATTGATCGACTATTTTACCAGCGTCACTTTGACGGGTAATTATTAGTAACATATATATTTTGTATTTTATTTTATTTTATTTATTACTTGTGATCATGATCTTTATTAGTTCTATTTTGCATTTATGATCACTTGATTGATCATTATTACTATTTTTGTATTTATTAGTCACCTTAGAATTTTAAGAGACTATTTATTTTAGAGACTTTTACCTTATAGAATTAAGAATTTGATTTAGATTAAGTGATTATGAGACTTATAAGTGATCAAGAAAATCACTAATTATTTTGGAGATTGATATATTTCAACTATTATCATCAAATTTGGGACAAAAAAATATATGGAATTACCAATTTGCCCCTATAGTGGACAGCCATAGTGATGTTTTTGGAGTAGAAATATCATCCAACTCTTGTACACTTACACCTTATATTAGTCATCTTGTGTATAATTATACCATTAATTCAAACATTATACACATCATCTCATACACAAATTCTTTATTATTAAATTTCCCAACATGTTGGAGTCTTCCCAACATTCCTTCTCTCCCCATACCTTGCCCATATCTTTGACCACCCTTTTGTCTCCATGCAAGAGACAATTTGCAAGACACAAAATTAAAAAAAAAAATTCCCTCCCCCTCTAGCAATGTGGACGGCCACATGAAGAAAAATGAACAAATTTGTTCATTTTTCATCCAACACCTTCATCTCTCAAGCCTTTTCTCCAACTTCTCTCTAACCTCTCTCTAAAAATCATTCACATCTTCAAATCTTCAAACACAAAATCATTCACATCTTCAAACCTTCAAACACCAACTCTTCACATCTTCAAATCTTCAAACATAAGTTCTTCATATCTTCAAGTACCACTTCTTCACATCTTCAAATATTCAAACACAAGTCCTTCACATCTTCAAACCCATTTTCATATCTTCAAGAACATCTTCTTCCTAACATCAAACATACTTTCTTTCTTCAAACATGTAAACCAAAACAAACAATCTTTCCACTTAAACACCAAAAATTCGAACACCCCTATCTCAAGGTAAGAAATTTCACTACTCAATTCAACTTAAAATCTTACTACTCATCACCTTCTCTTTTTAATATAAGTTTGAATTTCAGATTTTGAGGTACTTAGAAGACCATTTGAAGACATGCATGCATGGTGGCCTAATTAGAAGACTTGAAGAATAATTAGTAGAAAAATTGGACTACAAGGTAAAATTGGACACTAGAACCCTTCTTTCTTCTTCTTTCTATTTTTCAAATTTTAACACCCCTTTTTCATTTTTGAGAAATAGGGGCTGACCTTAGGTGATTTTGGAGTTGAACCAAAATTTCCAAATTTGAAGCTTCAACTAGTTTCAAATCACCTACTACACAAGGTAAAGTGTAGTCTTTCCAATTTTCTTATCTCCTTCTTTTCTCCTTAATTTTTCTCTCATTTTTCTAACTCCAAATTTTTGATATTTATTGACTTAGGGGTTGACCTAAGTGAACTCATCAAAGTTGTGAAATTTATCCTTTTATTTCACAATTTTCCAATTTTAAGGTGGGTGGAAAAATACTTTCCAACTTCTAGGTGTTTTATTTAAAATGCATGTAGAATTTTGATCATGAGCCCTTGAGGTATATAATCTATGTATTGCATGTCAATTTTATGTATCAAATCATAAAATTTCTCAAGTGTTGCTCAAAATTTCTATTTATTAAACTTTAGGTGCATGCATGTACAATTTAATGTTCTATTTGATGAATTCTTGTATGTATTGGACATGCATGTGTATGATCTTTGAAATACATGTTTTGGATGACTTATACCCTGGACAAGTCGAGCATAATTGATTAAATTTTAATTTTGGACTTAAAAATGCAAAAATGGAAAATTAGTGGACTAAATTGCAAGAAAATAAAATTTAAAGGACCCCTCTGCAAATTTCGAATTTTGGGACTGTACTCAGGTTCAAAAATGACTTTTGGACATTTTAATAAAGTTTTAAAAGTTTTTAGATAAATAAAATCAACCTTTAAAAGCCCAAGGACTAGATTGTAAAATTTTAAAAGTTTAAGGGCTACTTTGCAAATTTTGAAACTGTGCCAGACCTTAATTTTAAAATTTGAAATTTTTACTCTTAAGGTACTGTAAATGACATATTTTAAATGTATTCCAAAAATCCAAGTGTTTAGGGCTTGGAAAGTAATTTTCCTAAAATTGAGGGACTAAAGTTTAAAAGACTAAACTTGAGGACCCAAATGACATTTCCAGGACTTATGCAGCCCATGCACCTGGAAATACTAATTTAACTACAACATAATTATATTTTGGACCCAAGGTTCAAATTTCATGACAATTGGACCCCTAAAAGTCTTAAAGGCAATTATTTCAAAATGGGACAAAAATGAGATTTTCAAACGTTAAAGGACCTACACTTATTTCTTTTAAAAACTGCTTTTGCCCCAATATCCTACTAACCTTATTGACATTTTCCAACTGGAATCACATAAAAACCCTTCCGGTTTGTGAGTTCCAATTATTTTAAACTAAGGGCCGAAATGACAATTTTAACAAATTTAGGGCCAATGTGAGAATTTTATAAAATTCCGACCTCAAAACTTTAAAAACCTGAATCTCTGGACAATTTGGAGAATTTAGGAACTGACCTCATAATTTTTCAAGGTCGGGATATTTATTTATTCAATTTTTAACCCCAAACGCGTTTTGGTTTTTACAAAACGGGCTAAATTGTAATTTTTCTTTTATAAAGGACCTAACTCAAATTATTTTCCTTTTACTAAAACAGCCCTGGACCCTCTGATTTTAATTATTAATTAAAATATTGTATTTTCTCAAAAACCCCTTGACTTATCGGATCGTCTTGGCGACCGAATACCCGATCGCGGGCGACCCCCCGCCTTGCGATTTTAAATCTATAACTTGGGACTTATGTTCCACCTAATATTTCAAGATATCGAAGATTGCTTTTCCTTCGATAATCATCTTCATCCAAATAACTCCACCAACGCCATATTGCTACTCGTGAATTTTCAAAAATTTCTGAATCTAGCTTCCCACTGAATCAATAATACTTTCATTGCGTGGTTATTCACATGTACTTGTATTTACTTTCTGTCTCGAGTCAACTTGGTGTGTCGAGCTCACGATCGGAATGGATACATCGGGGATGGTACCGGGCGGCTCGGCTGCTATTCCACTCTTCCTACTTCATCGTCCCAATCCCGCAGAATCGAGGACGGAGTGTCCAGGAAGCGGTCGTAGTACTTGAGGTATAATCATGATTATGACAAATCCGAGCCTTGCTAGCTCCAGTGTGGATTTTGTCTTTGCCTTGCTTGATTATGACGAAGGAATCGCTGTCTGATCCACACGATTCCAGAGTTATCGTACCCGTTTGGTTGGCGCTACAAATCCGTATGCAACCGCTACTTGTATTACATTAGTTGGCGCTACAAATCCGTACGCAACCATTATCTGTCTTGCATAGGATTGGTGTTACATTCCGTACGCAATCTACTGTCTTGCAAATCACATAGTGCTTGTGTGACCACGAACTGTTTTCTTAAACTGTATAAGCATATTACTTAAATATATTTATCACGATGCTTGTGGACTGTGTGTGAATTCATGCATCATACTCACGCGTTTTCATATAACTGTTTTCTCGCAATAACTATATATCGCCACACTTGCACACGATCACCCCATCCACTGAGATTTCTGTCTCATCCCCACCTATTTTCTAACCTTTAGATGAGGACTTTGTTGAAGATCTTTACCGACTACGGATTGAGCCCTTGTACCGTCTGTTGGACTCACTACCTGTTGTTGTTGTTGATGGACTCGTTTTTTGTTATTGTTGTTGGACTATTTTATTTTCTTTTCATTCCTGCATGAATCGAAGAAGGGCGTAGGACCCTTGACTATTAAGTTGTTATCTTTGATTGATTTCGGGGATGTAATTTCGGATATTTGTGAGACTATAAGTTGTAATTTGTACTTGTTTTTCATTCTCCGCTATTTGATTCTCGTTTCATTGGGTGCTCGATGATATTCGTCTAGATCTTTGTTTGGTTATTTGAATTTAAGTTGTGGATCGTCATCGCGTCCCGTTTGGGGCGTGATGCTTAGAGTGGTATCGAGCTCGGCTAGTAAGATGGAAACTTACACCAAGCTAACCCGGGATAGGACCCTTGTCCGTGTTGGGTAATCCGCGACTTGACTCATTAAGTGTGAAATCGATTTCAAATTGGCATAGAACCGCCTTATTGATGTTTGAACTAAGTTGGAATGCATATTTTGAGGTTCCATAGTCATACTTGTCTTGACTTAGTTGATTCTTGATTGACTTTCTTTATTCATTCTTTCAGTATTCTCTCCTTATCTTTCCTCTACCTTTGATCGATCCGCCTTTAGTTTTGTTTGATCGGGATGGAGCCGCGCCACCTTCTTGGTGGGGCGTTTTCATGCCGTCTTTGGCCGAGGAGTACTACCCGAGGCACCGATGATTCACCGGCACTAGGAGAGTGATCGGCGACCTCGAGCTATCCAAGGAGCACCAAAGCCTAACAGGGGACTGACACGCGGCGCTTGGCAAGGAGCCAAGATGAAAAGAGCAAGTTGACCACTATCATTAAGGACCGCGACAACACCATACGAGCGCGGGAGGATCAGATACAGAGTATCCAGGAGCGCCTGGATAATGTGCGAGAAAATGAAGAGGGGCAAGTGACGGCCGCGAAAATGGGAGATTGGCCCGCCTATCTCGCGACACCATTGAGCGCTTCGAGGAGACCCTCATCAAGCAGATGACAGTGATAGAGGACCTTACACAGGCCCAAGCTCAGAGAGACGCCGCTCTGGAGGCTGCTCTGGCAGCTAATGCACAGCCATTGCCACCACTCGAGGTGGAGCTCGTACCCGATGTTGAGGAGGACCCTGAGGAGGACCCAGGAGGATCCCGAGGAGGATCGGTCGAGGTCGGAGAGCCCGAGGCACTTGAGGCTGCTCCACTTGATGATGCACGGGGGATTCGAGCAGGTGGTTGGATTTCGTTGATTGGCACGAGGTCGAGATGCCACCTCGGCCCGACCAGGCCCGATTATGGACATAGCTGCGGTGACGATGATGGCGATCTCACTAATTAGTTAGCTTGATTGTCGGTTGTACTTTCCTTGTTGTAGACGCTTATTTCGATGTTGTACCTTACTTTCTATTGTATTAGATTGATTGTATTTTGGTTGAGATGTATTTTTGACTCGGTGTTACTATTGTTGTACTTCATAGGTGTATTCATTTTACATTAATGGATATGCCTTTTGCTATTTATTCATGTCTTGTGTTTGTTGTTACTTTCCCTACGATATAACTTGCCTTACGCGAATAATTATTGTATTCATTTGCTCGTGGATCGCAACTAACACTTCAAGATACTGAGAATGGCGAACATCGTGGGCGTGGGATACCTCGCTGCGTTCCCAGGGGATGATGACGTACCCGGGACCGGGTACCCTCCTGAATTACCACCGCCTCCTCCACCTTGCGAGGAGACAACTTGACTGCGAGGCCCTACAACAAATCTTGGTTTTCATGAGGCAACAAGCGAGCCTCAACACCGTGCCCCGAACTCCGCCCGAGAGGCGAACGATCGCACGTTGGAGCAATTTCTACGGTTCGACCCCGGCTTTCTTAGGAGAGCCAAATGATTTAAAGCGGGAGAATGGATAGAGAAATTGGAGAATATCTTCAATTCTCTCCAATATTCGATGAGCGAAAAGTAACACTCGCCGTATTTGATCCGAATCTACTTTGCTAGAGATCGTGGAGGCGGTTGAAAGAAGGTGGGAATAGGGCCTGGATAGCCGAACATGGGGAAATTTCTTGGCGAGTTAAATGAATAGACATTCCACGAGGTTGTGAAAGAGGCGCGATGAATTCCCAGTTGAGCGGGGGAACATGTTTGTAGCTCGATGAGTCCGACTTCACCGATTGTCCAAGTATGCTCTGGGGACAATCGATCAAGAGGATAAACTTTACAAGTTCACTCGAGGATTGAAGCTGGAACTTCGTAAACAACTATTGACTATTGAATCGACAACCTACTCGGCGCGGTAAAGGCGGCTCTCCGCATCGTAGTCGGGATCGAACCATATTGGGCGATTCAAGAGAGTAGGCCATCAAACAGTCTCAAGAGAACAAAGGTGGGACGACCTTCTAAAATGACTGCTAAGTTTGAAGGGACCATTGGTAAGACAGATAAAGGAAGGGACCAAGATAAGGAAAGTCGGGTCAAGTGTATGCACATTGCCGAGAAATCGGGACATCGCGAATGACTATTGGCGTAAACAAGAAAGTGTTTGCGTGTGGCGTGTCGGCACCGATTGAAGGATTGCCCGAGAATCACGAGGACCGAACCAAACAGTGCGAACCACGGCGGCAATGGCCAGGGTAATAGGGCAGGATGCCTGCTCGAGAGCATTTGCACTCGCCCAGGACATGAGGCTCCGGGAGGCAACAGACGTGGTGGAAGGTGCGCTTCTAGTATCTAACCACTATGCTAAAATACTATTCGACCCTGGATCAACGCATTCATTTGTCGCACCGCATTTTGTACACAAACCGCATGCATGCATGGAACATATGCCTATATGTCTAGAAGGTCAACTCGTATGGGTGCAAGTCGATAACGAGATATTATCTATAATGCATGCGAAGTTAAGATTGATGAGATAAACTTTCTGCCGATTTGATCTTATTACTTATATCCGAATACGACGTGATATTAGGAATGAATCGTTATCTCGCACACCATGCACAAATGGATCGCCCAAGTCCATTAAGCTATGTGAACCCTTTAAAACCCGAAGTGGAAATTTTGGGAAGGGCACGAGTTAAGATTGCCCCAATCATTTCAGCAATGAAAGCGAGGAAGCGATCACTAGAGGGGTTCAAGGGTACTTGGCATTTGTAATTAACAAACCCACGGTTGAGACACAAATCAACCAAGTACCTATAGTATCGTAATACATGGATGTATTTCCACAAGAACTCACAATCGTCCTCCAGGATAGGGAAGTCCGGTTCACCATCGGTGTTACCAAGATCGTCCCGATTGCCGAACTACCGTATAGAATTGCTCCACTTGAGTTACAAGAGTTGAAGACGCAATTCTGGCCCGATGGATGTGGGATTTATCCGACCGAGTGCGTCTCCATGGGGAGCACCCGTGTTGTTTGTCAAAATGAAAGATGGCACATTAAGATCGTGTATAGATTATCGTGGTCTTAATAGCGTGACCATCAAGAACAAATATCCCCTCCCGAGGATAGACGAACTATTTGATCAACTTCAAGGAGCAACGGTGTACTCGAAGTTTGATTTACAACAAGGATATTACCAATCAAGATCCGTGAAGAAGACATTTCCAAAATCGCATTTCAAACTCGATATAGACACTACGAGTTTGTAGTGATGCCTTCCGGTCTAACGAATGCACCAGCGGCATTTATGGACCTGATGCATCGAGTCTTTCAACCTTATTTGGATCAATTCGTAGTGATATTCATTGATGACATACTCGTATACTCTAAGTCTAGAGAAGAGCATGAACGTCATCTAAAAATCGTTTTGGAGACACTACGAGCATAAGCTATATGACAAATTCAGCAAGTGCGAATTTTGGCTTAGTGAAGTCGCGTTCTTGGGACATATAGTATCCAACCGGGATCGCCGTAGATCCTTGAAGGTACGGGCAGGTGGTTGAATAGAAACAACCCGAGTCTATAATCTAAATCGGGAGTTTCTAGGACTAGCCGGATATTATCGAAGATTTATCCAGGACTTCTCAAGATAGTCGGACCGCTCACTCGACTAACCTGAGAAGCAAGTCAAGTTTGAGTGGAATGACAAGTGAGAAGCTAGTTTCAAGAGCTGAAAAACGACTTACTACGGCTCCGATCTTAGCCCTTCCAAAGGGCACAGAAACTTTGTCGCGTCTGATGATGCATCAAAGGAAGGACTAGGAGCGGTGCTCATGCGGGAAGAAAGGTCATCGCTTACGCATCACGAAAGCTCAAGCCGTATGAAGCCAATTATCCAACGCATGACTTGGAATTGGCAGCGATAGTGTTTGCTTTAAAGAAATAGAGACACTATCTCTACGGAGCAACCTTCACGGTTTTCACAGTTCATAAGAGCTTGAAGTATCTATTCTCCCGAGAAGGATCTCAATCTGAGGCAACGGAGATGGATGGAGTTGATTCGGACTATCACTTCGATATTCAATACCACCCAGGGAAAGCTAACGTCGTAGCGGGGCTCTAGCGAAGGCGAGCTTAGCCGGACTTATGATTCGAGAGTTGGAATCATTAGAAGAGCGATGAGAACCAATACTCGATTTCATGTGCTAACATTTTGGTTAAACCCGATCCGCTGAATGAGATCAAAGAAGCACAAGGGAAAGATGCACATCTTCAAAAAATCGAAAGAAAGATACTTAAAGGAGAAAGATCGGAATTCTCGGTACACGAAGATGGAGTTATCGGATCTCGAATCGAGTGTGTGTGTACCGAATGACGAAAGCGATTAAGAATAAAATCTAAGCGAGAGGCACACCGATCAAAATACACTATACATCTTTGGAGGAAACAAGATGTATAAGGATTTGAAACGGAGTTATTGGTGGGTAAACATGAAGAACCAGGTAGCGAGTTCGTTGCGAGATGTTTAACTTGTCAACGAGTGAAAGCGAACACCAACGACCATCCGGTTTACTACAACCGTTGAGAATTCCCGAGTGGAAATGGGAACACATAACGATGGACTTCGTGACGGATCTACCAAGGACCAGAGGAGGCCATGATGCTATTTGGGTAGTTGTAGACCGACTCACGAAATCGCACACTTCTTACCCATCAAGAAAACGATAGCTTGTAGAAACTTGCATGATTTATATCCGAGAGATCATTCGTTTGCATGGAGTACCGATTGACATAGTATCGAGACGCAGAGACCCGAGGTTTGTCTCAGTTTCGGAAGTGCTTGCACGAGGAATGGGTACCTCACTAAGTTTCAAAGACAACACATCCACAAACCGATGGACCGATCGAGCGAACGATTCAAACCCTGGAAGATATGTTACGAGCTGCATGTTGGATTTCAAGGAAGTTGGGATTCGCACTTACCATTAGCCGAGTTCGCCTACAATAATAGCTATCGTGCCACGATTGGGATGGCACCCTACGAGGCATTGTATGGGCGAAAATGTAGATCCCACTACACTGGGAGATTGATGACCAATGGACTCCGAAAGAGAAACGAAAGTCGCCTCGATTCCAAAAGTCGACTTAGTTCGGAGGCCATGGAGAAGGTCAAGATGATGAAGGAGCGGATTCGCACGACTCGAGCCGCCAAAAGAGTTACGCGGACAAGAGAAGAAAGGATTTGGAATTTGAAGTCGGAGATGAAGTATTTCTCGAGACTCTCACCACGGAAAGGATTGATCAATCCGAAGAAAGTAGGCAAGTTGAGTCCGAGATATGTTGGACCTTACAAAATTTTACTGAGAGGATCGGGAAGTTAGCCTACCGACTCGAGTTACCCGCACCATATACGGGAATGCACGATGTATTCCACGTAAAGAGATTGAAGAAGTATCAACCAAATCCCGAACATGTCATCACTCGAGATACTCCTCCTCTAATGGAAAATTTATCCTACACCGAGAGGCCGATCCGAATCATTGATCAATAGACACGTCAGTTGCGTAGGAGAGAGATTCCGATGGTTAAAGTAGTGTGGCGAGAACCACAACCGAGACGAAGGCACGCAACGTGGGAGATGGAAGAAGACATGAGGAATCAATATCCGAACTATTAAAGAGAATTTGGGGACCAAATTCCTTTAAGGAGGGGAGGATGTAAAGCCCCGATTTTTCCGAACTATGATTGATCCTTTTGTCGTCTATGTAATTGATCGACTATTTTACCGCGTCACTTTGACGGGTAATTATTAATAACATATATATTTTGTATTTTATTTTATTTTATTTATTACTTGTGATCATGATCTTTATTAGTTCTATTTTGCATTTATGATCACTTGATTGATCATTATTACTATTTTTGTATTTATTAGTCACCTTAGAATTTTAAGAGACTATTTATTTTTGAGACTTTTACCTTATAGAATTAAGAATTTGATTTAGATTAAGTGATCATGAGACTTATAAGTGATCAAGAAAATCACTAATTATTTTGGAGATTGATATATTTCAACTATCATCAAATTTGGGACAAAAATATATATATAGAATTACCAATTTGCCCCTATAGTGGACGCCATAATGATATTTTTGGAGTAGAAATATCATCCAACTCTTGTACACTTACACCTTATATTAGTCATCTTGTGTATAATTATACCATTAATTCTAACATTATACACATCATCTCATACACAAATTCTTTATTATTAAATTTCCCAACATGTTGAGTCTTCCCAACATTCCTTCTCTTCCCATACCTTGCCCATACCTTTGACCACCCTTTTGTCTCCATGCAAGAGACAATTTGCAAGACACAAAATTAAAAAAAAAAAAAAATTCCCCCGTAGGTCCCAAGGGGTGTGAGTGTAAGGTTTAGAAGGGGTTGAATAAACCTTACCAACTTTTCGATTGAGTCCTTTTAAAACGTTCGAGTTAATACTTCACAAACAGTCCTTGATGGACAGCTAAGTTAGTTAATCAAAAGAGTTAGTCACTCAACAGACTTGCATTAAAACATTGATAGAATAACTCAAATTGTTTTGACTAAAAACTTAACTTGATTTGTGATATGTTTTCAAAAGACTTAACACCCTTGAATTTGGTTAAGTTTGTTTTAATACTTGGTTTTAGCACTTTGTTGATTATCAATTGGATAGCAAATTTATCAAGAGATATTAAAGTAATGTGCGAGAAATTAAAGTCTTTGAAATGTAAATGACACAATAGATTTTTATAGAGGTTCGAAGATGGGGTAATTCTTCTATTCCTCTCTTCTCCAACTCCTGGAGAAATCCACTAAGTATTGATCAATATACAAAGTGGTTAACGATCCCGGATGCAAGTCTTGATCACACACAAACACTTGATCCTTTGGGACTCGGTCACGGAGATGCCTTGGTCACACGGTGGCTTCTCGTGCGACTTACGACTTCTTCATAGGGCATCTTCCTTGTTACTGACTCACTTGATCAAGCTTCTTGAATTTGATCACGAAGCCCTCCAAAAACTTGAGACTGGTTCGAACTTGAACCTTTCTACAATCCTCCGTGGAATGTAGACCCCTTGATTCTACAAATGTTTCCTCTTCAACTGATTGAAGTTGTCTTTCCTTCACGAGTAAGTGTTGGATTGATTTCCTTCGTAATATAGGCTTGAGGATTGAACTTGAATGATTTGAGAATATTTTTGGTTCTGATATTGCTTTTCTTGTTCGTATTTATTTTTCGATTGTCAAGGTCACCATTCTCTCTCAAATAGATTCCTCAGCCTTTTATAGTGCTCTTTTGAAAATTTGCCCATTGAAGAGATAGGCTAATTTTCAAAAGACACTTGTGGTCGTTGGCTTGTCTTGTTGCAGTCCTTGGAATTGACATTTCCTCGTATGAATGATTCTTGACTTTTGAGTTCTCGACACAGTGCGATGCTTCCCATTGGTTTTATTCCTTTTGCACGCTTAAGGGATCGAGCACTTTAAGAAAAGCGATATGGAAGTATTACTTGTTTAAGTAATTCTCTTGACTCGTACAACGGATCTCTTTCGATTATCTCGACTTTCTTGCATTTCCTTGACTTCCCGGTGACTTCGAGTCAACTTCAATCATTGGATGACTCATCTGTCACTTCAACTTGAGACTTGCTATCTTGAGTTGACTTGACGACTCTTCACTCACTCCTGCATCTCACCGCACCTTGATCGAGTTCTGTCTTCTCTTCTTTGCCACACTCGGTTGCCTCACAATGAGTCTTCCTTTTAGTCTCCAATTGTCTTCTTGCATGTTCGAGGCATAGGCGATTTAACTTAGCTCGACCCAAATCTATCTATTACAATGCAATTTACAACAAAAATGGGGTGCCAACTTTCTATTCTAAGTTTTACATGGCATTCATCAAAATCTAAAAATTAATTTCCCAATAATTTCCCCCTTTTTGATGATGCCAAAACTTAAAACATTCACACAATAATTAAACAGCAAAGATACGTACAGACAATGTAGAATCACAGAATGTATGCGTAGAATCAATTTTTTATTGATCATAACATTCTTGTTCTTTACACAGCTGTTTACAGAGTGTATCAGAGCTTAAATAGAACTTAATGTAACCATGCTATTCTATATCTACGCAAGTATAGAAATTATACAATTTTATTCGATGTACAGATGACTTACATAAAGATGTATTTACATAGTAAAATACATGAAGGGGTGGACAACAACACTTCATCTCCTTCGTTGCCTCCTTCTTTCCTCTTCTTCAGCTTTGTCTTCTTCTGATCTATTCCTCTTCTTCTCATCTTCAGCTGCTTTCTTTTTCTCATATGCTTTTAATGGCACTTCATCTCTTCTTTTTCTTTCTTGCCTTTTCTTCCCACAGGAAGTTTGTCTTCTATTTTCTTCTTCAATCCTCTTCACATACTCGGCATTGTTCTTAGCCACTTGCAGGTTGGCTACTTCATCGAAATCGACCCATAGATCCCTTCTTTCTTGCCGGATCTATATATTCAATGTTTTTGGGCGGGTCTGTGGTGAAACCTCTTCCTCCTCCACTGCTTCTTCCTCTCGCCTCGGGCGTGTATTATCTTGGAACTTTCTTTTTCCCAATGAGTGACTAAGCGGAGTGACCGGTGAGTGACCGCCGATGATGATCCGCTGCTGTCAACTTCTTCGCATAGCTTGAGGCCTTTTTTCCCAATACAAATCCTAGGCTTGATCCATGGACATGTTTGCGAAGTAACCTCTGATGCGATGTCTTGAATTTATCAACAGATCTTGGCTCGGTTCCGACGTCTGAAATGGCATAGGTGTCTCTGTCTGTTGGAATGCCTCCATGTTGTTTTAGTATATCCATAACTCGGACATCCATCTTTCCTTCCACCTCCTTCATTCCTAGCTTCAACTATCTTTCTCTTTTCAGCCATGGGTACTGCAGGATGTTGGAGCGGCAGAGTCACGGGAAGTTTGCTGATGATATAAGCTGTGACAAGACCTTGTTGGGGGGTTTTAGCAATCATCAAGGTCATATCTTTCGAACCTTTCGAACCTTCCCCCTCAACAAATTTTCCCTTCTTCTCTCTTCTTAGTTCCTCAACTGTCTTCTCCTTCACAAATAAGCCCTCTTTTTCGACTTGAGATCCTTTCAACGCCTTTAGGTATTCATCTTCCCATCATCAAAGGAGAGAGAACTCCTGAAACAAGCTAGCAATCATGAAGTCTAAGCGGTGATAGGTTGAGTTGTGCCGAATCTGCGAGTATCTTGCGAGAATTCGGAGTGGGTGGCGTTGGATTCACTGTCACGCTTCATTTCGGCCATGAGGAGGCTGAATTTCCTATCCATGTTCTCCTCTATGCTAGGAGCTCTTTCATATTATATTCACGCTACATTTTGCATCTACGTGTTGTGAGACTCATGCATTCGATCGATGTTCTCTTGCATTCTTGTCTTTGACGGCACTCTCGGCCCTTGGACTAGCAATTTATTGAACAATGTCCTCGAAATATCGAGCTTGTTCTACGCGCATTGTTTGCTATTGTTTCCACCATTCTCGGATCCGACAATTATTCCTCGCAGATCGGTAGTAAGATTTGTGTCTCGTTATCCACCTCATGTCCAAAGGCCTGGTGCCTCTCCATCTTCTCTATCTCTCGCAAATATGGCCTTGAAAACTTCTCGAACCTCATTTGTCACTTCTCTGCCTCTCGACTAGTGGCCCAAACGGCGTCAAAGTCAAAGTCTCATTGGGACGATGGTGTGCATTGGAATAACGGGATCGGGTTTATGGAAACGTTCTTGATCTCGAGCTGATTCTTGGGAAGGTCGGGTACTTCCAGAGAAGGAAACGATTCTTCAATCGGATCATCATGGGCAATGGGAATCGCTTAATGACAACTTGTGCTCGTGAAGTTCCCGGTGGAGTCGATCTCTGCACTTGGGAGCCCTTGATTGACTTTGTTTAGCCGTGGTCTATTGTGGAGTTGACCCGACTTGCCGAGCCTCATGTCTTAACGACCGTCGGTCTCGATTTTTCCATATGAGTTAGCCGACGGTCTCGGCCATATCGGAGCGTCATCGGACGATGATGAGATTTGCATGGGTGGCTCATCATCAAAATTAAAGGTTTGGCGAGTAGCCTTAAAGTCGAGGCTTACTCGTGCTTGGGAGAACATCCTCGGTGATTCTTTTGGATGGGCAATAGGGGATGACTCGGCCTTCGTCTTCACCTTGAGGATCCCCGAGAAAGGTTACATCGATTTTCTTAGGAATCATGAAGAGCACTTATCTCCTTTTCGGATGGATCAATGATAGTAGGAGGGATGTTACGTGCTTCCGTCTCTTTACCCCGGGAAGTCTCAACCTCCCGTGGCCTTCACTATCTCCCCGTAGTCTCAATCGCTAGACAAGGCCTTGAGGCGGTCCCTTTGACGATGTCATTTGTCTTGGGGTATTCTAAGGTGGCATCCACTGGAGTCTCAACTCCATGGATTGCACTGATTGCCAGTGTTAACTCCCGGGCGGTTCCTTCCTTCATGTGCCTCGACCGCATCGGCGCGTCTTTGGCTTTGCAGAAGCGATTGGCACTTCAGTGAGACAGTCTTAATCGTGTCGAGCTTCGTGACAACTTGCTGTGTATTCATTTGTTGTTCCTTCTCCACTTCGCCTCCAAGATTCGTTGTGGAGTTATCTGCAGCAACCTCCGACCTAGGCCGCGGTGGAGGGAGTTTCCCCCTCGGTGGCACACCCACCGAGTGACTTGGATTAGGGTAACTCGTCTCGGACTCATTGTTCCCTTTGAGTATTCAGGCCATTGGGCGGTGGTAAGACACCTTCATTAGGGGTAGGCTCGATTGGGGTCCCCACAATCCCGTTTTCATCGCGGTTCCCTTAACACCTTCTTTCTCGAGTGAGCGAGGGGAAGTGGTGGCGGCAACAAGCGTGGGCAATATCTTTTCCCATCGGATCAATCTCCGGTTGATGTGGAGGACTCCCCGGTCCTTCCAATACCCGTTGCTCATGTAGGGCCCGGATTCCCGCGCTGGCTTGCTGCATCTCAATTCTTCATGCGGCGGCCCGGTCCGGATCCTCATCACTCCCGAGAGAGAATGTCAAGATGAGGATGTGTATGGTCAATGGTTCCAGTGAAGGGACAAATGGCCTTTTCACGAGCTTGACTTCCTCTGCCGATCTTTGCTTCTCCTTGTCTTTGAAGATCCGCAAGATATACATGCGCTTTCTTCATCGATTGCTTGGACCACATTGGTCAATCCGAGAAAGTTCAACAGTTCGTCTTCTTCTTCAATAAATTCGGTCTTTGGAATCGTTTCCCTGGATCGACTCAACTTCCACTTCCTCCACTCTCGCAGAGGCGATTTTGGATGTCCGGATATGGTGGGGATAGGATCATTATATCATCATCATCTTTGTCATCTTCTCCTCTGATGTCCCTCGTTCTCGGGGATTGAAGGTAGCAAACTTTGGTGCTCCACACCTCGGCGTCTTGCGGTGGGGATACAATCCTGTCACCAGGAGAGTTTGCTTTCTCGGATGCTTCTTGTGTCTCACTGCTTACGATGACAACTTTGTGTCTTGATTTGCCTCTGGATTAGCTTGAGACTTCTGCTTTCATCATCTACAATTTCTCAGCCGATCTCAGATATCTGTTTTGGTGAGTGGTGACTGTTGGTTTCTCAAGCTCGGGCGCTTGAAGATTCTTCTTCTTTTAGTCCTTACGGAGGGATTTCTAGCTCGGATACGGTTTCTTCCGAGTCCCAGGCGGCGGGGGAGTCTTTGTTGTCTTTTGTGAGGAGCTGGCCGTCTCGGCTTATCAGTCCTCCTTTTCTTGATAACCGGAGAAGGTATTTGAGGCTCCTTCTCCACTGCGGCTGCAGGGGCAGGTGACTCGGCTGCAGGGGCAGGTGCATGTTTTGTTTTCTTTTTCTTTGATGCAGGGGCAGTAGTCTTCTTTGTAGCTGCAGGGGCAGCCTTCTTTTGGGGAGAGGAGGAGACAGTTGTTTCTTCAGGGTCAGCTGATTCTCCCTCACTCGTATCAGCTCTCTTGGCATATGCTCGCTTCTGTGCTCCGGAAAGGTTAGACCGGAACATTTTCTTGTTGACATGGAACACCTTTCCATGTCGAAGAGGGGCTCCTTTCACTTCCATCATCCGGCCAATCACCAGGCCGTACCCCAGGGATCCTCCAAACGAACCATCTTTCTTGAAGGATTTATTCCCAACATTTTGGCAGAGTCTGCTATATACAAACTCAGCCCAGTTCACCTTCTTTTCTTCTATGATCGCAGCCATCACGATCAGCTTAGTTTTGGACAGCTGATTAAAGCTTCCAAATTTGATATCAATGCACTTGGCAACAATATCCAGCAGCTTGTGGTAGTCTTCCTTCAACAGCTTCTTCTCAGCTGTGTAGACAACCTTCGCAGCACAGTCGGGCTTGGCTATTTCCTTCCAAGCAGCAGCCAGGTTAACATCAGCTTCATAAATCTCTGGCACTCCTTCCACCGGCAACGAACAGTGATCTGCCAGATCCTTGGCAGTGATGGTGAACTCTTTTCCGTGAACAGAGGACTTGATACCCTCATCGTGAACTTCAGCGTTCACGTAGAACTGTGCGACCTCTTCCACGTAGGTCATCGGAAACTCCATCGTCAAAAATGGTTTCAGTCCAGACTTTTCCAGCTTCTCTGCTATCTTCTTCACGAGGGTGTCGTCAGACCCCTGTTTGATCATGCCGTCGAAATCCACAGTAGACCCAGTGTGGATTTGCTTTCCCAACTTGACAAAATTATGAGTAGATGCCATTTCTCGATGTTTTACCGAACGAAACTTTGAAAATGAACTTGAGGATTTGTAGGGTTTTGAGAGAAAATTTCTTTCTTTGCTTTCGAGATAGATGAATAGTTTTGGTAAAGTGAGAGAAAATTGGAAGAAACGGTATATGTATGGGTTATGAAAGGACGTGCGGGTGATTTTTGAAATTTGATCAAGATCAACGGCTCAGATTTTGCACGCCGGTTAACATTTAATTTTTCGCATTTAATGCGGCAGCATTTATATCCAAATTAAGCTTGGTGTGCGGCTTTTGATTGTACACGTCATAATTATCTTTGACGTCATTCTTAAAAATATTCCCGCTTAGTAAAAACGACTGCGTTATTGTCAATTTGCTCATAAATGACTCAGCTTATTCCTTAGTTGATTTAACTCTTCTCTCTTTGGACATAGGTACTCACCTGTCGATTAACTTGACACGTTGATTCTCCGTCTGGTGATTCATTTAGTTGATTCAAGAGTTCACCCTTTTTCATCTTTTGTGTTTTATCTCTTTTCTTTGACTCTTACTCGAGTGTCAACTCACTCAATTAACCCTAATTCATGCTTGAGTTCTTTAAATCTTGATTCACATAATGGCTTTGTGAATATATCAGCTAACTGCTTATCAGTTGAGATATATTCCAAGGTGATGTCCTTCTTTTCAACATGATCTCTTATGAAGTGATATCTGACATCAATGTGCTTTGTTCTTGAGTGCAACACAGGATTTTGAGTGATTGCAATTGCACTTGTGTTATCACACATAATTGGAATTTCTTTTCTTCAACTTCATAGTCTCTCAGCTGCTGTCTCATCCATAAGACTTGGGCACAACAGCTGCCGCAACTATGTATTCTGCTTC
The DNA here is from genome assembly GCA_016081115.2 of Rehmannia glutinosa. NCBI lineage: Eukaryota > Viridiplantae > Streptophyta > Magnoliopsida > Lamiales > Orobanchaceae > Rehmannia > Rehmannia glutinosa. The sequence continues at coordinate 36,851,567 of CM071924.1, read as the reverse complement.
AGTTGTGGAGGTAGCTATTGAATTTTGCTTCTTGCTAAACCAGGAAATTAGCCTATTTCCAAGCATTTGACATGTACCTGAGGTACTCTTCCCCGAACTCTACATCCAAAGATAGCAGTCCGAGTAACCAATTAGCTTGAATTCACCTTCCTTAGGATACCATAAGCCAACTTCTTGGCTTCCTTTCAAATATCTCAAGATTCTTTTGGCATGCATCATGTGGCTTTCTTTTGGAGCATATTGAAATCTTGCACATACACCTACAAAAAAGGTGATGTCGCTGCTTCTTTGTAAGATGGAGCAATGATCCAATAAGTGCTTTGTATCTTGTTTGATCCACAGGCTTGCCATCTGCATCCATATCCATTTTGATGATGTATTCATTGGTATTTTCACGAGAAGACTTCTCTTCCATGCCAAATTTCTTCATTAAATCTACGGTGTATTTTGTCCGACATATGAATGTTCCATCCTTCAAATTGTTTTACTTGGAGTCAAGGAAGAATGTCGGCTCTCCCATCATGCTCATTTCAAATTTGCTTTGCATAAGATTTGAGAATTTATCACACAGCTCTTTGTTTGTGGATCCAAAGATGATGTCATCCACATATATTTGAACAAGCGGATACTCTTCCCATCTTGAATTCTCAAGAGTGTTCTATCCACTTTGCCTTTGGTAAATCCGTTCTCAATCGGGAATTGTGATAATGTATCATACCATGTTCTTGGTGCTGTTTCAATCCATATAAAGCTTTCTTGAGTTTGTATACTTTATCTCCAAGAGTCTTCTTCTCAAATCCTGGAGGTTGTTCAACATATACTTTTTCCTCCAATAACCCATTAAGGAATGCACTCTTTACATCCATTTGATATACGGTGAAGTTCTTGTGAGCGGCATAGGTAAGAAACATCCTTATGGCTTCCAATCTTTCCACAGAGCAAAAGTTTCATCAAAATCTATTCCTTCTTCTTGGCAATAGCCTTTGGCTACCAATCTTGCTTTGTTTCTTACCCGCAACCTTCCTCATTCATCTTATTTCAACACCCATTTAGTGCCAATAACATTTTGATGGGTAGGTCTTTGAACTAATTCCCACACTTTGTTTCTTTTAAATTGATTCACTCCTCTTGCATGGCTTGAATCCAATGTGTGTCATTCAATGCTTGTGACACATCTTTTGGCTCTATTTGTGAGATGAAACAAGTGAACATAGCTTCTTGTTGGGTTACGATCTGGTTTTTACACCTTCTCTTACATCTCCAATGATTAGTTACGGTGGATGGTCTCTCGGCCATCTTACATCGAGTTGGAGTAAGTTAGGCTGGATTCATCGTCTTGCAATTGTGTTATTTTGATCAGCTCTCTCATCATCACTTAGCGCATATTTCCCAACCGTCTTTGAGACTCACTATCTCATCTTCATCTCGGGTTTATAATTCCAACTTGACTTCAACATAGGGACTCTTCGCATGGTTGGGTGATTGACTTATCACCGACTCTTCAATGTCTTCTCCATTTACATTGGGTTCATCAAACACCACGTGAATGGATTCTTCTAACCATTGTCCTCTTGTTGATCACTATGTAGGCTTTGCTTTCACCGAGTATCCTAAGAAGATACCTTCATCGGCTTTAGCATCAAAAGCCTTTAAATTATCTTTGCCATTGTTGTGGATGAAGCATTTGCATCCAAATATTCTAAAGTATGCAACATTTGGCTTTCTCCTGTCCAAATCTCATAGGGAGTCTTTGTCACCGTCTGTTTATCATGCATCTATTTTGAGTATAGCATCTTTGTGTTTATTCTTCACCCAAAATCTTTTAGCGACCTGCTTGGCTAACATGGTCCTTCTTTGCTTCTTTGAGAGTCCTATTCCTCCTTTCCGCAACTCCATTTTCTTTGTGGAGTCCTTCTTTGATAATTCATGACCAATACATTTTTCAACACAATACGAGTTATTATACCATTGACAAACTCGGTTCCTCTGTCTGCTGTCTTATTTTGATAATGGTTTGACTCTTCTCATTTTGGATTCTCTTCATCACCGGTGTGGTAGTTTCTGCGAGTTTCTTTCTTCTTACACATGAATATTTTCCATGTGTATCTTGAGTAGTCATCTACTACCACCAGGGTGTATTTCTTCCCACTTATGCTAGCTTGGTTCAACTGGACCAAATAGATCCATATGTAGCAGTGCAATATTCTTGTTGAAGATGGACATGTCTTTTCTTTGAATGATGATTTGATCTGTTTTCCCATCGGCATGCATCACATACACTTTCCTTCTTGTATCTTTGAGTTTGGAAATCCTTCCACAAGATTGCTCCTTGCAAGCTTGTTAATTGTTTTGAAGTTTAGGTGACTCGAACTTCTTGTGCCCACGGCCAACTTGATTCTTTCACAGTGCTCTTTGCTAGCGACAAATGCTTGGTGTTGCGATTGACCAATCTACCACATGCATGTTCTTTTATCGCATCCTTGCAACACTACTCCATTAGATTGATGTTCTTGATTTGGCATATACCCATATTGAATCCAACATTATAGCCACTTGTCACGAGTTGACTTATGCTTAGTAAGTTGAAATTGAGGCCTTCAACATATGCAACATCTCGTAATTTCTAATCCATTTTTCTTGATGGATCCAATGCCTCTTATTTCTCCCGGAGCTTCATTCCCTCCAAATATGACTTTTGCACCTCTAACCTCCTTGAATTTTGACAGATTTTCTTGTTTCTGTCATATGTCCGGGCATCACTATCCATGTACCAGTGCCTTGGCACTCACTGCATTCCTTGAACCCGCAATCAAGGAAATTAGGTTTTAGGTACCCATATTTGTGCAGGTCCTAAGGGGTTAGTATTGTAAGATGATCCAACCAGCCTATAGCCAAATGATTTGACTCTAAGAGGTTGTCATCTATCAGTGCCATAATCATAATTAATTTTAGCAAATTGCTTGGGGATTTTAGGTTCATACAAGCTGTCTTTTTTGTCTGTATGCCTATGTATGTGTTTTAGCAATTGCTTTGTTTGGGTAGTTGTGATATCTCTGAGTGTAGTGCGTAGGTGCATATGTGTGCTGATGATAGCTCTTATGCCTTTGGAATGGCCTTTCTTGAGTCTTAGGCCTTTGCCATTTAAAGCTTATATTCCATAGGTCTCTTTGATGATAGTTCACATTATTCCAATCGGCTTGGCTTGGGTACTTTCTACCATTCCCATCATATGTGTTCCTTTTATAGAACTTAAGGGCTTTTGGTAGCTCTGTTTCTTCTTTACTGAGAAATTTCCTATTTGGAGTTCTTTGAGGAACTCGACGGATTTCTTCTCACCGTCCTCTCTCAAAGACACTCAACCAATTGTTTTTCCTTTTCCTTTATAACCAAGGCGGTTTGCTTGTGATTGTGCTTTGGAATAAATGTGTGTGCACCATTTGGAGTTTTGATTTTTGAGATGCTTCATTACTTGAAGATCCTTTTTCCAAACTCACTTTTGGAGCTTGACATAGCAAGAGGAATTAAATCTAAGCTTTGTCTTATCTCCACATTCTCTTTGACTCATAATAAGATCATCCAAGGATTTAGATGCCTTAGTGAATGAGGCAATCACATTTTTGAGGTCATTCTCCCTCTTTTCTATAGCGGCTATCTCGATATTAACTTAGCATTTCCACCTTTAGACTTTTATTCTCATCAGCTATGTGACTTAGAGTACTCAGCTCCTTAGTCAGCTGTGAGTTTTGGCTTTTGAGTAGGATGTTCTCCTCATTTAGTAGTGTGTGTGAGGATTTAATGTGTTCAAAGTCTTTCATCATTTTGCCTAATGAATCATAAAGATCAGTGGGTGATGAAGTGTGTGTGTCACAATCACTGTCACTAGAATTTGAGTGTGATGAGTTAGAGTGTACCTCATCTTCTTGGTCAGGTTGGTCTTGTTCTTTGGCCATTAGACAGATCAAGGCTTCTTCTTCAGAGTCGCTTGAGTAGTCAGCTTCACTACTCTCCGAGTCTGCTGTGTCTTTTGACTTGATTTTCAGTTTTAAATCTCTGCAGCCAACATTGCCTTTTTCTTCTCTTGTCTTCTTTCTCTGAAGACTTTTCTTTCCTCTTCATTCCTGTATTTGTTGACTACAGGATATGGGCAATCAATGGCATAGTGACCTGGTTGCCTGCAGTTCCAGCATAAATTTTCAACCTTTTGATCAGTTCTTTCCATCCTTGGATTGTCAGCTCTTTGATACTCAATCCTTTGAAGCTCTGTTCTTTTGGGTGGTCTATCTTCCCTTGACTTGGAGGGAGCTGAGTGTCTTCTGGAGGATTCACCTTTGCCTCTTTTGTAATTCTTGTTGAAGAATTTGTTAAACCTTTTAACCATCAGGGGTCAATGACTTCCTTGACCTCAACTCTTTTACCATCCTTAACTATTAGAGCAGCTGTTTTGGGCACAGCTGACTCCTCTTGGTCTTTTCTTATCAGCTCAAATTCGTAGGCTTTGAGATCTGAGAATAACTCGTGGTTGGATGTCTTTGATAGGTCCATGGAGTGTCTCAGGGCCATGACTTTCATTTCCCACTCAGTTGGGGGACTTCTTAGAATTTTCATACACATTTCCTTCCGTGTATATTCTTTTCCAAGTGCATATAGCTCATTGGTAATTTATGTGAACCGAGCATCCAGTTGATCCAAGGTTTCTCCTTCAAGCATCTTGAAATTTTCAAATTTCATAAAGAATGAGATAGTTTATTTTCCTTGATTTGTTCTTGAGCCTCACAAATCAAGGTTAGCTTGTCCCATTTCTTTTGCCGTTTTGCATGTTTGACTTTGTTGAACATGGCTTTGTCCAAGGTTTTGTAAAGAATGTCCTTGGCCACGTTGTCCAGGTTATATCTTTTCATGTCATCATTTGTCCATTCGACTCTTGGTTTTTCAACCATAGGGTCTAGGAGCAAAGACATCTTCTTCTCCTTCTGCTGCAGCTCTCCTTGCAGTTGTGTTCACTTTTAAGATTTGGAGTGGCCCATCTTCTATCATTATCCACATTTCATCGTGTAATCTTTGATAAATGAGTCTGCATATGAATTTTCCGAGTCATCAAATTCCTCAATAGTGAACATAGGGATGCGTGTCAAATTTGCTTCCATGATAATAACTTTCTTTGAATAAAAGAGTTTTGAAAGATCAAGTGCTAAAGCAAGCTTTGAAAATTTGGAGATCTAGTTTAGTAACAAGTGCGGAAGGCTCAATGAACCAAACCGCTCACGATACCACTTGTAGGTCCCAAGGGTGTGAGTGTAAGGTTTAGAAGGGGTTGAATAAACCTTACCAACTTTTCGATTTAGTCCTTTTAAAATGTTCGAGTTAATACTTCACGTTGAGTCCTTGATGGACGGCTAAGTTAGTTAATCGTGAGTTAGTCACTCAAAGACTAGATGAAGTGTTGATAGAATAACTCAGTTGTTTTAACTAAAGACTTAACTTGACTATGATATGTTTTCATTGGAAGACTTAACACCCTTGAATTTGGTTAAGTTTGTTTTAATACTTGGTTTTAGCACTTTGTTGATTATCAATTGGATAGCAAATTTATCAAGATATTAAAGTAATGTGCGAAAATTAAAGTCTTTGAAATGTAAATGACACAATAGATTTTTATAGAGGTTCGAAGATGGGGTAATTCTTCTATTCCTCTCTTCTCCAACTCTGGAGGAATCCACTAAGTATTGATCAATATACAAAGTGGTTAATTGATCCAGGATGCAAGTCTTGATCACACACCGTGACTTGATTCTTTGGGACTCGATCTGAGATGCCTTGGTCACACAAATGGCTTATCGTGCGACTCGGCTTCTTCATAGGGCATCTTCCTTATTACTACAACTCACTTGCTCAAGCTTCTTGAATTTGATCACGAAGCCCTCCAAAAACTTGAGACCGGTTCGACCTTGAACCTTTCTACAATCCTCCGTGGAATGTAGACCCCTTGATTCTTCAAATGTTTCCTCTTCAATCGATTGAAGTTGTCTTTCCTTCACATGTAAGTGTTGGATTGATTTCCTTCGTAATGTAGGCTTGAGGATTGAACTTGAATGATTTGAGAATATTTTTGGTTCTGATATATTGCTTTTCTTGCTCGTATTTATTTTTTGATTGTCAAGGTCACCATTCTCTCTCAAATAGATTCCTCGACCTTTTATAGTGTTCTTTTGAAAATTTGCCCGTTGAAGAGATAGGCTAATTTTCAAAAGACATTTGTGGTTGTTGGCTTGTCTTGTTGCAATCCTTGGAATTGACATTTCCTCGTATGAATGATTCTTGACTTTTCGAGTTCGACACGTGCGATGCTTCCCATTAGTTTATTCCTTTTGCACGCTTTTGGGGTGAGCACTTTAAGAAAGGCGAGATGGAAGTATTACTTGTTTAAGTAATTCTCTTGACTTACGTACAACGGATCTCTTTCGATTATCTTGACTTATTGCGTTTCCTTGACTTCCCCAGGTGACTTAGTCGACTTCCAATCGATGGATGACTCATTTGTCACTTCAACTTGAGATTTGGCTATCTTGAGTTGACTTGACGACACTTCACTCGGCTTCACTTTCGATCGAGTTCCTCTTCTCTTCTTTGCCACACTCAATCGCCTCACACGGTAGTCTTCCTTTTAGTCTCGATTGTCTTCTTGCATGTTCGGGCATAGGCGACTTAACTTAGCTCGACCAGACCCTATCTATTACAATGCAATTTACAACAAAAATATGGTGCCAACTTTCTATTCTAAGTTTTACATGACATTCATCAAAATATAAAAATTAATTTCCCAACATTCCCTCCCCTCTAGCAATGTGGACGGCCACATGAAGAAAAATGAACAAATTTGTTCATTTTTTATCCAACACCTTCATCTCTCAAGCCTTTTCTCCAACTTCTCTCTAACCTCTCTCTAAAAATCATTCACATTTTCAAATCTTCAAACACAAAATCATTCACATCTTCAAACCTTCAAACACCAACTCTTCACATCTTCAAATCTTCAAACATAAGTTCTTCATATCTTCAAGTACCACTTCACATCTTCAAATTTCAAATACAAGTCTTCAAATATCTTCATATCTTCAAGAACATCTTTTCCTAACATCAAACATTTGGAAACATTTTTTTCCACTTAAATACCAAAAAATTCAACACCCCCTATCTCAAGGTAAGAAATTTCACTCCTCAATTCAACTTAAAATCTTACTACTCATCACCTTCTCTTTTAATATAAGTTTGAAGGATTTTGAGGTTGAAGACCACTTGAATACATGCATGCATGGTGGCCTAATTAGAAGACTTGAAGAATAATTAGTAGAGAAAATTGGACTACAAGGTAAGAATTGGACACTAGAACCCTTCTTTCTTCTTCTTTCTATTTTTTTCAAATTTTAACACCCCTTTTTCATTTTTGAGAAATAGGGGCTGACCTTAGGTGATTTTGGAGTTGAACCAAAATTTCCAAATTTGAAGCTTCAACTAGTTTCAAATCACCTACTACACAAGGTAAAGTGTAGTCTTTCCAATTTTCTTATCTCCTTCTTTTCTCCTTAATTTTTCTCTCATTTTTCTAACACCAAATTTTTGATATTTCTTGACTTAGGGGCTGACTTAAGTGGCCTCATCAAAAGTTGTGAAATTTATCCTTTTATTTCACAATTTTCCAATTTTAAGGTAGGTGGAAAAATACTTTCCAACTTCTAGGTGTTTTATTTAAAATGCATGTAGAATTTTGATCATGAGCCCTTGAGGTATATAATCTATGTATTGCATGTCAATTTTATGTATCAAATCATGAAATTTCTCAAGTGTTGCTCAAAATTGCTATTTATTGAACTTTAGGTGCATGCATGTACAATTTAATATTCTATTTGATGAATTCTTGTATGTATTGGACATGCATGTGTATGATCTTTGAAATATATGTTTTGGATGACTTATAACCTGGACAAGTCGAGCATAATTGATTAAATTTCAATTTTGGACTTAAAAATGCAAAAATGGAAAATTGGTGGACTAAATTGCAAAAAATAAAATTTAAAAGACCCTCTGCAAATTTTGAATTTTGGGACTGTACTCAGGTTCAAAAATGACTTTTGGACATTTTAATAAAGTTTTAAGAGTTTTTAGATAAATAAAATCAACCTTTAAAAGCCCAAAGACTAGATTGTAAAATTTTAAAAGTTTAAGGGCTACTTTGCAAATTTTGAAACTGTACCAGACCTTAATTTTAAATTTTGAAATTTTTACTCTTAAGGTACTGGAAATGACATATTTTAAATTTATTCCAAAAATCCAAGTGTTTAGGGCTTGGAAAGTAATTTTCCTAAAATTGAGGGACTAAAGTGTAAAAGACTAAACTTGAGGACCCAAATGAAATTTCCAGGACTTATGCAGCCCATGCACCTGGAAATATTAATTTAACTATAACATAATTATATTTTGGACCCAATGTTCAAATTTCATGACAATTTGACCCCTAAAAGCCTTAAAGGCAATTATTTCAAAATGGGACAAAAATGAGATTTTCAAAAGTTAAAGGACCTACACTTATTTCTTTTAAAAACTGCTTTTGTCCCAATATTCTACTAATCTTAGTGACATTTTTCAACTGGAATCACATTAAAACCCTTCCGGTTTGTGAGTTCCAATTATTTTAAACTAAGGGCCCAAAATGACAATTTTAACAAATTTGGGGCCAATGTGAGAATTTTATAAACACTCGACCTCAAAACTTTAAAAACCTGAATCTCTGGACAATTTGGAGAATTTAGGAAGACCTCATAATTTTTCAAGGTCGGGATATTTATTTATTCAATTTTTAACCCCAAAAGTTTTGGTTTTTACAAAATGGGGCTAAATGTAATTTTTCTTTTATAAAGGACCTAACTCAAATTATTTTCCTTTTACTAAAACAGCCCTGGACCCTCTGATTTTAATTATTAATTAAAATATTGTCTTTTCTCAAAAACCCTCGACTTATCGGATCGTCTTGATCAATTAATACCCGATCGCGGAGCTACCCCTCGCCTTTGCGATTTTGAATCTATAACGGGACTTATGTTCCACTCTTACGCCCCATCGTCCTAATCCCGCAACTAAGGGACGGAGTGTCCAAGGGAAGCGGGTCGTAGTACTTGAGGTATAATCATGATTATGACAAATCCGAGCCTTGCTAGCTCCAGTGTGGATTTTGTCTTTGCCTATGGAGCGACAAGGTGACAGGTCTTGGACCATCTTGCTCGGGGAGTTACAAGGAAGAACGGAGGAATCGCAGTCTGATCCACACAATTCCGGAGTTATCGGACCCGTTTGGTTGGCGCTAAAAATCCGTACGCAACCGCTACTTGTATTGCATTGGTTGGCGCGCTACAAATCCGTACGCAACCATTATCTGTCTTGCATAGGATTGGCGTTACATTCCGTACGCAATCCTACATGTCTTGCATGAATCACATAGTGCTTTTGTGACCACGAACTGTTTTCTTAAACTGTATAAGTATATTACTTAAATATATTTATCACGACACTTGTGGACTGTGTGTGAATTCATGCATCATACTCACGCGTTTTCATATAACTATTTTCTTGCAATAACTATATATCGCCACACTTGCACACGATCACCCCATCCACTGAGATTTCTGTCTCATCCCCACCTGTTTTCTAACCTTTAGATGAGGACTTCGTTGAAGATGCTGAATTGATTACGGATTGAGCCCTTGTACCCCGTCTGTTGGACTCACTGCCTGTTGTTGTTGTTGATGGACTCGTTTCTTGTTATTGTTGTTGGACTATTTTATTTTCTTTTCATTTCGGTCTGTAACTGAAGGGCGTAGGATCCTTTGACTATTAAGTTGTTATCTTTGATTGATTTCGGGGATGTAATTTCGGATATTTGTGAGACTGTAAGTTGTAATTTGTACTTGTTCTTTATTCCGCTGCTATTTGACTCTGTTTCATTGGGTGCTCGATGATATTCGTCTAGACTGTTTGGTTATTTGTATTTAAGTTGTGGATCGTCGTCGCATCCCGTTTGGGGCATGACACTAAGAATTTCCATTGAGTCGTTCAATATACTTGTTCTCCAACAAGCACCCACATACATGCACTAGCATCCCTAAGGGAATATCTATGGAATGAAATATTTCTCCTTTTGAGCATGCATCATATGTGCGAGTCTCCTGGGCTTATCAATGTCCCATCTCAATGAACCCTTGACTCAAAACATAATTTAAGACCACACCCATAGAGACGTCAGTCCATGATTACCAACAAATGCCTAACCACGTCCCATAACAAAATGTGATCTAGGGACTTTATCCAATTGATAAAACAATTAATGATAAAGATAAATGCCTTTATTAATAAATATTATGAATAAGATTGTCTTTACAAGGGTATAAAATGCTCGCCACTAATTGGCTCGCAGGGCACTACTCTAACAGGAAACTCCTTCGTTCTTGCTTATCAGATTCCTTGAGCTGCTGATTATCTTATCATCCTTCCTCTCATCATTCTTCTTATCAGCTGAATTCATATTATGTTTATCAATTATCCATACATATAGAATGTTTTATTCTAACACGACCATATGCATCCATGGCAATACTTCAATTTATTTGGTCTCATCAACAAGCACATAAAACGTATTTCCTTAATTAGGAGAAAGTCTATTCAACACAACGAATAAATCTTGCACGCATGCTACTAGAGTTGTATCTTAAGACTACTTTATATTTCGCTTGATTGGTGTAGACTTCATAAGAAAAGACCATGGTATTGTCCCTGAGAAGCCATTGATTTAGTTAGTTTTTCAACCAAGGTTAATAAAAAACTACGTACACATATTAAAGACTTTGGTTTGTCACTTTTCGAGAAGCGCACGGTGAGTTTTATCTTAAAACTACATGAGTTATGGTTTGCTGGATGGACGTAGACTTCATAAGAATATATCACGACTCACTGTCCCAATAAAATATTGATTTAATAAGCTTTTCGACCATAGTTTAATAAAGGACTACATATATTAAAGACTTCGGTTTGACTCTAATGCAGAACGTGACTTTAATGTCCTTTAAGACGATAATTTTTTTCACTGGATGAACGTAGACTTTGTCGTGTTTTAGATAACGACTTAGCACAAAAGACTACATTTTCATAGACAATATTTTTTAATTGATATCGTATATCTGTCACAATGATGTATAAGCCTTTTTAGTAGTGATTATGTCCAACTAGCTATCTTTTTTTCATGTAGCCATAGTGTCTTATCACACATGCAAATTTTCTTGTGTTGCTAGTATGAGATTCGACTTATATATTTGTTTTGGATAATTTGTGTTAAATGTTGCAATTGTTTTGTGAACCAAAAATATTAGCGAGATTAAATTACCTATACATCTCGAATGTTTGATTTTAATATGCTCACATGGCAGTACTTCAATTTATTTGAGTCTCATTTAAACATTACTTCCTTAACGAATATGTTGATTCAACATGCACAAAGAAGAAATTTTTTACGCTCCAGGAGTTGTACTTTAAGGACATTAAGGCCAATGGATTGGTGGAAGGCTAAATTCATCCTATCAAAATGTGTAATAGTATTAGAGTATGTGATATAAGTCAGCTGAAACGGTTTGGAACGTTAGTTACACAAGTCTTTTAGAAGTTGTTAGAGTTAGTTTCACAAGCATACACAATACAACTACACAACTTCACTCTATAAATAGCACCACAACCATCTTGTACAATTGATCAATTAGTTACATAATGAAATATACTTTCAGTTTTCTCTTTACATTCACTACAAGAAAATTGGTTTATAATGACGAAAATTTCATCATTATATGTCTAACATCCGTCATTAAAGACTTTTAATGATAAAAAATTCCCGTCATGGCCCCCTCATTATTACCCTCCTAGGTAAAACTAAATAATGACGGGAAATAGGTCCGTCATTATTGTTATAGTATATTTAATGACGAAATTATACCGTCATTAAAAATTAGTTTAGCAACAAAACTATAGTGTCACTATACCATCATTGCCCCTCACTATATGTTATTTTACTTGACAAAGTTTACCATCATTATTAGTTACTAGTCCGTCACTAAAAAATAGTTTAATAATAAAATATTCGTTCATAAATCAGTTATTACCCACATTAAAAATTATTTTTATTCTGAAACATACAATTATTATTCCATATGAATTGCTCAGTACATAAAATACATTATTACTAATAAAATGAGAATATTGGTAGATTCAGAACAAATAATTCTTAATTAAACGACAAACTTGATATTAACAACTACAATGTTATTTATTTATCCAAAATATACACAACTATAATTTGTTCCAAAACATGAATACTTTCTTGATGGATAGATAAAGTATTCTCTAATATCTGCTCCATGGAGTACACAAATATTTGAGCACCATAAAGGTGAATCACTTGGTTGCTTCAAAATACCATGTACTAGTTTCCTGATCCACGCTTGAATTCTTCTTTATTAAATAGCCTACAAGAAAATTCCAAAAAGAAAACCATTAGTTCCAATGGAAAAAAATAACATTCAAAGACAAAAAACATTAAAAATATGATAAACAAATCATATTCTATAATACAGTTGCAAAGGGGTCACCAAATCGAGCCACAAAGACCAAGTGATAAATTGTGTATGCAACAAGGTATTAACTGGTAAAGGAAAGATGAAGAATTCACAGTGCATATCATAAAGCATATATACAAGCGGAGCCTCATCAATCATTAAACACATCTTTGATTTCTACACAACGGAAAATTGCATTATACTAGTAATAATCATCATTGAAGTACGACGTCGGCTTGTTGGCGAAACTAAGTATGCAACCAGCTAATTTTAGCTTATTTTGCAATAAGGATTCCCAGGCACATGCCAAAAGTTCAATAACACATTATACGCTCAAAACAATCCATAATTTAACTTTTAATATGGACAAAGTAGCTCAAATCCAAAGCTTCTCAACTGTATGTTAAACCTTTCAATCACATAAAAATAAACTTACAAAACCCAAACACCCAGGCATCATGAAAATAATGCAAAACATTCTTTGATCAATTAGATTTTCCATATATGAATAATACTTCACCAACAGAATAAGACATTTCAACTTAGTTTACCATTTATATTGTTCTCAGGCCTGATGATATGTAATGGCTTCTTGGATCATGCCAAACAATTCACTGATTATTAAGTTTACCTTTATAAAACATTGCATTACTATTTAGACATGCTAAACCCTTGGGCATAGTTCTCTTGTAAATTTACATTCTGTTAGAAGTAGTCTTATCAGAAACTCATTATATATTTGCCATTAATAAAGCAGACTAAGGTTTCAATTGATGCACCACTTATCAGCATACAAAATCTCAAGGGAAGAGAACCACATCTATGCAAGTGAACATTTTGACTTAAAGAGACCATGCACAAGAAGAAACTTGTCACTTAAACAATATATGGTCACACCTCGCCACGACACACTGCAAAAACAATTGCACCAGAAGCACATATTTCCTTTAACTTTTTCATCAAATCCATATTAAGGAGACATGGACAGTCAATAATTCTAAAGAAGAAACCTTAATATGGAAGAAGCGGAATCAAATGATTCTGCATTTGAGTAACTTACTTCAATTACCAACGGAAAAAGTGAGGATGGCCTGCATGCAGATTCTTTCCCAAATTGTCGTTGAATCCGTTAAATTTCGTTGACCCTGAAAATATGAAGCTTGATCAATAAAAAGGAAATGAACAAAAAAAATTATCCTGACATGACATACTTTTTACCATAGTTTCACCGGATCTGGTTTATTGCTCTAAAAGGTAAAAACACAGGCAACCGATCTGGTACAGTTCAAGCAAAATTAACTGATACAAAAACTCTAATTTATTGATCCTTGCAAATAAATTATAATTTCACAACACAGCTTGTCATTAAAAAGATCTAGATTAAAGTTGTCTACATAATATTGTCCAACATGACACATATACATTAATAGAGTTTAAGTCTTTCTGTTATATGATTTTGGCATTGCAATGGCATTTCTCAATCCAATTTGTACTCTATAGAACCACAACTATAATACGAAGAGCTATAAGAATAATCAGATGCCCAATCAGTTCAATTCCAACCTAAATATCATTTCCTGGTATAAACCAAGGATTCTCCAAATGAAAAGGAAACTATCTACAACAGGGAAAACGATATCAACGAAAATAACATTCTCTCAATGTGATCGCGAAAATGATTCCAAGGAATAACTACAATGACTAATGATCACTCACAACTTCTATTCTTCTACAAATGAATCCACTAGTGATAATGTGCCACATGTCAAACGATAAATCCAACACCAATCTTCAAGAACTCTCCCGTGAAAATTCCAGAATTGAACCACAACAGGTTATAGTTCTTGAAGTTTCCTTAATTTTCAATGTTGATGAACATTCATATGAATCAATCACAATGATTCGTATTTGCATAACTGCATATGAGCTGGTCAATACTACATTTTACAATAAATTTTAGAATAAAAAACTCAAGCATCATATTAAATGGTGGTAAAATACTAACAACAACAGAAAGTAGCATACATATATAATCAATAAAACTCAAGAATCAGATTAACAAATGCTCTATATATAAGTCAGATTAACAAATTAACCCCAAACATTACATTAAAAATTAACCTCAAGCATCATATTAACAAATGAACCTCAAACATTATTCTAGTAAAGCAAGTGAGAAACCAAACTATCATAAAGTACGCGCGTTTGATGAGGGTCTCACCTTGAAAACTCAACCCCTTCCATATCCCATATTTCCTTCACAAAAAAACCCTTTTGATTTCAAGAACCATTTCCCATAAAGCAGTGTATAAAGCCAAGAATCCCAATCTGCAATCCAAATATTTCTGAATTAGGCACATGAGAAATCTAATAATTTAACCAAACGAGATATATCCTTAGTTATAGAATCTAGGGTTTTTTAGAATTAGGGATTATGGGAATTAAATACTTGATTAAATTGATGTGTAGACTGTAGAACAATTGGAGTTTAGACTTTAGAGTACAAATTTCAGATGGTTGATGCAACTCGCAGTGGTAGAAGGTGGCTGGCAAGTAAAACGGTGAGGTTTGATGCGAAGAGCCGCGACTTAAGCGAGTTTCAAGAGGACGGTGAGTTGACGGTGGGGTTAGTCGCTGGGTACAAAGATTGACGGAAACATGAATGGGAAATTTGCAAAAATGCCACATTTTTACAATTTTTTTGGAAAAATGCCACTCAACCTAAATCCTTTAAATTTTACCCCCTCACCCCTGTGAAATGTCAAAGATACCCCTTAGTAAAGAAAAGGACCCCAATCAATCTCTTCCTCTCCCATTCTCACGTGTCTGTAAAAGAAAAAAAAAATAAAAGCAACAGATTACACTCCCAATCTCTCTCTCTTTCCAAAATCTCTGCTCCTAAATAATTTTCCGACGATTTCGATTTATTTGTGCTCCCAAATAATTTTTCGGCATCCATTGTGAAGTATATTTCCGGTAAGTTCGATTTTGGCTATCTTGTTCTTCAAATCTAGGGTTTTCTAGGGTTTTTGTTGCATTTCTTTATGTTTTTTTTTTTGTATTTTTTTTCTTCGAAAAAATATGTTGTAGAATGCCTCAAGTTTCATTTTTGTAAACTTTTTTGACTTTCATGGGTTTAAGGTTGCTGGGTTTGGGTGAAAGATCTTTGCATTTTTTCCAAAATAATGTTAAGTAATTGTGATATTTTTGGTCATTTTCATGGGTTATGGGTCGTTTCGAAAGCATGTTCGTATTATTTTGAAGTTTATTTATGATGTTTATCAGTTGGTTAGGTTTGATTTTGGATGTTGCTTGCATTTTTCGACCTCTGTTAGTTATGTTCCTTTAATTTCCTGTTGTATGTATGCACTTAATGCCTATCGACCATGTTTTCGACTTTATTATGACCATTGTGTCGACCATTGTCTATTTATCCGACTATGTATTCGACCAACTTTCGACTACTATTTCGACCTAATGTGTTGTTTTGGTGTAAAACAGGGAGGAAATGGCTATCGTTTCAAATGAGAAAGATTTGTTTAAAGGAAAGCTCTCCTGTAGGTCTTGTTTCAAAATCAAAATCATTCCGACTCACTTTGGTGACTATACGTGTTGATATATTTAAATGTGAGAAGGTGATATGTAAATTGTAATGATACAAATGATGTGGGATTCACAAGTTTTGAACTAAGTGTAATAATTATGAATTGGTTTTAGGATTTGAGTGTAATTACTATGTATTGATTTTCTAAATTTTTTAAAACTTAAAGAAGAAAAAATTGGATAAAATAGACATGATTTTAGAAAATAGCCGAAGATATCTACATATTATGGTACTTGTTTGAGTATTGTGTATTTGATATCCTTGATTTGAAGAGTTATTCAGTTTGTAATAGATTAGCTCGTTTAGTCGTGGATAGTAATGTTGATTTGAATTGGTTTGATCAATTCCCTGTTTGACTCAATATGTACCCTTGTTGGTTCTTGTAGCCTCGCTCACGAAGTTTGTTGTAATCGCTCTTGTTGAGGTTCGTTTTAATGAAATGACTATTGTTTTGGAAAAAAAAAGGAAAAGAATAGGATAAAATTGAGAAGATTCTTTTGAAAGGCAAACCAAAGAGGTCCTAGTCTTCACCAAAAACTGGGATATAAATGCTGGCTAATGCAGCCTTTTCAATCATTAAAAGGGGGAAAAAAAGCCCACTCCAAACAGTAAAATAAAGAAATAAAAATTGTACAATATTTCATTTTGGTAATAACATAGTATGATGATTACCGACTTTTTTTTCTTTGTAAGCTTTACAATCTGCATACGGAACAACAATTTCCCAGTCTTTTTCTAATAATTGAGAGAAGGTGACAGCGGAAGGGACAACCACGTGTTTTGTTTTCTTCCCACTAAAACACCAACGACGATTAGTTGAATCCAACTCGCATGCACCATCCCAAAGAATTAATATTGAGCATGAACCAAACCTGAAATAATACAATAACAAACTGAAATCAGAAACTTATATACAAAGGCAACGACCACACATTCGACTACAAACGACCATATAAATGACTGCAACCTTACACTGACTATAATTACTGACCGCACACCGACCACACACCGACCAGCAAATCGACTACATAGCAGACAATAGACCCACAAATGCACAAAGAGAGCAAATTTTGCCAAAATCGAACTAATTCTACAATTTAATCACATTTTCAGCTTCCACACGATTATATTCGCTAAAATTCAAAATAATTAAATATTACCCACTACATAACACGGACTACATTGAGTATTTACACTTGTTTATAAATGAAAAATAACCATTTTCTTTCCGTATCTTTTAACGAGCTTGACCTCGGCCACATCTTCTTTCTTTGTTCTCCTAATGGGAATGGTATTCTCGGAGGGCACTTGCCATTCATATGCCACAAATGAGTAATTGGGTTTGTTCTTTCTTTAGATCCCATTGACATTTTGTTCTCACCAAAAACTCATTCGTATGGTAACTAGGCCTTGCCTGGATAAAAGAAAACCATAACCATCGAATAACAGGAAAATAACTCCATTACACCTAAAAAAACATACGGCTATAATAAATACACAAAAATAAAAGAAATAAACCTGAATTTTGTGGTCTTTGAGAAAAGGATGATCAAAAGCTGGCTGATGAGAGATGTGCACACAATCAATAATATTCCCATCTGGGCTCTGTTAAAACCGAGCAAATGGTGTAAAACTAAAAACTCCTAACCGGAAAATCCATCACTAGATTTCTGATAATGAAAAGAAAAGTACAACATAACAAAAAAATAATTGCAACTTAACAAAAAAAATCATAAAAACGCACTATTTTCGGTCCAATAAAAGCTCTGCTCGAATGCTGCTGTCAAAAATGCCGGACACGAGAACAATGTCATCCACCATCGCCGGAAAATGCTGAAATTTCAGAGAAAATGGAAGCTCGGTCGTGAAATAGGGTTGAGAAATGAAGAACTATGGTCAACTGGGTTTCTTTATGATGGAAAAACAGCCTTTGGGAAAAAATTAAAAATTTAAGCTAAGGGGTATCTTTGACATTTCACAGGGGTGAGGGGGGTAAAAATTAAAGGATTTAGGTTAGATGGCATTTTTCCAAAAAGTTCGTAAAAAAGTGGCATTTTTGCAAATTTCCCAACATGGATTGAACCCCTGCTTTGGTGATATGATAAAGAAATAGTATAAACAGGAAGAGAGTAGAGACGGAGATAGGCAGACGACAACGAGAGAGACTGAAAGGGTTTTGATTTTTCATATTGAAAAACTGTAATTATATTGGTGGGAAACGTATGATGCCAAAATTCAAGTAAGTAATATTGAGGGGAGTTTTTTTTTTGACACAAATACTGAGGGGAATAGTTATCAATAACTAGGAAATCAGGATTTCCTCACAAATATTTGGACTCTTTTACTACAACGTTTTTTACCCTCATAAAAACCTCTCAAGTCATGGTTTTAGTGACGACTTTTTAATACCATCATTAAATTTTCGTCATTATAAGTTGAATTTCTTGTAGTGATTTTAGCATGGTAAGAGCCAGAGAATTGGAGAGTTTGGATTGGTGTTCTGGTGATCTTCTCTGGTAAACTTCATTTTCGGTGAGCTTATTATTCTCCAGTGAGATTTTTCTGCTTCTCCGGTGATTCTCTGAATTTTTTTTTGGTTGATCTCATGGATTCATCTGTGCATTCAACTATGGGTGCTATCATTTCTCATTTTACTTCTCTGTCCATTCGTCTTGATCGAATGAATTACCAATATTGGATATTACAAGTTTTATCAACTATTCGTGCACATGGTTTTGAAAACTTCTTGTTTGGCACTGAAGCTGCTCCTGTTATGTACTCTGTTTTTGAGTCATCTTTTTCTACCTTAAATCCTGATTATGTCATTTGGATGCTTAGAGATCAATTTTTACTAAGTTAGATGTTTGCTTCTATTAGTGAATTAATGCTAGGTCATGTTACACGATGTACTACTTCTCATGATCTTTGGAATGATCTTGAAAAGTTGTTTCATACACAATCTAAAGCCAGGCTATGCATTTGCGTTTAATGCTACAAACTTTATAGAAAGGCAATATGATAGTTGATGACTACATATTAAAGATGAGAAGATTTGCTGATGATTTGAATTCAATTGGACAAAGTATTACTGATTCTGAGTTAGCACTCTATGTCCTTGGTCGACTTGGATCCGATTATGAGGCTGTGGTGGTTAACTTGACATCACGTGTTGAAGACAATTCTTTAGCTAAACTTCAATTTGTTTTACCAACACATGAAATGGGAATTCAGAGTAATATTACAGCAACACATGTATCTTTCAATGCTACTACTCAGCCCCATCAATCTACTCCTATCAATCAAAATCAGAATTCTACTTATGTTGCTTACTCTCAAATGCCAGAGATAAAGGTAGATCTTTCAGAGGCCGTGGTGGTCGTTTTTGGCGCGGGGGACATGGTCCTACGTGTCAATTATATGGTAGAGCAGGTCATGTAGCACTTAAATGCTACAAACGGTTTGATTTAAGTTTTCATGGAAATACTCAGTTTCCTGCAGGTTACAATGGAGAAAATCAAGTGTAGTTTCCAATGGTGCACCTCAAGCTTATGTTGCTACTGGTGCAAATTCTTCTACCTCTCATGACTCACAGTGGTACTTTGACAGTGGTACTACAAATCATATCACCACTGATCTTGAGAATATGAGTATTAAGTTTGATTATCAAGGAAATGACAAGTTAGTTGTGGGTAATGGTTCTTCCTTGTCTATTTCACATATTAGTTCTACAATTGTACAATCTCATGCTGCTAATAAATCATTATTGCTCAACAATATCCTTTATGTTCCCTCAATTACTAAGAATTTGGTCAGTATCTCACAATTCACTAAAGACAACAATATTTTGATTGAGTTCTATGATGATCATTGTCTTGTCAAGGACAAAATTACTAGGAAGGTGCTGCTGGAAGGGGTACTTAATTAGGGGTTTTATCAGCTGGATCTTACCTCTCTTCTCAAGGCCACAAATTGCTCTCAGAATCAGAAGTTCTCACAACCTCAGAAGTCTTGTGTTGCCGCTTACAAGGATTGGAGTAAAGATGTCATGCTATGGCATAAAAATTTAGGATATGTTTGTACCTCTGTTTTGTCTAAATTACTCTCTCCTTTACATATTCTTTTTCAGTGTAAGAATGTTGAATTTTGTCATGACTGCAAGTTGGGAATGTTGCATCAAATGCATTTTGCTAGTCAACCAACCAAAACTACACACCCTTTCCAACTGGTTTATTCAGATGTTTGGGGACCTTCCCATGTTGTTTTTGTTGATTGATTCAAGTATTATTTGTTGTTTGTCGATGATTATACCATATATTCTTGGATTTTTCCACTTAAAGTAAAATCTGAGGCTAAGACATACTTTCTACAGTTTAATTCTTTTGTTGAAAGGAATTTCAATTGTGCTATTAAGTGCCTTCAGACAGATTAGGGTGGAGAATACATGTCCTTACAGCCTATTCTAGACAACTTGGCTTAAATTTCAGCATCATTGCCCTCATACACATCCTAAAAGTGGTAGAGTTCAGAGGAAACGTCTTCATATAGTAGAAATGGGGTTTTCATTGTAGTCTCAGGCCTCTTTACCCTTGAAGTTTTGGTGGGATGCTTTTCAAAATGTTTTGTATATTATTAATAGGTTACGTACTCCAGTTGTTACATAATGTCGGCTTATTTCGATTATCTGCTTTGGCACTAAACCTGATTATCATTTCTTGAAAGTATTTGGTTGTGCTTGCTACCCTTTTTTGAGACCTTACAATGATCACAAGTTTCAATTTAGATCTTACAAATATTTATTTCTTGGCTATAGCCTTTCTCACAAAGGTTATAGATGCTTAAGTACAGATGGCACATTATATGTGGCAAGAACTGTTGACTTCAATTAGACTGACTTTCCCTATTGTAGTCTTTTTTCATCTCCTTCACCCTTAGGTTGTGTTCATCCCAGGTCTCCCATTTCCCTACATGTGTTACCTCTCACTACTTGTCAGTCTTCTAGTGTAGCACCTCTATCTCCAGCTGGTATAAATCTTTAGGTTGTTTTACCTCCTATTCCATCCCATCCTCCACAAGATTTCACCCCTCTCGAGGCACGATACTTCCCTTCAACAAAGAACCCTCTTATGTCTCATCTTCTCTTTTGCCCCTGTAGCTTCTTCTCACCCTATGGTTACAAGATCTAGAACAGGACATCTCAAGCCTAAAGTCTACTCAACCACAGTATGTTCATAAGAACCTACATCAGTGACACAAGCTTTACAAGACCCAAAATGGCAGTTAGCAATGAAAGAGGAGTTTGATGTTTTGCAAGCCAAGCACACATGGACCTTAGTTCCCTACTCATCAGATATGCATGTTATTGACAACAAATGGGTGTTTAGAATCAAGAACAAAGCTGAGGACACAATTGACATCTAACAATGCAAGGCTAGTTGCCAAGGGCTGTCAACAAAATGCTGGAGTAGATTACTCAAAAAAATTTCTCCTGTTGTTAAAGCCTGCACCATTAGGTTAATTTTTCTCTTACTTCTACTTACAATTGGAGTATTCAGCAAATTGATATTAACAATGTCTTTCTCAATGGAGAATTAAAGGAGACACTTTATATGTCACAACCTTAGGGCTTTATTGACAATAGATTTCCTCTTGCTATTTGCAAACTCCAAAAATCCCTATATGGACTGAAACAAGCTCCTAGAGTCTAGTTTGATATACTGAGTTGTTCCTTGGATCATTGGGGTTCATTAGATCTGTGTCTGATTCATTTCTCTTCTTTAGAAAGGAAAATGGAGCCTTATTGTTAATTCTGTTTTTTGTAGATGACATCTTACTTACTGGTGATGATTTAAGAGCTGTCAGTAAGGTCATCCAATTGTCGGGAGATAGATTTGCTCTTAAAACTATGGGAGAAGTGAATTATTTTCTTGGTTTGGAGGCTACCAGATCTTCTCATGGCTCTATTGTTCTAAATCATTCCAAATACTTGAAAGACCTTCTAGCCAAAACTCAGCTTGAAAATTGCAAACCTATGTCTACCCCTATGGCAGTCAACTTGAAGCTTGCCCTTAGTGATATTGCAACCCATGTTGATCATTCTCATTACAAAAGTACTTTAGGGGCTCTTCAATACCTCACACCTACAAGACCAGACATTTCTTTTGATGTCAACAAATTAAGTCAGTTTCTCCACACTCTTACCATCAATGATTGGATAGTTGTTAAACATCTTCTCAGATATCTTAGGGGGACTCATGATTTGGGAATTGAATTTAAACCGTCTCAATGTCTATTAATTGAAGGATTCTCAGATGCAGATTGGGCAAGCAACTTGGATGACAGGAAGTCTACAGGAGGTCATTGTATTTTCTTTGGAGGCAATCTACTTACATGGACTTCTAAGAAGCAGACTGTGGTTTCAAAGAGCAGTGCAGAGTCTGAATATTGGTCCTTAGTTGATCATATTGCTGATGTTGTCTGGTTGCAATCTCTCTTCAAGGAACTTGGTATCAATTTTGAAACCCTCTCTGTTATTTGGTGTGATAATGTAAGTGCAGCAACATTGGCTTCAAATCCAGTGTTTCATGCAAGAACCAAACATATTGAGATAAATGTGCACTTTATCAGAGACAAGGTGTTAAACAACGATTTGGATGTTAGGTATTCCTACAAATCAACAGGTGGCTGACATCTTTACAGAGCCCTTGTCAGCTTCTTTGAGTCTGTCATTGGGTTCAAATCTCGAAGAACTTTTTGGGGTATATATAGTAGAATATGTGATATAAGTCAAAAACAATTTTGGAAAGTTAGTTACACAAGTTTGTTAGAGCTAAATTGGTTGGGTTCAAATCTACTACATAGAAGAACTTTTGGGGTATATATAGTAGAATATGTGATATAAGTCACAATTATAGATCAAAACAATTTTGGAAAGTTAGTTACACAAGTTTGTTAGAAAATTATTAGAGTTAGTTTCACAAGCATAATAAGTATTTTGGAAAGTTAGTTACACAAGTTTGTTAGAAGTTATTAGAGTTAGTTTCATACACAATACATTTGCCTTTGCTTCACTCTATAAATAGCACCACAACCATCTTGCACAATTGATCAATTAGTTACATAATGAAATATACTTTCAGTTTTCTCTTTACATTTTAGCAAATAGGGTCAAATTGGACATTTTTCCACAACTGAAATTAATAAGGTGAAAGAAATTTTGATTTGAGGCATAACAAAAGAGCTACTCTATCACAACTGAAATTAATAAGGTGAAAGAAATTTTGATTTGAGGCATGACAAGAGAGCTACTCTATCTCACACGTCTAGATCTCTTTGATTGTTGGCACATTAAAACAGCAAACAATAGTATGTTAGTTTTGTGTGGATGTTACTCCTCCCAATAATCCAATCTCAATGTTTACAACCCACAACAATAATTGTTGTTGTAATAGTGGAAAAAAGAGCCATTAATGGTAAAGGGTGGTGGCCATAAGAAATCCACAATTCTTGGCTAACCACCACATTTTTTTTGGAGTCTAGTTTTTCATTCCTTCCGATGAATCTTTGACTAGGATCTCTTTTTACGTTATATCTATGTCATTTTGATGCTAATCTAATATTTGATTTCTTATGTTCAAATTCTAGAATTTAATTTGATACCGAAGAAACACGTGGCAACATGCAAATAATAGAAACAAAATAAGAGTCCGTCCGATTTTTTTGTCTTTTGTCCATAATAAAAATGTGTTCTAGCAATATTTTTGAAAAATATGTTTTTTTAGCTATTTTTGAGTTAAATTGTCTACTTTATCCTTTTTTTATTTCTCGGGAAGATACATTTCTCGACCGAGAATCATATCTTGAGATTGAGAATCATTTCTCACTATTGAGAAATGTACACAACGATTTTGAAAATCTCAAAGTATCTCACCAATAAAAAAAGAGAAAAGCATGACCGTCAGTTTTTAGTCAAATTGTCTAAACTTTGGAAAACATGATTATTTTTAATTTAAAATAAATAAAAAAATATAAAGGTCAATTTGGCCCTAACCACATCTAAATAAAGCCTAAAAAATTGGTATAAAATCTAAGGTATTGTACGGTTAAGTGTCCATGGACTATTTCCAGTTTCTAGTATTAGAAAATGAATTTTGAGAATTTATTGGTTTTCGTGTGAAATGGAATTCTATTTGGATGAATGAATTAGAATGAGTTTTATGTAGGTTTGGAAATGAGATTATGTTTGGTTGAGTAGTTTTGAAATAATATTTTATGTATATAATAATTTAAAAAGTTGATAGTGGCCGAATATTTTAATTGAATATATAATATTATATTTATAAATTTGTAGGTGGTGGGTCCCATATATAATAAAAAAATAGTAATATTTTAAGTAGATAAAGTTGGTAATGGAGGGTCCCGCATATATAATTGGATAAAAAATGAGAATATTGATTTATAAGTGATGTAGGTAGTGTATAGGGTTGATAATTAAAATTATAGGTTTGAGATGTTTTATGTTTAAAATGGAAAGTGAAAATTATTATTTCCATTGGAAAATTTATATACAAACTTGATTCCATTTCTATGAATAGTTGGATATTGAAAATGACTCTTTGGAAACATAAACAAACAAGGCCTAAATGCTTTAGTATCCACATTCATTCTATGATCACAAGTTTTAAACCCCCCTACCACCTCCACCCCCAAACAAAAGAAAGAAAAAGAAATATTTATTCCCCAAAAAATCCATGACATATATAACATGTTCACCTAACTAAAATTGCAAGACATCT
The DNA here is from genome assembly GCA_016081115.2 of Rehmannia glutinosa. NCBI lineage: Eukaryota > Viridiplantae > Streptophyta > Magnoliopsida > Lamiales > Orobanchaceae > Rehmannia > Rehmannia glutinosa. The sequence continues at coordinate 36,826,527 of CM071924.1, read as the reverse complement.
TTTATACAAACTATACTAGTCTCTTACGTGAAAAAAAAAAACTATACTAGTCTCTTACTGAAGGTTGTATCATCAATGGCTCTCCAGTGGCTGAGCCTTATTGCCACTATATGGCTGCAATCCATTAATGGAACAAACTCAAATTTTCCAGCTTACTCATCCGAACTCAAACGAATTCTGTCCATATCACAGCTACAACTCAACAATCTCGCCTCTGCCAACGATGCCGGCAAGCTTCTCGGCCGATTTACTGTATTGCAAATTTGCCCATTTGCCCCTCCTCGGCTTATCCTCCTCATCGGCTCGTTGCTCGGTCTTGTCGGCTACGGCATCCGGTTCCTTTTCCTCACGAACCAACTCTCCTCTCTATCCCTCTTTGGCACATTTTTTTTTCGACTGTTTTAGCAGAAACAAAGATTTCTTTGGATCAACATTGTCGCTATATCATTACCATTCGGAATTTCCCATACGATCGCCAGATTTCGGTCAGTTTATCGACTAGTTATGTCGGATTAAGTGCTAAGATATACACCGATATAGTGGACGTTGTTGTCGCAGCTTCAAATTCACCCACAGACAGAGCCAAAGTGTTTCTTCTCTTGAATTCTGTAGTACCACTAATAGTTTGCATTGTGGCTGCACCATTAGCCAGGGATGTCAATGTGGGAAAATCTAAAAAATTGACAACAGGGTTTTTGACTTTTTATATGATTACAATTGTGACTGGATTGTTTGCTGTTTTCACCAGTTTGGGAAAGGTGAATTCGAGGATTTTGGGGAGGTCTATGATTGTTGTGGGTATGTTTGTAATGTTGGTCTTGCCTTTGCTTATTCCAACGGCAGAGAAAATTAGAGAAAGGGTGCAGCATAAGTGTTTGATTAGAGTACATGATGAGGGCATTAGTAAAAGTAGTTTTGCATCAATGGAGAATGGTGGGGAGAAATTAGATGAAGAAATTAGAAACAGGGAATTTCTTGAAATTGGAGTGGTGGAGGAGATTGGAGCAAAGTTGATGCTGACAAGAATTGAATTTTGGTTGTACTATTTTGTTTATCTGTTTGGTGCTACACTTGGTTTGGTTTATTTAAACAACTTAGCACAAATTCTTTGAATCACGAGGTCGTTTCCGGACTTCGTCATTGGTCTCATTGTCCCGGCATTCGGTTTCTTCGGCCGTCTCCTGCCATCTCTTCTTGATTACTTTTTCCTAGAGTAAGTCTCTATCTTTCTATATCTTTCTATCGTATTTAATTTTTTATTTCAATGACATTAATACACGTCGTGTCATTTTAAAGTTTGCGTGTAATAGTAGTGATATATATATATACACATATTAGAATACTATTTGGAATAGATGTGGTAATAAGTCAAATATGGCAAAAAAATATTTTGTTGTAGACGAATAGTCAAAAATCCGACGGATTCATTGAAGATCTCATTTGTTGGCGCGCACACACTTAAACATGCGAGTAGCAGTTTCTATGATGCACCGGCCGCATGTTGTACCTTAGCAAAGATTTTAATGCAAATCTGTCCGCATAAAGGAGTTGGTTGATGAATTTATTGAGCTAATTTATGTGATTTCTCTATTTTTGTTATTTCCGTCCAACATATGGCAAAAATCAATTTTGTTAGGCCCATTCAGGAGATTAGTGGTTTTGTATGGTTCCAAATAAAATATATCTTTGAGACCAAGTGTTCAATACCATCTTTATTATTGTACATGACATGACATGTGTTGATAAATTTTTAAGAAAGATGAATCACTGATTCACAATTAGAAATAAATAAATCGAACGGTAAAGTTGCAAAATTAGTCCTGCAAGTTGCCCTCATTTTGATTTTGGTCCAATTCTTAATTTTTTACAATTTTCATGTTGTATTTTTAAATATGCAAAATTTTAAAAGATACCGCATGTAAATTATATTTATTTTTTTCCATGCCAAGATTCACATAAACACACACAGTTTATCTAAGAAATTATTTTTTGCGAGTAGTAAAATTCAGTATTTTATAATATTATACTACTAGCTACCTCCTTTAAAAATCAAAATTCGAATTACAAATATCAACATTATATAATTAATAATTTTGATATCTTTCAGAAGCAAACGCTTGATTTCAAGAGCGGTAGCCATAGGAGGGATGATGACCCCAATGTGTGGAGCTTTCTTCTTGCTACTAAATTGGCACGACATTTCGCTCTACATCAGTACAACCATTATAGGCATATGTACCGGTGCAATTACCTCCATCTCCGTCTCCATGACCACTGAACTGTTTGGAACAAAGAATTTGGGCATAAATCACAACATTGTGGTCTCTAACATACCAATAGGTTCTTTCTTGTTTGGAGATTTGGCTGCACTGCTTTACAGAAGATCAGGGAGAAATGTTCCAGGAGATAACTGTGTGGGCAAAAAATGCTACCAAACCACTTTCATCATATGGGGTTCTTTATGTGTTGTAGGGACTTTGCTAGCGTTCATTCTTCACGCACGAACAAGGAAATTGTATTTGCATAATAGACTATAGAGTCCAAAAAGAATTTTGAGTGAATCTACTTAAATATTAATATAGAATAATTTACAAGGCTAGTTTTTTCTGTATATTTTTTTCCATTAACAGAGGAGGATCCAGGCGGTGCTCCCAGGTCCAAGGCATGTCTCAAATTGGGGAAGAAACTTAAACATAAAGGTACAAAAATTCAATTTATTTTATATTTTGGATAAGAGGAAAAAATAGGTGGGCTACTGGTAGTTCGACGTGCTGGCTATGCCCTAGTCATTAAGTTGATCTGTAAAAAATATGATGGAGTACGGATGATGTTTGTCATAGTAGGTTTTCATAGGCTTGGAAATAAAAGACAAAATGGAAATTCAAGTTTTTTTACCCAATAAAATTAACGACTTGCAAAATAAAACTTGTGTGTCATATTGATTCGCAATTGATCATTAAATTTTTAGGGCAAAATGAAACAATTACCAAAATTTACACAATTTAAACTCTTATTTAAAATTTCATTACAAATTCAAAGGGTGCGGTTTAAATTTACAATTCGATCAGTCTATATGCTAGTGTCATGTCCTATACATTATAAGAAAAAACCAATTTACCTATAAAAAATACGTAAGGGAAGTATTAAGATAACTGTAAATTGTAGGTAAAATCGTACCATTTTAAAAACAATCTTTTCAACCCATGATTACCAAAATACCCTTCACTTTTAATTTTCTAAAATCTAACAAATATAACTCAGCTTTTTGTCTACTGTAAGAGTACATATCTCGTGACATTAACCCATGACGTGACATTAACACATAATGTGGCAGTAACTTATTTTATCATAACGTGGCATTAACTCATATCGTGACAGTAGCGTAATTTATCATAACGTGGCATTAACTCATAAGGTGGCAGTAACTTATTTTATCATAATGTGACATTAACTTATTTTATCATAATGTGGAGCTTATTTTACCTTAACATGACATTAACTTATTTTATCATAATGTGGGCAGTAGCTTATTTTATCATAACGTGGCATTAACTCATAACGTGGTAACAACTTGTTTTATCATAACATGGCATTAACTCATAACGTGACAACAACTTATTTTATCATAACATGGCATTATCTTATTTTATCATAACGTAGCATTAACTCGTAACGTGAAAGTAACTTATTTTATCATAACGCATTAAGCGAATTATTTTATCATAACATGGTATTAACTTATAACCTGGCAGTAGCTTATTTTATCATAACGTGGCATTAATTCATAATGTGCCACTAGCTTAAGCGTGACATTAATTAACTCATACAATTATATAATTATATAACGTGGCATTGTCTATCACGATAAATATTTATAATGTGGCATACAATGCCACGTTTTACATTCATATCATGGCTCATATCATGACTCACTAATTCATAACGTGGCAGCATGAAAAATTGCACAATTTCTATATTGTGGCATACAACTGCACGCAAAAATTTCAGTTTGTTTACAAATTCGAACTTATCCATGGCATATAAAATCATATCTTGGAATACACAAAATAATTTAAATAAGCTTCATGAAATTAAAGCGAGATAAATTGCATTTTTTTGTTCTTTGGTATTTTACGAGAGAGAAAAAATAGAAAATGGAGAAGAAAGAGAAAAAAATAGATAATAAAACTCTTTATGGGAAGAGAGAGAAAAATAACCAACAATTTTAGGCTGCAAAGGTATTTGGGTATAAGAACAACAAAAATGGATAGAAAAAATAAGTTTATATCCCATATGTCAGAAAAGTTTTTGTACGTCGTATCCATATTGGTTATTTTCCACAATTTTCTCAAAATATAAAACTATTGGTAAATAACTAAAATATCTCTGTCGGTAAATTTAAAAGTAGTAGGTGACTTATTGGTAAATGGTCGGTATAGTTTGCGGAAAATAATATTTTTTATTTTGTAGGTATTTATAGGTAACTATAAAATTTTGCGACAATATCATTTTTATTGGTATGTTATTACGTTTTTGTAGTGAATTGTTTTTTTAAAATTTGATATGATCCATGTCTTATTAAGGCGTTTGGAATTGTTGTTTGCATACCAATTAATCAAATGAGACTGAGCATCCCATTCTTACGATGTCTTTTCAATTCTAGGCATTTTACTTGATCGAGATATTTCTGCAACGATAAGAGTAGAGCCGAGAGGATAAGAATCGATCATCTTCAAGAAAATAACTCTTTTTTCCCTCGATCATGTAGAAGTATGTATGCCCATTGATTTAACATTGGTATATACGCGCGCGCACACACACACTTATATAATTAAGGGCACGAATTCATATAAAAAAGTTACTATATATCCAAGGTCCACCTTCAAGGGAACTTATGATGTTACATGCAGTTATCGCATATGGTTGCCTGGCCAGAAACGTGATCTGAAAATGACACTAGATTTAGAAGGATTATATAGATGCTAATTAATATATATAATTTGTTTAAATTCAATATTTAAGTGTTCTTTTAATCAAACCATAGGTACGTGTATTGCACGACATGATTCATGTGATTTTATTAAAAAAGTTATATTGTTCTATAATTTTATCGAGCAATGATAAAATAGTAAATGTATTTTATAAAATAAACATATATTAATTAATTAATATAAAGTAAACTATTTCAAGGTACTTCAAAGTTTTTATTTTTAGTAAGCATATTGATAAGAACCCAAATCCCATCCATAGCACAAGCCCAAGATTCCAACTATACCTGAGCGAAAGAAAATCCAAACGCACGAGAAAACCCCCAGGCTAGACTGAGGATTATGTGTTGAGCTGAAAATGGCGTGGAAAAGAATTAGTTAGGGGCTGCAGAGTTTATTACTAGTGAGGGAAGGGTAGTGGCATAAAATATTCCTTTGCTTTCGATTCTGTCATTAGAGATTATTCTGGAAGTTTTTTTTCTTGCGTAAGGACTTAACGTTCACTCGAAGAACGTCTTGTATCTTTCTTTTTCCTGCAATTTTAATATAATTTCAGTACTAGTTTATTACTGCTTATCAGTTTGGTGCTTTCATTGAGAGAAATTGAAATGGCAGAATCAAAGTTGATATTGGCTTTGAAAAATTGGCAGGTGCAAATGGAAAACCAACAAACACAAATCGACAATCAAACAGTGCATTTGCAGGCACAATTGAAGTCCCAATCGAAATCTTTACATCAGAGTTTGTTCCAACCCATCGCCACCATGGATACACAACTTGAACAAATCCGTTCAAAAATTCACGGGTCACTCAGTTTCAAAGAGGGAATATATGTTCCACCCCGCATGACTACCACCCCGACCCATTTTATCGGCAATAACGAGAATTCATTTGTTTTTCGATCAATGAAGATGGAGGTTCCTTGCTTCGATGGTACATATATGGATGGGTGGTTATTTCGAATTGAGGAATTTTTTTATTTTCACGGAACACCGGAGTATCTCTGGCAACACATTGTATCATTTCATATAGAAGGGCGAGCCGCATCGTGGTTTCAATGGATGAAAGCCAACAATCTGCTGTCAACATGGAAGGAGTTCTTGAACAATATCTGCTACCATTTTGGAGCTTCTGTGTAAGAGGATTACCAAGAGGCACTTTCCAAACTTTCACAAACCACCACCATGGCCGACTTCCACGTAACTTTTAAGGAAATCATGAACAAGGTGACGGGAACCTCAAAATCATTACTAATCAACTTCTTCGTAGCGGGGTTGAAGCCAGAAAGACACCGAGAATAACTTTTTGCCCGGCCGCTAACATTGATGGAAGCCTTCACTCTGGCCCAAGCGAATGAAGCCAGAATTGAGGAAGCCAAATCAGGGTTTAGGGCCTCCATGAAATTGGGTGTTCCAGATCCTCATCCCCAAGCCATGTCCACTTTTCTAGCCCACCAAAAACCAACCCAGCAACTCAAAACCCAATGGGCTTTTGACACCCAGCCCACCAACTAAGCCCATTCCAACACAAACTCCATCAGCCATCTCCAGCCCATACACTCTCTTTCCTACAAATTGAAAACCTACGAGCTCACCCAATTCCAGTACTCCCATAGGCGCTTTGTCGATTTACTGATTGACACCGATGGAAATTAAAGAGAAGCAACAACGTGGCTTGTGTTACAAATGCGACAACAAATGGTCACCCAAACATAAATGTCAAAGCAAATTCTTAATGTTGCTAGGCACTAACGACGAAGAAGGGGACGATAAACAAAATTTGGGAAAAGAGTTGGATACTATGGTGGAGCCCACCACTGCCGACATCTCGAGCCTCAACTCATTGGATGGCTAGCAGAACCCCCGCTCTCTTTGTTTGTTGGGGGAAATAAGAGGAGAAAAGTTTATGGTGTTGATCGACTGTGGTAGCACAAACAACTTCCTGAAACCCTTCATTGTAGAGAAATTGGGACTGCAAGATCAAGCCACAACTCATTTCCAAGTCTACGTTGGAAATGGAGAATCTCTGACATGTTGTCAGATGTGTCCCCAAGTTTACCTTGTGCTCCAACAACATCAATCCTGGTTGATTTCTACATCTTGTTCATACAAGGACTCGATCTGGTTTTAGGCATACAGTGGTTACAAGGTCTAGGTGGAGTGTACAATGATTACACGGCAACGAAGATGAAATTTCAATGGCTTGGGTAGACAGTTAATTGTAGGGTGATGCATCCGCACTCTGAACCAAATTACATTTAGTCAGTTACAAGACATGGTGAATTGGAAAGATGTGCATAGTATATATTTAGTTTAAATTACCTCCTATTCGAATCAAGGTTCCAAGCAAGGGGCTGAACTCACATCCTTGGAGTTACCCACAGGTTTGCTGGAGGAAATACGGGGAGTTCTCTTAAAATATAAATCTTTTTTGAGATGCCACAAGGGTTGCCTCCACATCATTCGAAAGATCATCGCATATATTTGTTCTTTGAATGACAAAGCAAGTTCGGTTAATGTGAGACCTTATTGTTACCCGTATTTCCACAAATCAGAGATTGAGAAGATGGTCCAAGAGATGCTAGATCAAGGTTTAATAAGACCAAGACAAAGCCCATTATCTTCACCAGTGCTTCTTGTGCGCAAGAAGGATGGCTCATATCGGTTTTGTGTGGATTACCGAGCCCTTAATGTGGTAGCAATAAAGGATAAATTTCCGATCCCTACCATGGATGAATTATTAGACGAAGTGGAGGCTGCAAATTGTTTCACCAAGTTGGACCTTCGAGCCAGGTATCACCAAATACGGATGCATCCAAGGGATATTGCCAAAACTGCATTTAGAGTCGTCATTGGTCATTATGAGTTTGTGGTAATGCCCTTCGGGCTTACCAATACCCCATCTACTTTTCAAGCTACCATGAACCAGATTTTTGGGAAATTCCTGTGACATTTTTTGATCGTTTTCTTTGATGATATAATTGTCTATAGTTCTTCTATTAAGACACGTGTTGAGCATTTGACTATGGTGATGGTTTGTTTGAAATATCATCATTTTTTATTAAACTATCAAAATGCACTTTTTGTTCGACTTTGGTAGATTATTTGGGGCGCATTGTTTCAGCAAGAGAACTCAACACAGACCCAAAAAAATTAGAGGCTATGAACCTAGGCCGTCCCCAGAAAATGGGAAACAGTTGCGGGGATTTTTGGGTCCTATGGGATACTTCGTAGATTTGTTAAAGGGTATGCTTCAATAGCTTCCCTGTTAACCGATTTATTATGCAAGGAATCTTTTGTGTGGACTGCCCAGGCACAAATGGCGTTTGAAGATTTAAAAAAAGCCATGATTAGAGCTCATGTTCTCAAATTGTCGGATTTCAAGGATGAGTTCATTGTAGAAACAGATGCTTCGGGTGTTGGAATAGGTGAGGTGCTGGTGCAAAAGGGGCATCCTCTGTCATATTTCAGCAAGAAATTAGATAAATGAATGAGGGTTGCATCGGCTTATATTCGTGAATTACACGCAATTGTTGAAACTATGCGCAAGTGGCAACAATATTTATTGGGGCGCCCATTTGTGGTACGAACCAACCACTGGAGCATTAAGGAGTTATTTCAGCAAGTTATTTACACGCCGGAGCAGCAAATATTCATACAAAAGCTTCTTGGCTATGATTTTAAAATAGAATATAAGCTGGGGCGCATAAACACCTTTGCGAATGCATTATCCAGAATCCCAGAAGTCGAAGGGGAGCCAATTATTCAGAACTTTGATCTTTTGGTGCACAAATAGCAAAATTTTACAAATATTGCAAACGGGAAATGAGTCAGACCCGGGGTTAATTCCTCTGCCTATAAATTCATTTAAGGCCAACTCATTTATGCAGTCGATTATTTTTTTTTCCCGACTCTTTTGTGAGTATATCCTCCTTTTTTCCTCCTTTTCTTCTTTTATCCCCACATCCAATATGCACACCATTATCTAACTTCTCGATATCCTCATATTCAACCTTATTCAATCCGTTACTCAATGCTATACGGTCAAGCTTAGGATAACATATATATCAAATTACGGCTTGAATTGTGGCTATCAAAAAATCAGGCAAGAGGCTTAAATTGGCTAACTAGGGAAATTAAAGGTCATTAGGTAGGCAAAAGGCTTAACAAAAATGGCCTAAAATCATCTTCATAAATTGCATACAACATGTGACTTTGACAGAGATACCAAAGCAAGTTCTAGAATTCATATCAACATGAATGACACACTCAATCAACAACAAGATTGCATATAATGAAAGCAGTAAAGACTCAAAAAGCTCACAGGCTTGCAATTGCATAATTTAAAGCATATCAACCATGATTTCAATATTCACATGATCCATATCATCTATTCTCAACCCGGTCAACTCACGCTTAACACCTAATTCAAAACAACATAAATTGTTCAACACATGCTCTCAAGATCACAACAAGCACACAATAGCGGTCAACTCACTCCCTAAAAACCTAAGAAAGCAGTAAATATGCTAAAGCAATAAACGTGCTAAAATAAAAAATAAGCATCTAATGCAATGCAACCTATATGCTCTACATGCAACTATATGAATGCAAAAAATGCCACAACCTTCAATCAAAATACTACCTCTCCCCCCCCCCAAACTTGAATGAAATTATAGCGCATAGAAGAGAAGATAGAATTTCAAAGAAAAGTGTGGAATGGATCTGTCTCACTGTGGGGGTGGCGGCGGAAAGTGGCCCTGGGAGATGTGCCACATTTGTACTTGATGCATCATCTGCAACATCTCCAATTCCTGCTGCTCCTAGGCCTGATACCTCTTCTCTTGCTCCGTTCGGAAAGTACGTAACTCATCCTGGTGATGCCAGAAATCATCCTGGTACTGTCGGAAATCATCCTGGTGCTGCCTGAAATCGTCCCGGTGTTGTCGCATGCTCTCCTCAAGAGCAAACAGTCTGTCCTGGTAAGTTTGTCCCCCACGCTCCTCACCTTGGTGAGAGCTTTCCAGAATGTCGGGCCTCCCTTGTTGGAACCCCTGCTCGAAACCCTCCTGCTGGGAACCCAGCTCAAAACCTCGCTCTTGCCGATCATACTCCATCGCCTCTATTGCCAATTCCTCCTCATCGGGAAACTCGGCTACCCTCCTCCTTTTCCTTGCAGTCATGACTTCCATGACTCTGATATGCGCCTCAGAGTTCATGAGCCAATTAAGTTCATTGTCAACCACAGACGTGAGCTGCGGGTTAGGAAGTGGGAAGGCAGGTCCAACCCTTTGTTGGAAGCATAGTATGTTCTCTTCGTCTATTATTATTTTCATTTGGCGAAGGGCATTCATGTTTATACTCCGACTGCCCGCTATGGGCTCCATTCTTCTCAAGTCGACATGAAAATGTCGAGCAATGGGGGTTAGCTCCCACAATCAGTATCGTCCCTGCGGTTTGCTCGGAAACACACACGGCGTGTTCCACAAAGTGGGCCGCCATGTTGTAGGGGGTACGTGATAGCATACACCATAGTAGGTATAGCTCCCGAGCTTGCATACCTCCATTATTATGTCGGGTGTAAATGGAGTGAGATGTGACCTTTTGGATGTAGCGGAAGATGGGGTCTCGGAGTGATGAGGCCTTAGATGAGTGCGCCTCATATAGTGTTGCGCCGGTTTCTGGTGTTTGAACCAACAAATGCCAAAATTCCTACGGGCTATAGTTCGCTGCTGGCCGATAAGGGGCGTTAGAAGGTACCCCAAAAATCTCATTGAGTTGGGCGATAGAGACATGCCTCCACTCATTTCCCAGTCGAAAATGGATCGACTGGGGCTCGTTGTTCGCTCTCGTTTCAGTAATGTCCAGTGTGCTTAGGAACTTGAGTGCTAGCATTTTATACGTCGGCCACCGCCCTTGCATGAACGCAGTCCCCCCAACCCATTCGAACATCTGCCAAACCTCATCGTGTATCCCAAGAGCTTGGGTACACTCATCGTCGGCATATCTCATTGGCGTAAAAGAACGAGTGATGAACCTATTCCAGCACTCTAGTTCATCGGCCTCAGTCAGCAGAAGTCCATAAACCTCAGGGCTATCTGGATGTACCTCCCGCCATAAGGCAACGGCCCCCCTCGCCATAAGTTCTTACCGGAATTCTCGAAAATTAGGGAAGAGATGAATTTGAAACCCTAGGCTCCTTTTTCACACAAAATGTTTCTCCAAGTCAAGTTTGAGACTCCAATTCGTGTGTGAGTAGTTTGGGTATTGAATGTGCAGTGAAATTTCAAGTGTAATCTTCGAATATTTTGTGAGGGAGGGGAGCTTGTGTGTGCTTCGTGCGCAAGGGTGTTTAAAAGTGTGATAAGAACCCGACTGCTTCTTGCTTTCTTAATGTTGCTTCTATCGAAAGGTGCACGGGCCACGCGCCACCCGCACGGGCTGCCCGTGCGGGGTGCCGCAAGTTCAAACCAAAATCTTGGAATCCGCACGGGCCATGCTCCTAGCGCATGGGCTGCCCGTGTGGGGTGCCGTGAATTCAATCTCAAATCCTGGTGCATGCACGGGCCGTGAGCATGGCGCAGGTCCTGCCCGTGCGGGGTGCCGCACCAAACTTCGAAATTTCCCCTCTTTTTTTTTTTTTGGGGAAAGCAAAAAAAAAATCCTAACTTGTGAAAGCATAAAAACCCTAACTTAGAAAGGAAAATAAGAAAAAAAAACATGGGAAGAAATAAAACAGCAAACCGTTGGGTTGTCTCCCAACAAGCGCTAAATTTAACGTCTATAGCTACGCATGTTCACTCGATCACGGTTCTAGCAAAGTGAGGCGTGTCACCTCTTCCTTTTGGTCTCTATGAAGGTAGTACTTGATCCTCTGACCATTTACCATAAACGTCTCCCCATCCCGGCTCAACAATTCCACTATTCCTGGAGGATTTAACACTTTCTTAATAACAAAACGGACCCGACCACCGAGACTTGAGTTTTCCGGGAAAGAGTTTAAGACGCGAGTTAAACAAAAGGACTTGTTCACCCGGTAAAAACTCGCTCTTCTTTATCATTCAGTCATGCCATCTCTTTGTGCGTTCCTTGTAAATCCGGGAATTCTCATAGGCTTCATCTCGGAACTCCTCCATCTCATTCAAATGTAAGAGCCTCTTCTCGCCCGTTGCTTGGAAGTCAAAATTTAACTTCTTCACAGCCCAAAACGCCTTGTGCTCTAATTCCACGGGCAAATGGCATGATTTCCCGAATACTAACTGATAAGGCGATGTGCCCAATGGTGTCTTGTACGCAGTCCGATATGCCCATAATGCATCATCTAACTTCATAGCCCAATCCTTGCGATTTATATTTACTATCTTCTCTAAGATATAGTTAATTTCGCTATTGGCTACCTCTGCTTGCCCGTTTGCTTGCGGATGGTATGCTAATGCCACTTTATGCTTGACCCCGTATTTCGCAAGTAAAGTGCTCATCAATTTATTCACAAAGTGCTCATCAATATGTTTTTCTTTAGGAATTTGAACACTACTCGCGCATCATTTGTTTGTGCCGGAATCGTCTCAACCCATCGAGATACGTACTCCACTGCAAGTAGAATGTACTGATAACCTGAAAAAGATGTAAAGGGACCCATAAAGTCAATCCCCCACACATCAAAGAGCTCGACTTCCATCACATTGGTCATAGGCATCTCATGTCGTCTCGGGTTGTTCCCCATCCGCTGGCATCTATCACACTGCTGCACATATAAATAGCAATCATTAGACAAAGTAGGCTAGTATAAACCACTCTGCAATACCTTTGTCGCAGTGCGTGTCAGACCGAAGTGTCCCCCGGAAGGTGAAGAATGGCACTATTGTAGAACTCCCTCCCACTCTTCTTGAGGCACACATCGTCGGATGATAGTGTCTGCGCACCTCTTAAAGAGCAAGGGGTCATCCCACATGTAGAACTTGACATCATGGAGGAACTTCTTCTTTTGATAGGAAGACAAATCCGGAGGCATGACTCCCGCCACCAAGTAATTCAGAAAATCAGCATACCATGGGAATTTAGCCTCTAACATTAGGAGTTGCTCATCGGGGAACTCCTCCTTGATTACATCTGTGCCCTCTTTCTCATCCTTCCTGTACTCCAACCTGGACAAGTGGTCTGCTACCACATTCTCACAACCTTTCCTATCTCGGATTTCCACATCAAACTTCTGCAATAAAAGAATCCACCGAATCAGTCTCAGTTTGGCATCCTTCTTGTCGAATAGGTATTTGATCGCCGCATGGTCTGTGTGGACTATCGTCTTAGTTCCAATCAAGTAAGATCGGAACTTATTGAACGCAAAAGTAATTGCCAACATTTCTTTCTCCATGGTGGTATAGTTTTGATGAGCACTGTCTAAAGTTCTGCTCGCATAGTAGATGGCTCTGAACAACTTGTCCCTTTTCTGACCCAGAACAGCCCCAACTGCAAAGTCACTGGCATCGCACATCTGCTCGAAGGGCTGACTCCAATACAAAACTACAAGAATTGGTGTTGCCACCAAAGCCTTCTTCAGAATCTCAAATGCCTACAAACAATCATCGGAAAAATTGAAAGCAGTATCATTTTCTAATAACTGACTCAAAGATTTAGTGATTTTAGAAAAGTCACGAATGAACCTTTTGTAGAATCCGGCGTGCCCCAAAAAGGTTCTAATGGCCTCCTCGTTTGTTGGAGGTGGGAGTTTCTCGATTGCAACAATCTCCGCTCTGTCCACTTCTAAACCTGCAAAAGAAACTCGGTAGCCTAATACAATGCCATCTTGTACCATGAAATGACACTTCTCCCAATTCAAAACAAGGTTAGCTTCCTCGCATCTCTGCAACACTAGAGAAAGATTATCCAAGCAATGATCAAAAGAATCTCCAAACACAGAAAAATCATCCATGAATACCTCCATTATTTTCTCAATAAAATCATGAAATATAGACATCATGCATCGCCAAAAAATCGCGGGTGCATTACATAGTCTGAATGGCATTCTGCGAAATGCAAACGTACCATAGGGACATGTAAATGTCGTCTTCTCTTGGTCTTCAGGTGCAATCATGATCTGGTTGTACCCGAAATAACCATCGAGAAAACAATAATAATCATATCCCACCAAGCGATCTAACATCATATCAATAAAGAGGAGGGGAAAGTGATCTTTACGAGTGGCATCATTCAACTTCCTATAATCAATGCATATATGCCATCCAGTAACTATCCTAGTCGCAATAAGCTCATCACTTTCGTTTCTAACTACAGTCATTCCCCCTTTCTTTGGTACCACTTGTACCGGACTTACCCAAGAACTATCAGAAATAGCATATATGATTCCAGCATCTAACCATTTTAAAACCTCTTTTCTAACGACCTCTTGAATTATAGGGTTCAATCTTCTTTGATTCTACACTAAAGGTTTACAGACATCTTTCATTATAATTTTATGCATTACAATCGATGGACTTATGCCTTTTAAATCAGAAATTGACCAACCTATCGCAAACTTATGTTTTCTCAACACCCTAAGAAATTTATCAAGTTGAACTGAAGTTAAAAGGGATGATACGATTACCGGATTCGTGTTATTTGCTCCAAGAAATGCGTATTTGAGATGCTCGGGCAAGGGTTTGAGTTCTGGGTTTGAAATGGGTTCTTCGGGTTGACGACGTCTCTTTTTGCTCAGGCGCCGCACGCGCCGGCGCTTCTTATTTCTTCCTTTGCTTCGACCCCATGCACGACCTGAGCACGGGCCGTGCGCTCTTCAGGTTTCTCATCCTCCTCTTCGGCCATGCGCACGACCAGGGCATGCTCCAAAGCACGGGTCATGCGCCCCTGCAGAACTAACTCCCGCACGTTTTTCTTTGTGTGCGTGCCTCTTGCGCTTCTCGGTAGCTCCTGCATATTATCTAAAGCACAAACACAGTCATACAAGTCTCGATTATCAAAATCAATCATCATGTTTGATGTTGAACACGAATGTGTCAAACCAAACTCTAAATCATCCTTAAATAATGTATGATCCGCATATTCATCAATGCAAGACTCAACTACGTCTATGAAACTACAGTTCTCAACACCATCATGAAATTGTAGTGCCTTATAGATAGTAAATAACACATGCTCATCATTAACCCGTAATGTGAGTTCTCCCTTTTGCACATCTATCAAGGCCTTCCCGGTAGATAGGAATAGACGCCCAAGTATCAAAGGGACGTCTTTGTCCTCCTCCATATCCAGCACCAAAAAATCCATAGGGAATATGAATTTATCGACTTTGACAAGCACATCCTCGATGATTCCCTTCGGGTACGTGAGTGATCGGTCCGCAAGTTGTAAGGTGATCGTAGATGGCTTCACCTCTCCTAATCCAAGTTGCCTGAAAATGGACAAGGGCATCAAGTTAATGCTTGCTCCTAAATCACAAAGTGCTTTCTTAAAGAAAACATCACCAATAGCACAAAGGATAGTGAAACTCCCCGAATCTTTCATTTTCTGTGGTATTTTCCTCTGGATTATCGCACTGCACTCTTCTGTCAGATTGACTGTCTCGAAACCAGTCATCTTTCTTTTCTTTGACATAACATCCTTCAAACATTTAGCGTAATTGGGCATTTGCTCCAATGCGTCTGCGAAAGGTATGTTAATATGCAGTTTCTTAAATATATCCAAAAATTTCGCAAATTGCGCATCTAGCTTTTTCTTTTGAAAATGTTGGGGAAAAGGAATGGGAATAATAAGTTTAGAAATATCAGGGTTCGAGGAAGATTTAAGCTTCTCAGCCCCTTTTTGTTCAGCAAGATGGTCCTCAACTCCTTCTTCGGCCTCAACATCGCCATTTGCTTCAGTTTCCGCGTCTCCCGGAACAACAGTCGATGCCCCTGAAGGACGCACGACCTGGCCGTGCGGTGGCGCACGGGCCGTGCTCCCCTGCGTCTGTTCAATATTTTCAATTATTTTCGGCCCCTCATATTCTGTTCCACTCCTCAGACGAATGGATTTACACTGCTCCTTTGGATTAACCTCAGTGTTGCTCGGAAATTGGCCTTTCTGATGCCTCCCCCCAACAATCATAGCTAATTGGCCATTTGGGTTTCAAGATTTTTCATTTGGGACCCAATAGTGTTGGCCAATTGCGTGACATGGTTTTCAATTTTATCCAGCTTTGCCTCATCCTTATTGAATCGGTTCCTCGTCTCATTCATAAACGAGGTGAAAATTTCCTCCATAGATGGCTTAGCCTAGCATAATGACACCATTTGTCACATTAAACCCCGGGGTGGTTGCAACACATTCTTCGTGTTTGCATAAGAGAAGTTCGCGTGGTTCCTCAAACCCGGATGGTAATGAGTGGGAGTCTGATTGTTCCGGAAATTGTTGAAATTCCGGTTATTAAAATAATTTGCTTCCTCCATTGGATCTAGAGGAATTCCCCCATTACTTGCACCCGCGTTCCATCAGTCACCTTCGTCAATGCACTCAGTTGATTTGTCAATGCAGTCATCTGAGCTGTCAATTCCTTAATTGGGTCTGAATCAGTGACTTCGGCTACCCTTTTCACATTAGTTCTCTCGGAGGTCCACTGATAGCTATTCATTGCCATCTCTTCGAGCAAGTTGAATGCATCATCTGGGAATCTTGCAAGTAAAGCACCTTCTGCTGCGGCATCTACAAACGACCTAGTTTGTCCCATCAACCCATTGTAAAAGAAGCAAAGCTACTGATCCTCTGGAAATCTGTGTTGCGGGCACCTCCTCAATAAATCCCAGAATCTCTCCCAGGCCTCATACATTGGCTCAGAATCGAACTGCCTGAACTGCGTGATCTCACTTTTGAGCTGTAGTGTCTTACTTGGTGGGAAGTATTTAAACAAGAACCTCTGACTCAGCTCATCCCAGGTATTCACACTCCCCTGAGTTAGGGTGCCTAGCCAGTTTCTAGCCTTATCCCTTAAAGAGAAAAGGAATAGGCGCAGACGTATAGCATCATCAGTCACCCCATTCATCTTGACAGTGTTGCAAATATGCATGAAGTTCGCAAGATGAGAATTAGGATCCTCAGACGGGAAACCCCAAACGATTCTCACACCATCGAGATCGGTGTTGGCTTCACTCAAAGTTATTCGCATTAATTGGGACATTGGCAATTCCACCATAGTTGCGATTGGTCTGTTGGCGAAAGTAATCGCGAATCGCTTACTGCTGGACTGTCGGAACCTCTGGTACTGGTAACTCATTAATGACCCTGTTGGTCCCATTGTTACCTCCGTTGTTGCCTCCGTTATTTCCCCCGTTGTTATCTTCCACGTCCGCCACAGCCTGTCCTTGTTGTCTTTATGCCCGTCTAGTAGCCGCACTAATTCTCCTAGCAAAAGCCTCAACCTCCGGTATGAACGGTGCTAATTCTCCTTGCTTCGAGCGAGTGTTCATGCACTACCTGAACCAACTAAAGAAAACAAGTCAAACACAGTAGGAGTAAAATTAAACAACCAATAAAAGAAAAGAAAAAAAATGTCTAAATTAATAATAGTTCTATTTATCAAAATATTAGTTCTTCTCTTTCTGATAACAACTGGGACAGCTAGGACGAGAGCTTGAGCAGACGTCTTTTCCTCAGGGACACTTTCAGTTGTCTCCCCCTCATAAACACCTTTTTTCTTGGAATGGGCCTTTTTCTGGGCAGCTGATAAGTTACCTTTGAATAGTCTTTTTGTTCATGTGGAATGCTTTCCCTTTTCTAAATGGCACTCCCCAATGTCTATGCCATAGCCAAGGGTGTTCTTGAATTTTCCATCAGCTAGCTCCACATTTTGAACATTTTGACACAACTTGTCAAAAATGTACTCACTCCAATTGATGTCCAACTCTTCCATTGTGGGTGCCATTACAGTGAGTTTTGTCTGAGATAGCTGATTATAAGAGCCAAATTTTATGTCGATGCACTTCGCCACCACATCCACCAATTTATGGTACTTTTCCTTGATCACGGTCTTAGTAGCTGAAGGATTCAGCTTACCAGCTACTTCGTCATTTGCAATGTCCTTCCATATCTTCATGAAATTTAACTTGTAATCTTTCAGTTCAGTGAGTCTGCTGCTGGGAAGGTGAAGCAGCTCGGTTATATTTTTGGCAGCTAACTTGATATCTTTTCCATTCATAGACGAATGGATACCATCATCGTGAACGGAGGCGTTCACGTAGAACAAATCAAGATGTGAGTGAGTATGCTCTAGAGAGCCTGTAAATTCGCACATCTTGGACTTCTCCAACGCTTAGGCTTCCTCGGCAGCTCTCTCCTTTTCTTTCTCTTTCAAGATGCGGAGGATATCCATGCAGTTGTTTTCATCAAGGGCGGATCGACATTTGCAACACCAAGAAATTGGAGCAACTCTTCTTCTTCTTCTATGAACTCGGGCGGAGTGGTCACTTTTGAGTGATCCAATTTCCATGCTCTCCATTCTCAGGACGTGAATATCCGGATAAACGGAGAATACATGATCACATCATCATCATCATCTTCACCTTCACCTCCAGTTTCCGGAATGGGAGGTAAGAGACCTTGCTCATCTTCAGATGCATCAGCATCAGTTACAGGCGGGGGAGACAATCTTCTCGATAGTAGGCTCAGTTGTCTCAGCTGCTTCACTTTCCTCAGTTGTCTTCCTCATAGCTGGGTCTTCGACTGATATCTGCTGATCACCATCAGTAGACTTTGCAGATGCATCAATAACTTCAGGAGACTGCGTTTCTTGATCACCAGCAGTCTCGGCTTCCTTCTCCAGCTGAGTAGCAAATTCAGCTGTCTTCTCAAGTTCAGATTGCCTGATCAACCTTCTTTTCCTTGAACGAACCAGAGGAACTACTGGTTCTGTTTCAGCAGATTCATCAGAGGTGGGGACTTGGGAACTCTTCTTAGAGGGAGCTGCCTTCCTCAACTTGGCAGTCCTCTTCTTCTTTACGACTGTAGAAGGGAGTGAGGGTTCCTTCTCATTCTCTACTATAGGGGCAGGAGTCTCGGCTGCTCGAGCAGGTGACTCGGCTGCAGGGGCAGGAGCTTTCTTGGGCTTGGCTGCAGGGGCATCTTTCTTCTTCGGAGGAGGGGTCTCAGCAGATTCTTCAGGTTCAGCTGATTCCCCCTCACTTGTATCAGCTTTCTTGGCATGTGCTCTCTTCTGGGCACCAGAAAAGGTTTGCCCTAAACATCTTCTTGTTTATGTGAAAGGGTTTGCCATGACGATGAGCAATGCCCTTCACCTCCTTGAGATGCCTAATCACAAGGCCATAGCCCAAGGAACATCCAAAGGACCCGTCCTTCTTGTAGGTCCTGTTCAGCACATTCTGGCAGAGTCTGCTATAAACAAACTCAGCCCAGTTAACCTTCTTTCCTTGCATGATCGCAGCCATCACGATCAGCTTAGTTTTGGACAGCTGATTGAAGCTTCCAAACTTCATGTCGACATATTTTGAGACGACGTCCATCAGCTTGTGATAGTCGTCCTTCAGCGAATCCTTCTTGGCTGTGAAAACCACTTTCGCAGACAACTGCTGGGGGGACACTTCATTCCAAACCGCGACTAAGTCGACATCCGCCTCCGAGATGTCCTTCAAGCCCTCTCACAACAAAAAGCGATTTTCAAAAGTCTTTTGCACTGAGTTTGATGACCTTGCTGTGGACGAAAGATTTAATTTCATCGTCCTGCACTTCTGCATTCACATAGAACATCGCTACCTCTTCAAGGTAGGTATGAGAGTATTCCATCGTCAGAAAAGCCTTTAGACCAGACTTCTCCAACATTTCAGCTATCTTCAGAACCAGGGTTTCATCAACACCCTGTTTAATCATCCCATCAAAATCCATTGAAGAACCGGTGTGGATTTGCTTTGAAAGCTTCACAAAATCATACTTTGGGGCCATTTTTAGAGGTTTTTACTGATCGAAAAACGAGAAACTTGCTTGGGAGAAGTTAGGGTTTCAGAGAGAAAAATGCTTCTTTGCTTGAAGATGAACAGTTCGCGTAAGGTGAGAGAAATGCAAAAGTATGTATATAAAGGTTATGACAGGACATATTTCGGATTTTGAAATTTTTGATCAAAATCAACGGCTAAGATTAAAACATCGAAACCGCATTTAATTTCCCGCATTAAATGCAGCATCATTTATATCCAATCATATGGCTTACTGTGCAGCTTTTACTGTGACCGTCATTATTACACTAACGTCATCCTTAAAAACATTCCCGCTCATTTAAAACGACTACGTTCTTGTCACTTAGCTCATAAATGATTCAGCTTATATCAAATGTGACTTAACTCTGCTTCTCTCTTCTTGTGAAGTAACTCAGCTGTCAGCTAACTCGATACAGCTGACTTCCCGATAAGACTGTTTCACTTGGTGAAGTGTGAAACTTGCTCTGCTTTGATTTTCTCATCTTCTTTCTCTGTTGATTGAGTCTTCTGAGTTTCAACTCAGCTCAATTAACCGTAACTCATTCTTGAACTCTTCAAATCTTGATTCACATAGAGGCTTTGTGAATATATCAGCTAACTGTTTATCAGTTGAGATGTATTAATTCCAAGGTGATGTCTTTCTTTTCAACATGATCTCTTATGAAATGATATCTGACATCAATGTGCTTTGTTCTTGAATGCAACACATGAATCTGAGTGATTGCAATAGCACTAGTGTTATCACACATTATTGGAATCTCTTTTTCTTCAATCTCATAGTCTCTCAGTTGTTGTCTCATCCATAAGACTTGGGCACAACAACTGCCCGCAGCTATGTACTCTACTTCAGCTGTGGATGTGGCTATTGAGTTTTGTTTCTTGCTAAACCAAGAAACCAATCTATTTTCGAGCATTTGACATGTACCTGAAGTACTCTTCCTGTCAACTCTACATCCAGCATAGTCTGAGTCTGAGTATCCAATCAGCTTGAATCTACCTTCCTTTGGATACCATAGGCCAACGTCTTGGCATCCCTTCAAATATCTTAGGATTCTCTTAGTTGCAGTCATGTGGCTCTCCTTTGGTGCATATTGAAATCTTGCACATACACCTACTGCAAAGGTGATGTCGCTCTTTGCCGTTAAAATAGAGCAATGATTCAATGAGAGCTCTATATCTGGTTTGATCTACAGCTTTGCCATCTGCATCCATGTCCATCTTGACTGATGTATTCATTGGAATTTTCACAGAAGACTTCTCTTCCATACCAAATTTCTTCATTAAATCTTTGGTATATTTTGACTGACTTATGAAGGTTCCATCCTTCAATTGCTTGACTTGAAGTCCTATGAAGAAAGTCAGCTCTCCCATCATGCTCATCTCAAATTTGCCTTGCATAAGGTTTGAGAACTTGTCACACAGCTCCTTATTTGTGGATCCAAAGATGATGTCATCCACATATATTTGAACAAGCATTATACTCTCTCCATCTTGGATTCTGAAGAGTGTTCTATCAACTTTGCCTTTGGTGAATCTATTGTCAGTTAGAAGTTGAGACAATGTATCATACCAAGCTCTTGGTGCTTGTTTCAGTCCATATAATGCTTTCTTGAGCTTATATACCTTATCTCCAATAGTTTTCTGCTCAAAACCTGGAGGTTGTTCAACATAGGCTTCCTCCTCTAACAATCCATTCAGAAATGCACTCTTCACATCCATTTGGTACACAGTGAAGTTCATATGTGCATCATAAGCAAGAAACATCCTTAGTGCTTCCAATCTTGCAACAAGAGCAAAGGTTTCATCAAAATTTGTACCCTCTTCTTGGCAATACCCTTTGGCTACCAATCTTGCTTTATTTCTTACAACAGATCCTTCCTCATTCATATTGTTTCTGAACACCCATTTTGTGCCAATAACATTTTGATGGGTTGGCCTCTGCACCAATTCCCATACTTTGTTTCTTTCAAACTGATTTAGGTCTCTTGCATGGCTTGAATCCAATGTGTGTCATCCAATGCTTGAGACACATCTTTAGGCTCTATCTGGGAAATAAAACAAGTGAACATAGCTTCATACTATGCTCTGAATCTGGTTTTTATGCCATCTCTAACATCTCCAATAACTAACTCTGGTGGATGGTCTCTCAGCCATCTCACATCAGGTTGAAGTAAGTCGATGGATTCAAAGTCTCATGACTAAGTTGTATTGAATGCTCTTTCATTTTCATTCAAAGAGACTTTCCAAATTGTCTTTGAGATTCAACTATCTCATCTTCATCCGGTTGATTGCTCTTACTTGACTTCAACATAAGGACTCTTCTGCATAGTTGGTTGATTCAGCTTATCAGCTAACCCTTCAATGTCTTCTCCA
Source organism: Rehmannia glutinosa (assembly GCA_016081115.2). Classification (NCBI taxonomy): domain Eukaryota; kingdom Viridiplantae; phylum Streptophyta; class Magnoliopsida; order Lamiales; family Orobanchaceae; genus Rehmannia; species Rehmannia glutinosa. Next base: position 36,804,195 of record CM071924.1, on the reverse strand, counting down.
TTTACATTAGGTTCATCAAAAACCACATGGATAGACTCTTCTGTAACCATAGTCCTCTTATTCAGCACTCTATAGGCTTTACTCTCAGCTGAGTATCCCAAGAAGATACCTTCATCAGCTTTAGCATCAAAAGCCTTCAAATTATCTTTGCCATTGTTATGGATGAAACTTACATCCAAATATCCTAAAGTACCCAACATTTGGCTTTCTCCCTGTCAAAATCTCATAAGGAGTCTTAGTCAATTGCCTGTTGATCATGCATCTATTTTGAGTATAGCATGTTGTGTTAATGGCTTCAGCCCAAAATCTCTTAGGCAATCCATCTTCAGCTAACATGGTCCTTGCAGCTTCCTTGAGAGTTTTGTTCCTTCTTTTAGCTACTCTATTCTGCTGTGGAGTTCTTGCTGTTGATAACTCATGAGAAATACCATTCTCAACACAATACTGAGTTATTGTCCCATTGACAAACTCAGTTCCTCTGTCAGATCTTATCTTTATAAAGGTTTGGCTCTTTTCATTTTGAACTATTTTCATTAGTTGTGGTAACTTTTGCAAAGTTTCCTTCTTTTTACACATGAAGATGGTCCATGTATACCTTGAATAATCATCTACTACCACAAGGGTGTATTTCTTTCCACTTATGCTGGCTGGCTCAACTGGACCAAATAGATCCATATACAACAGATGTAATATCCTTGTTGAAGAAGGACTTGGCTTGTCCTTGAATGAAGATTTTATTTTCTTTCCCATCTGGCATGCATCACATACACTCTCTTTCTCGTATACTGAGTTGGGCAATCCTTATACAAGATGACTTCTTGCAAGCTTGTTGATTGTCTTGAAATTCATATGACTCAGCTTCTTATGCCACAACCAACTTGATTCGGCTGTGCTCTTTGCTAGCAGACAAGTGCTTGGTGTAGCAGTAGACCAATCTACCACATACATATTTTTCTGTCTTGATCCTTGCAAAAGACTATTTCATTTGATTCAACATCTTTGATCTGGCACACTCCCATGTTGAATCCAACATTGGAGCCTTTATCACAGAGTTGGTTGATGCTTAACAAGTTGAAGTTGAGGCCTTCAACATAAGCAACATCTGTGATTTCCAGTCCATTCTTCTTGATAGATCATGTGCCTTTGATTTCCCCTGGAGCTTCATTTTCTCCAAATATGACTTTTGCACCTCTAATCTCCTTGAATCTTGACAGATTTTTCTTGTTTCATGTCATATGTCTGGAACAACCATTATCCATGTACCAGGTTTCTTGGCACTCAACTGTTCCTTGAACCAGCAATTAAGGAAATCAGTTTTTAGGTACCCATACTTGCATGGGTCCTGAGGGGTTAGTGCTATAAGATGATCCAACCAACCTATAGCTAAAGGACTTGACTCTAAGAGGTTGCCATCTATCAGTGCCATAATCATAGTGCATATTAGCAAATTGCTTGGGGGTTTTAGGTTCATACAGTTGTCTCTTTTATCTGCATGCATGTGTTTGTGTTTTAGCAATTGCTCTTTTGGGATAGTTGTGATGTTTCTGAGTGTAGTGCTTGGGTGTGTGTGTGTGTGCTGATAATAGCTCTTTTGCCTTTGGAACGACCTTTGCTGAGTTTTAGGTCTTTGCCATCTAGGCTTGTATTCCATTGGTGTTTGCTGATATTCACATTGTACCAATCAACTTGGTTTAGGTAGTTTCTACAATTCCCATCATGTGTGTTTTTCTGATGAAACTTCTGGGATTTTTGGTAGCTCTGTTTGCTTTTCACAGAGTATTTTCTATTTGGAGTTTGCTGAGGAACTCGACTGGATTTCTTCTCAGTTGTCCTCTCAGCATACTCAACTAGCTGTTTTCCTTTCCCTTTGTATCCAAGGCTAGTTTGTTTGTGATTGTGCTTTGGATTGAATGTGGGTTCAACATTTGGTGTTTTGGATTTTTGAGATGCTTCATTACTTGAAGATCTTTTTTCAAAAATCACTCTTGAGTTTGATTTGTGCACAAAGGAATTAAATCCTATGCATGTCTTATCTCCACATTCTTTTTGACTCATGAGTTCATCCAATGATTTGGATGCATTTGTAAATGAGGCAATCACATTTTTGAGATCTTTTTCCCTCTTTTCTATAGCAGCTAACTCTGCTATGATCTTGGCATTTTCAGCCTTTAGCTTAGTGTTCTCATCAGCTATGTGACTCAGAGTACTCAGCTCTTTAGTTAGTTGTGAGTTTTGGCTTTTAAGCTGGCTGTTTTCCTCATTTAGAAGTGTGTGTGAGGATTTAATGTGCTCAAAATCTTTAATCATTTTGCCTAATGAATCATAAAGATCTATTGGTGATGAAGTGTGTGTATCACAGTCACTATCACTAGAATAAGAATGAGATGAGTAGGGATGGCAATGGGGCGGGTCAAAACCCGCCTCCGCATTGAACCCGTCCCATTAAGGGTGGGTCTAAACCCGATCAAAGGGTCCGGGGCGGGTTTTGGACCCGCTTGCCTAAAACCCGCCGGGTCTGGGGCGGGTAACGGGTTTGATTGGACCCACCCCAGACCCGCCCCGCATATATACATTCCATAATTTTTTATAACAAAATATAGTTATTAATAATTTTTTTAATTTTTTTACATTATATTGGGAGTTGATATCTTGTTTTTTTTTAATTTTGAAAAAGTTTTTTTAGGGCTTTAATTTAGAAAGAGTTAAGAATTCAAATAAATTACTTTTTAAATCATGTTTAATTGAAATTATAACTAAACACGACAGATTAGGGGATTATAAATTCCATCTGTATAGAAATATCAAAGTTATATATATTAATTAAGTACATACTACTATTCAGTACAGTCAAAGTTACATATTTTGTTTTTCTTATTCTTAGATTGATTTTCATATATGTTCACTCATCACAAATATTTTCAGCAATAATCCCAAATTTAGTACTTTTAAACTGATGCATAAGAATCATGGCAGAGACATGAGTAAAACAGAAAATCAGGAAGTTGAAGTTTTCTGGCGGGTTTAGCGGGTTGGACCCGTCGGGTTACGGGTCCAAGGCGGGGTGAGGTGGGGCAGGTTTCCAGGCGGCGCGGGGCGGGTCCCCGGTCTGCAATGTTTTTGGCGGGGTGGGTCTCGGGTTTAGCCAAACCCGTCCCAGACCCGCCATGTTGCCATCCCTAGAGATGAGTAAGAGTATACCTCATCTTCTTGATCCTGTTGTTCTTGTTCTTTATCCATGAGGCAAATCAAAGCCTCTTCCTCAAAATCACTTGAGTAGTCTACTTCACTCTTGTCCGAGTCTCTCTTTCTTTGGACTTGGTATGTCTCGTGATCTCGGCTAACATGGCTTTTCTCTTTTCACGTCTTCTTTCCCAAGACTTTTCTTTCTTCCTCATTCCTATATTTGTTGATCGTGGTGGATAGGAAAGTCAATCGCAAATTGTCCTAGTTGTCTGCAGTTCCAACACAGGTTTTTAGATCTTTGATCGGCTCTTTCTGTTCTTGGATTATCGGCTCTCTAATATTCAACCCTTTGATGCTCGGCTCTCTTGGGTGGCCTATCTTCCCTTGATTTGGAAGGAGTTGAATGTCTCCCGGAGGTTTCACCCTTATTTCTTTTATAGTTCTTATTGAAGAACTTGTTGAATCTTTTGACCACCAGGGCAATTTCCTCCTGGTCTATGACTTCCTTTGGTTCAGCTCTCTTTCCATCACTAGTCATTAGTGCAGCTGTCTTAGGTACAGTTGTCTCCTCTTACTCTTTCCTTCTCAACTCAAACTCATAAGCTTTGAGGTCTGAGAATAGCTCATGGTTAGATGTTCTTGAGAGGTCCATTGAAAGTCTTAGGGCCATAGTCTACATTTTCCATTCAGCTGGGAGGCTCCTTAAGATCTTCATGCACATTTCCTTTTGTGTATATTCTTCCCAAGAGTGAAAAGCTCATTTGTGATTTCAAAGTGAATCTGCATCCAAATGATCCATGGTTTCACTGCAAGCATTTTGAAATTTTCAAATTTTTGAACAACAACAGACAGTTTATTTTCTTTAATTTGTTCTGATCCTTCATAAATTAAAGTTAGTTTATTCCAGATTTCTTTTGCAGATTTGCAAGATTTGACTTTATTGAACATGGCTTTGTCCAATGTCTTGTAGAGTATGTCCTTGGCTACATTGTCCAAGTTGTATCTCTTCCTATCTTCATTTGTCCACTCAGTCCTTGGTTTTTCAACCATGGCTGGTCTTGCTTCAAAGAATAAGCCTTTTTCTCCTTCAAATTGCAGGCTACTCTTCTTACAGTCGTGTTTACTTTTAGTATTTGCAGTGGCCCATCCTCTATCACAGGACACATTTCATCATGTAATGCAGATAGATGAGCCTGCATACGAATTTTCCAATCATCAAATTCTTCAACAGTGAACATAGGAATGCGTTTCAGATTTGCTTCCATGATAATAACTTTGCTTAAAATGAAAGATTTTGAAAATACAAGTGTTTGAAACCTTTTTGAAAAGACAGAGATCTAGTTCAGTAACCAGTGTGGAAGGCTCAATAACCAACCGCTCTGATACCACTTGTAGGTCCCAAGGGGTGTGAAGTAAGGTTTAGAAGATGGGGGGTTGAATAAACCTTACCAAATTTTTGATTTTAGTCCTTTTAAAGTTACAACAGAGTTGACTCAAACAGTTGTGTCCTTGAGGGACAGCTAAGTTGGTTATTCAGCTAAGTTAGCCACTCAACAGACTCGATAGAGTTGTTGATAGAATAACTCGGTTATTTAACCTAAACTTAACTTGGCTGGTTTGGGTTTATCAGCGGAAGACTTAACATCATTTGATTTGCTTTAGGTTTGTTTTTAACACTTGATTATTAGCACTTAGTTAATTATCAGTTGGATAGCAAGGTAACTCTAACAGCAGATATAATAAAAGTATGCAGGAAAGTAAGTGTGCTAAAAGTAAATGACACAAGTATTTTTATAGAGGTTCGAAGATGGGGCAATTCTTCTAATCCTCTCTTCTCCAACTCCTCGAGGAATCCACTAAGTAACAGATATGTTTACAAAGTGGTGAACAGTCTGGAGACAGCCTTGATCACACAGTTGGCTTCTCTTGCGACTAAGCTTCTTCACAGGGCAGCTACCTTGCTACTTTAGCTCACTTCTCAAGTCCTTGGATTTGATCACGAAGCCCTCCAAAAAACTTGATACTGGTTCGACCTTGAACCTTCCTACAATCCTGACTTGGAAAGTAGACCCCTTTTGATTCTTCAAAAGTTTCCTCTTCAACAGATTTGAAGTTGTCTTTCCTTCACAGCTTGCGTTGGATCGATTTTCTTCGAGTTTCAGGCTTGAGGAATTGCTTGAATGTTCTTGAGAATATTGCTGGTTAAATGCTTGAATAATGCTTGCTTGTTCGTGGTTTAGGTAACCTCTTCTCAGTAACTTCCTCAGCCTTTTATAGTGCACATTTGAAATTTTGCCCGTTGAAGAGATAGGCTAATTTCAAATGTAACTTTTTGTTCATTGGCTTGTCTTGTTGCAGTCCTTGATGTTGACATTTCCTCGTATTAAATGTCTTTGCAGCATTGCAGGTGCCTGACACAAGGTGCAGTGTTTCCCATTGGTTTATTCCTTTTGCACAATTCTGGGACTAACACTTTAGACCTGACAGCTTTGACATATTACTATATTTAGTAATATTCTTGACTTTAATCAACGCATCTAAGTCAGTTGTCTTGACTAGACTGCTGTCTTTACCCTAGGTGACTTGAGTCAGCTCCAGTCATTAGACAACTCAGCTGTCACTTCAACTTTGAGACATGGCTTCTTGAGTTGACTTGACTGACACTTCTCACAGTTGTTCCTCAGCTGACAATCCTTCAGTCGAGTCCTTGACTTCCTTCTTGGCCGTACTCAGCTGACACACAACAAAGTCTTCAATCTTGTCCGTAGTTGACTTCTTGTATTCCTTGGCATAGCTGACTTGACTCAGCTTTCTCAGCCCTATTTATTACAATACAAATTACAAGGAAAATGGGGTGCCAACTTCCTAGTTTAAGTTTTACATGGTATCATCAAAATCTACTCAATAAATTTCCTAACAATTGACGAGAAGGCTGTAATTTAACCAAAACTTGATCGCACACAAAAAATTGCAATTCAATTAGGTGTTTATTGGCCTGTTGTTCCATACATTGCTGAGCAGGTTGCAGGTTCTCCTTAAGAGTGCGCAATAATTCATCCATTTCTCGAAGAGCCACACATCGACGACTTGAACCTTTGATCGTCCTACTTGATAACTGGGAATAACAGGTGGTTTGTGTCCATACAAAACTTTATACGGCGACATCCCAATCCCATTGTGATGACTAGAATTATAATGAAATTCAGCCCATGGTATATCATCTTCACCCCATTATTTAGTTTCTCTTGAACATAACTGCGTAAATATTGTTCCAATACCCGGTTTATCATCTTGGTTTGCCCATCCATTTGGGAATGAGAAGAAGTGTTATGACGAAATTGTGTTCCACTTAGATCAAATAGATGCTTCCTAAATTGGCTTAGGAATAAGGGATCTTGATCAGAGACTATGGTGCGAGAAAACCCGTGATGTCGAATCACTATTTCGATGAATAGTTCAGGTGCCTAAATGGCCATGAAACAAGTGGGTAAAGTGCCAAAATGGGCGTCTTAACTCAACCTATCCACCATTACCATGATAACTGTCATTTCCTTTGATTACGACAACCCGACAATAAAGTCAAATGATAAATCCTCCCACACTTGTGATGGGATTGGTAAAGGCAAAAGTAATCTGGTGGGATGGGAAGTTGAGTACTTTGTTTGTTGGCAAATTAGGCACAATGCCACAAACTTCTCCACATCTTGTCGCATTTTTGCCCAATAAAAACACGTTGTCATTCGGGCTAACACTCGTTTAACCCGCATGGCCTGCCATCTTTGTGGAATGAAATTCTTCTAATAACTTAGCCTTTAGAAGAGACTGAGTTCCCAAAATCAAACGGTCTTGATACATCAATACCCCATCCTGAACCAAAAATCCTGTTGGTGCATTTGATTTGGACACCTGTTTGTGATATCGAATAGGATGTAAGGCGAAAGAGAGCAGAAAAAAAGGGAGAAAAGAAATGTGATAAGAATAAGAGGTAATTGGGGGTGCATATTCGATTTGAATGAGAATATTTGAGTGAGAAAGAGATGTGCTTACCAGTCTATACGCTTAAGTTTGAGTCACTTTCTCCATATTTCCCTACCTTAACCAAAGAGCCTTCATTACAACCAAAAGAAAAGTCCTTTCTGATTTATGAATTACATACAATCGAGTAGCGGAGATGTGAGACGATTTGCAGGCCTATGGTAATTCTTCAACATTGATATGATTTAAGCGAATACACGTCCCTTATTATTCTAGAGAGGAGAGTATACACTTTATCCGTGAGAGGCGTGATTTAAAGTATTCACCATGGTTTTAATTGACTTGTGCTCTATGTTATATATTCGAAGCTTGGTTGATTTGTTGCTTGACGTCTAGAGATAAACGATACGAATTGTGATGCGTTGTTCTTGATTTTCTCTTCATTACCCCATTTGTGTTTTGTCTTGTTTATAAAGCGTTGACCGGGACTATCAACAGTTTAAGTTTGGGGGTTTGATTGGTATGTGTTTTGCATGTATTTTGGGCTTAATTGTAGTTAGAATTAGTTGTGATGCATGCATTACTTAAGTGAAAAGGACTTTATTTCTGTTTTGTGGAAAAGGTATTATGCTTTGCTTGTTTTGTAGGAATTTGTTGATAATTGTAGCATTTCGGCGACAATTCAAAGCATTGCGATAAAGAATCGCCGATACTTGACGTAACGTACGAAGTTTGGAGTAGAATCGGGGAAAAATCAGAAAAATCGGCCAAGAAACAGAAGAAAACGAACAAGTATAAGTTCCAGCAGGTGCGCACGGGCAGGGCGTGTATCCCTATCACGACCCGTGCGCCAGCCAGGACTGATACTCGAGCTTCGGCACCACGCACGGACTGGTCATGCGTGGAGCGCACAACCCATTCGTCCTTCAGCAAAAGATGATTTTCTGCGGCACCTAGCGTGGGCTGGGCGTGCGCTAGGCGCACGGCCCGTGCGTCTGTGCGAGAAAAACACAGTTTGGCAGATTTTGAACTAGGTTTGGACCCGAATGAAGTACAAATAGAGACGGGGCAGCCACAAACAATAACACACTGACTTTTGCCCTAGAACAGAGAGAAAAGATCAATTTTCCACCAGAGAATTGGAGAGATCGATCAAAGCTACAACAATACGCTTGAGGATTGAAGATAGATCGAGAGATCATCGACGTCCCCGAGTCTTCGCATTCCATAGTATCTTTATTTTCAATTAGTTAGACATGAACATGAATAATTTGTCTATGAATTATTTGTTTTCTATGTCTGGCTAAACATCTTGTGATTCCCGGATTTGGGAGTAGGTTAATAGATACTTTTGTTTGATGATTAATTGCAATTGAAATTATTGTTTTCCAACCCTATTCGAGTACTTTGTTTTAATTCTTGTTTTATCAAAAAGCTATTAGATTAACTTGTTTTATTTATTGATTCATAATTCGAAAGATGAGTTTCAATACTAGATCTGTGAGTACTTGACATGAATATTTGCAAGATTGAGAAGTCTATGAATATTTGTGAGGATATTTAATCTTTTGTGCTTTTGGGAGTTGGATATCTCATGTTGAGTAGAGATGCTAGCATAGATATTCCAATCAATGTTTTTACATGCATCTCAAGAGTGAGGGTAAATTACTTTTGTGATTGTTCTATAGGGAAGAATATGTATAACTTTGGTTTGATTAATCTGATAATAAAAGGGGATATTAACTGAAACCATAACCTAGGAATCCATTCATCTCCTTGACCTTTTAATCAATCTTTACTTTGTCTTTTTATGCTAAATTCTTGTCTTAGTTTTACAAAACCAAATCACTCAATTCTGATCGTCTGGATAAAAATAAGGCTATTATAATCCCAATACTTAGTATATTAATTTATTAGTCCATGTGGATTCGACCTTGCTAACCCTATTCTATAAACTGCACCGTACACTTGCGGTGAAGCTAAAAAAAAGGCGAACCAAGCCTAATCTCCATAATGGTTCATCTTTTGCTTGCGCCATATTCCATTACTTATGAAAGGGTCGAACCATCATGTGAGGGTTGGGAACAAGGAAAGGAAGAGGTTGGCACACCAGCTTAGACCATCGAGAAAGAATAAGTCAGCTCGGTCATCGCCCCTTTTGTTTAACTCACGGGCAGCTATGAAAAAGAAAGAGGAGACCTTCAATCAATGCTTTCGGGCTAAGTCCTTCTGTGTAAAACTGGTACTTTCTATAGTTGATCAAGGCTGCTGCTTTCCTTTGCTAGTGAATCCGATCTTTGGCTTTATCGTGTTACTATTCAAAGAATGGACTCTGTTAGGGGTGATCTCTCTCTATCTTAAGTCACTATTTCTATCGCTCCGCTAACTTCCTTTAGGAAGTAAGTAAAAGTCCCATCGATTGAGTGTTGATGGAATGAATGGAATAAGGGCTGCTTTCAAACCTTCTATTGGGGCTCCCTTCAGACAATCTAAGGAACATGATTTCAAGCACTAGGCATAGGTGGTGGGGTTCCATGTAAGCGCCTTCCACTTAGATTGTTCATCGAGATCTAAGAAAGCCCATATTGAATCAAGAAGAGAGGCGAAGACAGGACTTTCTCTAGCTTTCGTTCTTGCACATACCCCATTCAGTTGATAACCAATTCGGTACATCGTTGCTTCTCTTTATAGAACTTGATATTGATCAGCTACCTTTGGGCATTACATTGATCCATATCTTTCGATCTTGTACCTGGTGATGTACTTCACACAAAGAGAGTCTCTAGGAACAACGAGAAAATATCTCATCCTTGTCTTCTAGATTAGTACTGCGCACCTCTTTGATCAGGATAAGTTTTCAAACCTCATGCAAGGGAAGTTTGAAATGAGCATGACGGGAGAGCTGACTTTCTTTCTAGGTCTTGAAGTCAAGCAAATTAAAGATGGAACCTTCATAAGTCAAACCAAGTATACCTGAGATTTCATGAAGAAATTTGGTATGGAAGAAAAGTCATCAGTGAAGATTCCCATGAATACATCAGTCAAGATGGATATGGATGCGGATATGACAAAGTCAGAGATCAAACCAGGTATCTGACCCTTATTGGATCATTGCTTTATTTGACTGCAAGTAGGCTAGACATCACCTTTGATGTAGGTGTATGTGCTAGATTTCAATCTGCACCAAAAGAGAGTCACATGACTGCAACCAAGAGAATCCTAAGGTATTTGAAGGGATGTCAGAAAGTTGGCTTAAGGCATCCAAAGGATGGAGGATTCAAGTTAGTTGGCTACTCAGACTATGATGGATTTAGAGTAGACAGGAAAAGTACATCAGGTACCTGTCAAATGCTTGAAATAGATCATTTTCTTGTTTCAACAAGAAACAAAATTCAATAGCTACATCCACGGATGAAGCAGTACATAGTTGCGGCGACTATTGTGCCCAAGTGCTATGGATGAGGCAACAGCTGAGAGATTATGATATAGAAGAAAAGGAGATTCCAATTATGTGTGATAACACAAGTGCTATTGCAATTACTCAAAATCCTGTATTGCATTCAAGAACTAAGCACATTGATGTGAGATATCATTTCATAAGAGATCATGTTGAAAATAAAGACATCATTTTGGAATACATATCAACTGATAAACAGTTAGCTAATATATTCATTAAGCCATTTTGTGAAGAGAGAAGCAGAGTTAAGTCACTTTTGGAAGATAGCTGAGTTATTTATGAGCTAAGTGACAAAACACAGTCGTTTTCTGCGAGCGGGAATATTTTTGGGCATTACGTCAGCGTAATTATGGTGTCAGTATAAAGCATGTACAAATTTAGCCTATGATTGGATATAAATGCTGATGCATTTAATGCGGGGAAAATAATGCGGTTTCAAGGTTTTGATCTAAACCGTTGATCGTGATCAACCTTTTCAAATTCTACAAATCATCCCCTCACATCCCATATATACCCAAAATCAAATTTCTCTCTCCTCACAATACATTTATCTCTCTCAAGCAAAGCCAAAAGTTCTCTTTCTGTAACCAAGAAAAAACCCTAGTTTGTATTGTGTTCAAAGTTTGAGTTCTCAAAATTCATTTTCTAAAATGGCTCCACCTTACGACTTTGTGAAGATGGCTAAGAAGATCCACTCCGATTCTATGGTGGATTTTGATGGTCTAGTGAAACAATGGGTTGACAAAGCCCTTGCTAAGAAGATAGCTGACAAACTGGAGAAATCTCTCCTCAAGGGATTTCTCACCATGGAGTTTTTGCACACGTACCTTGAAGAGGTAGCCATGTTTTACGAAACGCTAAGGTTCACGATGGCAAAATCGGGTCTTCGTCACATTAAAGAGATAAAGATTACTATTGCGATTTGGTTGCTCATTGCCACCTTCCTTCGAGTGGATCAAGGAGATTCTTTGAAAAAAATATCAACCTGGTGTAGCATGGAAGGAGATCGCCAAGCCGTAGTCATTGCTAAGGTCAAGCATACCACCAAGTCACTCATTAAGGACGACTATCATAAGTTGATGGATGTTGTGTCCAAGTGTGTGGACATGAAGTTTGGCGTTCAATCACCGTCTCGAACAAACGTGATCATGGCTGCTATTATGGAGGAAAAGAAGGTGAACTTGAGTTCATCGTCACCGATCTGCTTTATGTAATGAACAAAACAATTTCTGAAGATGGGTTGTTCGTTAGTTCGCTGGGGTAATGTATCCAACCAATATTTATATATATATATATATTAGAATCAAAATGAAGTTTATTCATTTATGAGAAGAAACTTACAACCTGATTACAACATCAAATGAAAAACAAGCATGCATGATCATAAATATATACAAATCAGAAACTACCAAAGAAATTGATATAGCCTCAGTCACGTATCGTCGATTAATGGCTCATCTGAACCTTATGAAAAAATCCCATATACTTGAAAACTACTTGCCTATCCTCCATAGGAGAATGATAAGAGAAAAAGAGGAAGAAAAAGGAGCAAAAGGGGCTACGGTTTTATCCATGTGTCGTTTTTTTTTTTTGAGAATGAAACCCATATCATTAGAATAAAATTAAGAGGAGGCTCCATCATCACCAAGTCCAATATGTGATGAGGAAGGACTCCCAAATGACTCTAATGGACCCAACAAAAAGCATGACGCGCTAGGTTATGCGCAACACAATTATCGGAGCGTCTAACCCAACTAAACGAAATAGAAACAAAACTAGAAAAAAGAGATTTAATATCATCAATGATGTTCCCCAGGTATGAAAAATCCGTCGACTCCTTGGATAGTGCTCTCCAAATGTTGATATTGTCTGTTTCCAGAATTACTCGATCAAATCCCCTGTCAATAGCCGCTTTAACACCTTCTCGACATGCCCACACTTTAGCCATTTCGACCATCATGACCTCCAGGATGAACTTCGCAAGTACTCCTCGAACCACTCCCCTTTCATCCCATATCACCATACCAAGCATCGTTCCTTGATCTGCTATGATTGAGGCATCACAGTTCACCTTCACAAAATGATGCGCGGGAGCTTCCCATGAGTCAGCTCCCAGATCTCTGTTTGTGGAGGGTGCAGATATTCTGCTTACATTTTGATGCTCAGTTAGACGTCGAGTTGCGAGATCAATACACCACATATGATTGGCTTCTTTTCACTGAAAATTCAATAAATTCCTACCATACCAAGCACTCCATAGTAACATGACAAAAAGATGGTGCGAGTCCCTATCCAACTTGTCCATGCACCACTCTATCCAGTCGGGGAGGGAACCCATTCCCTGGTGGTTTGAAATTTTCAGACGGATTGGGTTGATTTCCCAAAAGAAAGAGACCCATGGACAATCTCGAAGGGCATGCACTGTCGTTTCCTCCTCGAGACCACACCGACAACAAATTGGATCCACCCTTACACCTTTCTTCAATAATTCCTTTCTCACTGGAAGAATATTTTTGATACACTTCCAAAGGAAAATTTTAATTTTTGGGGGTAAGTCTAGCTTCCACATCCACCTCCACAACTTGATATTCCTCTCTGGTGTCGATGAAGAAGGAACGGATTGGTCCAGCAGTTCCTTTCCACATGGTAGCCAGATTGCACAGTGTATACGCCGTTTTCCGTATGGTGCCATATCAGTTTGTCAGCTTGACCCATCAAAAAAATAGGGATTTCTCGAATCGCTCTTACCTCCAGGGGGTTAAACATAGAATTTAATATTTCAAGATTCCAACTGGGATGATCATCATCCTTTAAGTGTCTAACCGTGAGGTCTTCAGTCCACTCTCCATGTGGGCTTGAAATTCGAAAATTTGGTAACTCCGCCACCCAAGGATCCTTCCAAACTTGCTCATGTCTAATTTGAATGCAAAATTTCCTCTGGATTTAGCCTTACTATTTTTCATAGAATGAAAGATTTCAAAAGCTAGTAACGCATTATCAGTGATGAGATGACCCGGACAAACTCAGACTGAGTATGACATATGAGACTCGGCAAAATAGATTCTAGTCTATTAGCAATGGTTTTTGTTACGAGTTTGAAAAGGATATTGCATAGACTAATGGGGCAAAAATCCGTAACAAGTTCGACTTTCTTTTTTTTTGGAATCAACGCTATGAATGTTTTATTCAAGGCCTTTGGGCTGGAACTACCATTAAGAATATCGAGAACAATATGCAAAACATCAGATTTAATGACAGACCAGAATTTGTGAAAAAATAAAGTAGGCATATCATCAGGTCCCGGGGCTTTGGTTGGGTGCATCTGCATTAGCGCTGCTGTAACCTCTGCCTCCGTGAATGGTTGTGCCAGGGTGTCGTTCATTTCTGTCGTCATTTTATTTTCAAGTGCATTTGGTGCTCGGGCCATATCCATATTAGGTTCAGAGGAGAATAGCTCATGATAGTAGCTCTGAAAAGCTGTCATAATATCCGCATCATCTTTCAATCCATTTATTAGAGTTGTCCCGAATTTTCTCGATCGTTTTTCTTTGCTTACGCTCAAAAGCAGTTTTATGAAAAAAGGCCGAATTTTTGTCACCATCCTTAATCCAGTTTGCCCGAGAATGCTGGTGCCACATTAATTCTTGTTTTTTTATAAAGATCATCCAGTCGATCCTCCAACCTTTTCCGAATCCTAAGATCTTCCATAGAGGGGAATGTCGTTGTAGTGAGCTGCAATTGTTTTTCACAAACAAGAATTTGGTTGTCAATATTCCCGAAGTGGTCCTTTCCCATGTCTTGAGCTCTTCACCACAGCGGGTTATTTTATTGGCGAGACCATCTGCTATATTTGAGTCGGCCTCCCCCGTCCAAGTGTGTCGCACTACCATCTTGCACGATTCATCCATGAGCCACATCGACTCAAATCGATAGATTTTTCACCATTTCCTTTTAGTTTGAGTCTGATGATTCGAGATACCATTCCAAACGATCCTCACCGGGCAGTAGTCCGAGGTGATCCGAGGTAAATGTAGTACCTTATGATTCGAGAATTGAAAAATCCATTCCATGTTCCCCTGGCATCGGTCTAACCTTTCTTTTATATTATTCTCTCTGCTTTGTTCGTTTGTCCAGGTGAAAGAAAAACCCTCATATCCCAAGTCTACAAGACGGCTTTCTTGAATGCACTCATTGAATGCTTCCATCTTGCATACCTCTTTCGGTCTCCCCCCAATCTTTTCAAAACTGTATATAATTTCGTTAAAATCCCCTAAATAAAGCCATCATCTTCCCTCGTTAGCATGCACCAATTCCTTCATTAGTAGCCATGTTTGGTATTTTAGATGATCCTCGGGCCAACCGTAGATCCCCGTTAATCTCCACTCTATATGTCCATCCGAAATTATTCCATCAATGTGGTGCATAGATGAGGAGCTAATTGTCACCTCATAGGAATCTCTCCATAACAGACAAAGGCCCCATCGACGTCCCCCGGAGGTAGAATCACAGTCGACAATAAATTTTCCATCCATTCCGATGTTTTGTAACAAGTCATCAAATTCTTCAGCACATAATTTTGTCTCCATCAAAAAGACAAAACTGGGATCTTCAGATCGGATCAAACGTTTAAGCGCTTTAACTGTCGGTAGGTTCCCAAGCCCCCGATAATTCCAACTTAGGCAACTCATTGTTCCCGGCGGGGTTGCGTCTTCGCAACCTCCGCCGATAGAACATTAGTGCTTGGTAACTCAAAAATTCTGAACTCCTTCTGTTTTTTGTTCTGACTTTGCAAACTGGCTCGCATCTTGCTGACTAAAAGAAGTGTTGGGTCTTTTTAAGGGTATTTGGTTATGCGAAGATGATGCAACGGGCTTTTATTTTAGATGGGACCAGGTCTTGGATTTTTTAGTGTTGGTGTGTGTTTTAGACGGCTGATGGGGTGTGATTGATGTATGCTGATTTAGTGGGGTTAGTTGTGGGTTTGGCGGTAGATTAGAGAGTGGTTTCGAGTTGGTGGGGGGTGTGGATTGTGTGGGTATGGGACAGTTTGGGACAGGTGGCGTGGGCTTTGGGATTGGTTTGAGTTGATTTTCGGGCTTTTGTAAGGGGTAGCTGATTGTATAGCTATGGGTGATATTGGTCGAGAGATGGTGTTTGAGTCGTGATGGGGGCCAAGGGATGGGTTAGTTAGGGGTTCATTGAGGTCAATATGAGGTTGTTGTGAATTTATGGGTGAAGTGGGTTCAGTATTAGTTAGAGTTTGGGGTGTCTTTGTTTGATTCTCATGTACCGGATAAGGGATAAGGATTGAAGGGAACAACTAATCCGAGTTCCAAGTGGTGACAGGGAAGGATCATTTGTCGCCACTTGTTCGGATAGATCATCATCGGACACATTGGGGTAGGTTGGGGGCTGTTTATTCGGTTTTGGTTGTGGGACTGGTATATGACGGGAATTTTGTGAAGAGGTTGGGGTTATGGAGGGGTTATCCTTTCCGAACAAATTCCGAATCGTGTTGGAGCTTGATTGGCCTGGGTTCTCGCGGGGTATGGTCGTACGTTTTAGTGGCGAGGCTTTCAACCACGGGCCATACTTCATGCTCGCCGCATCCATGCATTCGTTCCGATCGTACATTTCACAATTCCGACAGAAGTGACTAATGAGGCTGCAACAAAAGCAATATATGGGCAAAGCTTCATATTTTAGAGGTAGGGTTATCTGACTTCCATCAATCCAGACCGTAATGGTGCGCTGCAAGGGTTTGGTGATATCCATATGTACTTTGAAGCGAAGAAATTTCCCGAACATACCTTCCACGGAATGGTCCAATATCAGTAATTCCCCTATCCGTCCGACTAATATTTTCGCCACCGCGGGATACATGCACGCCACCAGTACGTCATACGCACGTACCCACAATGTTGCATGGTGAATATTAAATGTAGACGGCCGCTTCTCTTTTTTAAATCCGGCGCAAAGTGAAGGGCCCCTTCGAAGTGCCATGGTTGATTATCGAGAACCCAATCCATATCCTCCTTGCGACCAAATCGGAACAGGATTAGTTTGTCTCCCCATTCTCTAGCGGTTATCTCAACCTTTACTTTCCACGCCTTCTTCATGATGTCGATGAGATAAAATAATTTCCAGCTTTTATCTGTGTATAGTTTCTGTAACGCCCCACTTTTATAAAGAGTTTTTGATGCGTTACTAAAATAAAGAATACATTTAATTGATTTTTTTTAAAAAAAAAACTTAATATAATAAGAAAGTATATTTTAATGCAAACGAATAAAACATAACTCAAAAAAAATGGAACTATTTTATTAATAAATCCAAAAATCCATCACACTTTCGCTGTGCTACTCTGATTTTATAAAACATAGTCTAATAATAAAAATTTCGCTGCGCCGCTTACCTTTTTTTATTTTAAAATAAAATATATAGCTCGAGCGGAAGCACTAATGAAGTTTAAAATAAATTACTAAAAATAATTCTGAAATAAGCAACCTAAGAGTATTAGCTAAGATTAAAAATAAATATTAATATTACTATAATAAATTAAGAGATAGTACATCGCATTCGTTTGAATTTGAAAACCAGTCAACAAATCAAAAGTTACATAACCAAAGTGTAAAGTCTTGGCTATCCCAAAGATCGGGCAAAATAGATCCACCTATTTAATCTGAAAATAGTTTGAATAACAGGGATGAGTAACACATACTCAGTAGGGATTGTAATTCTCCAAATTAAATATAAAATTGCATAATTTAATGAATTTGAGCACATATACATTTCTATTGGCCGAAGCCTCACATATACTTTCCCATTGGCAAGCCACACATATACTTTGCCATCATTGGGCCTCAAGCCTCACATATTCTTTCCCATTGGCGAAGCCACACATATACTTTCCATTGGCCGAAGCCACACATATACTTTGCCATTGGCGTCAAGCCTCACATATACTTTGCCATTGGTCAAGCCACACATATACTTTGCCATTGGTTGGCAAGCCACACATATATTTTCCCGTTGGTGAAGCCACACATATACTTTGCCATTGGCCGAAGCCTCACATATACTTTGCCATTGGCCGAATCCACACATATACTTTGCCATTGGCCGAAGCCACACATATACTTTGCCATTTGGCCGAAGCCATACTTTGCCATTGGCCGAAGCCTACTTTGCCATTTAACACAAATAATCATAGAATATTTTACGTATAATATTCACGTCAAATTCAACTATTAAAATCACATTTGCAAGTAAATAATTCATGAAATCATGTATATAAATATTTAATAAGGACACTTAAATTAACACTTAAAAAGTATAAAGAAAAACCCCTACCTCAATACAAAGTTCGTGAACTTGAAAATATGCAAGTGTTTGAGCTTGACATCCTAGAACCTGTAATACTCGTTTCCTCCACATGAAAAATAATTAACTTAATAAATTGCTTTGGCAATTAGGATTGAGATTAATATAAAAAGAAAAAATAGGAATAAGTTGAATTAAGGTCAAAATCCCCAAATCCAATCAACATTAGGCTTGGTCAAAACTAGTCGACTCGGTAAAATCAGGTTAAGGGCTATTTTGTGAAATCAAAAATTTAATTGGGATAAAATTGAAGTTTATGAAAAAGGTGAGGTTAAATCCCTAAATAATAGAGAAAAAGAGGTTATTTTTGATAGGTTAGAAATCTGAAATGGGTAAGTTTGTAGTTTCTGAAAATGCTTAAATCCTAAAATAATAAAACTTTCCAAGTCAAATGAAGTTCCCAATTCCTCTTTCAGTTGAAAATTCCCAAAACCCCAAATCCATGAAATACTAAAATGAAGTCATCTTTTCTTCTTAAATTGCAAAACTCCTACTCTTTGTTCCCGACAACCCACCCACTGATCCTTCTCTTTTTCTGTTTTTGTTTTTTTTATATCTAGACTCCTTTCACGCATCACACAACACCCGTACTTCCACACACCAAAGTGACGGGCGAGCGGCGGCGAGGTAGGCGGGCGACCTGGCGGATGACACGGTGTCGGTTGAGTGGAATAACTGGGTTTTGAGTATAAGTAGTCTACGGGCTTTTGGGTTTACTCGAGGGATTTCGACGGTGGGTACTTGGATCGGCGGCGGAGGTGCGAGGTTGCTCAGCCGCTACTCCTTTTTTCTTCTTTTTTTATAGGCTGAAACTATAATTGGTTGTTTATTGGTTGGGTTGAAATGCTTTGGTGGTTTCCGGCAGTTGTTGGTAACTTGGACCGTGGGTCTAGAACTGAGTTGTTTTGATTTGGTATTTGTTGAATAAATGGTATGAGTTTTGATAGAAATATGAAAAATTACTTAATGTTTACCATTGGAAGTGAGATGTGATATTGCAGAGAGCCTGAGAACGTGAGAATATTGTGGGATTGATGTTTTTTGAAAAACTGTATGATTGTTAAGAATAGAGATTTCTGTGAATATAGGCTTGAGAGAAAACTGAGATTGTGGGATTGAGCCGAGATTTTTCTGTTAAAACCTCAGGGAACGTGAGTAGTAGGGATCGTGTCTAGATAAAACTGAATTCCTAGAATATCTGTACATATGTATCTATATAGCTTTTGGAAAAAACTGATTTGAGAGAAAAGAATATTTGATTTATCTGCAAATATGAGAATGCTTATCTAGTTGTAGGTTTTAAAAATCCTAATTGCCATGTATTAGGTTAAGTTTTAAAATATTTTGTTTTTCTTTTATTTGAAATAAAACTTTCTAATCTAATAAGTAAAAATATTGCTGGATTTTAAATCCAAAAATACTCATTTGGGTTTTATCAAATGGGTTTATAACATAAAGGCCAATTGAATAAATAAATAAACCTAAAGAATTTCTTATATCGGTCCAAAACTCCATAATTAACTAATCCAAATATAAAAAAAATATGGGGTGTTACATCTATAGTTGCTTCGTTGTGGGATTAAATATTAAGGAAATTTTATCAGAAATGTCAAACTAAGTAGGTGGAATTTTTTAGTTATAACATGTTTGTGTTTAAAAATTTGGATAAAAATCTCCTCTCAACATAATTAAACTGTTATACTATATATATATTATAAAAATATAAATCTACTACTCTTATTATTATTTATAAAAATGACAACGTATCTAATACAATGTAATAATAATAATAGTAAAAAAAAAACTATCAACATATTTTATGTATTTTGTGGAACTGGAGCTCATATATGAATAGATTTGAGCTTTGATAGATTAAAATATAGGACTGGATCATTGAATGAGCTAGAATTGAATTGGATTGATGGTGGCCCAACAATATTATCTTAATATAAAAAAAAGGAAGAAATATTAAAAATAATAACAATACTAGTTATAATATTATTAATAGTAACATAAAAGATTATAAATATCAAATCTTAAGTTGGGTATTACAATCTACCCTGCTTTGAAAAATTTTCATCCTCGAAATTGGATTTACTCTGTTGATTGAGAAAATGGGCGTTTTAATCGAACGAATCAAACTAGAAAATTAACACGCTAATCGTATAAGTCATTGTTCTAACTATATCACGTACCATTTAAATAAATTATGCATAGTTAACTCCGATAGTTGATTATGATTCGCCATTAACAAAATTTTCTATTTCTAACATGCCAAGTAGGTAAATAATGTGAGTCATGAATTTAAACAAAAATTCATCACATAGATATCATTTATGAAAAAAAAAAAAGCCACAATAATCACATAGATACCATTTATGAAAAAAAACAATAATCACATATTTCAATCAACTTCATATCACATTACACATTCTCAGGATTTCTCAAGTTATAACAATAAGAAAATATCAACTGACTGGATGCAGTGCGGTGAGGGATAGCCTTTTCTTTTTATTAAAGAAATTGCAAGTCTACAGGAAAGTAGACCCGCTCTGATACCACTTGTAACGCCCCACTTTTATAAAGAGTTTTTGATGCGTTACTAAAATACATAATACATTTAATTGATTTTTTTAAAAAAAAAACTTAATATAATAAGAAAGTATATTTTAATGCAAACGAATAAAACATAACTCAAAAACAATGGAACTATTTTATTAATAAATCCAAAAATCCATCACACTTTCGCTGCGCTACTCTGATTTTATAAAACATAGTCTAATAATAAAAATTTCGCTGCGCCGCTTACTTTTTTTTATTTTAAAATAAAATATATAGCTCAAGCGGAAGCAATAATGAAGTTTAAAATAAATTACTAAAACTAATTCTGAAATAAGCAACCTAAGAGTATTAGCTAAGATTAAAAATAAATATTAATATTACTATAATAAATTAAGAGATAGTACATCGCATTCGTTTGAATTTGAAAACCAGTCAACAAATCAAAAAGTTACATAACCAAAGTGTAAAGTCTTGCTATCCCCAAAGATCGGCAAACATCCACCTATTTAATCAAAAATAGTTTGAATAACAGGATGAGTAACACATACTCAAGAGGATTGTAATTCTCCAAATTAAATATAAAATTGCATAATTTATTGAATTTGAGCACATATACTTTTCCATTGGCAAGCCTCACATATACTTTCCCATTGGCAAGCCACACATATACTTTGTTATTGGCGTCAAGCCTCACATATACTTTGTCATTGGCAAGCCACACATATACTTTCCCATTGGCCGAAGCCTCACATATACTTTGCCATTGGCCGAAGCCACACATATACTTTCCCATTGGCCGAAGCCACACATATACTTTCCCATTGGCCGAAGCCACACATATACTTTGCCATTGGCCGAAGCCACACATATTCTTTGCCATTTGGCCGAAGCCATACTTTGCCATTGGCCGAAGCCTACTTTGCCATTTAACACAAATAATCATAGAATATTTTACGTATAATATTCACGTCAAATTCAACTATTAAAATCACATTTGCAAGTAAATAATTCATGAAATCATGTATATAAACATTTAATAAGGACACTTAAATTAACACTTAAAAAGTATAAAGAAAAACCCTTACCTCAATACGAAGTTCGTGAACTTGAAAATATGCAAGTGTTTGAGCTTGACATCCTAGAACCTGTAATACTCGTTTCCTCCACATGAAAAATAATTAACTTAGTAAATCGCTTTGGCAATTAGGATTGAGATTAATATAGAAAGAAAGAATAGGAATAAGTTGAATTAAGGTCAAAATCCCCAAATCCAATAAACATTAGGCTTGGTCAAAACTAGTCGACTCGGTAAAATCAGGTTAAGGGCTATTTTGTGAAATCAAAAATTTAATAGGGAAAAATTGAAGTTTATGAAAAAGGTGAGGTTAAATCCCTAAATAATAGAGAAAAAGAGGTTATTTTTGATAGGTTAGAAATCTGAAATGGGTAAGTTTGTAGTTTTCTGAAAATGCTTAAATCCTAAAATAATAAAACTTTCCAAGTCAAATGAAGTTCCCAATTCCTCTTTCAGTTGAAAATTCCCAAAACCCCAAATCCATGAAATACTAAAATGAAGTCATCTTTTCTTCTTAAATTGCAAAACTCCTACTCTTTGTTCCCGACAACCCACCCACTGATCCTTCTCTTTTTCTATTTTTGTTTTTTTTTTAAATCGAGACTCCTTTCACGCATCACACAACACCCGTACTTCCACACACCACAGTGATGGGCGAGCAGCGGCGAGGCAGGTGGGCGACCTGGCGGATGACACGGCGTCGGTTGAGTGGAATAACCAGGTTTTGAGTATAAGTAGTCTACGGGCTTTTGGGTTTACTCGAGGGATTTCGACGGTGGGTACTTGGATCGGCGGCGGAGGTGCAAGGTTGCTCAGCCGCTACTCCTTTCTTCTTCTTTTTTTCTAGGCTGAAACTATAATTGGTTATTTATTGGTTGGGTTGAAATGCTTTGGTGGTTTCTGGCAGTTGTTGGTAACTTGGACCGTGGGTCTAGAACTGAGTTGTTTTGATTTGGTATTTGTTGAATAAATGGTATGAGTTTTGATAGAAATATGAAAAATTACTTAATGTTTACCATTGGAAGTGAGATGTGATATTGCAGAGAGCCTGAGAACGTGAGAATATTGTGGGATTGATGTTTTTTGAAAAACTGTATGATTGTTAAGAATAAGGATTTCTGTGAATATAGGCTTGAGAGAAAACTGAGATTGTGGGATTGAGCCGAGATTTTTCTGTTAAAACCTCAGGGAACGTGAGTAGTAGGGATCGTGTCTAGATAAAACTGAATTCCTAGAATATCTGTACATATGTATCTATATAGCTTTTGGAAAAAACTGATTTGAGAGAAAAAAATATTTGATATATCTGCAAATATGAGAATGCTTATCCAGTTGTAGGTTTTAAAAATCCTAATTGCCATGTATTAGGTTAAGTTTTAAAATATTTTGTTTTTATTTTATTTGAAATAAAACTTTCTAATCTAATAAGTAAAAATATTGCTGGATTTTAAATCCAAAAATACTCATTTGGGCTTTATCAAATGGGTTTATAACATAAAGGCCAATTGAATAAATAAATAAACCTAAAGAATTTCTTATATCGGTCCAAAACTCCATAATTAACTAATCCAAATATAAAAAGAATATGTGGTGTTACATCTATAGTTGCTTCGTTGTGGGATAAAATATTAAGGAAATTTTATCAGAAATGTCAAACTAAGTAGGTGGAATTTTTTAGTTATAACATGTTTGTGTTTAAAAATTTGAGATAAAAATCTCCTCTCAACATAATTAAACTGTTATACTATATATATATATATATATATTATAAAAATATAAATCTACTACTCTTATTATTATTTATAAAAATGACAACATATCTAATACAATGTTATAATAATAATAGTAAAAAATACTATCAACATATTTTATGTATTTTGTGGAACTGGAGCTCATATATGAATAGATTTGAGCTTTGATAGATTAAAATAGAGGACTGGATCATTGAATGAGCTAGAATTGAATTGGATTGATGGTGGCAACAATATTATCTTAATATAAAAAAGGAAGAAATATTAAAAATAATAACAATACTAATTATAATATTATTAATAGTAACATAAAAGATTATAAATATCAAATCTTAAGTTGGGTATTACGTTTCCCCACTAGACAATGCGATGAATTTATATTTTTGATCTACTCGCCCACTCGTAATCTCATCAAGATCCAGAATTTCCGTTTCACTCTCCGTTGGATCTTCCATCCCCGATGTGAGCGTATTCTCCTCTGGTAACCCAAAATAGGTGAACCCTAAAACCAAATATCCCTGCAAATAAAAAATGATGAAAACAAAACCGACCACGACACAAACAAAAACATGGAAAAGGACACAACAATGCTAACAAAACTCACGGCCAAAGCCTCAAGACCCGATAGAAGGAGGACGAAGACGAACAGAAACGAAAAATCAGAAAAACCTAACAGACCTATACCGGACTGAGACACAAAAAGTGATGACGGGACTCTACCAGGAAGACGGGAAAACAAAGGGAAAGAAAAACGATCGAGCAAACCTCACGATAACAAAGGCGACAGCCCAAGAAAACCCAACTGAGTATCGATAATTGAATGTACTATGTCAAGAATCGTTAACTTAAATAAAAAATAGGGATATTTACAAAAAGTACCCCTGAGGTTTGACCTAATTAAAAAAAAAACTCAGCTAACTTTAAAACTTACAAAAAGTACTCCTGAGGTTTGATTTAATGTTAAAATTAGGCGGTAATCTGCAATGATTTTACAAATATGAAGGAGGATTTTGAAATATATTTCAAACCTCAAGGGTACTTTTTGTAAATTTTAAAGTTAGCTAGGTTTTTTTGTAATTAGGTCAAACCTCAGGGGTACTTTTTGTAATTATTCAAAGATGAATTCGATTATGTGTCCACCCATTATATTGTCACTTTAATGTAATATATGTCAAAAATAGTAAATTAAATTAAAAAATCTGAAAATGAGTAATTATGTCCATTCCAAATATATTGTCAATTATGTCAAGAATCATTAAATATTAAATAAAAAATCTAAAATTATATTAATGGTGTAGGATTAAAATTTAAAAGGAAAAAAATGTCAGGCACACGGGGTGGCAGACTGGCAGTATATGTATATGATTCCCCCATGATGCAATGTATCTCGTCTTTTCATCTTCACCAACCTCTTCTCTCACATTGTGTATGTGAGAATTCTCTCGGTTATCATGGTGAAGATGATGAACAGATTCCTCGCAAGGCCATTTTCGGCTAAACCCTCTCGCTTCCGTCGCTCTGCCACTGCATCTCAATCAACTCTCGTCCAACCTGTTGAAGAAAATGAGCCCCTTCTCCCCAAAATGCCCCCCTTCGACTACACTCCTCCCCTGTACACCGGCCCCTCCGCCGAAGAGATCCTCGCCAAACGCCAACAATTCCTCAACCCCGCCGTTTTCCATTTCTTCAAGAAACCAGTAAGAATTGCGGTCATTTTTTATTGTTCTTTTGATGGTTTGGTGATGGATTTTATTTTTATTAATATTATTATTATTTTTGTTTTTGGTTTTTGTGAAGTTGCTTTTGGTGGATGGGAAGATGCAGTATTTGTTTGATGAAAAGGGTCGGAGATATTTGGATGCGTTTGGGGGAATAGCCACCGTTGGTTGTGGGCATTGCCATCCTGAAGTGGTGGATGCTATTGTTAATCAGACTAAGCGTCTGCAGCATCCCACCGTTTTGTTTTTGAACCCCGCTATCGCTGATTTTGCTGAGGCTCTCGCCTCCAAGTTTCCCGGTGACCTCAAGGTAGGTTTATACATCGAAATCCAGTTGGAAGAAAGAATAATTCATTGTGGATTGAGATTATTGTTTCTTATTGTTTGCTGTCGTTTGAGAGTGCGCTTTTATTTCTCAGAGCCTACCCTTGCTAAATTAACATCATTGTTTTGATTTGTTTTGTTTTAGGTTGTTTTCTTCACAAATTCCGGGACGGAGGCAAATGAGCTGGCTTTGATGATGGCTCGATTGTACACGGGCTGTCATGATGTAATTTCCATTAGGAACGGGTATCATGGCAATGCAGCTGGGACAATGGGTGTCACTGCTCAAAGTAGCTACAAATTCAATGTTGTCCAGGTATATCGTGGGAGCATTGTGAACTAATATAGGAGTTGGTTTCGTAAAAAATAGTAAAATTGATGCTCTATTTGTTTAGTTAGAAATTATTCGATTCATATGTGCTCCAAATTTTAAGGCTATAATCCTCTACAAAATACTGCAGTTTTATGAATATTCTTGATTGCCTTGTGTAGAATTATAGTTGAATTGGATTTTTATGATTACGATATTATGCTGATTATAAAAAGAAAGGAGATATAAATGTCTTTCAAGATAAAAGTTAGTGTCGTTCAATGTTATATTAGTGTGGCAACAGGTTTAGTGATTATAGTCCTAAAGAAACTATTTTATCTTTCACAATTCAAGAACTGGTTGTGTGAGATTTCTTAATATTATCGACTGCCAAGCTACACATTTAACTTTTAGTTTCCTGTTTGGTTTCTATCTGCAACAGACTGGAGTCCACCATGTCCAGAATCCGGACCAATACAGAGGTGTTTTTGGTTCTGATGGATTGAAGTATGCAAGAGATGTTGATGATATAATCACTTACGGAACATCGGGTCGTGTTGCTGCCTTTATTGCTGAAGCCATACAGGTTGTTATTTGATGCAACTGTGCACAGTTTGATGCTTGCATTTTATTTAAATGATTGCCAACTTTTTTCCTTGTTTGTAATGCTTACAAAATTCTATCTTTATAGGGAGTGGGTGGGATTATGGAGTTGGCTCCTGGATATTTGCCGGCAGTCTATAGCACCATTAGAAAGGCAGGGGGACTTTGCATAGCTGATGAGGTCCAATCAGGTTTTGCTCGTACTGGGACCCATTTTTGGGGATTTGAGGCCCATGATGTTGTGCCTGATATCATAACCATGGCCAAGGTAGTCTTACTTTTTTATTGTTTACCATTTTCTCTTTGATGTCTATGCTCTGTCAAATCGTCACTAAGCACATTTCTTGAATATGGTAGTAGAAGATTAGTATCTCAGGAGGAATCCTCCACCAAAAGAAAGATCAATTTCTACGAGAACAAATTTTAACTGATTCTCCGTTTTTCTCAAAATTCCCAGCTACTAGCATCAGACCCTTGTAGACATGTATCTTTTTTTTTTGCTCATAGTATGCTATATTTGATCTATTGTCTTCAGGGCATTGGAAATGGAATGCCACTTGGTGCGGTGATTACCACTCCTGAAATCGCAAAGGTCTTGGCTTCCCGAAGTTATTTCAATACCTTTGGCGGTAATCCCGTATGTACTGCTGCTGGGCTTGCAGTTCTTAATGTAATAGAAAAAGAAAAGCTTCAGCAGAATGCGTTCAATGTTGGATCATACTTGAAGCAGCGTCTTACTTATTTGAAGGACAAATACGAGAGTATGTCTTGTTTCCAAATTGCAAATACTGAACTTGAAAATACATGTTTCTGTAACTTGTCACCTCTTTTAAATAAACCTGTTTTAAAACTGCTATTTCCCCAGTTGGAAGAGGAAAAGAATTAGAACCATGCAATTTTATCTGAATTACAGTCTTGGTTGTCTCGCTATTAATCTTATGGTATGTTTGTGTAGTTATTGGTGATGTCAGGGGAAGAGGTTTGATGCTCGGAGTTGAACTTGTGACGGATCACCATTTGAAAACCCCTGCCAAAGTTGAGACTCTTCATATAATGGACCAGATGAAAGGTGCCACTTCTTTTCCCTGCATGTTTCTGTTATAAATGTCCTGTTTTGGTCATACTTTTGGGCGAATTCTAACTGGCATAAGTGCTCTATATGTTTTAAGAGATGGGAGTGCTGATAGGAAAAGGAGGGTTCTTTGGCAATGTATTCAGAATCACTCCTCCCCTCTGCTTCACCAAGGAGGATGCTGGTTTGTTTCTATACTTAATACCATATTCTTCAGCTATATATATTATATAATATATATATCTTCTTTTAATAAACTTTGACGATGATATGCCGTTTCTTAACCTTAATGTAGATTTTTTAGTTGATGCAATGGATTATTCATTGTCAAAGATTTAAAGCTGAGGCAGTGATGTTACAGGAGATAGACGCCATTTACCAGCAGTAGAATAATGATGACAACTTCAACTAGAATGTGTCGTATTATTAGTACATGTGTAAATTTGTTTGGAAATAAAGTGAAGGAGATGCTGAGACATCACCTCGTTGTCTCTCGCTCCATTATCATGTCATCATTTTAGCATTATAAGCTTTCAAAATGTTGTCTCGCTCCATTATTTTCTCATTGACTCTGGAAATATTTTAGCAATACAAGCTTCCGTTTTGGATTTGATCCTTAAGAGTTTGTTGGGACGTCGTGCTAATAGATATTCGACTTCTTGTTCTATGACTGTAATATGCTCACTTTTAACAAACTTATTATCATCTTTCTGATTTTCTGGATTAATGTACCTCAATCGAGAGTCATGTTTCTTGGAAAGGTTCCCCTAATACATGATGTGGTGGTGACTTTAGCATGATTAGTGATATCTTCAACATGTGTGTCCCTTTAGGGTAAAACATTGGGATTTCATTTGTGATGACTCCTATAACTATGTGTGGTGCATCGCAGACGCATGGTGTCAACTGTTGTGAGTAAAATGTGCTTTCCCAAAGAAGTGGGAGTGCAGTTACATAATCTTGATTTCCTAGGTGATATTTTGATTGATCGATGTTTGATGAGATTTGAGTTAGGGGTAACCAAATGGAACCGAAACTAGGTTACATATCGGAACCGGAACCGTAATCAACGGTTCCGGGAACCGTTGACCGGTCAGCGGTTCCAAAACTGGAACCGGAATCGTGAGGTCAGTTTCGGTTCCGGTTCCTTAGTCGCAAAACCCGTGGAACCGGTGGTTTTAACCGTCGGTTAAAACCGTATGTGGAACCGTCGGTGGAACCGTGGTGGAATCGGCGGTTTCAAGGTGAAAACTAACGATTTTTTTTTTTTTTATTTGGTAAAATATGCTAGATGAAATGTTAAATGTTTATTATAACATTTTATATTCGTAATAACATGAGACACGTTTTAAAACCAAATGTTGTAAACCAACTACGTGAATTTTGATTCATCTATACTATATATAGACAATTTAATATTATTATTAATATTAAATACAAACTCAATTGAATATTAAGTCCAATTCTTTTTCTTTCTTTTTCCATTTTTTTTGTAACTGAAATTGATAAACCATTTTAAAAAAAATCAAAAATTATTAAAAGATAAACAAACAGTTTTGGTTAAAACTGGAACCGGAACCGTGGAGGAACCAGATTCCAAACCCTCACGGTTCCGGTTCTGATTCCTCCAAAATGAGGAACCGGAACCGACGGTTCCAGAACCGTGGCCACCCCTAATTTGAGTAATCAAAATTATAAACATTTAACCCTAACAAACTAGATTTCAATCAACTAATGAATTAGGGGATGAATTTGAAGAAAGAATTATTAAGACTTTGATGAGTCAATTCTATTTCATTACAGTTGCTAACGTTTGTTATTTGATTTATGTTGAATGTTTGATTTTTTTTGTTTTTGTTTTTTGTTTTATGCATGTTATTTTTTTTTTCCGAACGATAGCTTTTCATTAATCTAAACTCAAAACGAACATTACAATCGAATCGTTGCAACGAGCTAGAAAACCAATAACCTATTACAATAGCCAATCGGGAATTGGTCAAAGCAATTCAAATTCGGATCATCATCAAAGGCTAGTCTAGCTAGTCTATTACATTTTCCAGCACATATATCATCTTGTTCACTAAAATCAACATACTCAAAGAGAAAGCATAAAAGAAAGATGTCTTCAACTATCTTGGTTTGTTCCATTACGAATCCATTCTTGGAAGCAAGTTTTCCCAGGATATCCTTGTCATCTAAGCATATATTCAAACTTCGAGCATTCGATTTATCCGCAACACAGAGGGCTTGACGAATTCCAACTAGAGTTGCTTCCACTGGATCCAAAATAAGGTCCCTAGAATAAGCCCATGCTCTAATAATTTTGCCCCTGTAATCATAAAGCCAACCCCCAATTGCAGTCCCCTTACCCAAATTGTTTACAAAGATCGATCAAGATTCCAAGGTGTCCTCGTGAGCAATTTGGTTTCAAAGACTACAATTAATAGGAGGAGAGCTCCTCCAAGATCGAGACCCACCACTCTGCTACCAAAGAATACCATTAAATTCTTGCCATTCAAAAACCGCAGCACATACAATATCCCTTTCCTTCCATTTTTCTTTTTGAAAAATCCAGACATTTCGTGTTTTCCAGAGCAACCATAAAATGTAAATAGATAATTGCATTCTCTCTTCAGCAAAATTCGTACCTTTTATACCAAACAATGCTGCCACCAGCCCTGGAACTTGAAGTCAGGAGAGAGTGTAGAGAACCTTTGCACAGGTGCTAGCTTCCACACCAATTATGTTCTCTCACATTGGAAGAATAAGTGCTCAGCAGTTTCAGCTTCTTCAAAGGAAGTGTTTCACTTTATTTTTGAGTTTCATTTTCCAGCAAACATTCCAAAGGCTTGGAAAGCTGGAGCCTTCACTTGTTTCTGGCCAATCTTTTTCCCATTGGGAGAGATGCATAAGCTGACAATATAAGCTGATTTAACTAGAAAAATCCTTTCTTGTCCCAATGTCAAAACCATTTGTCTTTGCACTCCACATTGTCATTGATAGGAACCTGTAGAATCTGATTAACATCCTCATCACAGAAAAATTGAATTAGTAGTTCAGTGTTCCATTATTTACCACTCTCATTCAAAAACTCCCTAGCCCACACCAGATTATACTCATGAGGTTTTTGACTGATTGGTTTAAATGCAGGAGAATTAGGAAGCCAAGGACTGTCCTAAACTTTAATGGCCTTACCATCATTCAGTTGATATCTTAATCCAAGAGAAATAGATTTCTTAGATTTGAGCCAACTTTTCCACAATCAAGAATCCCCACTTTTTGGTTCATAAGCCAAAAGTCCTCCTTTAGGAAAATACTTTGCCTTAATAACCTTACTAATGAGTAAATTTGGTTGAGTAATCAACCTCCAAAGCTGTTTAGTAATTAAGGCATCATTAAACAATGCTAAATTAAGAAAACCCAATCCACCTCTGGTTTTAGGTAAAGTCATCTTATCCCAAGCCAACCAAGACATCATTTTCCCCCCATTCCCAGAAGTCCCCCACCAGAATTTTGAAGAGATTTTACAATTTTTTTGCAAATATGAATAGGTAGCTTGAAGCAAGACATCACATAATTGGGCATCACATTTATAACGACCTTTTTAATAACACATCTTTACCAAAGAGAGAGAAAAAAATTACTCCAACATTGACTCTTTTTTGGACACAATCAACAACAAACTCGAAAGATTTCTTTTTCGGATTTTCCAATGATCATAGGAAGACCAGGGTATCTAGACTGAGTTTGTTTATAAATACTTTCAAACAACTCACATATATCGTTTTTAAGTTTAAGGGAGGCATTTTTGCTGAACAAAGCAGAGGATTTTCAAGGTTGATTTGTTGAGCAGAAGCACTACAAAATCTATCCAAGATAGTTCTAACACTAAGAGCTTGAAAAAGAGAGGCTTCACAAAAAAGAATTGAGTCATCCGCAAAAAAAAGATGAGTCAATTATAGCCCTGTTTGCAGATTTTAATCCCCTTGAACAGCCCACAAAATTGAGATTGCTTGATGAGATTTGACAGTACCTCAGTCAACACAATAAAAAGGTAGGGGGAAAGGGGGTCACCCTGCCTAATACCTCTAGAAGGAGCACAATAACCAGACACTTGACCATTGACATTAAATGAAAATGAGGATGAGCTAAGGCATTTGAAGATCCAATTAACAAAGACACAATCAAAGCCCATCTTAATAAGTACATCAACAAGGAACCTCCATTCCACTCTATCATAAGCCTTAGACATGTCAAGTTTGAGAGCCGAAAATGCATTTTTACCTTTTATGCATCCTTTCAAAAAATGAATACATTCATGAGTAAGCACAACATTATCAATGATTTGCCTACCCGGAATAAAAGTTGATTGATTGGCAACTAATGCAGTGAGGGAGAAGGGGTTTCAGTCCATTGACAATGATTTTAGAGATCACTTTATAAATCACCGCACTTAAACTGATAGGCCTGAAGTGGCTCATTGAAGTTGGATTTTTAACTTTAGGAATAAGAGTGATGACTGTCTGATTAATTCTTTTAAGCATCTTATTGGATCTGAAAAAATCTTTAACAACTTCACACATTTTACCACATATAATAGACCAAAAATGTTGAAAGAAAATTGGGTTAAAACCATCCAAACTTGGAGCTTTGTGGGGGCTGAGATCAAAAAGAGCTTTTTTGATTTCCATGTCATCCACAGGGCTAGTTAAGACTTTATTCATAGAGGGAGTGATGATTTGAGATACTCCTTCCAAGATGGAATGATCCTGGTCAGGATTCGAAGTCATAAACAAATTCTGATAAAAATCAGCAATTTCATTCTCCACCTCAGCCTTAGTAGTACAACAGAGCCATCATTCCTAATAAGATTCTCAATACAGTTACCTGTTCTCCTTTTGAGGGTACAAGCATGAAAAAATTTAGAATTCCTATCACCCTCTTGAAGCCATTTGATTCTAGCCTTTTGACTCCAATGTACCTCCTCCTCTTTTTAAGCTTTATCCAAAACACCTTTAAGGTTAGCCCATTCTTTCCAATTATCAGAAAAGCCATGCTCTTTTATCTCAGCTAGCCTGCTTTTACACTTACCAATTGTTCACTTGGTTTTATACCATTGATTTGGGCTTCCGATACTAGAGTTTTGTGTTGTTTTTGAGTATTTTGAGTCGTTTTTGTTATATCTCATAGGTTAGGCATTAATTTCCATTGTTTCGAGTCATTTGAGGAGTCAAGCCATGTTAAGAGCCAATTATATTGAGTTTATAGTCATATTAATGAATCGTGTATCAAAAGAAGTATAAACGATCAAACAACGAGAGATTGATTTGAAGAAACGTCCAAATGCGCCTGAAATTTCCATCACTGGCAGGGTTTCGTATTTTGGCCATAACTCTCTCTACAAAATTGATATTGAGGTGATTCAAGTGGTTATGGAAAGCTAAGAGATAGAGCTACAACTTTGATGAGGGCTCAAAATCAAATTCGGACATTTGGTGGGCGAAAAAAGCGGGCGCTGCGCGCTCGTCCACTAATGCAGCGCCAAAACAGGCAAAACACTCCAAAATTCACGTGGGGCGCTACACGCCCAACGCCCGAGTCAGCCTAGCGCCGGGCGGCTTTTTTGGGAAATTGCTGGGCGCCGCAGCCCGGGCAAAATTTCTATGTTCACCTACCCTCTTTCTTGGACTTTAGTGGGACTATAAATAGAAGCTTTGAGGCTTGAAATGGGGATCTTGGAACCCTTGGGAAGACAATAAAAACAGCTACAAGACAAGGAAGAAGAATTTGAGCATTTTGAGAAGAATTTGGAGAAGAAGATTGGAGGCTTCTATCATTTAGAAATAGAGAAGATCCCTCAACTCTTGTTCTTATTTTATTGATTTCTTCATATCTTGTAAGATGTATTGTTGTATTTTCATGGATTCATTTTCATTAATCATGAGCTAAACACTATAATTCTAGAGGATTGATGTAATCTATGTTTGAACTTATGTTTTGAGATTGTGGTTTGTCAATCTAGATCTATCAATTTATTTGTGCTATTTAGATCTATTGCTTCTAAATTACTTGATCAATAATTTAGATTGTTTGGTGTATTTGATTTGACACTTGAGAGAGGTAATTGAATACATGACCTTGGAATAACATAACCTAGGATTTCATAGAATTGAGAGATTTGTTAATCCTTTGAAGTCATTTATCAAGATTCATAGCTTTTATTGAGATTTTGATTGGTGATTTTTATAGAGATATTGATTTCCCAATTGAATCTAAAATCATTGACACTTGAGAAAGGGAATGATTATTGTATTTGACTTATAAATTGATAATTGATGATTGATAAACCATATTGACAACATAAGGGATAACTAGATTCATCATACCTCTAGAATTCATTTAATCATTTGGATAAACTCATTGATATTTTCATAGTTTTAATTTATTTTTAGTATTTTTAGTATAATCAACTCCATCAATTATTGAATTTCTAAATAAAGTTAGACTACTATATTATAGTACTTAGCGATAATTCGATAATTATTCCTTGTGGATTCGACAACCTTACTTCTCTATATTAAAACTTGACACCGTAGACTTGCGGTTAGAAAAATCTCTAACAAGTTTTTGGCGCCGTTGCCGGGGAATAATTCATCTTATTTGCGCTAATATTATTACTTAGTAGTTTTACTTTAATTTAGATTTTTTTTTTGTTACAATAGGGTCATTGACATTTTTGTGTTTTTTTGTTGATGCGAAAAAATAAAAGTGCTAATTTAATCTTATTTGATCCAGAAATTGAAAGAACACTTCGGAAGATTAGAGCCGCACGAAGAATAGAATTCACAAAAATGGCAGGAATCGGTGATGATGAAGACCGCATACCAATTGTTGCACCACCAGAAAGGGCCATTCAGGACTATTTTCGACCAACCACGAATCAAAATTATTCGGGTATTGTTCGCCAACCTATCAATGCGAATAATTTTGAATTGAAGCCGGCCCTAATAAACATGGTGCAACAGAATCAGTTTGGGGGAAGTGCCGTAGATGACCCGAACGCTCATTTGGCTATTTTTCTCGAGATATGCGACACTATTAAAATGAATGGGGTTCCCGATGAAGCTATTCAGTTGAGGTTATTTCCATTTTCACTTCGAGATAAAGCTAGACAATGGCTTCAAACCTTCCCACCTGGAAGTATCACTAGTTGGAATGATCTCACTGAAAAATTCATGGCAAAATTCTTTCCACCCAGCAAGACACTTCAACTGAAAAGTGAGATTGCTCAATTCCATCAACTCGACTTTGAGCCACTCTACGAAGCTTGGGAGCGATTCAAAGAATTATTGAGGAGGTGTCCACAACACGGGTATGCAGATTGGCAAAAGGTTCAGTATTTCTACAATGGTATGAATGCGCATTCAAGAACTATTATAGATCTTTGCGGCGGGAGGTACATTGATGGCTAAAACTCCAAGTGAAGCCATGCTTTTACTCGAAGAAATGGTCGCCAATAGTTATCAATGGCCTTCAAAAGATCTACGCCAAGAAAAGTTGCGGTGTTCTTGAACTTGATACTATGTCCGCATTGGCCTCTCAAATTTCCGCTTTGTCAAAGAAAATTGCTACTCTAAATTCGGGTGGAAAACAACAACCGTAGAAGCGATCATGGAGATAAGTCAAGAAATTGTGAATCCCGATACGAGCAAGCGAATTATGTGAACAATCGGGTTTTAACAATCGAGGGAATCAATTGCCGACGATTATCATCCGGGACTTCAAATCATGAAAATTTCTCGTATAGCAATACGAAAATGTGTTGCAAAATCCTCCGGGATTTCAAAACCAAGCAAGTACGCAGTACACACGTGGGAGAACAAAATCCGTCTTTGGAAGAATTACTTAGTTCATTCCTTGTAGAAACACGAGCAAGGATGAACATGACTGATTCTAACATGGACAAGCTCAGCTCGAGAGTTACAACAATAGAAGGTCACATCAACTCCTTGGTGACACAAGTAGGGCAGTTAGCAACAACAGTGAATTCATTGCAGCAGAGAGGAAATTTCCGAGTGATACGAGGTTAATCGAGGGAGCATTGCAATGCAATTTATGTAAGATCGGAGGTAGAAATTCAGCTTGCACCCGAACAATCGCCCATTTATGTGAAACCAAAGTGGAATCCAAGAAAATGAAGTTGGAGGAATTTGAGACTCTCTACTTGACAGAGAATGTAGTGCAATAGTCCAGAGTAAACTACCTCAAAAAATGAAGGATCCAGGGAGTTTCACTATTCCTTGTACTATTGGAGGAGTTTTCTTTGAGAAACCACTTTGTGATCTTGGGTCCAGTGTGAATCTTATATCTCTTTCTGATGTGATGAAGTTTGGGCTCGGGAGGTGAAGCCGTCCAATATCACTTTGCGGTTCTTTGATCGATCCATCGCCTATCCGTGGGGAATCATTGAAGATGTATTGGTAAAAATTAATAAATTTGTTTTTCCTGTGGATTTTGTAGTGTTGGATGCGAATGAGGACAAGAAAATACCTATCATCTTTGGGCGACCATTTTTAGCTACATCACGAGCTTTGATCGATGTAGAAACAGGGAGCTAACTCTGTAAATCAGGAGAAAGTTGTATTCACTATTCATCCAACCAATATGCTAAAATTTGAATTAAATGATGGTAAGCGGATGGTTGGGAATATAGTCAAGATATTGGAGGTTGGGGAGTTTCTAAGGGCAATGTGGATAACATGCCTATTGGAGCTCCAACTTGAGGAGAATCTGACAAAGTCTGGCTGAAGACTGTAAACTTAGCGCTTCTTGGGAGGCAACCCAAGCCCCTTTTATTGCTTTCTTAGTTTTAATTTAGTTAAGTAGTTGTTTTTGTTTTTTTCTAAGTTTTTGCATTATTAGTAGTAAGTTGCATCACATTTCACCCCTCTTATTTGTGCAAATCCCACATATCTCACTCCATCGTCACAACAGAGCACTTTAACACCACACACACATTCTTCATCTCATTCACTCATTATTTGGTAAGTTTGCAACTTCCAAAAACCACCCCATGGTTTTCCCCATCTTGTGATTTTTGGTGTGATTGGATTGTAGAAGTGCTAGGATAATTGTGTTGATGTATGGATTGTGGATTGGTTGATCATGCTAGACTTAGGTTTGGTGTTGAATTTTGGGATTGAATTGAGTTATCCATTGCATTTACTATCTTTGCCCAAATTCATGCATATGAGGTGTTTGATGAAATGCCCCAATGACAGTTTCACATTATTTAGTGCTATTTTGCATCTCCATGCTTATCTTTTTGACATGACACTATATTTTCTACTTGGGTGCATTTTGTATGTCTTTGTGATTTTTGATTTCTCACCCATAACCAAGTTCCTTGGTTCCACGAGTTTTGTTTTCTTGTCTACCTTGCTAGGTTGCAAAGATGCGAAGCCAAAACGGGGTCGGGCCAAGGCGAAGGGAAAGAACAAGACCACACCTCGGAGCATACAACGCCCACGGGCTTGTGCGCTAGGATGCATTTTGAGCTTATACGAGACACCTCATACACGTAGTGGTATCACATGACTTAAGGAGCCTTCACTCCTCGGCTACCAGGAAAGTCCTTTTTCCCACCTTTCCATTGGGGACAATGTCGTTTTAAGTTTGGGGGGGTGCAGTCTGTTTTTATTCATCGAGTCGGGTCTTGAGTGAAAAAAAAAAGTCTAGAGTTGAGTCGGGGCGTTTGTTAAACGGTGAAACTGCATGACTAAGTGAATTTGTTGAATATGAGTTGAACGGTCAAAAGAGCATGTGTTTGAACTGTGATTTAATCTTCTTTCCATTAATTCCATCTATATGCTTAACTCTGATGATTTATTTGGGGATGATTTATGCAATTGAGTGGTTCCTTTATGATCCCACCGGATGCTAGAACTTGTCTGATCACTAGTCGAGGCGAAATCCTAGGCGAAGTAACCATGAGGAAGTGATTTAGGACATCTTTGAACAAGCTAGAGCCTAAAATGCCTACCTTTGCATTATATTTTTCCTAGTGTCCCCCTTTGAGCCTTATAAACCCGTTTCTTTGGCAACCAATCGAATACCCAGAGCCTAAATGTGAAAATCCTAATTACCCATCACTCATACATACACACATAATATAGAAAAATGTTGAAGGTTGAGGAGGGATGATTAGAAGGGTATGTGTTTAATTGAATGATGTTGCCCGAGAAAAGAAAAGACGAAACCCCATGTACGCAAAAGAATAAGTTTGGGGGTTCCTAAAAAAAAAGAGAAAATAAAAAAAAAAGAAAAAAAAATCAACGGGATTGAAAGTTCATAAACATTGGGGATGCCA
Organism: Rehmannia glutinosa; assembly: GCA_016081115.2. Taxonomy (NCBI): domain Eukaryota; kingdom Viridiplantae; phylum Streptophyta; class Magnoliopsida; order Lamiales; family Orobanchaceae; genus Rehmannia; species Rehmannia glutinosa. The sequence goes on along the minus strand of CM071924.1, from coordinate 36,766,413 downwards.
AAAAAAAAAGTGAAGGGTAGTGCCTATTGGTAATTCGAAGTGTTAATTGTGTGTTTAAGTGATTTGAGCCGCTTATTCGTGTATTTTCCTACCTTACCCTAAACCCACATTACAAGCTTTAAAAGTCCTATTGATCCTTGTGTTACATTAGCCTACATTAGTGGAGATTAGTGTGAAAGACAAGCCTATGGAGTCTGGTAAACATCTTATCTCTATATTCAAAAAGTGGATCATCTTGAAAACACTTGATTGCGTGAATCTATCTGGATAATGAAAACGGGGTTGGCATGACCATTCCACCATCATGATCACATTGTGAAAATACGCGCTTGATTGATAGTGAAACAAAATTTGACGAATGAGTTTGGTTGTGAAGTTTTGCAGTTTGTTTGTATTGTTCTGTCTTGTATTTTTCATTTTAGAGTTGTAATTGCTTGAGGACAAGCAATATTCTAAGTTTGGGGGTATTTGTTCACTTGGTTTTATACCATTTATTTGGGCTTCCGATACTAGAGTTTTGTGTTGTTTTTGAGTATTTTGAGTCATTTTTGTTATATCTCATAGGTTAGGCATTAATTTCCATTGTTTCGAGTCATTTGAGGAGTCAAGCCATGTTGAGAGCCAATTATATTGAGTTTGTAGTCATATTAATGAATCGTGTATCAAAAGAAGTATAAACGATCAAACAACGAGAGATTGATTTGAAGAAACGTCCAAATGCGCCTGAAATTTCCATCACTGGCAGGGTTTCGTATTTTGGCCATAACTCTCTCTAAAAAATTGATATTGAGGTGATTCAAGTGGTTATGGAAACCTAAGAGATATAGCTACAACTTTGATGAAGGGCTCAAAATCAAATTCGGACATTTGGTGGGCGAAAAAAGCGGGCGGGCGCTGCAGCGCTCGTCCACGGGCGCCGGCGCGCGCCCAAGACAGGGCAAAACACTTCAAAATTCACGTGGGTGCGCTGCAGCGCCCGGGCGGCATTTTTTTGGGAAATTGCTAGGCGCCGCAGCGCCCGGGGCGGAAATTTCTATGTTCACCTACCCTCTTTCTTGGACTTTAGTGGGACTATAAATAGAAGCTTTGAGGCTTGAAATGGGGATCTTGGAACTCTTGGGAAGACAATAAAAACAGCTACAAGACAAGGAAGAAGAATTTGAGCATTTTGAGAAGAATTTGGAGAAGAAGATTGGAGGCTTCTATCATCTAGAAATAGAGAAGATCCCTCAACTCTTGTTCTTATTTTATTGATTTCTTCATATCTTGTAAGATGTATTGTTGTATTTTCATGGATTTATTTTCTTTAATCATGAGCTAAACACTATAATTCTAGAGGATTGATGTAATCTATGTTTGAACTTATGTTTTGAGATTGTGGTTTGTCAATCTAGATCTATCAATTTATTTGTGCTATTTAGATCTATTGCTTCTAAATTACTTGATCAATAATTTAGATTGTTTGGTGTATTTGATTTGACACTTGAGAGAGGTAATTGAATACATGACCTTGGAATAGCATAACCTAGGATTTCATGGAATTGAGAGATTTGTGAATCCTTTGAAGTCATTTATCAAGATTCATAGCTTTTATTGAGATTTTGATTGGTGATTTTTATAGAGATATTGATTTCCCAATTGAATCTAAAATCATTGACACTTGAGAAAGGGAATGATTATTGTAGAAATCTTGACTTATAAATTGATAATTGATGATTGATAAACCATATTGACAACATAAGGGATAACTAGATTCATCATACCTCTAGAATTCATTTAATCATTTGGATAAACTCATTGATATTTTCATAGTCTTAATTTATTTTTAGTATTTTTAGTATAATCAACTCCATCAATTATTGAATTTCTAAATAAAGTTAGACTACTATATTATAGTACTTAGCGATAATTCGATAATTATTCCCTGTGGATTCGACAACCTTACTTCTCTATATTAAAACTTGACACCGTAGACTTGCGGTTAGAAAAATCTCTAACACCAATGATCTTAGCCGAATTAGTTCTCTTCACCTTACTCCAATTGATAAAAGCCAACTTGCATTGCACAATTTTTTGTTGAACCTGATGTAAAGGAGTATCCTTCACCTCGGTATTCCATGCATTATCAACCACCGAATCCACATCATGCCATTGGAGCCATCTTTTGTCAAACGAAAACCTTTTTTTCCCATTATATTTTGTAGGTGATGACTCAAGCAAAAGGAAATGGTGGTCAGAGGATTGTTTTTCCAAATGATAGACACATGCATCAGTAAACTTAATAAGCCAGTTGGGAGATCCAAAAAATCTGTCAATACATTCCTCCACAAAACCTTCCCCTTCTCTTGCTATTATTCGCCTGGTAAACTTATGGCCTTTAAATGGAATTTCTCCCATTCCCAAATTCTCAATGAAACAGTTAAAATCCCCACAACTAGCAAAACTCCTCAACCTGCCCCCTTTTTCCCCCTCAGATCTACCAATATCATTGAAATCCTCCCCCCCATAATCCAAAAAGTTTCTGGGACTAAAATGCCTCCTCCATTGTTGTAATGCTATCAATCATCATCTCATTCTTCTTATTTTTGATCACTTTCTTATTTTCAGTTAGCTTTCCTATTTCCTGGTCATGCTCCACTTTCCCCTTATCACTCTACAAGATTCCTGATCCAGAATTTATAGGCAACACCTGATTCTCCATTTTATTTAATTCCTTCGAACACTCCTGGTCCTTGACTTCCTTATTGGATTCATTATGCACAACACCCTCTTCCTGTCTAGATATCTCCTTATAGTTAGGATTCACCTCCGAGTGTTGGTTGTTGCCGCAGTTCTCTCTATTGGCTCCTGGAGATTTAACCACTACTTCTGAGAAACCAAATTCCCTTGCTCTGATCCATTCTCCAAATTGTCCTCCAACAAGTTTATTCATTTCCACATCAATCTTCCTATGTAGACAAATTCTTTCAGCATGTCCAATTCTACCACAATAAAAACAGAAGCTTTGCAGATTTTCGTATCTAAATTCAACCCATCAACTCTCCTCATCAACCTTAATATTTGTTCCTCTCATGAGTGGTTTTTCCAAATTGATTTCCACTCGAATCTTCATTTGTTTTCCATAAATGCTTCCTATTTCTGGGATAAGGATGTCTGTGATTTTTCCGAATTTATTCGCAATTTTTCGTCCAGTATCCAAACTGAGCTAATGAAAGGGGATATTCCATAATTGCATCCATAGTTCCACCGATTTGAAGGCATCCTGATCATTCATTAAGTTCTCCGCCCAATACCTAAGTACGAGATGTTGTCCATCAAAGCTCCATGGCCTGCCACTTCGAACCTTGTTCTTGTCATCTTGAGATGTAAAGATGAACTGAAACATATTGTCTCCTATTTCACACACCGAGAAGGTTTCAGAAGTTTGCCAAATACTTTGAATGGTATAGTCCAGAGAAGTTAACTTTCTTGGTTCCAAAAATCTTTCCAATAAGACTTCCCTCACACTCGCCTTTGCTGAGAAGAACATCCTTAGAATCTAAGCATATTTCCTCATTTTCCTTCGAAAAGAGAGAAAATGCCCTCAATCTGTCCACAAGACCTTTATCCATTCTTGTAGGAGTATCTCAACCCGTGAATAATCCTCAAAAGTCCCAGATCTAGCCACCTGTAAAGACAAGTAAATCCAAAGAAAACAGAGGACAAGTAGGGGACCAAGAAAAATAAAAAGGAATCATGAGTATAGAAAAATATAAAAACTCAAGTGGGAGCAACAATGGTTAGGTGAAGAAAGCCGGATAATAAAGACAAGTCAATATAATAGTGCCATTAATGAAACAAAGAAATAAATGCATATAAAAAGATAAAAATACATAAAGGCTCAACAAACTAATCACCCTCCATTAGCTCACCATGGAAGATTCCTTGACAAATGCACATAAGACTGACTCCAAACCGAGGACGCAACTGACCGAAGAAGACAAGGAAGGTAAAAGAGGGGGAAACAAAACTAGGGTTCTCTCTTCTATAGAGAGAAAATATCTACTCCAAACCTAAGGAGACTCTTACTGTGTTTTATGCATGTTACAATAACCTACAATATATAACAATCCAGTTAAGAACCAAACCACACTTCTTGAAGAGAAATCAACCCACCCACAAAGGTGTCACATGCCATTAGTGGGATCGAACTTGAGACCTAACAATGAAGATCGAATCTAAGACCAATTGCTATCAGGGCCTCCACTTTACCACTAGAACAAGGCCTTATGTGAATGTTTGATGGTCAGTTCCCAAATATAATTGATATGTCAAGCCTATCTTATACTATTCTACTAGACAACTCACAGTTTTTTTAAGAGTCACCTAATAGTAGTGCATTTCGATCTATGAATTCTATTAACCTTGAACCGTGAGGTTTATAGCAACCATGTAGACACTAAATCTTATATGTATGTGGTGATATTTTAGTATTTAACCAAAGACATGTACTAGACGATGCAATGCTAACACTTCACACACTACAAGAAAATATTCAAATTCCAACGGAAAAAATCCGTTGGGATTTGACCAATTTCTGTTGGAATTATCGATTCCAACGGAAATTGAGCCGTTGGTAAAATGGCCGTTGGAATTTCAAAATTCCAATGGAAAAATATTCCAACGGTAGTTCCAACGGTATTTGTCCATTGGAATATTCAATTGTTGGAAAAAAAATCCAACGAATATTCCAACAGTAATTCCAATAGAATTATACCGTTGGAATTTAGTCCAACGATGATTCCAATGGTATTAATCCGTTGGAATATATAATCGTTAGAATAAACTCCAACGATTATTCCAACGCTATTTCCAACGATATTATATTGTTGGAATTAATGCCAATAATAATTCCAACAGTATATTTCCATTGGAAGTTAAGAAAAAATTCCAACGTTTTTTTGTTGGAAAACATTCCAACAACAATTCCAACGGATTTTTTCCGTTGGAATTAAAAACATTCCAATTGTTGGAATGATTCTATAGATACTTTTGACCCTCTAAAATAGTTAATCTATTAGCAACAACGTGCAAATATAATATCATAAAAAGTCGATATCAAATATTTCCAAATGTACAAATCATCACAACGATCCCCAAATCCTTCAATAAAAAAATAAAGCCAACACAAACAAATCAACAGTCTCCATAATCATCATCATTCCCCACATCTTCATCAACCCCAAAATCCGCATTAGCATCATTAAGCATACCATTTGGTCCATTTCCAAAATTTTCATCATGAACGGCGGGTTGCACCCTTGAAAAAGAGGTCGCATAACTTTTTAATATCAATAGATTGAGTGGCAATAGACTTCAAACTCGAAGAACAATAGAAAGTCGCCTCAGATCCAAATCCACAAGATTTTCCTCTCTTACTGTTCCCTCGATTGGCCTCATAAAAGAGAGCAGATTCATCCAGTTCAGTTTCACCTTGTGATATTTTACTTTTTTCAACTTCTCATAAGTACCCTACACACAAAATACAAAATGTACAAGAGATAAAATTAAATAATATGAAATTTAATACACATAAAAAGATATTATGAAACCAAACATGAGATACTTACATAAAAGATTTCACTTTAGAATTCGTCCACTTGCCGCTTTTCTCATCATAGTTTAGCTTATGATACACCTCGGAAATAGTGGCTTCCTCCCAACTCCAATCCCTAAAAGAAACACGAAATATACACATCATATATTCCTAATTAATAAACATAATATGTCCGCACATTTTAGAGATTATTTTTAAGGAAACAAGAATAATTATTGTACCAAATATAAAATTACAAAAGATGCAACAGATTGTTAAACCATCTCTCAAGAAAATTAATATCACATGCAAGAACAACTAATAATTTAGTTGGGTTTAGAATCGTACTACCACGATTTTTGAAATTTCAACATTGAAGGGTGAATTTGGCACCTCTTGGAAATAAGTTTCCGACGTGCAAAGTGAGCACACCACTTAATAATTAGGGATAATTACCCTCTTATATACATTTAAGTCGAATCAAATCTCGTGGATTTTCTCGTAATTTTGAAACTTCTCCGGGTTTTTTGTGATTACCCCAAATAATTATTCACTCAGAAGTAAAATCCAATGGTCACTGATCAAGAAAAAAAAACAGGTTTTACTTGCATTGCTAGAATACCAAAAACCAGGCAATAGAGGAAATTTATAAATGAAACCTCAGATAGTTTTATTTGATAAAAAAAGTGAACTTTTGATACAAGTATGCAAGCATTTTCCGTATGTATATTTACAATCAAACATGCCATGGCCAATAAAAGAAAGGCATGTATATTTAAAAGCTAATGGATTATGCAACAGATCATAGAAACAAAATGATACTTTTGAGGATAGTCTAGTGCTTACTCAAGGACACCAACTAGGAAGACATGAAGGCTCTTGCTATTAGAAGCCGTGGCACCAATAAATGCACCTGCAACGAGGCCTACACCCGATCCTGGAGTAAGAACAATGTTGTCAGGAACTCCAGTGAGTATGGTTTTCCCATGAACCACAAGGTTCCCGTCGTTGACTGAGATCTTTGGGGTAACCGTCATCTTTGCGCGTTCTAAGGCTACTTGAGAAGTTACTGCATACACAGATAAATAATAAGCACAACTTAGAAATCAATCTGAGTCAAAATAACCAACTTCACAAAACAGAGTTGCTAATCAGTCATTTAAATTCTTCAACAGATTGGGGACCCTATCCTTGTATCCCCATGATTAAGACAATTAAACATTTGAATTATATCCTATTTCAAGGAAATTTTAGAGTTACCCAATATCGACTAATCCATCCTCAGGCAACATGTTTCAGTTTATTTTACAAAATCCAATGTTAATTTAATATGACGAAAGCAAACAAATATAAAAAGAAAAAAAAAGTGACTTGTTTGTCCTGAAAAATGGTTTTTAGTTAACATTTCGTAATATATATGCACCCTGTTCTATATCAGTATAAATTAAGACTACCAAAAGCAGATACCGAGGAAGTCGATTCTCGTATTAATCTTAATGCACTATGTGATAAATGCCAGGGAAAGACGTTTTGCAAGTTACAACAAAGCAGAAAAAAGGTTAATTAAAAAAAAGTGTTTTAACTTTAAAAGAGAGAGCATATTTGGACCACCACGCCAAAAATCCAGCTCCTTAGATCCAATTTCTAACTTTGGGGATAAGTTTACCAAAATTTGTCTTTGGTTTCCTCAAGCTCTTTTTCTCCACTTTTTTCTTTTACAAATTACAAATTAGGCTAATACGAGTTTTTTTGTAATTTGGCTAAACCTCAAGGTAGTGTTTGTAACTTAATCCCTATAGACTGTATTAGTTTACTGCATTTTCCATGAAACATTTATAACAAGGGCTTCAAGTAAAATAACATTTGAAGAGACTACTGTTTGATCAACAAACAAGCTTTGCTTGCAAAAATATTGTACAAATGCAACCAAGAAAAAAACACATAATGCACAGATTCTCTATGGGTAGAGTGGTAACTGATTCCATAATTTTCATGCGTTGTGTTTCTACTGCTCACATTTCTTTCAAATCTTTACCAAATTTATGAAGGATAAAAAGCAAATTGCAGGAATTAGAGTACTTTGTATATTATTCCACAACTTACTTTGTTATATCTGTTTTACTCAATTATATCTAGATTAATGACAGGTTACTCAAACTTATATGCAGTGTAAGTAATATGGTAGCTAATACAGATATGTGAAAGAGACTTACATGTCTTCTCTTATGCTCAGAAATAGAGATTGCGCCGCCTCGATTAACAAAGCCATCCTTGTTGGTGGCTATGTTTTTCTTGTTCTGCTCAGATAGCTGCTTGAAATAGGAACATTCTATTTTCACATGCACACCCCCAAAAAGTTGTTCACATGGAGAAAAGAGAGAGGGAATCTTCTCTAAATGCTATCTTTACCTGTAACAGAGAGATTAACCAAGCCTGCAGGAAAAAGAAAAACAAATGAAAAGAGTTAGTGAGGTGCAGTTTCTAAGTTCACAACAAGACTGACCATACTTGCACCATATCACACAAGCAATGTAAATTGCTAAAAAAGAAATGATAAAGAACACATGATAGGAGAGGGGATGATATCAAGTTTGAAAATGATGAAGTAGATAGTTGAAAAGAATTGTTTCTTTAAATTATTTCTGAGTCGTGTATCTACTGAAGAAGACCGATTTATGAGTGCCGTTTAACTTGCAAGAGAACAAAGCACAAACCCCACAAGGATCTCTGTATCATAGTGTAGAACTTTGGCTAGTTATGCATGAGGTTTACATGTTGTCTCTCTCAACTAGAAGTGCCATTTAAGTTCTGTTAGAGGTCATCAATTTAAAAGATAGAGAGCGTGAAAGATATTCTCATTGTTAACAACAGTGACTGTGAAGCCCCGATTTTTCCGAGCTTATAATTGATTCTTATTGTCATCTATGTATTTTATCGACTATTTTACCGCGTCACTTTGACGGGTAATTATTAATAATATATATATTTTGTATTTTATTTCATTTTATTTAATTACTTGTGATCATGATCTTTATTAATTCTATTTTGCATTTATGATCACTTGATTGATCAATATTACTATTTTTGTATTTATTAGTCACCTTAGAATTTTAAGAGACTATTATTTTAGAGACTTTTACCTTATAGAATTAAGATTTTGATTTAGATTAAGTGATCATGAGACTTATAAGTGATCAAGGAAATCACTAATTGTTTTGGAGATTGATAAATTTCATCTATTATCATCAAATTTGGGACAAAAAAAATATGGAATTACCACAATGCCCTTGTAATGGACGGCCATGGTGATGATTTTGGAGTAGAAATATCATCCAACTCTTGTACACTTACACCTTATATTAGTCATCTTGTGTATAATTACACCATTAATTCAAACATTATACACATCATCTCATACATCAATTCTTTATTATTAATTTTGCCAACATGTTGGAAGTCTTCCAACATTCCATTCAAACCATCTCTTGCCCATACCTTTGACCTCCAAAATGTCTCCCATGCAAGAGGCAAAATGCAAGACACAAATTAATCAAAATTTTCTCCCCCCCTCTCAAGCATGTGGATGGCCACATGAAGAAAAATGAACAAATTTGTTCATTTTTCATCCAACACCTTCATCTCTCAAAGCTAATTCTCCTACTTCTCTCTAAACTTCCTACTTCTCTCTACTCTTTCTTCTTACCTTCTTCTTCAACACTTAGAAAAAGTTTCAAGATTTTTCCTCCTTATAGCAAAAAAATTCGAACACCCCCCTTCACAAGGTAAGAAATGTTGTTCTCCAATTCATCTTGATATCATCTACCTACCTCTTTTCACTTCTTGACTTAAGTTAATTTTGGTTTTGGAGGTACATTTAGAAGACCATTTGAAGATTAGAGCTTGACATCATCTTGAAGAAGGACTTCAAGACTTGAAGAAGAACTAGTAGAGAATTTGGACTACAAGGTAAGAATTGGACACTAGAACCCTTCTTTCATCTTCTTTCTATTTTTTTCAAATTTTAACACCCCTTTTACATTTTTGAGAAATAGGGGCTCACCTTAGGTGATTTTGGAGTTGAACCAAAAATTCCAAATTTAAAGCTTCAACTAGTCTCCAATCACCTACTACACAAGGTAAAATGTAGTCTTTCTCATTTTCTTATCTCCTTCTTTTTCTCCTTAATTTTTCTCTTATTTTTCTAACTCCAAAATTTTGATATTTCTTAACTTAGGGGCTGACCTAAGAGGCCTCATCCAAAAATTGTGAAATTTATCCTTTTATTTCACAATTTCCAATTTTAAGGTGGGTGGAAAAATACTTTCCAACTATTAAGTGTTTTTATTAAAATACATGTAGAAATTTTGATTATGAGCCTTGAGATATATAATCTATGTATTGCATGTCAATTTTATGTATCAAATCATGAAAATTCTCAAGAGTTGCTCAAAATTGCTATTTATTGAATTTTAGGTGCATGCATGTGCAATTTAATATTTTATTTAATGAATTCTTGTATGTATTGGATATGCATGTGTATGATCTTTAAAATTCATGTTTTGGATGACTTATAACCTGGAAAAGTCGAGCATAATTGATTAAAGTTTAATTTTGGACTTAAAAATATAAAAATAGAAAGTTGGTGGACTAAATTGCAAGAAAATGAAAGTTAAAGGACCCCTCTGCAAAATTTGAATTTTGGGACTGTACTCAGGTTCAAAAATGTCTTTTGGACATTTTAATAAAGTTTTAAGAGTTTTAAGATAAATAAAATCAACCTTTAAAAGCCCAAGGACTAGATTGTAAAATTTTGAAAGTTTAAGGGCTACTTTGCAAATTTTAAAAACTGTGCCAGACCTTAATTTTAAAATTTGAAATTTTTACTCTTAAGGTACTGGAAATGACATATTTTAAATGTATTCCAAAAATCCAAGTGTTTAGGGCTTGGAAAGTAATTTTTCTAAAATTGAGGGACTAATGTGTAAAATACTAAACTTGAGGACCCAAATGAAATTTCCAGGAATTATGCAGCCCATGCACCTGGAAATATTAACTTAACTATAACTTAATTATATTTTGGACCCAAGGTTCAAATTTCATAACAATTGGACCCTTAAAAGCCTTAAAGGCAATTATTTCAAAATGGGACAAAAATGATATTTTCAAAAGTTAAAGGACCTATACTTATTTATTTTAAAAACTGCTTTTGTCCCAATATTTCACTAACCTTAGTGACATTTTCCAACTGTAATCACATTGAAAGCCCTTCCGGTTTGTGAGTTCCGATTATTTTAAACTTAAGGTCCGAATTGGCAATTTCAACAAATTTGGGGCCAATGTGAGAACTTTATAAAAAATCGACCTAAAAACTTTAAAAACCTGAATCTCTGGACAATTTGGAGAATTTAGGAACTGACCTCATAATTGTTCAAGGTCGAGATATTTATTTGTTCAATTCCCCAAAAGTGTTGGTTTTTACAAAATGGGGCTAAATTGAAAATTTTCTTTTATAAAGGACCTAACTCAAATTATTTTCTATTTTACTAAAATAGCCCTGGACCCTCTGACTTGGAGATTTAATTAAAGTATTTTATTTTCCCAAAAACCCTTGACTTATCGGATCAATTTGACCGATTAATACCCGATCGCAGTGCGACTTCCTCGCCTTGCGATTTTGAATCTATAACGGGACTTATGTTCCACCTAATCTTTCAAGATATCGAAGGTTGCTTATCCTTCCGATAATCATCTTCATCCAAAAACTCCACCAACGCCATAATTGCCACTCGCGTTTTTCAAAAATTTTCCTGAACTGCTTCCCTGAGTCAATAATACTCGATTGCACACTGTTGATGCTGAATTTGTATTTACTTTCTGCTGAGTCAACTTGGTGTGTCGAGCTCACGATCGGAATGGATACGTCGGGGATGGAACCGGCAGCTCGGCCGCTATTCCACTCTTCCGGCCCCATCGTCCCTAATCCCGCAATCGAGGGACGGAGTTTGTCAAAGGGAAGCGGGTCGTAGTACTTGAGGTATACTCATGATTATGACAATCCGGGCCTAGCTAGCTCTACTGTGGATTTGTCTTTGCCTATGGAGCGATAAGGTGATAGGTCTTGGACCATCTTGCTCGGGAGTTACAAGGAAGAACGAAGGAATCGTTGTCATCCCACACGATTCCGGAGTTATCGGACCCGTTTGGTTGGCGCTACAAATCCGTGCGCAACCGCTACTTGTTTTGCATTGGTTGGCGCTACAAATCCGTGACGCAACCATTATCTCGCCTTGCATGGGATTGGCATTACATTTTCGTGCGCAATCCTACCGTCTTGATCAATCACATAGTGCATGTGTGACCATGAATCGTTTTCTTGAACAAGATAAGTATATTACTTAATTATATTTATCACGACGCTTGTGGATGTGTGTGAATTCATGCATCATACTCACGCGTTTTCATATAACTGTTTTCTCGCATTAACTATATATATCGCCACACTTGCACACGATCACCCCATCCACTGAGATTTATGTCTCATCCCCACCTGTTTTCTAACCTTTAGATGAGGACTTCGTTGAAGATGCTGAACTGGTCTTGGATTGAGCCTTTGTACTCCGCTTGTTGGATTTACTACTTCTTGTTGTTGTTGATAGACTCGTTTCTTGTGATTGTTGTTGGACTATTCTATTTTCTTTTCATTCCGGTTTGTAACTGAAGGGCGTAGGACCCTTTGACTTTTAAGTTGTTATCGTTGGTTGATTTTCGAGGATGTAATTTGGATTATGGATTGTGGACTGTAAGTTGTGCTTGTTATTTTATTTTCGCTACTATTTTGACTCTGTTTCATTGGGTTCTCGATGATATTCGTCTAGACTGTTGGTTATTTGTATTTAAGTTCGTGTCCCCGTTTGGGGCGTGACGATTAGAGTGGTATCGAGCTCTGGTAAGATGGAAACTTACACCGAGCTGACCCAGGATAGGACCCTCGGTCTGTGTTTTGGGTAGTACCGCGACTTGACCAATTAAGTGTGAAATCGATTTCAAATTGGCATAGAACCGCCTTATTAATGTTTGAACTAAGTTAGAACGCATATTTTGAGGTTCCATAGTCATACTTGTCTTGACTTAGTTGACTCTTGACTGACTTTCTTTGTGCATTCTTTCCTTATTCTCTTCTTATCTTTCCCTACGATATAACTTGCCTTACGCAAATAATTATTGTATCATTTACTCGTGGATCGCAACTAACACTTCAAGATACAGAATGGCCAAACATCAAGGACGTGGGAGAACTCGCCGCGTTCCACGAAGGGATGACGACGTACCCAGGGACCGGGTACCCTCCCCTGAATTACCACCGCCTCCTCCACCTGCTGCAGGAGACAACTTGACCGCACAGGCCCTGCAACAAATACTGGTTTCATGAGGCAACAGGCAGAGCCTCAACCCCGTGCTCCCAAACCCGCCAGAGAGGCAAACGATTGCACGTTGGAGCGATTTCTATGGTTCGACCCACCAGCCTTCTTAGGAGAGCCGGATGATTTGAAGGCAGAAGAATGGGTAGAGAAATTGGAGAATATCTTCAACGCTCTCCAATACTCAGATGAGCAGAAAGTCACACTCACCGTATTTCGTGTGGAATCGGCTGCTAGAGACTGGTGGAGGGAAGTTGAAAGAAGATGGGAACAGGACCAGGTAGCTGAACATGGGGAATTTCTTGGCCGAGTTCAATGAACAAGTACATTCCACGAGGTTGTGAAAGAGGCGCGCGAGATGAATTCCACAGATTGAGGCAAGGAACATGACTGTAGCTCGATCTGAGTCTAAATTTCACCGATTGTCCAAGTATGCTCTGGGGACAATCGATCAAGAGGATAAGCTTTACAAGTTCACTCGAGGATTGAAACTAGAACTTCGAAACAATCAAGTTGATTGTTGAATCGACAACCTACTCACCCGTAAAGGCAAGCGGCTCTCCGCATTGAGTCGGGACTGAATCGTATTGGACAGATTCAGCAGAGTAGGCCATCGAACAGACTTAAGAGGACAGCTGTGGGACAACCATCTAAACCGCCTGCTAAGTTTCAGAAGGGACCAGTTAATAAGACAGATAGGGGAAAGGGACCAGTACAAGGAAAGCCGGGTCAATTGTGTGCATATTGCCAGAAACCGGGACATACCACCAATGACTGTTGGCGTAAACAAGGAAGGTGTTTGCGTTGTGGTAGTAATCAACATCAGCTGAAAGATTGCCTAAAGTATGAGGACCGAACCAAACAGATGCAGCCGCAGAGCCGGAAAATGGCCAGGGTAATCGGGCAAGGATGCCCGCTCGAGCATTTGCACTAGCCGGACAGGAGGCTCCGGAGGCAACATATGTGGTGGAAGGTACACTTCTAGTATCTAACCACTACGCTAAAATATTGTTCGACCCTGGATGAACGCATTCATTCGTTGCACCGCATTTTGTACACAAACTGCATGCATGCATGGAACATATGCCTATATGTCTAGAAGTGTCAACTCCTATGGGTGCAAGTCAGATAACAAATATTATCTATAATGCATGCGAAGTTAAGATTCTTTGAGATAAACTTTCTGCGCCGATTTAATCCTATTACCTATATCCGAATACGACGTGATATTGGGAATTAACTGGTTGTCTGCACACCATGCACAAATGGACTGCCATAACAAGTCCATTAAGCTATGTGAACCCGGAAAACCCGAAGTGTAAATTTTGGGAAGGGCACGAGTTAAGATTGCCCCAATCATTTCAACAATGAAAGCGAGGAAGGCGATCACTAGAGGGGCTCAAGGGTACTTGGCATTTGTAATTAACAAACCCACGGTTGATACCCACATTAACCAAGTACCTATAGTATCAGAATACACGGATGTATTTCCACAAGAACTCACCATTGTCCCTCCAGATAGGGAAGTCGAGTTCACCATTGAGGTGTTACCGGGGACTGCCCCGATCGCTAGAACCCCATATAGAATGGCTCCTCTTGAGTTACAAGAGTTGAAGACGCAATTACTGGCCCGATGGATGTGGGATTTATCCGACCGAGTACGTCTCCGTGGGGAGCACCTGTGCTGTTTGTCAAGAAGAAAGATGGCACATTAAGGCTGTGTATAGATTATCGTGGTCTTAATAGCGTGACCATCAAGAACAAATATCCCCTCTCGAGGATAGACGAACTATTTGATCAACTTCAAGGAGCGACGGTGTACTCGAAGTTTGATTTACAACAAGGATATTACCAACTGAAGATCCGCGAAGAAGACATTTCCAAAACTGTATTTCAAACCCGATATGGACACTACGAGTTTGTAGTGATGCCTTCGGTCCGACGAAATGCACCATCGCATTTATGGACCGATGCATCGAGTCTTCCAACCTTATTTGGATCAATTCGTAGTGATATTCATTGATGACATACTCGTATACTCTAAGTCTAGAGAAGAGCATGAAAGTCATCTGAAAATCGTTTTGGAGACACTACGAGAGCATAAGCTGTATGCCAAATTCAGCAAGTGCGAATTTTGGCTTAGTGAAGTCGCATTCTTGGGACACATAGTATCCGACACGGGAATTGCAGTAGATCCCTCGAAGGTACATACAATGGTTGAATGGAAACAACCTGAGTCTGTAACGGAAATCAGGAGTTTCCTAGGACTAGCTGGATATTATCGAAGATTTATCCAGGATTTTTCCAAGATAGCCGGACCACTCACTCGACTAACCCAGAAACAAGTCAAGTTTGAGTGGAATGACAAATGCGAGGTGAGTTTACAAGAGCTCAAGAAACGACTTACTACAGCTCCAGTCTTAGCCTTTCCGAAGGGGACCGAAAACTTTGTCGTCTGCAGTGATGCATCAAAAGAAGGACTAGGAGCAGTGCTCATGCAGGAAAGAAAAGTTATCGCTTACGCATCACGAAAGCTCAAGCCGTATGAAGCCAATTATCCAACGAATGACTTGGAATTGGCAGCGATAGTTTTCGCGTTAAAGAAATGGAGACACTATCTCTACGGAGCAATATTCATGGTTTTCATGGATCATAAGAGCTTGAAGTATCTATTCTCTCAGAAAGACCTCAATATGAGGCAACGGAGATTGATGGAGTTGATTGAGGACTATCACTTTGATATTCAATACCATCCCGGGAAAGCTAACATCGTAGCAGACGCTCTAAGCAGAAAGACGAGCTTAGCCAGGCTTATGATTCGAGAGTGGGAATCATTAGAAGAGCTGAGCAATTGGAATCTGACGAGAACCAGTACTCAGATTTTGTGTGCTAACATTTCGGTTAAACCCGATCTGCTGAAAGAGATCAAAGAAGCACAAGAGAAAGATGCACATCTTCAAAAACTTAAGGAAAAGATACTTAAAGGAGAGAGATCAGAATTCTCGGTACACGAAGATGGGATTATCAAATTCCAGAATCGAGTGTGTGTCTTAGAATAATGACGATTAGGAATAAAATCCTAGCAAGAGGCACACCGTTAAAAATACACTATACACCCTGGAGGAAACAAGATGTATAAGGATTTGAAACGGAGTTATTGGTGGGTAAACATGAAGAACCAGGTAGCGAGTTCGTTGCGAGATGTTTGACTTGTCAACGAGTAAAAGCAGAACACCAACGACCATCTAGTTTACTACAACCATTGAGAATTCCCGAGTGGAAATGGGAACACATAACGATGGACTTCGTGACAGATCTACCAAAGACCAGAGGAGGCCATGATGCTATTTGAGTAGTATATATATAAGATACATATATAATATATATATATAATTTATATATACGATACATATATAATATATATATATATATATAAGTTGTCACACAAACATTCCTCTAGATGTTTCTTTATTATAGATTTCTCCAAGTCAATGGCCAACTAAATGGCCACGTTAAAAGTGACAAAGGGTTTAAATTATGTTTACCTATTTTGTGCTTTCTTAACATTGCAGAAATGATTATATGTGGCCACATTCACTTATGCTTTTAATGTTATCACGTGTAACATAATAGCTAGCATCTAATAGTCCGCCATTAAAATACTTTTACTTTTTTATTTTTCTACTACTTGAATTAGTAGCCTGCCAACTAACACTATAAGTGAGTTCCAAAATTATATATAGAACTAGTCATGTTGTATTAAATAATCAGATTGTGCCAATAGCACATAAACAACATGTAATGCATGAATTATATTGGCCTAGTGAGTAGACGTGAGAGGCTCGGGTATTACATCCTCCTCTTCTTACAAAAATTTCGTCCTCGAAATTTCACACCAAGGAGCTATGGATACTTATCCATCACTTTATCCTTTCTTTCTAAGTAACTTATTATGTTACGTTGCTCGATTTCTCCATATCACAACTTATTTAGTCAAATATTCCTATGTCTTAACTTCCTTAGTAAAGTAAAATCTCTTGAGATGGAGTGCAGTAAAAATATATATATATTCAATGAAAACATTGATGTACCTATTGCTAGTTATAAATAGTCAAAGTTATGAAGATAATATCTTTAATACTTTCAATGTATATAACGATCGATGTACCTAATGTTAGTTTTTCTCTATCTCCAAATATATAACTCCTTTTCATTTTATTCTCTTTCAAAAAATATGAGATCCATGTATTACCAAGTCAGAAAAATTCTATACCAAACTGCATAATGCCACAATCAACTCCTGGTGTCTTACATACCATTCATAGCTATATCATTTTAAATAATATTTAGTCCAAAATTTTTCAAGATCATGCTAATAAAATCATAGCCTATAATTTCTTCTATACGAAACAAGTAGTAATCTCATAACTTTTCATTCTATACAAAATCCGCCATTGATTGCAATAATTCAAATCCTATTAACCTCAAGATAGTGTAAAATTTCTAAAGCATCCTCGATTGAGATCGCTCTTTCAACTTGTTCACCGGTTTTGGAATGAACTCGCATTATAAGAAAATACCTTTAATTCCCACTCTTTGATGCAAAATCTTGTGTCTCTTTATAATT
Source organism: Rehmannia glutinosa (assembly GCA_016081115.2). Taxonomy (NCBI): domain Eukaryota; kingdom Viridiplantae; phylum Streptophyta; class Magnoliopsida; order Lamiales; family Orobanchaceae; genus Rehmannia; species Rehmannia glutinosa. Next base: position 36,748,793 of record CM071924.1, on the reverse strand, counting down.
TATTAGTAATAAAATAAAATAGATTCCCATCGGTTTATATAGATACATCTGTACTTACAAATCCATTAATAAGTGAATCAGATTAGTAGGAATTATAAAATTTAAACCATTGAACTAGTATAGTCCCTATAAACATTAGTTGTCTTAATGCAATCTCTTTTTCAATACCTAATTGTCTATGACTTTAAGGTTGCAAAACCTTTTTTTTAATCAATCAAAAAAAGAAATAGTGTGACTATCATCCAAAACAAAGTTAATGCCATATCATATTGCATATATTCATTTTCGGTCTTATAGTGTATTATCAAAAATCTATCTAAGTATTTTCATGTGAATCATGTCTCAACCCTGAGCTATTTCAATCCTTCTCCTAAAAGTATAAAATCTATTCACCTAAAATATCAGTAACAAATAATTATCATTTACTCGATTTTATCCTTCACAGTCCTCAACTCAACAATAGTTTGTCTCACAAAGATGGCTTGAACTTTTATATTATAAAATACTTCTTTTTGATGATACTAGATATTATGTGGGCATATACCTATATTAATTTATCGATAATATTCTAAAATTACATATGCATTACAAAAATAATTTAGTAGGTATGACGAGTTTGAGTAATTTGATCATCTTGTACCAACATAGATCCAAACCCAATAGTAGCGCCACTATAGGCAATGAATAATTACTTAAGGAAGAGTTACTCGAAACTCAAATCAATTACCTAAACTTAATCAGAGATTCTTTTATATATATGTTTGTGTATATATATATATATATATATATATATATATATAAGATGGTTTAACTGAGTACCCAAAAACATCACTGACCTAAGAAAGCTCATAAGTTTATCACATTGTTGTTTTTTTTTATAGCCTCAAGGTTCTATGCATTTACACGGACCTCCTCAAGAATTACTAGTCCAAAAATCATATGGTACTACATAACCAAAAGATCACAAATTTAATTGAACAATTTTTTTTATTCAGAGTCTCTAACATTATTATTACGTGTGCGCTAAGTATCATTGAATACCACCATAAACAAAGTCATATGAGTCTATCAACACCATATTCATCAAGATCCATGAATATCTCCATAAACATACCCACAATCATCAAATTTATAAAATCAATTAGGATACTAATCAACTAATACACTACAGAAAACCAAAAGAAAATTCAAACCCATAATCAATCCTCAAAATCATAGTAGCTCTTTTCAACTTATCTAAGAAATATTAGCATTGCCAACCTATATACATCATGAATGCTTCTAGCTTAATCAAAATGACTTGTGCCAAACAAAAACTTATCCTTCAACTTGACATATTTGTGTATTTAGGTCTACTTAAAAGGTTCTCTAGGCCTTAAGTCGCTTGCCCAATTTCACTTAACAATAATTTCACTTAAGGTTCTCCAACTTTTAGTAGAAGTATCTGGTTTATAGTCCTATTTGTCCAGGTATTTTAGCACGATTTACATAAAATCAAAAGGCCACAATTTTCAACAAAATAGTGCACCAAATAAGGTAGTGATAACCTCAAGACTAATTCCTACAAACAAAAGATAAACCCCCCCTTTTTTTTATACATATCGTTTCATTAGCTTAATTTATACAACTATATTGACCATAATGTCGCGAGTAGTAGAAATTGCATTATATCCTACATAGTCAATACATTACTCTATGTTTTAGCCTCTATTGTCGTTATCTCTCCCTCAACATTATTTTCACCTCTAAACTTCTCTCATCTCCAGCTTGTCCTAGATAACGTCCTAGATTTTCAATTTGATATCTAATTTACAACTATTAGACTCATAATAAACACTTACCCATATCAATCATTGATCTCAGCCTAGATATAAGAGCATTTAAGACTAGATATATAGGACATCATAAAAATGCATGTATAAAACAAATTCATCATCTTCTTCTTCTTAAAATAGTATGATGAAGAAGTCTATTGATGGTGTTAACCCAAGAACCTCAATTTCCTAACATAAATGTCAAACCTATAAAATAAATTCCATTAATTATATCATAACCCAACATTGCTTTAATGCATCTTAAAAGTAATATATCAAAGCCACATGCCTTTTAACACCCGAGGAATTAACTTCCTTTATCTAACCACAATATCTCAGATGCAATGGTTAAATAGTCCTTAAGTTATATCATGGAGATAATAGAATTACAAGGGAACATAAGACTTTGATTTACAAATTGTACGTTAATATTAGAACATCTCACTATAATTATTATATTGCATGGATAAATATAATTAATAACATATACGGCATCATATAAATGTAACATATAAAACATTATACCATAACATGTAACTTACTTGCATGACTGTGCTCCACAAGTCATGAGTTCATGTACATGGACAGTCTATAGAACCTGTAGCTGGGCTCTGATACCACTCTGTGACGCCCACCCCTATTACTACTATTGATAACTATATAAATAGCAAAACTCGCCACAAACTCAATTTAAAACGTGTAATATTTTTTTTTTGGGTTCCTGCGATATTTTAACAACTAACAAGCAAGATCACTCGCTCATAAGAGAAGGATAAGCCATGTCCACAAGCAAAATAAATAACCAACCCTGTTATTAAACACAACAGACATCTATGTGACCAAACGCATACCCCAAATCACCCAGTTATTTACATGTACATATTTACATCAGAGTTATACAAGACCAAAAAGGGAAATGACCCATCAACATAGCCCAACAGGTCGTCATCCATGTACAATGTCCTCAATAACCTGTAGGAGCTCCCACAGCTTGCCCAGTAAGCTTTTGAAATCTAGTGTCACCAAACTCACCTACAATGCATGAACTACGTGAGCTAATGCCCAGTAAGCGAAAATCATGCATGACAAAGGAATAAAGCAATATACATGCGGTGCATTCCAATATTTCATGCCACTGATTCATATTTATGCACCAATGTATTTTATTCAAAATCACTTTCTTTTATTGGGCCCTTGGTCCACCTGCTATGCACCGGAAAGAGCTCAACACAATATCATTAATCACATGGCCATAATCAAATTGACACCGCCTAGGGCCATCTCCTAGGACAACCTGAGGTCCACCCCCTGTCTTCCCCAATGATCCCTCAGGAGTCTTCCCCCTGACGTGTCAATAAGGGCACAGTCAAGTGGTCCGCCCCCTTGTGACCATCAGAGGCACACCCGCTGTCAACCTCTATGATCCTCCGAGAAGTAACACCCACTGAGCCCTAAAATATATCATAAAGCACGCCTCGCATGCCTCGGTGCACTAGCAGTGGCCAACGAAAATATTTTCTCTCAAAAAGTCATGTTGTGCATGCATCATCTCAACAATGCTTGTATGTTATGCATGCACGTGCAAATGCCAATGAATAACATGCTCAATGCAACAATAATCACCACACTCCAATATCCACCAAGCAACATATGAACATCAAGGTCTCCATACTGCATCCATCAAGATACAAGAATCATATTTAACATCGATAAAGCAGTAAATACTATGTTCATGCATTGTAGTTGCAGATGGATTTTCACTTACCTCACATCAGTCATTTCCTACTTACTGGTTTGTAAGCGGTTAATTGATGTGAACAATCTGTGATAATACAATTATTAGATCTTTGACATTCAATCGATAATGCTACACCAAATCCCATAAAGGCATGAATTCTAAACTTAACTGGAATCGAACATGGTCAAATCTTATGATCAAAGATATAATTAAAACTTGTAGGCCCTTTATTTCTCATTTCTAATATATATTGACAAAATTAATATATTATATCTCTCTAATAATCCCCTAAATATCAAATACCATTCCAGCAACATTATAAAGAGCCTTAATTTCAAGCTAACCAATAAAATCACCGAACTCGAATTCTCATAGTAATTAATCTAGCACCGCACCGCATTTCCAATAATTATTAATTAATTACAGATAGTCCCTTTCATTAATTATTCAAATATCACAATTTGTACATCACTTTTCTGTTAAACCTTGCATGTATCCTCTAACACAATTTAAGGATATCTTCTAATATATTGTTGTAATTTCAAACTATAATACACTTATTAATATATCTAGTTTATCTATTTTATTATATTTTCCTAATTTACAATTAATAAATAAATAAAGTTATTTCAATCAATAGTAAAAAAATACTCACCAGATTAAATGATCAATCCCACTCAAAGATATGATGCCCCTTTCTATTTATTTCCCCTCTTTTCCTCTCTTTTTTTTTCCTCTCTCTATTTTCTCCTAACCCTCGCTCCTATTCTTTGTACTTTGACAGCATGTATCTTCCTTTGGATGATTCAACTAATATGTGTATATATATCCAATTACCTTGTTTATGGCGGTGGGTGTAAATAATTCATACACGTGTTTTCTTTTTGTGAGCTAAAGATCCATACGTAATAATATTGCTATTTATTTCCTGATTGCACGAGGGTTAAGGCGGTGTAATACTAGTTTCCTAGATTATCCCATTCACTAATTTATATATACGATACATATATATATATATATATATATATATATATAGTTGTCACACAAACATACCTCTAGATGTTTCTTTATTATAGATTTCTCCAAGTCAATGGCCAACTATTTTGTGCTTTCTTAACATTGCAGAAATGATTATATGTGGCCACATTCACTTAATGATGAAGTCTAGTAACCATTATTATATGTTAACTCAATATTTCATGTTAGTGGATAATTAATAAGTTTTCTCCATGCATATCTCGTTTTCTTTTCCCTTTTATTTTTTTTGTTAGCTAGTGATGTTATCAATATATATTTTTATTTGTATAATACATCTCATCTATATATATATAATATAATTACCTCAAAACCGAATCTTATACTTTTATTATTATTATATTATTTTAATAAAACTATTAATTTCAAATAATATATCCTCTTACTATCAGGTTCTCGATCACACATTATATTAATATGTTTAATCAATTTGTTCGTATTTTATGCTTCCCGATACACACATTGTTGCCACCTTTCATCACTAAAATTACCACATGTAATCTTGTAACTCTTATGCTTTTAATGTTATCACGTGTAACATAATAGCTAGCATCTAATAGTCCGCCATTAAAATACTTTTACTTTTTTATTTTTCTACTACTTAAATTAGTAGCCTGACAACTAACACTATAAGTGAGTTCCAAAATTATATATAGAACTAGTCATGTTGTATTAAATAATCAGATTGTGCCAATAGCACATAAACAACATGTAATGCATGAATTATATTGGTCTAGTGAGTAGACGTGAGAGGCTCGGGTATTACACTGGAGTGCTTTCATTGCTGATATTGTTTGAGGCATTGTTCTAGACTTTGTCCCATAGTACTTTATTTCCCCATCTTCTGGTAATTTGAGAGTTATCTCCCTCTCTTTACATTTAATACTTGCCTGATGCCGGCTAAGCCAGTCCATACCCAAAATTACATCAAAGTCCTTCATATCAAGTATATATAAGTCAGCACTAAAATCCCTTCCTCATATGTTCACGCCTACATTCTTAACATTTGAGTCCGTAATTATCATTTTTCCTGATGGTAAGCTAATCTCAAGCGGTTCATCTACATGCTCTTTTACTTGCCAAATCATAGTATGAAATTTAGCATACATGAAAGAGTGTGTAGCACTAGTGTCAAAAAGAGCTAAAGCAGGCACATTACATACTACTAGCATACCAGACATCGTACATGCTTCATCCTCAGCTTCTTGTTGGGTCATTTCATACATCCTCGCCTTCCCTCCAGTTGCCATCTGACTCGATCCCGTGCCTTTGTACTTTGGGCAGTCCCTTGAAGTATGCCCTGGTGTCTTGCATCGATAACAAACTACTTTCCCATAAAGACATTCCCCATGGTGATTCTTACCACACACTGGACATTGAGGTCTTTCAAACTGTGGTTGTTGAGTAGGACCTCCTCCAACCTTAGCCATTTTATTTTTATTCTCTCCACTATTCTGACTTGGTCCATCCCACTTTCTCTTAGGTGCCTCAATTATTTTTCGCGGATTTCCTTCTAGGTTCATATTCACTGCCACCAATCGAGCCCGTTCCACTGCCTGTGCATAGGTAACATCCCCAAGGACACTCACTATTCCACTCAACTCCGGCCGTAGGCCCTCCACAAACCTCTCAGCCTTCATTTGATCGGTGCTGACCAAATGCATCGCGTAACACGATAACTGGTTGAATTTCCGCTTATAATCAAGTACCGTCATATTTCCTTGTACAAGGCTCATGAACTCTCTCGCCTTCTTGTTTCTATGAGCTTGTGGGAAGAATTGTCGTGCGACTAGCTCCTTGAAATCCCTCAATGTTAGCGCATCTCTTTCTTTGTTAGTGATCGTGCGCCGGTGTAGGTCCCACCAGTGTTTTGCGTCCTGCTTTAGTTGGAAGATTGCACACGAAACCCTGTGTGCTTCTGAGCAAGCTATTAAGTCAAACACTGACTCTAATTCACCAATCCATTCTTCCACAGCCACTGGGTCCTCACGTCCCGTAGCACCGGCGGCTCGTCGCAAACTCCACCACTTGTGAGGTAGTATCTATAGGAGCATGATGGTTTTGGCCATTCTGAGCATTAGGCACATTGTGCTGAGTCAGGCCTTGCACAATAGTGACTAGGTTGGCCACAATATTTGCTAAATCTCCCGTATTTCCTTGAACCGGAGCGTTTCTAGCAGGTGTCTCGTCACCGGCTGCAGGTTGGTTATGGTTCCGATTGACACGTTGTGGTGCCATCTAAATTCATAAAGCAAATCATCTTAAATTTTTTTTATATGGGATTTATATCTTAATATCTAAGACGTGTAACCCATAAGTTTACATCTAAAGTTTATCTAATTCACAAAGACTATGCATGGGTTATATCTTAACGTTTGGTGCGCCTGAGAAGTTATTCACGTTAGGTCATTCCGAATATTTTTTTTTGAAATATAATGATAGAAGTCCCTATATTGACATTTTGTTATATCATTATGTCATATATGTTCATCTATCATTCATAAAGTTGAAAAAATTTCACATCATGCACGTGCATTAAATAGAACCGAATATAACAATTTATTATTTAACTATAGTTGTATAAAAATTGTACCTTGATCAGAGTTGGCGTCGCATGCGGAGGTAGGTAACCCATTTTTTTTTAAAAAAAAAATTAAAAGAAAAGATTTTTTTTTCCGAGTCTACTGAAACGTCGACCCGCTCTGATACCACTTTTGTAACATCCTATTTTCATAATTTTCAAAGTAAAATACGATTTATAAAATTGAAGTACGACTTGATATAAAATGCGCTTTCTAATAATTCTAAAAGAATATTTAAGTAAATTAGATAATAATATTTAAAAGTTTAAAAGACAATTTCTAAAATTTATTACATAAATAATTCAAGTTCCAAAAACATTTATTTAAAAATAGTCAAATAGAGAAAAATAACAATTCATTATTCTAAATATTTATTCGGGTCACCGCCATGCACGTCCAGCCAACTCCATCAGCAATCTGAAATAGAAAATTTTATTGGGGGGGCATCAACAGCTCCGTGGAGGTAATTTGTCCAAGCTAAATACACAAATATATATCACATAATAACATGCTTGTAAATTGGAAATTTAACTGTAGCTGTAGATGTTGCTATTGAAACATGGCTCGCACTGCCGAATTTCACCGGAGGGAACTTTTATGCCCCGGACCTCTTTATGGTCCCGCACGACTATAGACACGTAGCACGTAGTTGCATAATTATCAGGTAACACATATAAGACATTTAACAAGGACAAATAAATGTAAAGTTAGGAAAAACCCCCACCTCAAATGTAGCGTTTGACGTTGAAAGTGATGAAGAATGTAAGTTTTCTATTCTCGAAAGTCCTCGTCGCCTACAAATTTTATTATGATAATTTGTCTTAGAGATTTAAAATCTTAATAAAATAATATTATAGAATTTATAATATAGATCTTATAAAAATACTAATATGAATATTATAGATTATATAAATATAAGCTTATTTAATATTAAGTACACATATCATTTATTAATACTTTCACACTTACACACCCACATAAACACACATGTCACCACTAATATATCTCATATACACAAACACACATATATATTAATGTATATATACACACTGACACGGCACCCAATATGTCATATACACACACACACATATTAATATATATGCATATACACATGCATATTAATATACTAACACACACACATATACATATATATATATATATATATATATATATATATACATGACACATGCATACACCTTCATGCACTTCATCTGCAATTGAAAGAAAAAAAATGAAAGTAGAGAAAATATTTAAGTACCTTAACTCTCCTTTTACATTTGAAGTTATGATACTATTTTTTTTTCTCTCATATATATTTATAGATAGGGTGAAAGAAAGAAAGAAACTGAAAATCATTTATAAGTTTCACTTAATTAATGTAAGTTTTCAATTAATGTAAGTAACTTTCATAGTTTGTATTAATTAAGGTGAGTGTTTATAATTAATCTTAGGATGTTTTTAGTTTAGTTACTTTAATGTAGTACGTTATATATATATATATATATATATCAGATTTGTTTTTCTTTTATTCTTTTTTTTTTTTACAAAAATTATATAAATAACAAATCAATTAATGCAAATAAATATTATATATATATATCTATATTATTATTAATAGCAAAACTATAGAAATATAGAGGTTTTATGTTAGAAATTTCTGATATTAGAAGTGTTAATCAAATGGTAATTGAAAGCCCTAATTATAGTCATTTAAAATCCTAATTGGTCAAGTCAAAATCCATAACTTAAGAAATTATAAGATTTATTATTATTATCATTATTTTCAAATTTCGGGTGTTACACTACTAGGTTGGGTATGACGAAGTGGCAAATCTGGAAGTGGCAAGGAAGAATGCAGAGGCTGTAAGAAGACAGGAAAAAGAGAACGAAAGGCAGACTCAGCTATGGCTCGAGAGGAAGAGGAGGGATGATGCCTCTAAAAGAGCGTATGAAAAGAAGCGGAGAGGCTGAGAAGAAGAAGAAAGAAAAAGAAAGAGAGTTGATGACTTCGACGAGTGAAGAAGAAAGAAGAGGAAGCGGAAGGCGTTGAAGTGTTGCTGTGAACCCTTCATGTATATTACTTATGTAAATACATTTTTGTAAGTCATCTGCAATACTTAGTGATTTTCCCTGTAATTTTTCACTTTGTATTTACTATTGTATCTTAGCATAGATATGTGTTTTGTTTTGACAAGAATGCTATGTACTATTTGTAAAACACTATGTAAAGGACAAGAATGTTATGATCAATAAAACGATCTATTTAAGCATACATTCTTTGTTCTTTGCATTGTCGTATGTATCCTTGCTGTTTACATTTTGTTGAATGTTCTTAAGTTTTGGCATCATCAAATATGGGGAAATTGTTAGGAAATTTATCTTGTAGATTTTGATGATACCATGTAAAACTTAAACTAGGAAGTTGGCACCCCATTTTCCTTGTAATTTACATTGTAATAGATAGGGCTGGAAAAGCTTTGAGTCAAGTCAGCTACGCCTAGAAATACAAGAAGTCAACTGAAGACTGAAGTGAAGACTCTGTTGTAAGACAGCTGAGTATGGCAAAGAAGGAAAATCAAGAACTCGACTGAAGATGTATCAACTGTGTGAAGAGTCAGTCAAGTCAACTCAAGAAGCCAAGTCTCAAGTTGAAGTGACAGATGAGTCATCCAAGGATTGGAAGCTAACTTAAGTCATCTGGGGAATAAAATACCGCAGTTAAGTCAAGACAACTGAATGAGATCCGTTGATGAAAGTCAAGAATGTTACTCAGAATGGTAACATGTTAAAGTTGTCAGAGATAAAGTGTTAGTTCCAGTTGTGTGCAAAAGGAACAAACCAATGGGAAGCACTTGCACCAAGTGTCGAAATCTTTGCAATCTTTGCAAGACATTAAATACGAGGAAATGTCAACATCAAGGACTGCAATAAGACAAGCCAACAAACACAAGTGACTTTTGAAATCAGCCTAACTCTTCAACGGACAAAATTTCAAAAGTTCACTATAAAAGGTTGAGGAAATTCATTGAGAAAAGGTTACCTGAACAATGAACAAGCAAGCATTATTCAAGTTATTAACCTGCAAATACTCTCAAGAATATTCAAGCTAATCCTCAAGCACAAACTCGAAGGACATCGAACACAAGTTTGTGAAGGAAAGACAACTTCAAATCATGAAGAGGAAACTTTTGAAGAAACAAAAGGGGTCTACTTTCCAAGGAGGATTGTAGGAAGGTTCAAGGTCGAACCAGTATGTATCAAGTTATTGGAGGGCTTCGTGATCAAATCCAAGAGCTTGAAAAAGTGAGCTGAAGTAGTAAGGCAGCTGCCCTGTGAAGAAACTGAGTCGGAAGAGAAGCCAGTTGTATGACCAAGGCTGTCTCTAGACTGTTGACCACTTTGTAAATAGATATATTACATAGTGAATTCCTCCAGGAGTTGGAGAAGAGAGGATTAGAAGAATTACCCCATCTTCGAACCTCTATAAAATTAACTGTGTCATTTATTTTTCAGCACATTTACATTTCTGCATATTTACATTATATCTGCTGATAAACTCATATTTGCTATCCAACAGATTAATAACCAAGTGCTAAAATCAAGTGTCAAAACAAGTTTAAAACAAATCAAAGGGTGTTAAGTCTTCCGCTGATAAAATCAACACAACCAAGTTAAAGTTCAGGTTAAACAGTTGAGTTATTCTATCAACAGCTCTATCGAGTCTGTTGAGTGGCTAACTCTGCTGAATAACCAACTAGCTGTCCCTCAAGGACACAACTGTTTGAGTTAACTCTGTAATAGTTTTAAAAGGACTAAAATCGAAAAGTTAGTAAGGTTTATTCAACCCCCCTTCTAAACCTTACTCACACTCTTTGGGACCTACACCTGGACATGCCCATTGGGCTGCAGTCAAGAGGATACTTAGATATTTCAAGGGGACAAGTGATTTTGCTTTATTCTAGCATGGGGATAGTTTAAAGTTAGTTTGGTACAACGATGCTGATGGATCAGCAGACAGAGATGAATGCAAGTCTACATCATGATATGCTTTCTTATTGGTAGGCGTTGCTACCAGTTGGTGTAGTAAAAAGTTGTCTTATATATCTTTATCCATTGTGGAAGCTAAATATGTTGTTTGTACGTCAACAATCATAGAGGCAATATGGTTAAGAAGATTTCTTTAGAGTCTGTGTATTACGGCGCATGTTGATGATGTAGTTGTTGTCTATTTTGACAATATGTCTGCACTAGCGTATGCTAATGACCCCAAGTATCACAGAAGGACCAAGCATTTTGACACCAATATATCACTTTATTCTAAAGAGTGTTGCACAAGGTTAACTAGTTCTCAACTTAGGCATAATCCTAGAGTGATATGGTTGATGACCATATTATTAAGCTTTTGTGCAGAGATGTATTCCAAAGGCATGTTAGAAGTATGACACTGTGTAGGGTTTGAGTTTGTGGGCTTGTATGAACATTTTATTAATTAATAAGATTTTTGTTCTTATTACTTTGTTAGATTACTAAGTTTACTAATTGAATGTCATCATACTTAGATTGACCCACTCACACGGGTAATTTCCCTGGCGCTTTGAAAGCGAGCAGGATGAGATTCATTGATCATGTTCGCACCAATGAAAGGGATCTGACTGACCACCTTCATGCTAGGAACAACGTAAAGGACAAAGTTTAATCATACTAGCCTTGTGATACGTGTAAAATATACGTACATTTAGGAGCTTATTTTGTTACATATTTGATAAATTTGCATGTATATTTAGTGTGTTTTAGTTGGTTACCTTTGTTGGGCGTGATACTGCGCATTCTTGTGATTTTTACAGAAAATGGAGCTTAATTTGCAATGATATTAGCAGGACGACCCGGACAAAAATGCAAAATGCGAAGAGACGACAAATACGAGAAGAAAACAACGAAGAACAAAAAACACAGTCCGCCCGTGTAATAATACACGACCGTGTATTCTACACCCGTGTGATTTTACATGGCCATGCGACTTGTTTGAGGGAAGAATTTTAGAGACGGAATACACAACCCAACTGTGTAATAGTACACGGTCGTGTACTTTGCTTGAGAGAAAAACAAAGACAAAAACAACATACATGACCGGATTGTGTATTAATACACGGTCGTGTATTTTGTCTAGCGGTGGATTTTGATTCCTAATTTTGTCGGGACTCTACTAGTGATCTCTCAAAGCATCTATAAAAAGAAGACCAAGCGCTACACCTCAAAACACGAATTTACACCTGGAAATACAAAATTACACATACTTGTGAGAGAGAAACACAATTCAACAAAGAATGACACAAGGCCTTTCACATCTACTCGGAGCTGTAGGAACATACATCTGTCTTTTGTCTATATGCCTATGAGTGCGCCGGTGCATTTGCTTTCTTTGGATAATATGGAAATCTTTGTGCATTATAGGCATTGTGCTTGGGTGCATAAGTGTGTTGATATTGATTTCTTTACCTTAGGAATAACCTATATTGAGTCTGAGGTCTTTGCCACTTGGGCTTGTATCCCATAGGACTTGGCTGATATTTCATTTGATAGTTCTAGTCAGCCTGTGTAGGGTAGTTTCTACCATTCCCTTCATATGGTTTCTTTTGTTGAAACCTCTAGGGCCTTGGGTAGTTCTACTTTGATTTCACAGAATATTTTCTGTTTGGAGTCTGCTGATGGGCTTTTCTAAATTTCGTTTCAACTACCCTTTCAACAAACTTAGTTGGCTTCTTACCCTTGCCTCTATAACCTGTGGCCAAAGATGTGTGTGTGCTTGTGATTGTATGTGGGTGCAACCTATGGTGCTTTTGGCTTTAGGATTCTCCTATTGCTTAAGGACCCTTTTTCCAAAACCACTCTGAGAGTTTGTGCATTGACAAAGAAATTAAATCCTAAGCCTGCTTTATCTCCAATTTCTTTCTGTATTATCATCAATTCATCCAATGTTTTGGATGACTTGTTGAGTGATGCAATCCCATTTTTTTAATTCTTTTTCGCTCTTTTCTCTATCAGCTAAGTCTGCTTTGATCTTAGCTATCTCAGCCTTCAATTTTTTGTTCTCATCAACTATGTGACTAGGAGTACTCAGCTCTTCAGTCAGCTGTGAGTTTTGGCTCTTGAGTTGGTTGTTTTCCTCATTTAAAAGTGTGTGTGAGGATTTCATGTGCTCAAAGTCTTTCATCATTTTGCCTAATGAATCATTAAGATTTGTGGGTGATGAAGTGTGTGTGTCACTATCACTATCATCAGAATGTGAGCTAGATGAGTTAGAATTTACCTCATCTTCTTGTTCTTTAGCCATTAGGCATATCACTGCCTCTTCTTCTGTGTCTGAGGAGTAATCTGCTTCACTGATGTATGACTCAGCAGTCTCCTTGCATTTTGATGTATCTGGTGCTACGGCCACCATGGCTTTTTTTCTTTCTTGTCTTCTTTCCCTGAAGACTTTCCCATCCTCTTCATTTCTGTATTTGTTGACTGGTGGATAAGGGCAGTTAACTGTAAAGTGTCCTGGTTGTCTGTAGTTCCAGCACAGGTCTTCAGCTTTCTTGTATTCAGCTCTCTTATATTTAGCTCTCTTTGAGGATTCACCATTGTTTCTCTATAGTTCTTGTTGAAGAACTTGTTGAATCTTTTAACCATCAGGGCTATTTCCTCTTTGTATATAATGCCATTGGATTATGTACCTTTTGATTTTCCAGCGAACAGAGCAGCTGTGTCTTGGGCACATCTATCTCATCTTGCTCCTTTCTTCTGAGCTTGAATTCATAAGCTTTTAAATCTGAGAATAGCTCATGGTTTGAAATCCTTGTTAAATCCATTGAATGCCTAAGGGCCATCACCTTCATTTCCCACTCAGTTGGGAGAGATCTAAGAATTTTCATACACATTTGTTCCTTCTGTGTATATTCTTTGCCAAGAGCTGAGAGCTCATTTGTAATCTCTGTGAATCTGGCATCCAGATGATCCAGTGTTTCACCTGCAAGCATTTTGAAGTTCTCTAAGTTTTGTACAACCACAGTCAACTTGTTTTCCTTAATCTGCTCTGATCCTTCACAGATTAGAGTCAGCTTTTTCCCATATTTCACGAGCAGTACTGCAAGATTTAACTTTATTAACATCGCTTTATCAAGAGTTTTGTATAGAATATTCTTGGCCACATTGTCCAAGTTATATCTCTTTTGATCTTCATTGGACCATTCGCTTCTCGGTTTCTCAACATAAGCAGGTCTTTGAGCGGTATCCTCAGCAGCTCTTGCAGCTGTGTTCAATTGTGTGATCTGTGTGGGTCCATCTTCTATGATGAACCACATTTCATCGTGCAGTGCTGAGAGATGTGCCTGCATACAAATTTTCCAATCATCAAATTCTTCTACAGTAAACATGGGAAAGCGAGATAGATTTGCTTCCATGGTAATAACTTTCTTTTGAAAGAAAATTTGAAAATTTTCCAAGTGTTGATCTTCTTGAAAGACTGAGATCTAGTTCAGTAACCAGTGCGGAAGGTTCTTTGAACCAACCACTCTGATACCATTTGTAGGTCCCAAGGGGTATTAAGTTAAGTCTAGAAGGGGGGTTGAACCTCAATAGGAGAGTTAACCACTTAACAGACTTGACTGAACTGTTGATAGAGTAACTCAGCTGAGTAAAGTGAGCTCTTTTAAAAATATAGCTTACTTGGTTTTTACAGCAGAAGACTTACACCCTTTTTGAAAAACTAGTAAGGTGCACGTGCGTTGCACGTGAACCCTATAATTCCACTAATTCAATTAAAAAAATTATTAAGAAAATATAAATTAAGTTGGTTTTAGTTAGAGCTGGAAATTATAAATCTAAGTTACGTTATGTTTTCTCTTGTTTTATTTTGGTTGGCCATTGTTCTATTCTTAATTACTTGAATTTGACAACTTATCTGCATATTTGTTTTGATACTTTCGTGTTTTCATCATCACTTGAACCTCACTAATATTTTGGTTATGTTGCATTTGTTTCTTTTGATCTTCTTCTCCTATTTTATCGTCATTATTCGCTTGAGCATCATTGGTAGACGTACTTAATATCTTTCTCTCTTTGCTCTTCTTCAAAGTGAATTGTGTCTTTTTTATTGCCTACAAGTTCAAATTTCATTCACCACTTTTACCTCATATTATGTATATCGCTTGTATATAATTTCGTTGAGGGTCACTATTTCCGTTGCGACGCTCATTTATTGAATAATATACAATTCAATAGTTATAGTTTTACGGACATCTTCAATAAAAATAGAAAATCACTATGAACCAATCAACTTAAAAATGTTTACTTAAATATTCATTTGATGGTCACCTTAGTGACAACAACAATTGAATTTAGATTAAAATATATGAACTTTGTTTTTGGTAAAATACATAGTTTGATATAGAAACAAAGATGTTATAGGAGAAAATCCATATATCTAGAAAAAGAATAAAAGATGGAACATGAAGGTTACAACAAAGACAACCAAAAGAGATTAGATTCTACCTTTGAGTTGACTTCTTTTGCTTTCTTGTCAGTATTTCCTTGAAAGACCGTTCAAATATTTTTATTTTTTGAATTATCTCTGTTCTCTTCTTCCCTTTCTTGTTTGGAAAGAAATGCAGACTCATTCAAGTTTTCCTAAACCCATTACGGATATTTGGATGAACCGGGAAGAAGTCCAAGCGATGGTGGGTGATTAAACTACATGGTCTGGTACATATTTTTAGTTCGTGTTTCTCCCTTTGGTGTCTCTCAAAACAATTATTCACATTTACATTAAGCACAAGCATAAGTTTCACATAACAATATGCGTAGGGGCGTAGATAAGGGGCCTCCACGGCCCCCCGCGCACCCCAAATTTTTTTTGTCTCGTTTTTTCTATGGAAAAAAATAAAAAAAAATATATTTATAATTCTTAAGGGGAAAAAATAGTTGAGCTAGGGGAAAAATTTGGTACTAGGGATACTAAGCCGGGCTGGCTACGCCCCTGAATATATGGAAGATCATTCTTACATTTGTTTATTCTCAAGAATCCAGAATTTGTATTATTGGTGTATCTATTCCTAAATATTACTTTCCCACGTCATAAAATGACTTGTATCACCCTTTCGAAAAAACAAAACGACAGTTATCACAATAAATATTTATAGATTGTGTATAGTGTTGTAGTTCACGCTTAAATACAAATAAATAAATAAATGAAATTATAAAAGTAAAACAAAATAAATGAATACAAGTTATAAATAAAATAAAGTTTAACAGGAAGTCAAAATAATCTTATGGTATAGGCATATATATTTTCATATATATAAATTATTAATTTGCCGGGAAAATAGAAATGTAAGAAAGTAGAAATGTATATGAAACATAAAAGAACAATTTTTCTCACCTATAGGCCTGGCTTTATAATGAAGTTGATAATAAGCGATCTTCATCAAAGAACTTCGTTTATTCTCTATTCTCCCTCACCAAAAAATGTTCCTTTCCTCAGCTTCTTTTTCCAAAACAGAACATTAAGACCAAAAACTGATGGACAATATCTTTTTTCCTTTCAAAGAACAACGAACGTACAACCTATGAATCAATAATTTCCATAATCCTATCAGAACCAAAATTATTGTAATGATACTTTTCTATGTATAACACACTAAAAATTGCATTGGAAAAACACAATAAACAGAAAAAGAGAAGTCCATAGAATATATACAGTGTCTGCAGTATACCTCATGGTGGCGCCTCTTGTATATTATCATTACTCTCCAAATTTCCCTTTTTATATATGGTGTTGCCTCAACCAAACTTCATCTGTGGCCAACACAAATTACACTTGGTTGGCTTTCCACATGCCTTGATTATATCATATTTCAGAAATAAGAAGAAGTCAATCTCCTTGATACTTATGCGTTGCCGATTAGAGAAGTAGAATCGACAGGCAAAAATGAGGATAGTATAGTTATCTAGTTAAATACTCATTTGAACTATTTAGAATAAATACAATAAAACGAATCTGCCCAAATACTAAAACCACCAAAGAGGTGGTTTAATTGTATCTCAAGATAATTTGATGTGAGAAATAGAAAATATCTTAGCTAAAACTACCGTAAAAAATCTCAAATTTCTCAGTTTTGAGCATTTAGGTTCATATGAAAGCTTTAACAAGTTGTTGAACTTATTATCACGAAGATTTTATCTCAGGTGATCAAACATGACATTCTCATTTTCATTCATTAATTTCTCAAAAGCCAAAGGTGCTATTGTGTTTATGTACACATTTTAATAGTCAAGGTAACAAACATGATAACAAAACAGTAGAAAAATTGATAAATGATCATATTCTGACTAATAACGTGAAACTCCAAAATAGTCATGGTCAGTTTGTGTCTCCACACCCATAACCTATCACAACAACTCGTATTCGCTTGGTTGCAATTTTTTTCATGGACGTAAATTTTATGGATGGATATACACATGTCCATTGCTTCTCCTTTCATTCACATGGAACCAGTAGAATTAATAATCCACATATGGTACAAGAAAAGAATTCTAACACATCATTATGATCTATAGAATGTATCAAACCTCCACATCGATTAAGTTATTAATTGAATGCTAGAAATTAGGGGTGGCGATTCAAGTCAATTGATCGGGTTTGTATTTGCTTTCGAGTTGATTTTGAGTATGGTTAAATACATAAAAACTTAATTAAATTATAAATTAATTATGTTTTTGGCAAATTGGTAATATCGTGTCAGTCATGTTCGGGTTTCTCATGTTCATGTTCAGGTTTCTCTCAGTAACTTCGAGTTGGTTCGTGTCAGATTATCGTGTTGTGTTAGGGATTGCCACCCTACCAGAAAAGGAGAGATAAGCAACCCATGGGGCTTGAAAAATTCATAAAATTAGAAATCTCTAAAAGCTAAAAGGGTCACTATAAGATGAAGTGATTGTTATTTCAACAAAGATCACTTTCACAAAGAATTTGTATAGTTTTATGGGATAAGAAAGGAAAAGGGACATCAACAACCATTAAAATTGCCTAACCTGACTGATCCAAAACCACACCCGTCTCGGAAAAATGAAAAGTAGCTGCAAGATTATCTCAGGCACTGGTGTGAAAATACACACATTTATACCCCATACATAAGAAGGCCAGGAAAGTAGCATTTCTATGCATATAGTTAATGTAACAACTATACCTTTACGAGCCGCAAGTACGCTAAAGCTGATAAATGATTCATGCATAAACCATGAATGAAAATGAACTGCACCTCCTTCAATCCAGCTATGGTGCATCAAATTTTATGAAGGCAACTTAAGCTTTTAATTAACTCCAACCATGTAGGGAATATATCGGGTATAGGATGCCATGCTTACTCAACAATCGTCAATTGCTCGTCTAAGAAATCAAGAGCAATCACCTATGCATTGGCCACCAAATAAAAGTGAATAAAAAATGTTTATCACCATAAACATGGTCCAAAAAGATAAGTCAACATAAGTCAAAGATGGCAAATCAAAAACCTGCCAGTTATCTAGCTTAATATGCCAAATCATGTACACAAGTGGCAAATTAAGTTATACATCTAATACAACCTGTTGCTAAACTTGTACTCTTATATAGCAATCATTCCCAGCAAACTTGCAAAAACCTCCCCACATTCCTCATGAATGTCAAAGTGACCTAGGCTTCTCAAGGTTGAATGCATAACATTCACAATATTAATAAAAAATATTCGGTGATAATGGAGAAACAAAGAAGTAACTGGATCATAATAATATTTTGGGAAAAAAGAAAAAGAACCTTTGGACTCGGCAATCTTGATGTTGTGCTCCTTTTAAATCAGGAGACAATCCCACATTGAGATCAAAAATAGATAGAGCTCATTACCTACTAATGTGGGTTGAAAAATTCATAACCAAAGTCTATTTCTTTAGATAGTTGCAGCAGAGAACCTTCTTCCCGTAATGCTCCTTTCGTTTTTATTTCTTTTGCTTTCATATTTGTATTATTCTTCTTATTCTTAAAGCTTCTCCCTTTGACATTTTCTGCTCTCTTTTTTTCTCTTATTGGCTACATCATTAATTTTATAAAATAAGAACCCATAAAAATTCACCAAAATGCAAACCCATTTAAATAGGAAGTCTTTGCAATTGTAGAAGGTGGACAAAACAAGCAACAAAACTTGATCCAAAAAAATAGTTTGAACAAAGTTTAGCGGAGCAAAGGGGGAACATGAAACCAATATATATATTTAGCTTTCCTTACCCTCTTGCTCAGCAATAATATCGAAATAAGGCGATTCATATACATATGGTCTTTGTTGGATGCGATCGCTCGATGCCAATCTCCAGAAGCATTTTTCGAGCGAATCCATCTCCATGGTCTTTGTTAGAAGCAATCATGCACTCAAATCCAATATTCAGAAATATTTATCAAGCCAATCAATCTCCATGATTTTTTCCCTCCACCAGCTTCGAACAACCGATCGCAAAGCTCACTCATCTTCTTCTATTTCTTTTTTGTTGTGTATTTCTTTTCTGCATTTTATGCCTTTTGAGTCCCCTAAGGTTCTAATTTCTTCCGTATCTTTCTTTTTGTTTTCTGCCTTTTGAGTTCCCTGGGGTTCTAATTTCTTCAACTGATTTGTATGCCCTATTTGTATGCCCTATTTATTGTACTATATTTTTAATTATGTCCTATTTATTGTACCAGATTTTAAATTACGTTTTTACCATTAAATTTGATCCTAATAAAGGGTATTTTAGGCAACACAAATTTTGACAGAAATATTCATACTTTTTAAGTAGTAGATATAGTTTTACAACACTTGTTTTTAGCTTAAGTTATTATTAGTTGAGTCAAGCAAATATATATGTATCAGCAGAACAAAATATGCAGAATTAAAGTGTTGAATGTAAAAGGACACAAGGCTATCTTGTAGTGGTTCGAGGATGGAGTAATTCCTACTCCATTATTCTCCAACTCCTTGAAGTAATCCACTAATGCAACAACTGTTACAAAACTGATACAACAGTCCAAGTTGGCTTTGATCACACAACCAACTCTACTCCTGGGACTCAGCTTCTTTGCATTGCAGATGCCTCACTACTTCAGCTCCTTCAAACCCTTTGGACTTGATCACGTAGCCCTCCGATGGATTTAAAGCAGGTTCTAACTTGAACCTCACTGCACTCCTTTACTTCCTGGATGTGCAGACCCTTTTGTTCTTCAAAACATATTTTCCTCTTCAACAAATTGATGTTTTTCTTCCTTCACTGAGTGTGTTGGATAGATTCACTTCGAAAATAGGCTTGAGGATTAGAATGAATAGCTTGAGAACGTTTTGCTTACTTGCTTTGCTAAGATTTTCACTTATGTCGTGCATACTTCTCTCACAAACATTCCTCAACTTTTTATAGTGATAGTTTGAAAAACTGTCCGTTGAAGAGATAGACATTTTTCAAACTTCACTTCTTGATTATTGGTTTGTCTTGTTGTGCAGCTTTTGATATTGACCCTTCCTTAATTAAATGCCCTGCAGGTTGCCTGAATCGCTGCAGGTTTTCTGCGAATATCCCATCGGTTCCTCAGCTACTTGCACTCTTTCAGCAAGACAACTTTAGGTTGCAGGTTTGTCCCCTTTCTATTTTCGGTAAGTTCTTGACTTTTCATTCCAATGGACTTCTTCAGCTTTCTTCGAGTCCTTAAGATGCTTTAACCCTTTATTGAGTCTTCTACATATATTGGGATGACTCAGCTGTTAGTCTGCTGACAGATACATCTTCTTTACTTGACTGATGCTCTTCTTTGATACTCAGATGCAACACAGTTAATTCTCCACTGCATCCTTCAGTCAACTTCTGCGATCTTCAACTTGGTTGCTTCATTACTCATCTTATATTTTCTATCTATTACATAGTTGAAATACAATAGAAAATGGGGTGCAAACTTTCTAATCTAAGTTTTACATGCACCATCAAAATCTATACAGATAAATTTCCCAACATTAGTCATTATTGTGAATAAAACACTTGCTTCCAAAAATGTGAAAACATCCCACATTTAGCTTCCTTCTTGTTCATATTTCATAGGGGGTTTCGGACAGTAGCCTGTTGATCATACACCTATTCTGAGTGTAGCAAGTAGTGTTAATGGCTTCAGCCCAAAATCTCTTAGGCAATACATCTTCAGCTAACATGGTCCTTGCAGCTTCTTGACGGTTCTGTTTCTTCTTTTAGCTACTCCATTTTGTCGTGGAGTTCTTGTAGCTGAAAACTCATGAGCAATACCATTTTTCATGCATACTGAGTTATAATTCCATTGACAAACTAAGTTCCTCTTTCAGACCTTATCTTGATAATTGTTTGATTATTTTCATTTTGAACTCTCTTCATCAGCTGAGGAAGCTTTTGCAAAGTTTCCTTCTTCTTACACATAAAAATGGTCCATGTGTATCTTGAGAAATCATCAACCACCACTTGGGTGTATTTCTACCTACTTAGCTCAACTAGTCCAAACAGATCCATGTGTAGTAAATGCAAAATCTTTGTTGAAGAAAGACTCGGCTTATCCTTGAAAGATGACTTAATTTGCTTTATTTTCTGACATGCATCATAGATGCTTTCCTTCTTGTAGAATGAGTCTGGCAATCCTTCAACCAAATGGCTTCTTGCAAGTTTGTTGATGGTCTTGAAGTTCAGATGACTCAGCTTCTTGTGCCCACGCCACTTAATTCAGCTACGCTTTTGCCAAAAGACATGTGCTTGGTGTAGCAGTGGACCAATCCATTACATACATATTTTTCTTTCTCATTCCAGATGCACTATTTTATCAGTCTCAACATCCTTGATTTGGCAAACACCTATGTTGAATCCAACATTATATCTTTTATCCCAGAGTTGGCTGTTACTTAGCAAATTGAAATTCAGCACTTCAACATAAGCAACATTTGTTATCTCTAGTCCATTTTTCTTGATGGATCCAATGTCTTTGATTTTCCCTGGAGCTTCATTTCCTCGAAATATGACTTTGGATCCTCTTGATTCCTTGAAATTTGATAAATTCTTTTTATTTCCTATCATGTGTCAGGAACAACCACTATCCATGTACCAGGTTTCTTGGCACTCTGTTGTTCCCTGAACCTGCAATCAAGGAAATCAAGTTTTAGGTACCCATATATGTCTGGGTCTTTAGGGGTTAACACTCTATGGTGATCCAACCAACCTATAGCCAAATGATATGACTGTAAGGGGTTGCCACCTATCAGTTCCATAATCATAATGAATTTTAGAAAATTTCTTTGGAGCTTTAGGAACATATAACTGTCTCTTTTGTCTGTATGCATGTGTATGTGTCTGTGCATTTGCTTTTCTAGGATAGTATGGAAACTTTTGTGCATGATAAGAATTGTGTTTGGGGTGCATGTGAGTGTTGATTTCTTTGCTTTGGGAATAACCTATGATGAGTTTGAGGTCTCTGCCACTTGGGCTTATGTTCCATATGACTTGGCTGATATTTCATTTCAGTGTTCCAATCAGCTTGTATAGGGTAATTTCTACAATTCTCTTCATATGAATTCTTTTGATGAAACCTCTGAGGCTTTTGGTAGTTCTTCTTAGACTTCATAGAATATCTCCTATTAGGAGTCTACTATTGAACTTTTCATTTGAGTGTTTGTGATTGTGTGTGAGTGCAACATATGGTGTTTTTGGATTTTTCATTAATTCATTTTTTGAGGATTGTTTTTCCACATCCACACTTGGAGTTTGAGCATTGACAAAGGAATTAAAGCTTAGGCCTGCTTTGTCTCCAATTTCCTTTTGTATCATCATCAATTCATCCAATATTTTAGATGATTTGTTGAGTGATGCAATCACATTTTCTAGTTCTTGTTCCCTCTTTCCCTTTTCAGTTGTGTCTACTTTAACCTTAGCTATCTCAGTCTTTAACTCTTTATTCTCATCAGCTATGCGACTAAAAGTACTCAGCTCTTCAGTCAGCTGTGAGTTTTGGCACTTGAGTTGGTTATTTTCCTCATTTAGAAATGTGTGAGGATTTAATGTGCTCAAAATCTTTCATCATTTTGCCTATTGAATCATAAAGATTAATTGGTGATGAAGTGTGAGTATCATGATTACTATCATCATAATTTGAACTAGATGAGTTAGAGTTTACCTCATTTTCTTGCTCTTCAGCCATGAGACATATAAATGCCTCTTCTTCAGTGTCTAAGGAGTAGTTAGTTTCACTGTTGTCTGACTCTATTGTCTCCTTACACTAGGTCAATTTTGCATTCTCGCAACCATCGTTGTTTTATCTCTCTGTTATTCTTTCCCTAAAGACCTTCTTATCCTCTTAATTTCTATACTTGTTGATTGTGGATAAGGGCAGTCAACTGCAAAGTGACCTGGTTGTCTGCAATTCGAGCACAGATCTTCAGCCTTCTTCTCAGCTCTCTTGGGGGTTCTCTCTTCATTTTCTTTGGAAGGAGATGAGTGCCTTCTAGAGGATTCTCTTTTGTTCCTCTTGTAGTTTTTGTTGAAAAACTTGTTAAACCTCTTTACCATCAAGAAAATTTCTTCTTTATTAATGAAGTCCTTTATGTCAGTTGCCTTTGATTCTCCTGCTACTAGAATAGTTGTTTTTGGTGCAGTTATCTCATCTTGCTCTTTCCTCTTGAGCTTGAATTCATATGCTTTAAGATCTGAGAACAACTCATGGTTGGAAATCTTAATCAAGTCCATTGAATGTCTGAGAGCCATCACCTTCATTTCCCGCTTAGCTGGAAAGGCTCTGAGAATCTTCATACACATTTTCTTCTGTGAATATTCCTTGCCTAGAGTTGATAGTTCATTTGTAATCTCTGTAAGTCTGGCATCCAGCTGATCCAATGATTCACCTGCCATCATTTTGAAGTTCTCAAACTTCTGCACTGCAACTGTCAGCTTATTTTCTTTTAATAGCTACGAGCTTTCGCAGATGAGAGTCGGCTTTTCCCAAATCTCTTTGGCAGTCCTGCAACATTTAACCTTGTTAAACATTGCTTTATCTAAAGGTTTGTACAAAATATCCTTGGCCACATTGAGAAGGTTATATCTCTTTCATCCTCGTTTGTCCATTCACTTCTTAGCCTTTCCACCTCAGCAGGTCTTTCAGTAACCTCTCCTGCTGCTCTTATAGATGTGTTCACCTTAGTGATTTTAATAGGTCCATCTTCTATGATAAACCATATTTCATCGTGTAAAGCGGAGAGATGTGCCTGCATGCGAATTTTCCAGTCATCAAATTCTTCAATGGTAAACATGGGAATCCGGATAGATTTGCTTCCATAATAATAACTTTTGAAAAACCTTTTTTTTGAAAAAAAAACTTCAAGTGTTGATGTTTTTTAAAAGAATGAGATCTAGTTCAGTAACCAGTGCAGAAGGTTCTTTGAACCAACCACTATAATACCACTTGTAGGTCCAAGGGGTGTCAGTTAAGTCTAGAAGGGGGAAGTTGAGTAGACTTAACCAATTTTTAGATTTAAAAAAAAATCCGAGTTTATCACAAGAAAAAACTAAGTCTCTTGAGAGACAACTGGGTCAAACTTCAGTAGGAGAGTTAACCATCAATAGACTCTGAGAGAGCTATTGATAGAGTAAACCAGCTGAGTGAATTTAGCTATTTATAAATTCAGTTTTCTTGGATTTTAACATCGTATTTACACTCTTTTAAGATAGATTATCAACACGTATTTTAATCTTAGTTACTATCAGTTGGATAGCAAATATGATGTAAGTAAACAAATTATAGAAAGTAAAGTGCTGAAAGTAAATGACATAAATAATTATAGTGGTTCGATGATGGGGTAATTCCTCTACTCTACTCTTCTCCTACTCCAGGAGGAATTTACTAATGCAATGTTAACTTTGTTACAAAAGTACAACACAGTCTAAGCAAGCCTGGATCACACAGTTGGCTTCACTCGTGGGACTTAGCTCTTCGCAAGACAGATGCCCACTTTTTCAGCTCTTCAAATCATTCGGACTTGATCACGTATCCCTTCGTCGGATTTAAACCATATTCTAACTTGAACCTCACTGAACTTCCTTCACTTCGTGGAAGAACAGACCCCTTTGTTCTTGAAAACAATTTTCCTCTTCAACTTTGAAGTATGGCTTCTATCTTTCACATGAATGTGTTGGATAAAGTCACTTCGAAATTAGGCCTAAGGATTTGAGAATTTTTCTTGATAGAGTATTGCAGATGTTTGCTTCTTTGCTCAGATTTCTTTAATGTGTCATTCGTACTTCTCTCTAAAGTTTCCTCAGCCTTTTATAGTGAAAGTTTGAAATTCGTCCATTGAAGAGATGGACAAATTCAAACTTCACTTGTTGTTCATTGGCTTGTCTTTTTCTTGCAGCATAGATGTTGACCCAACCTTTGCATTAACTACCTGCAGGCGCCTGAACTGTACCAGGGTTCTGCAAGCATTCTATTGGTTCCTGCTACTTGCACTCTTTCAACAAGACAATTTTTCAAAGTTGTAGGTCTGTATGTTACCAAAAGGGGTAAGTCTTGACTTTTCTTCACAATGGACTTCTTCAGCTTTCTCTAAGTCCTTCAGCTGCTTTACCCCTTAAGTTGAGTCTTTTTCTTGATTCTTGGATGACTCTACTATAAATCTATTGAAAGACACAATTACTTTACTTGACTGAAGTTCTTCTTGGCTACTCAGCTGCGACTCAGCTGAATCTTCTTTGCATTTCTTTAGCAAGTCTTCTGCATCTTCAATTTAGTTGCTTGATATCTCAGCTAAAGTGATAATTATTCGAAAGTTAAAATACATACAGAATATGGGGTGCCAACTTTCTAATCTAAGTTTTCTAAGAATCATCAAAATCTATACAAATAAATTTCCTAACAGTTTGTGCTAGTTGATGGTCCTCCCCCACAAGCTCAATCTCATGCACGTGATGCATCTCAGGCAGCTGATGCACAGGTTACTCAAATAGAAAAACCAATTGTTGCCAGTGAAGCTGTTAAGATAGCTGAGGCACAGTTAGCTCAGCAAGCTTCTACAACTACTACTATCGATGAAGCTTCCACAGCTGAGGCAAAAAGAGTTGTTGGCCAGGGAGAGAGCGAAGTGTTCCTGAAGAAGGAGTGGGAACTTCCTCTGATCTAAGTGGCATATTGGGAATGTTGCATTTCCCGTTCATAGAAGAGATCCATTTTGAAGATGAGTCTAGGAAGGAAGTTGCACCACTTTACAGTTCAAATCGACCTAACTAATCTGCCCGCTCTCTCGGACACATGCGTTATACCATTTGAACATGATTTCGAGTCCATGTTTCTTGGAGATTCTTTTTTTGAATAAATTCGAATATATATTAAAAATGAAAAAGAGTATTCCTGATCACAGGCTGATCAGGTAGCCAAAAGAAAGCCTGGTAATAAAGTCAAAAAACCAAACGAAATGGTCACAAGCCGACCAAATGGCTGAATGGTTGGGGCCTCGTTAAAACCTTCCAAGGTAAAACCCACCCTTGTGGGAAAAACCCTTGGAAGGAAAAAGAGTACCCCCCAGGAAAATAGGCGCCTAAAATGGGAAAAGAAACCAGAAGCGGTGGCGCACTAAGTAACAAACCTATAGTTGGATTGGCCAACATAATCATCAGTGAGGTAGTGGAGGAGCTATGTGGGCGGGACGCCCCACCATGTGCCGCATTCCGTCTTCTTGCTCGGCATGTCCGCAACCCGATTGCCTTCCCAAAAAATATGAGATACTACAAGATCAATACCTCTGAGCAGATGCAGGGTTTGGCACCAGGAACTGAGGTGGCGCCATGGGACCTCCATTGTTCTCTTCTCCAGTAGATTCACCACATACATTGAATCCGATTCCAGCCAAAGGTGCGTCCATCCTTTCACAATGGTATATTTAATCACCTACATTGCTGCAACCAATTCAGCTTCAAACGCGTATCCTGAACCACAATGATGGACAAAGCATCCTCGAAAGAAACCTCTACAGTTCCGGAAGACTCCAGAAGCTGTGAGGCTTCCCGGCGCCTGAAGCGCTGTCATCCGTGTTAACCTTGATCCAACCCGGGAGGGGTTTATGCCACCTAACCTCCACAATCTTCGGAGCATGTCTAGCCCGTCCAGGAACCCGCAGGCCGCGCAAGATAAATAGATCTTGTTGATTGTTATTCATGCATCCCCGATCCAAAGATGATGATTCGACAATGAGAACATGTAGTTGAATGATCGCCGCCTCCAGTGTCCAGGATTTGTTGTTAAAAATGAGGTCGTTGCGGATATGCCATATAAGCCAGATGCAGGAAAGAATCACCACATGCCAAAGGAAAGCGACCTGGTCACTGAAATGAAAAGACATTAACTGCACAAGAAGCTCGTTGAAACTGTAAGTCTGAAGATGGTGAACTTGGAAAGCATGGAAAATCCAACTCCATTGATTTCCTGCAAAAGCACAATAGACAAATAAGTGATCAACCGATTCTTCCGATTCCCTACAAAGAACACAAACTGAAGGGCCAGTAAAACTTCTCCTAGCTTATAGAGAATCCTGGACAGCTAGTCGGTTGTGTATGGCCCTCCATGCTACCACCGATCTCTGTTCCGGGATATGTTGCGACCAAATCCAAGAACCCCATTTAACTGCCGGGCGCTGATGGCGAATATGATCATACGCCCCCTTCGAGGTAACCAAACAATCCTCCAAGTTCAACAAAACACGTGTATCCCGGGACTCTGGTGCGATAGGGACGCGCACGATGGCCCGGACCAGCTCCAGATAGGCCTCCACGAAAGGGAGGGTAAAGTGCCAGGACCCATCGTAGAAGTAGTCAGAAATGCGCTGCTGAAATAAGTATCTATAGGCCTCTGGGATGCCAATTCTGTCAGCTATAGAGTACCCCAACCAGTTATCAATCCAGAATAAAACCCCGGAATTGGCGCCTGGGATCCAACGAGCATCATCCAAGCAATCCGAAATGCAGGGTTTAATCCCAACCCAAATTGAAGAAGGAATAAAGGACCGTCGAATCTCCCCATTTCTTGTAAAGTACCGTTGTCTGAGGGTTTTAAAGACCACAGAGTCCGAGTTCAAAACCTTCCAACCCAATTTCATCAAGAAAGCAGTGTTTGCAGCCATAATAGATCGCACGCCCAGTCCCCCCTCTGCTCTAGGTGTGCAGCACTTATCCCAACTGACCACCACCTTCCCTTTGGAATTCACATCCCCGGTCCAAATGAAGTTGCGCATGGCTCGTTCCATCTGCTTGAGCAGTGTATGCAGCCATTTATAGACCATCATGGTGCGTACGAAAGAACTAGTAATCACCGAGTTAACAAGACAAACTCTACCAGCAAGGGAAAGAGACGAGCCTTTCCATCTTCTGAATTTGAGAATTATCTTATCAAAAACCGGTTGAAGATCCGCAACCTTGGGAGCGCCCTTAAAGATTGGAGCACCTAAGTACACAATAGGGAGCGCCCCTGGATGGATCCCTAAAATATGTTGCACCCTCCCACGGACATATGACAAAACCTACGAACCAAAGTAGACCTTGGACTTCTGTAGATTAAACACTTGACCCGAGATATTTGCATAATGAGTAAGAATCTGAAGCAAGACCCGGGCATTGGAAGAAGACGTCCCACACATGATGACAATATCATCCGCATATAAAATGGACGATGGAAAGATAATACCCCTTGGCGCCTTGAAGGCAGATAACCGAGATTGATCCATCGTTGATGCAATAAACCGACCCAGGACCTCCTCCGCAATACAAAACAATAAGGGTGATAAAGGATCCCCTTGTCTGACTCCTCTGAAACATGGAAAATACCCAACCGGCATCCCATTCAACAACACTGATATCCTGGAAGACCGAAGAACCACCTCCACCCAACGCACGAAGATTTCGGAGAAACCGAAATGGCGCAATTCGTATAGTAAGAAATCCCACCTCAATGTGTTGAATGCCTTGCGGATATCGACTTTCAGAATCATATTAGAATCCGTGCGACCCTGTAAGACATTGAACTCTTCATATACCATGGCAATGCAATCATGAATTTGCCTGCCTGGGATGAAACCAAACTGAGTCGGAGATAGATAATCGGCAATAATCGAACCCAAACGCGTAGCCAAAATCTTCGTGATGATCTTGAAAAGGAAATTGCTCATAACAATCGGGCGGAAGTTTTCAATGACATTTGCATCCTTAGTCTTTGGGATAAGCGCCATGAAACTGGCATTCAATCCCAGAGATAGTGATGAATTACTGAAGAAAAAGCGAACAGCAGCAGTTACCTCAGTAGAGATGACATCCCAGAAATGGCGATAAAAACTCCCATTGAACCCATCAGGCCCTGGAGAACTATCTGAATCCATATCAAACACCACTTCCTGCACCTCTGAATCCAAGGGAATGGCTGTTAGGATGGCGTTATCCCGCGCCCCAACCATTGGAGTAAGAACCTGGTCGACTAACGAGAAATCCGAGGTAGAATGCCTGGTGTCCGCAAAGAGCTCCTCGTAAAATGAAATAATATGATCCCCAAGGATCGTAGCATCATCAGTGAAACTGCCTGCTACCATAAGCCCCTGGATCCCCTCGTGGCCCTTACGAATCTGGTTACGCCAATGAAAAAATGTTGTGTTACGATCCCCATCCCTAAGCCAGGCAGTGCGGGCCTTTTGCTTAAGGAAGTCGGCTTGCAACTGCAGCGTTTGCGAGAGCCTCAGCTGGGCGTCGAATTCCCTATCCCGGAGGTCCGCGGTATAACCCAATGCTTCAATGTCTGACTGAATCTGGCGAAGTAGCTCCATCTGACTATCCACCCTATGATTTACATTCCCAAAAACATCATTGTTCCAGTCTTTAATAACCTGCCGCAACCGTTTGAGCTTCCTCATGACACGCAATATAGGGTTGGGCGTGTCACAAGTAGAGACCCAAGAAGTTGTAACCGAATCCCGGAATGAATCGTGATGAACCCACATACACTGGAAACGAAATGGAGTCGGTCCCCTGCTAATGGCCGAAGAACAGGAAACAAAAATGGGGTGGTGATCAGATCCAATACGAGGAAGAACTAAGCCCTTGACAGCCTGCCAAAGAGCCAGAAATGGGCAAGTTGCAAGGGCTCTATCCAGCTTAGCCTGGAGTAAAGATAGAGGCCTTCGGGGGGAGCACCAAGTGAATGAATTACCAGTAGTTGGCACCGCAAATAAACCAACATCCTCCATAAAGTCCCTGAAATCATGACAAGATGCTTGGGAAAGAGTATCATTGCGCGAGCGCTCATGATGTCCCAAGACATCATTAAAATCCCCAACAAGTAATAGATCAGTAAGACCCAAATTCCTCAAATCCAACCAAAGCTCACGTCGTGCAATGTAATAACACAAACCATGAGTGAAGCCAACATGAAAAATCAAAGCACCAAATTGAACTTGGAGAACAATACATTGGGTAGAAGACCAAACCTGATTAAGTATTGATATTGTGGAGTCGTGAAGTACCCAAATGTGTGACCGTCCATTGCTTCGAAAATTTTGACCCACAAAAGTCAAACCCATGCCATGCCAATACGAATCGAAAATAGACGAAATGTCCACCTTAGGTTCACAAACAGCCAAAATCGAAGGCTTATGATTTTGACATAAGGCCTTAAGAACATTGCGAGATGCAACATTCCCAATCCCCCGGATGTTCCAGAAGATGCAATTCATTGAGAAGGTTGGGGGGTGGCGCCCGTGATGATCGCACGGTGAAAACAGGCGTGTGGTGCGTAGCAGAGTCTGATGATTGAGGATGACCCACTTCATCTGCATAGTCTGCCCATTTCTTGGAAGCTTCAAAGTTCATCTCGTGTGGTTATGAACTCTCCGTTTCAATAGTAACATCGTGAGCAGGGGGCGATGGCCCCGACGTAATTTTCTGGAGAATTCAATCTTTAGCTGAATCCAAGGAGCTGTCCCGGAAAGCACGACTCAGAGCACGAATAGGCTTCCCCAAAGGATATTGTATTGTGATAGGCATTATTGTGGATACTGTTCTCGTATTGGAAGTACTGGTCTTGGGAGATAACTCCCTAGCTATATACTCGGCCTCGACATCTTCGGGTTGCAGAACCTGGGAGTCGACTGAACCAAGAGCCTCGAAAGTGTTACCAAGATGGATGTCTGAAGGGCAAGTGACAATGGCGCGAGGAGGAGAGCATGTGCGCGTAGCCGAACCCGTATTTCCCATTGAGTCATCAACGGCCTTGCCCTTGTCCTGCTGAACATGATGATAAACTCTACGAACCCTGGAACGCCCTCACTAAACTGAATTGTGGCGAGCTGCAGGCTCCTGTGGCGCGCCCTGGGCTGGTGATACACGCCCTTCCGTATCCGTATTACCCGCTTTGTTAAGACGACAAGAAGCTGTTGAGTGCCCCGTAACATTACACATTGAGCAAAATTGAGGTAGGTTTTCATAACTAACGGAAACAAAAGAACACTTGCCAGTGCGTTCGACCATGATGTGTTGTTCCAGCGGCTTAGAGAGATCAATGTCCACCAGAACCTGGATGAAATGACCCAAAGAACCATCCAGTGAGCGCTGATCAATTTGTAGTGGGTTTCCAAGAGCACTGCGATCCCCATGATGTTATTGGGATCCCAATATTCCAGGCTGAGTTCAAAAATGCGTACCCAAACGCTGGCCACGGAGGTCTGAGCCTTGTAAGGGGTGAAGTCCGGCACCCATGGAGATAGATGGATAGTACCTGGATTAAGCGTCCAAGTAGTGCGTTGCTGAGCCTGAGAGCGATCCTACGCATTAAACAATTTGACACAAAAAAATCCCTTGCCCAAGGGGATTAATTTCCAGTCATTCTTAATACCCCATAATTCAGATAGGCGTTTATGCAAAAGCATAGTCGCCCATGGCTTGTTACCTTTTCCCAAATGAACCCGTCCAATTAAAGAATATGAAAATTCAGCAAGACGTTGTTGGTAAACATTATCATCAATTGTGACGGAATAGTAATCACCTTTTCGGACCGGTTTTTGAATAGACTGACTTTTTCTAGAAACAACTGTGGAAAACAAGTTTGCATTACCTGGGGCCTGGGGCGTGGGATCCAGATGATTGGTACCTGCAACTATTTTAGCAAAAGAGTATCCAAAATTGGGGTAAGCATTTGAAGTATGAGTCGAATGTCGCAGGTTCGTTTCATAATCGGAAGACGTTGGAGCAAGATATCAAGTGTTTCGTTGTTCATTGTTAGATTCTGGAATCTGGTGTGGACTGGCATGCGGGGGACCCTGCGGATGGCGGACGGCGGCCCAGGGGTCATCACTCCCCTGGGAGGGGCGGCCTGGAATATGGTTGTAGCAGCCGGCCCCCCAAGAGAAGGCATAAGAGGGCTGGACCCCCCATGGTGGACAGCGGCCATGGGGGGAAAGGGAGCCTCCCCCCATAATAACCACTAGCAACCGCCTGCACATGTGGGGGGACCACGCCAGCAGGAGTGCCGTGGGAAGGCAAGGACGACATGGGGTGCTGTTGGGCGCTGGGGGGACCACCATGCTGCAGGTCAGTGGACTTGGGCAGGTGCGATGGAGCATCCGCGCGGCTAGGTTGTTGCAGGTACGAGGAGATGCTGGTACAAGGTGGATCACACGGGTACGAGGATGACGCACGGGGAGGAGCAGTAGATAATGAAGATGCCTGCATGGAAGATAAGTAATTTTCGGGCGACACTAACCCTAGAAGCGTTGGGGCTTGGGCTAGGAGCGAAGGACGCGTTGGAACGAAAGAGGGTGGGATTCTAAAGACGAGTACCAAGAAGGCACCGTCGGAGGAATTCCCGTCACCATAGCAGCAGCCATGGACGGACCTTCTTCAGCGGTTTTGTGGTTCATAACGTTGACGTGATTCGCAAGAGACGTAGTTGATCGGGGTTGTTGGACGTAGTTGGATGTGTACTCGTGCCAAGCTGGTTCTGCCATGAGAACCAACGGAGAAGACGACCGGAAAAGGGTTGAGGACGGCCGGCGGTCGTGTTTGTAGAGAGAGAATTTTTCCTTTTTTTTGTTTTTGTTTTTAAAGATTTGGGTTTAGTCTGTCAGACAACCACATGACCATCCCAGCCAGGTAAAGCCTAGCTAAGAACGATCCTCTACAGCTCAAAGACTTTTGCACAGCCAGGCCAGGGAGCCGTTAATCACGCTTTGGTCAAGTGGCTATATCTCATCCACCAGACTTGATTTTTTGGAAATTCATGTGAACAAGCAGCTGACTTTCGACGCACATTTTGAGCCATGTGCGGGGAGATGGAGGCCATGGAGAAAAGCTTTGCTTACTTGAGCACCAGGATAGATAATCATAATGCCACCATTTTTGGAGACATTCAAGGAGCTGTGTTACGGATCAGGGAATGGCCGCAACAGACTAAAGCTCTACGCAGAGAGCAAGTTGGCTATTTCAGACAGCTATTCTCAAAGCTGGTTGTCTGGGGAGCTGACCAGCTTGCTTTCCAGCAGCGTCAGAGGGACAATATAGAGAGGATGGAGAGAAGTATCTCTCTCATATGGAGTTGATGCAAATGAAGATGTAGAAGAAAATGGAGCATATGGAGGCATCTCTAAAGTTTGAAACTTTGTCTATGAAAAATCAACTATATACACTCAGCTTCAACCAACAAGCATCAGACTCAGTGACACACAAGAAAGTAGACGCCCTTATCAAATCAGTCCAACCTTCTCCAAGTGATGATGCCTAAAGGGGGAAGAAAATCTTGAAAAAACCCCTATGAAGTTGATTATCAAAGGTAAATGCACCACCTCAATTCACACATAGCTCCATCAAGACTTAACAATTGACGACAAAGTTGTCCTAGCTTTTCAGAAGTCTAAGGCTGAAATTGCAAAGATAGATAAAATTCAAGATGAGAGAATTCAGAAATTAAATGTCCAATATGGAGGTTCGTCAGCTGGAATTTCCCAAGTGAAGAAGTTACTCCACCTCCTAGTCCCTTGGAAGAGAGATCCAATGAAGAGTTTGACACTCTATTATCAGAAGGGTATTATGAAAGAATGGAGATAGTTGATGCATGGGACTTGTATTGGAAGAAGGGCTTAAAAGATATTGAACAGACTAGGAAGCAGCCGACTCAAGGAAAGTTTTCCGAAAGTCAGCAGTCTTCCAAGAGTCAGCACAGCAGCCAAGCTCCCAGGGGAGGCAGCTAGGCTAGGGGAAGAGGCAGAGAATCTCACTCTAGTGGGAGAGGCAGAAGCTCTCCACCAAGAAGATTAAGTGGGATGATGGCCATAAATCCTCTAGAAAGGGACTCCATTTATTGGATGGGACTAGACGAAGCTCAGAAAAGTGAAGCTGATCTTAGAGCAGCTCAAGAGCAGCTGAGCTAGTCCGAAAATATAAGCATGAAGTGCTAAGATTGAAGAGGATAGAGGAGGAAAAAAAGAAGAAGGCTGATGAGGAGAGAAAGAGAATGCGAGATAAAGAAGATCGCAGAAGGAGAGAAGAAGAAGAAAGAAGGAGAATACAGCCCAGAAGATAGACATCAGCTGTCGAGAAAATTTTGTTGTATATTTACAATTCCTTGTAAATACATACAAATAATGTAAGTGCTAAATGATTCATTAATAAAATAATACATTCTTTCAATAATTTTTATTCAGCACTTTATGATGTAATATAAAAAGAGGGAAATTGTTACGAAAATTATTGTATAGATTTTGATGATGCTTAGAAAACATAGAATTAGAAAGTTGGCACCCCAAATTTTGTATGTTATTTCAACATTGTAATAGTTAGAATGATAGATGAGTAGTAAAGCAGCCAAGTTGAAGATGCAGAAGACTTGCTGAAGAAGTGCAAAGAAGATCCTACTGAGTTGCAGTTGAGTGGTCAAGAAGAACTTCAATCAAGTACATCAGTTGTGTCTTTCAGAAGACTTACAATAGATCCAAAGCAATGAAGGAAGCGACTCACCTTTGGGGTAAAGCAGTTGAAGGACTTAGAGAAATCTGAACATGTCTGTTGTGAAGAAAAGTCAAAGACTTATCCATTTTTGTAAGAGACAGACATGGAATCTTAAAAGTTATCTTGCTGAAAGAGTGCAAGTAGCAGGAGCCAATAGAATACTTGCAGAACTTTGGTATAATTTAGATGCCTGCAGGTAGTTAATACGAAGGTTGGGTCAACATCAAATGTTGTAAGAACAGAACAAGCAACCGAACAAGAAGTGAAGTTTGAATTTGTCAATCTCTTCAATGGACAAATTTCAAACTCTCATTATAAAAGGCTGAAGAACTTTCACAGAGAGACACACACGAGAGACAAGAACAAACAAGTGACACAACAAGCATTCAATCAAATCTGCAATACTCTCTCTCAAGCAATATTCTCAATCCATCGGCCTAAACTCAAAGTGACTTTATCCAACACATTCCTATGAAAGATAGAAGCCATACTTCAAAGTTGAAGAGGAAACTTGTTTTGAAGAACAAAGGGGTATGTCTTCCAAGAAGTGAAGGAAGTTCAGTGAGGTTCAAGTTCGAACCTGATTCAAATTCGATGGAGGAGTACGTGATCAAGTCCGAATGATTTGAAGAGCTGAAGTAGTGAGCCAGCTGCCGTACGAAGAGTTGAGTCCTAGGAGTAAGCCAACAGTGTGATCAAGGTTTGGTCAAAGATGCATTAGTAAATTCCTCCAGGAGTAGGAGAAGAGTGGAGTAGAGGAATTACCCTATCCTCGAACCACTATAAATATTTGTGTCATTTAATATTCTGCACTTTAATTTCTGCAACTTATTACTTGTCTCATATTTTCTATCCAACTGATATAACAAGCTTAAAAATAAGTGTTGATAACCTATTCTAAAAAGGTTGTAAAGTCTTCCGTTGTTAAAAATCAAGAAAACTAAATTTATAAAAAGCTAACTTCACTTAGCTGACTTACTCTATCAACAGCTCTCGGAGTCTATTGAATGGTTAACTCTCATGCTGAAGTTTGACCCAACTGTCTCTCAAGAGATAACTATTTTCTAGTGAAACTCTGATTTGTGTTTAAAATCAAAAAATTGGTCAAGTCTATTCAACCCCCCTTCTAGACTTAACTCACACCCCTTGGGACCTACACTTATTTTTTTGCTAGTGTTTCCTAAACTTTCCATGGGTGGATTGTAGATATTGGTTAACTTAGCATGCGGTTGAGATTGAGCAAATGTGTATGACTATTATCAAGTTGTGTAGCTAGAGAGGGCACAAGAGGGTGCTAAAGAGAGTCACCTCAAGCTCAACAGTTGGTGTGAGCAACTTGATGCGACTTGGTAGTCTTATTTGGATAAATGGACTTGTAATATATTTGTTGAGTGAGAAGACTTGTCTATCTTTTCTTTGTGATGTGATTGGCTTTAAGATAGTATTTTTTTTAAGTCTTCTATTGATATCACGGCATGCGAGGTTAGGAGGACGGTTGTATTAGCTCAAGGAGGCTTTATTGTCTAACTCGCTAAGGTCAATCTCTCTTTACATAAATATTTTCCAGCAGGATAAGCTTGCTGGAAGAATAAAATAAGGCTACTTTTCCTCTAAATCTAAGTCCATTAAATTGAGTGCAGACTTATGAGTGTGAGGCACAAAATTAACATATTGTATTTCCTTCATTGCTTTGTATGCTATAAATTAATACATCCATATTCTCATGAGTTAAAAGAGACAAATAGCTTTGAGTGATTCTCAACAGATGGAGATGTGCTAATAGGGAGTGGAAATAGCATGTCTGATTAGTTTAGACACACAATTGAGGGAAATAAAGTTGCAAATTGAATGATGGTTCTAAATACTTTGCAGCTGTATGAGCTTGCAAAGAAGGGACCAATCAATTCAAAATGGTTGGATTTATAATGGCGCAAATTGATTTGTGTTTTATTTATGAAGATACAATCTTGGCTGCTGCTTATATCATAAAATATATCTCCAAGTGATACTTCATCCTTGTCTGAGCTTAAATTTGGCAACAAACCCAAATTAGAGGGCCAGTGTCTATATAAGTTTGAGAATATGCGTTCTCAAGTGCAGAATGAAGTTGCACAATGTAGGTTTTCCCTCAAAGGTATTTCTTGAGCATATGTGAAGTCAATACAAATCATGAAACTATGCGAGTTGTAAAATCCTTAGGAGGCGCTCATTTCTCTAGCGTAGATGTTGTATTTTAAACTCATCTAGCAATCGTTGGGATATAGGAGTGACCCTAAGTCGGTGGGAGCTAGTATCTCACACTTAAAGGACTTTTATATTACACGAGTAAGGAGGAGTGAATATGAAGTATTCCTCATTGTACTTACATAGATCTTTTAACCAGCAGAAGTTCTTTTATTTCTCATCAAATTTGAAAACTGAAAAATGGATTTACAACAAACATTTCTTGAACTAATTCTCACTCTTCCTCTAAGTTGATAGACCAAATTGGCACTTATTATAATGTTTACAAGTGGAAAACTCTATGTCCCTAAATGATACTACAAACAAATATATATATATATATATATATATATATAGCTTAAGACATAGATGGACCCCATCTTTAGATTTCAAAAGGATTGTATCCTATGATGTCAAGTCTTACATCATAACCAATTAATTGCTTGTTGTCATAATGACTTTTAACATGGCCAAATAATTGTATATTGGCGTCATTAATCACCACATTTTTGCTGAGTTAGTATTTCGAGCATAGCAACTTCATCATCCTCATAAGGATCTTGTGCATCATTCATTTCGATGTGATAAAAAACTTTCTCCTTCTCTTTTGAGGAAGAATTTCCTTTTGATTCGAAGACTTCTTTAAATATTTTTGAAACACTATCTTTGTCCATGTGCTGGAATAATTCTTTTATAAGAGCATAATGTGTGGGTGCTTGACGATTCATCTGCCTCATTGATTCTCTTGCTGGTTTAAGAGACAAAACTCCTCTTAAGCTATAGGTTGATCAAGGAGGGGAAATTCCTCTATAAACCATCATTTTTTGAGTAATTTTCCGCGTGGAAATGTATTATTTAATTTAATCTCTTTTCATTCAAGAGTATGTTTCTGTAAAACATATTCCCATTAACTGCATTAGTGCAGATAAAGAATCTAGATGATCATTTATTTTGTGGAATTTCATCCAAATTTGAGTAATATTTCTAGGTAAATCCTTCACAATTACTTTTGTGGGTGTTGATGAGTCGATAGAACATGTGACTTTACTTAATGCCCTAAGTGGATAGTTGATGTGAAGGAAAATATGAGCCAAATGACTAAAAACAAAATCTAAGAACTTGTTGATCTTGTAGGTCCCAGGGGTGTTAAGTAAAGTATAGAAGGGGGGGTTGAATAGACTTTACAGATTTTTCGAGCTTTGAAATCAGAGCATTTAAGAAAATAGCTAAGTCCTCAAGACAATTGTGTTGAGATTCAGCAGGAGAGTTAACCACTCAACATTTCTGAAAAGATGCCATGCATGCTTCCCATTTGCTCATTCCTTTTGCATCCTTCCAACTTGAGTGCTTTAAGGTTTCAGACATGTCCTTGTTACTAAAATAAGCCACTTCCTTGGAGTTGGTGCAATGAAATTCTTCAGATAACTTAGTCCTTCAGCTGCTTTACCCCTTTTGACTTAGGTTTGAGTCTTCTGAAATATTCTTCTGATGGACTCTGCTATCAGTCTTCTGAAAGACTTTGTTGTCGCACTTGGCTGAGAGTCTTCTGATGTTAACTCAGTTGTAAGTCATCTGGTTCTTCTCACCACTCAGTTGCGAGTCTTCTGATAATTACTCAACAAGTCTTCTACAATTCTACTTGGTTGCTTTTTAATTTAGTTTGAATCTTATCTACAAAGTAGAAATTACATAGAAAATGGTGTGCCAACATCCTAATAAAAAGTTTTCTAAGAATCATCAACATCTATATAGTAAATTGTATGACAATTTCCCCCTTTTTGATGATGCCAAAACATTTTACAACATTTGTGCCTTAAATTTAAATAATTGAAAAATAATGTTGCAATTTTATTTATGTAAACATAGGCACTTACATTATATTGTGTATTTACAAGGAATTGTAAAATTACAACAATTTTGATGTCTTCCCCCTATCTTCTTTGATCTCAACCTCTTGCTCTTCTTTCAGCATCTTCTCTTTTGTCTTGTCTCTTTCACTCATCTTCTCTTCGTTCATCTTCTCCTCTCTGAGCTTCATGGAGACCAACCTAATAGGCAACATCTCTTTTTAAGAGATTTACATACATCACACCTCTTCCTCTTCTTTGTGGAGAGCTTCTTCTGGATTGACTTTGAGCTCTTCCTCTCCCACTAGAAGACTGATCACCTCTACCTCTTCCTCTAGCTCCAACTTGGCTGCCACCCTTGGAAGCTTAACTGCTTGAATCTGCTAATGACTAGAAGATGGACTCTGCTAACCCTTAGTCTTCTAATCTTGAGTTGGCTGATCTCTAGTCTTCTCAATATCTTCCAAGCCCTTTTCCCAATACAAGTCTTCTCAATATCATCATGAAATGGAGGTCGGATGGTTTCCAGAATGAAGTCCAGCTTCATCTGAGTTGTAGAATCTGCAGCAGAATGACACGAGCTAAGTTCAATAAGTTGTTTCTGCAGAGTTGAGAACTAATTGTTCATTGAAGCTTCTAGACGTTCAAATTTCTTCTCAACCTTGGAAGCAAGCAAGTCCATGTCGCTCTGGTGGCTTTCATCCATCCTATTCATGTGGTCCTTTTGGCAATTCTGAAAAGCCATTTGATCAAAACCCCATATAAGCGACTTATTGTAGAGACGTTTGAAACTCCCAACCTGTTCCCTATGAAAAGCTTGAGTTTCAGCTACCCATTCTTTGATTTTCCACAGAACGCATCGGATTTCACTACTCAAATGTGCATCGTAGTTGTTAATGTGCTGGCAGAGGCCCAAAAAACCATGTTCCATGTCCTCCATTTCCCCAAACATATATTTGACTACTCTTCGGAGTTCATACTTTGTAATATGTACTATGTGTTTGCATGTAATCAAAGCGCATTCTCCTGAATCTTCTGGATCTGCTACATGAGAGGGATAACTGAATCTAGGCATATCTAGCTCTTCATCGCGAGGAACTTCCTCTGGGAATTCAAAATGCTCCGAGCCAGAATTGTCAATTGGAGTTGATGAAGGCCCTATCTCCAATAAGGTTCCTTGCCTCTTCCCCGTTGTTCATCAGTTGTTTGAGCTTCATCGGCAGCAGCAGTTGTGTTAGCCTGTTGAGCTGACTGTGCCTCACTTGTGATAATAGCTTCACTGGCAACAGTTGTGTCTTCTTTATGAGTTGATTGTGCATCAGTTGTCTAAACAACATCATCTGCAGGTGATCTAGCAGCTTGAAGGGGTAGGTCAACATGCACGAACCTAAATTCGGCAAAATTGGACCATGTTGCTTGATCATCATCATCTGGGTTTGATTTAGTTGCGTCATTAACATCCATCTCAACATCTGTTTCATCGTCGGTTGAGTCAATTGCCTCTGATCATTCTTTATCTGATTCAGGTGGATTCTGAGAGTTATCTTTTTTGGTTTCAGCTGTTTCATCTACTTGCATCGGAACTGTTGCTAGCTCAACCAACTCTGAACCAAAATTTTGAATTTCTGCCACATTTTCATCCTTACCCAAATCAACATCTCATATAGCAGTCTCAACCGCTAATGGGTCTTGAACAATCCCTGCAGCTGTCTCAACCGCTGCTGGGTCTTAGATAGAACTGGCATCCATAACAGTCTCAACCACTGGGATTGCACTTATCTTTGCTAACAACAGTATCAATCGATGTAGCCTCCACAACCATGTCCATTTGTGCCTCAGTTTCAGTAGTCTCAACCACTGGAACGTCATTGTCCTGCACAACAACCATTTCTTCTTCTTCCATTACTTCTTCTCTGACTTCACCAGACTTGGATGTTTCAGCAGCTACTTCGCCTCCAACACCAATTTCTTCTACTTCCCCCTACAACGTTTTCAATATTTTCAACAATTTCGGGCATTGGTTCTTGATTTGTAGTGTGCTCAGCTTCCCCTTCAGTTGTCTCAATAACTGTTATATTCTGAACATCAATAGGGTCAGTTGTCACTAGAGTCTTAGTTGTTTCAATTATTTCAGTTGTTTCTTTGTCTGCTGTCTCAACAACAGTGTCTGGGGTAGGCTCAGTTGGTTTCCCAAATGTAGTGGTTGACACATTTTCCTCATCATCTCCTGCCACCATGCTTATTTCACCAGCTTTATTGCCATTTTTGGGTGTTGTTTCAAGTGATTGAA
Source organism: Rehmannia glutinosa (assembly GCA_016081115.2). Classification (NCBI taxonomy): domain Eukaryota; kingdom Viridiplantae; phylum Streptophyta; class Magnoliopsida; order Lamiales; family Orobanchaceae; genus Rehmannia; species Rehmannia glutinosa. Next base: position 36,707,217 of record CM071924.1, on the reverse strand, counting down.
AGTGAGTTGGTGATGAGAGAGCATATGTGTCTCTCATCACACCACCAATAATTTGGGTAGGGGATGATGTTTCCCCAGACCCAGCCTGCTATCTCTGTTCTGCTATCTCTCTCGATTCGCGCAAAGCTTGCCTCAACTCAGCCGCTTACACATCCTCCATCACTTGTTCATGATCTCCAACATCAAGGATTAGTACAACTAAGTGTCCGAAGAGAAATATGTGTGCCTCAACTATACCTTTCCCTTTCTCCAACTCATTGGCCTTCTCCTCCCTTCGCCTTTTGTATAACATATTATACACATACTTATGTTCCAATGTTGGATGGATAGAGCAATCAGTCAGGAAAGAGAGGATCCACTTCTCCTCCTCAATCATCCCTGGCCTTGTGAAATTGATCCTGCTTTTACAAGTTTCCACATAGCCCATTCAGATATCCTTTTCAATCAGCATGATATAGGGGGACTGAACTTCTTCTAGCTTTGATTCAGCTAGAACAACAATTTCTTATGCATGTGGCCTGATTTTCACAGCAGATTCACCAACCATTTTTGTAGTTGCGTCTCTTACATCCACAACAGTTGCCTCCTCAACTTCTGCAGCAGTTGTCTCCTCAACTCTTCTTACTGTAGTTGATTTTACCACAACTAAAGGTCTTTCATGGGTTCTTTTAGACCTTCTCGAGAGGAATCTCCATAGATTATGTTTCGTCCAAGTCAGCTCTAATAGCAGACTCATAAGGCTCATCACACAGCCCTCTTTGAGTCTTCTGCTTATTTGGAGCAGTTGTCCTTCTTTTTTCCAGAACCGGAGCAACTGGGACAATCTCAACTGTCTCTTCTTCAGAAGTTCCCTTCTTTTTGCATGGGCCTTCTTATGTGCAGCAGAGTGGTTACTCTTAAACAGCCTCTTATTGACATGCAATGGCTTCCCTTTCCTCAGGGGCAAACTTTTCTTATCCAACAGGTACCCTAGGTAGCCCCATAGCCCAAGGTGCTCTTAAATTTCCATCAACTACTTCTACGTGCAACACGTTCTAGCACGGTTTGTCATATAAAAATTCTGTCCAGTTAACCTCCATCTCCTCTATAATCACAGACTTTACAGTCAGCTTAGCTAATGACAATGGATTGCAAGATCTGAACTGATATCCAAGCCATTCGAAACCACATCCATCAGCTTGTGGTATTCTTCTTTCAGTACAGCCTTCGCAGAAGAAGGGTCGTAATTCTCAAATTCCTCATCAATTGTAATCTCCTTCTATGTCTTCTGAAAATTGAACTTATGGTCCTTCCACTCACTTAGACCACTGTTGGGGAGTTTCAGTAGCTCACTTAAGTCTGTTGTAATGATGATCACGTCTCGGCCATTCACTGAAGACTGAACGCCATCATCGTGAATCAAAGCATTCACGTAGAACATGGAAACTTATTCTTGGTAGGTTTGAGACATCTGCAACGTCAAAAACTCAACCAACCTTGACTTCTCCAAATGTTTCACGATCCTTTGAGCCCTAGCTTGGTTAGTGGAGTTCTTAACCAAGCCTTCGATGTCAATCAGTGCACAGGAGTACACTTTCTCAGATAGTTTCACAAAATTAAGTGCAGAGATTGAAGATTTCTTTGGTGCCATTTTGATATCTGAGGATTTGAATGACTTGGAATGAGAGGTTTTGCAGAAAGCTTTTTGGATCTTTGAAAGTGAATATGAGAGTGTGAGATGAGAGAGAAGATTTCTGAGATATATAAGGGATTTGATACGATGTGAGGATAATCGTCAATTTTGAAACTTGATCAACAGTTGAGATTATACCTTGCAATCCGCTTTTAATTCCCGCATTAAATGCCCGCAGCATTTATGGCCAATCGTAGGGTTTTGTTTGCAGCTTTATTATTCCGCATTAAATGATGCTGACATCATTTCAAAAAACATTCCCGCTTTATAATAATGACCTCGTTTTATCCCTTAGCCAATAAATATGTCTGGTGACTTATACTTGGTTGACAAATGGCTCTTCTTTTCTCAAGTCAACTTGTACTACTCAGCTGATCAGTTGACTTAACTTGCTTGGGTATCTAATTCTGCTAATTTTACTCTGCTGAAAGAGCAAAACTCTTCTCAAACACAATTTCCTTCACTTGGAACTCTTCTAAATGACTCTTCTAAGCAAATTAACTTAGCTCTATTAGTCCAAGCTCATTCTTCAACTCTTCAAATCTTGATTCACATAAGGATTTTGTGAATATATCAGCTAACTGCTTCTCAATTGATATATATTCCAGCATGATATTTTCTTTTCAACATGAACTCTGATAAAATGATATCTGACATCAATGTGCTTTGTCCTTGAGCGCAAAACTGGATTTTGAATGATTATAATTACACTTGTGTTGTCACACATAATAGGAATCTCTTTTTCCTCAATATCATAGTCTTTCAGTTGTTGTCTCATCCATAGAACTTGGGCACAATAGCTGCCTGCAGCTATGTACTCTTCCTCAGCTATTGATGTAGCTATTGAATCTTATTTCTTGGTGAACTATGAAACTAATCTATTTTCAAGCAGTTGACATGTACCAGATGTACTCTTCATGTCAACTCTACATCCAACATAGTCTGAATCTAAAATCCAATCAGCTTGAAGCCTCCTTTTTTAGGATACCATAATCCAACCTCTAGACTTCCTTTCAGATATCTCAAAATCTTGTTTGCTACAGTCATGTGACTTTCTTTTGGTGAAGATTGATACCTTTCACATACACCTACTGCAAAAGTGATGTCAGGTCTGCTGGTAGTTAAGTAGAGCAATGATCTAATGAGTGTTCTATATCTCGTTTGATTAAATGATTTCCCTTTTGAATCCAAATCTATATTGATTGATATATTCATTATTATTTTGACATATGACTTCTGTTCCATACCAAATTTTTACATCAACTCTCTTGTATACTTGGTTTGGCTTATGAAGGTTCCATCCTTTATTTGTTTCACTTGAAGTCCTAGGAAGAAGGTTAATTCTCCCAGCATGCTCATCTCAAACTCTCTTTGCATCAGTTTTGAGAATTTATCACCCAATCCCTTGTTTGTGGATATGAAGATTATGTCATCCACATAGATATGAACAAGAAAGATACTTTCTCCATCTTGAATTCTGAATAGGGTCCTGTCGACCGTTCCTTTTGTGAATCCATTGTCTATGAGAAACTGTGACAATGTATCATACCAAGCCCTTGGAACTTGTTTCAATCCATAAAGTGTTTTGTTCAGCTTGTGCACTTTATCTCATATAGTCTTCTGCTTAACACCTGGAGGTTGTTCTACATAAACTTCTCCTCCAATAATCTATTAAGAAATGCACTTTTCACATCCATCTGATAAACTGTGAAGTTCTTGTGAGCAACATAGGCAAGAAACATCCTGATTGCTTCAAGTCTTGCAACTGGAGCAAATGTTTCATCAAAATCTATACATTCTTCTTGCTAATACCCTTTGGCTACCAATCTTGCCTTGTTTCTAACTACAATTCCTTCTCATTCATCTTGTTCCTGAATACCCTCTATGTTCCAATTATATTTTGGTGAGTAGGTCTTTGAACCAATTCCCAAACTTTGTTCCTTTCAAACTGATTTAACTCTTCTTGCATAGCTAAGATCCAATGTGTGTCATTTAAAGCTTCTGACGCATCATTTGGTTCAATTTGTGAAACAAAACAAGTGAATATAGCTTCATGTTGAGTTCTTGACCTTGTTCTTACTCCTTCTCTAACATTTCTAATGATTAACTCAGGTGGATGGTCTCTCAGCCATCTCACATCAGGTTGGAGTAAGTCAGCTAGGTTGTTCTGCCTTGCAGCTAAGTTATCTTGAACAACTTCCTCTTGATCATCTGGATTCAACTGCAATCTTTCCAGCTCTCTTTGAGATTCAGCTAACTCATTATTATCATGATCGAGTCTTCTGGGAGTGGTCTCAGTATAAGGACTCTTATGAACAATTGGTTGATTCATCTTCTCAGCGAACTCATCAATGTCTTCTGCACTGACATTTGGTTCATCAAATACTACATGAATTGACTTTTCTGTAACCATAGTCCTTTTTTTCAGAACTCTAATTGATTTGCTTTCAAATAAATATCCAATAAATATTCCCTCATCTGCCTTAGCATCAAATGCCTTCAAGTTATCATTCCCATTATTGTGCATAAAGCACTTTGTTCTAAAGATATGAAAATATTCCACATTGGCTTTCTTCCTGTCCATATTTCATAAGGGGTTTTGGATAGTTTCCTGTTGATCATACATCTATTCTAAGTATAACAGGCTATATTGATAGCTTCAAGCCAAAATCTCTTAGACAATCCAACTTGAGCTAACATGGTCCTTGCAGTTTCCTTGAGTGTTTTTTTCCTTCTTTCAACTACTCCATTCTGCTATGGAGTTCTTGCAGCTGATAATTCACGAGCAATCACATTCTCTACACAATACTGAGCAATAATCCCATTGACAAACTCAGTTCCTCTATCAGATCTTATCTTGATAATGTATTGACTCTTTTCATTCTGAACTCTTTTCATCAGCTGAGGAAGTTTTTGCTACTTCATACACATAAATATGGTCCATGTATATCATGAAAAATCATCCACTACCAGAAGGGTATATTTCCTTCCACTAATACTTGCTTGTTCTACCGGTCCAACTAGATCCATGTGAAATAGATGTAAATATCCTTGTTGTTGAAATTTTTTTCAGTTCTTTGAATGATGATTTGATTTGATTTTCTTTGTAAAAGTGTACTTTCCTTTTTGTACACTGAGTTTAGTAATCCTTCAACCAAATGACTTCTTGCAAGCTTGTTGATAGTCTTAAAATTTAGATGACTCAGCTTCTTGTGCCACGGCCAACTTGCTTTAGTTGTGCTCTTTGCTAAACATGTACTTGGTGTGGAAGTTGACCAATCTACCATATACATGTTCTTCTTTTCGATCCCAAATAACACTATTTCATTTGTCTCAGCATCTTTGATTTGGCAAACACACACATTGAATCCAACATTATATATTTTTTCAAAGAGTTGACTGATACATAGCAAATTGATGTTTATTCCTTCAATATATGCAACATCTGTGATCTTTAAGCCATTTTTCTTGATGGATCCAGTGCCTTTGATTTCCTTTGGAGCTTCATTTCCTCCAAATATGATTGTAGCTCCTTTTTCTTTCTTAAATTTTGACAGATATTTTTTTATTTCCTATCATATGTCTAGAACAACCACTATCCATGTACCAAGTTACTTGGCACTCAGTTGTTCCTTGCACCTACAATCAAGGAAATCAAACTTTAGGTACCCATACATGTGTGGGTCTTGAGGGGTTAGCACTATAAGGCGTTCCAACCAACTTATAGAAAAATGATCTGACTCTAAAGGGTTGCCACATTTCAGTTCCATAATCATAATGAATTTAGCAAATTACTTGGGTGTTTTTGCTACATACAACTGTCGTTTTTGTTTGTATGTATGTGTATGCATTTGTGCATTTGTGTGCATTTTCTGCATTGTGTTTAGGTGCATAGGTGTGATGATTTTTGTGCCTTGGGAATGACCTATATTGGTTTTTAGGCCTTTGCCATTTTGGCTTGTTTTCCTTTCGAATCTGTTGATATTTCATGGGTGGATTCCAATCAGCTTGAGTTGGATAATTTCTACAATTCCCAACATATGCTTTCTTGTTCTGAAAGTTTTGGGGTCTTAGGTACTTCTATTTTGATTTAACAGAATACTTCTTGTTAGGAGCCTCCAGATGAACTCTTCTTAATTTAGTTTCGGCAGTTCTCTCAGCATACGCAGCTGGCTTCTTACCTTTACCTTTGTATCCAAGGCCAGTATGTGTGTGTTTTTGATGATATGTGGGTGCAACATAAGGACATTTAGATTTTTGGATTCCCGCGTTGCTTCAGGATCATTTTCTAAAATCACTCTTGGAGTTTGTGCATTCACAAAAGAATTGAATCCTAGTCCTGCTTTGTCTTCAATCTATTTTTTAATCATCATCAGTTCATCCAATTTTTTAGATGATTTGATGAGTGATGCAATAACATTTTTAAGCTCTAGCTCTCTCTTTTCTTTAGCAGAATAGTCTACTTTGACCTTTTCTATCTCAGCCTTCAACTATTTATTATCATCAGCTAAGTAACTTAGAGCACTCAGCTCTTCAGTCAGCTGTGAGTTTTGCTTTTTGAGTTGGTTGTTTTCCTCATTTAGGAGTGTGTGTGAGGATTTTATGTGTTCAAAATCTTTCATCATATTTCTTAATAAATCATAAAGATCAGTGGGTTATGATTTGTGTGTGTCATGATCACTATCATCAGAATCTGAATCAGATGAGTTAGGAATTACCTCATCTTCTTATTCCTTTGCCATAAGATAAATCAATGCCTCTTCTTCAGTGTCATAAGAGTAGTCAGCTACACTACTTTCTGACTCTTCTGCTTCCTTACACTTGGATGCCTCAGTTTCAACAACCATCATAGCCTCTTTTCTTTCCTTTATTCTTTCTCTGAAGACTTTTTTTTCTCATCAATTATCTATTTGTTGACTGGTAGATAGGGGCAGTCAACTACAAAGTGACCTGGATGTCTACAATTCCAGCACAAATCTTCTATCTCTTGGGGGGTCTCTCCTATTTTCCTTTAGAGGGACTGAATGCCTTCTAGAGGACTTCCCTTTACTCATCTTGTAGTTCTTGTTGAAGAACTTATTGAATATTTTGACCATTAAGGATATCTCTTCCTTATCAGTGATGTACTTTGAGTCTGCTGACTTAGACTCACATGCTATCAAGGCAACAATCTTACATGCAGCTATCTCATCTTATCCTTTCCTCTTGAGCTCAAATTTGTAGGCTTTTAGATCAGAGAATAGCTCATGATTTGATAATTTTGTGAGATCCATTGAGTGCTTCAGAGCCATCACTTTAATTTCCCACTCAGCTGGGAGAGCTCTCAAGATTTTCATACACATTTCCTTCTTTGTATTCTCCTTACCAAGAGCAAGTAACTCATTTGTTATCTCAGTGAACCTTGCATCTAACTGATCCAATAACTCTCCAGACATCATTTTAAAATCATCGAACTTTTGGACTGCAACTGTAAGCTTGTTTTCTTTTATTTCATATGTTCCCTCACAGATCAAAGTTAGCTTGTCCCAAATTTCTTTGGTTGTCCTGCATAACTTGACTTCGTTGAACATAGCTTTGTCCAACGTCTTGTAAAGAATGTCCTTAGCCACATTGTCAAGGTTGTGGCTTTTTCAATATTCATTTGTCCATTCGTTTCTAGGCTTGTCAACCTCAGCAGCTCTTAATGCATCATCTCTTGCTCTTGCTGCACTTGTCACATCTATGTTCACCTTAGTGATTTTTATGGGTTCATTCTCAATGACAAACCACATTTCATAGTGCAGAGAAATGTGCCTGCATACGTATTTTTCAATCATAAAATTCTTTAATAGAAAACATGGGAATACAGGTTAAATTTGCTTCCATGATGATAACTCTTTAAAAGTTTTGAAAGACTCAAGTGTTGATATTTTGAAAATGGAAATCTAGTTCAGTAACTAGTGTGGAAGGTTCTTTGAACCAACCGCTCTAATACCATTTGTAGGTCCCAAGGGGTGTTAAGTAAAGTGTAGAAGGGGGATGAATATACTTTACAGATTTTTCGAACTTTAAAATTAGAGTGTTTAAGAAAAGAGCTAAGTCCTTAAGACAACTGTGTTGAGATTCAATAGGAGAGTTAACCACTCAACAGTTCTTTGAAAGAGCTGTTGATAGAGTAACTCAGCTAAGGAAAATCAACTACTTATGATATCAATTTTCTTACTTAATCAGTGGAAGTCTTACACCCTCTTTGAGTTTGTTTTATCAACCCTTGTAGTTTTAGAGAGTTATGAGTTTGATGTATTGCAAGTATAAAGCAATGTACTGAAATGCAGAGATAAAGACAATAAAATAAAGAACATAGAATTTTTAGTGATTCGATGATGGGGTAATTACTCTACTCCACACTTCTCCCACTCCAAGAGGAATTCACTATTTTAACAGGTGACTTTAGTAACAAAAGTACAGTCCAAACAGCCATGTTCACACAACTATTTCTTGGACTTAGCTCTTATCCGGGAAGCTGCCTAGGTAGTTCAGCTCTTTGAATCTTTAGGATTTGATCACACGGCCCTCTTTGGATTCAAAACTGGTTCAACGTTGAACCTTACCACACTTCCTCCAATTCTTGGTAGTGTATAACCCTTTTTTTTTCACAAATGTTTCCTCTTCAATTGTTGAACAACTTCAATCTTTCACTAATTGTGTTGGATGAAGTGTCTTTGAATAGCTTGAGGATTTACAGTTAAACTTGGGAGTGAGTACATTTGAATTTATAGTTCGAAAATGCTCTTGTGTTCTTGTTGTATTTCTCTCTGAAAAATTCCTCGGCTTTATAGTAGGAGTTTGAATTTTGTCTGTTGAAGAGATAGACAAAGTTTTAACCCTTACTTTATGTTTGTTGGCTTATCTTGTTTTGTAGTTTTAGATATTGACCCAACCTTGTTCTCAACTTTCTGTAGGTTTTCTGAAAAGATGTCAGCGCCTGCATGCTTCCCATTTGCTCATTCCTTTTGCATCCTTTTAGCTTGAGCACTTTAAGGTTTCAGACATGCCCTTGTTACTAAAATAAGTAACTTCCTTGGACTTGGTATAACAGACTTCTTTAGATAACTTAGTCCTTCAACTGCTTTACCCCTTTGACTTAGGCTTGAGTCTTCTGACATATTCTTCTGATGGACTCTACTATCAGTCTTCTGAAAGACTTGGTTGTCGCACTTGGCTGAGAGTCTTCTGATGTTAACTTAGTTGTAAGTCAGATGGTTCTTCTCACCACTCAATTGCGAGTCTTCTGATAATTTCTTCAGCAAATCATCTGCAATTCTACTTGGCTGCTTTTTAATTCAACTTTCATCTTATCTATTACAAAGTAGAAATTACATAAAAAATGGGGTGCCAACTTCCTAATACAAAGTTTTCTAAGCATCATCAAAATCTATACAACAAATTTCCTTACAGATCTTCTGTCTAAGTGCAAAACTATTCGAAGCATGTGGTTTCGTTAGGTCAAGTGCAATGTAGATCGGTTGATTGAGATGTGTGTATCTCGACTAAGGGAAAAATATTTGCATATGTTAGCAGAGCGTAAACTTTTTGAGATGTTCTCCCTAAGTGGTGAGATTTCCCCAATTCGCCAATATGTTGTCTATTATTGCCTCTTTCATCTAGGTTTGTCTTGGATAATTGATATTGACATACATTAGTGAAAATTGAGTCAGCAGATCTATATGGGTCACCCGATTAATTCAAGAAGTGGAGTAAGAGTGTATTAATTGATGATCAAGAAGTTCTAACTGTGACTTGAATCATCATTGATTTTATTGAGCTATTATTTTGGTAGGCCTACGGTGGTCAATTAAGTCACTGAACATATGTCAAGAGTTGTATCTCACTATATATGGCAAAAATATGATGACTGGAAAGAACAAGGAGTTATCACCACTCAGTGGTGGCTGTCTTTACACTCCATGGTGAAAAATCATGTTCTTAGCTAAGAAACGATGTCTTAGGAAGAAGAAAAGAAATTCTAGCTAGTTTATGTAAGAACTGTCAAATGTTTGATTTATGAGCTATGTGCGTACTCAACAAGTCATGTACTTAGCAGTGAGATTGGTGAGTGGATATCGAAGTGATCCATGCGCTATAGTGATGCCGACATGTGGATACTTAGATGTCTTAATAGATTGGTCTATAATTTGCTATAGGCAAATTTGGTATCATGAAATAATACGCATTGTGTGCATATTCATGAGATATTTTATTGTCTTTATGACAGTAAAGCCCTTTTGGTGTATGGTTTAGGCATTGAACGTTGCTGGTAGACCAAATATACTAACTCGGGGCATTATTTCACTTAAAAGTTTTGTGCATAGTTAACTGTTCTCATGCATACTTCTAAGAGCAGTGTGGATGCTGATTTCTTTTTTGAGCCTTTTGTTTGGAGATATGGTCCAAAGGCATGTGAATCATTAGGGATTAAGTAGAATTGATTATGTGGCATGTGAGAACATATTGTGATTAATGAGATATGTTGGAATCTCATTATATGTTTGGTACTGAATTTGTGGGTTGTCACTGGGCTTTGATTGACCCTTTCACAAAGGCAATTGCCCTGGCGCTTAGAGAGCGAGCAGGATGAGACTTAAAAGATCATGTCACACAGTGAGGTTTGTAAATGATCGCCTTCGCGCTAGAGTAGTGAAGAAGGTTAATAAAAACAATTAATTGTCGCTTTATCTAAAGGCTAAGATAAGATCTGAATTGATCGATTACGAAGTATGTCCAAATTTCATTAGAAGTCGGTTTGTAGCTGAACGTGTGAACTGCTAAAAGGCATTTTGGAAATGACTTGTGGTAGTACAGATGTCTGATGCTTGGGGAGCGTCTGGACTTAAGTCCATATGATGCCTAGAGCGTGACATGACTAAATTGACTGGGAGCTCCATCATTGCATGTATCCATACTACATGTGCTTTGAGTCGATCGCCTTTGAGAAAATGACTGAATGGGTCCCTGATTCGTCACTGTGTGAGCCCATATTATTTTCTTATACCCTTTGGCACTCTGGACCGTGTCATGAGGTGTAAGATTGATGGCGTTACATTAGCATGTATCTAATGGCAATGTGTGATTTGGTCTATCGGAACATGTCTAGGAAAGCTGTCAAGACCAAACTAATTGGCATGTGGGGCCGAGGAAGAACTGAGCTGGTAACGCACTTATGTTTTATAATTCATAGTTCGGGTGATTATGTCGAAATGTATTTGAATAGTCATGAATATAGAAATTTATTTGAGTGAGTCGAGCATGCTCTATTATTTCAATGAGGGATCTAGAGATGTTTGACTCAGTGCGACCATTTGGTTTGGGGCACACAATGAGTTATTGAGTTGTACGGTTATGTTAGTTTGGTGATAACTTAATATAACTCTCATCACCTATACTTTCTCGCCTAGTTGTGCTCCTTATTCCCTGTTTGAAAGAAGAAACGTGAGATAAGAACTATAAGGATATAATTCGAATAAGTCGAGTCAAATATGTGTGAGTGGGAGATATTGGGTGCAATTAGGTTACATCCATATTTGAGATAATAGGAAGTCCTATTTAGATGAGGTTTATCTGGAAACCTCTCACGTAAAGACTCTAACTGAGATATGGGATTGAGATATATCTTGATATCTCTCCCTATAATATCAGTCTACGAAAAAATATACGTATTCCACAATAATAGAAAATAATATCTCTCCTAAAATTTCTCTCTACGATTTTCTTCTTGGAGCATCACCAAAGTTCTCCAACGGTATAAGATGTGCACATCAAAGTAAATAACTCTAGTAATTCTCCAACGGAGTTTGTTCATTGTTTGCGGACTTAATCAAAAGGAGGCTTGTAGTTGGGCTTAATCGTTTCTATGTGGATCGTCAGTTTCACTGCAAATAGGTATACTTGATCCACTCTATATTTTCAAATATATGATTTATATTTTGGCCCATATTTCCTAATAGTTTATACAATCCTCTAGTTACTTCAGCTTAACACATAAACTAAGATTTGATCACTAAGCCCTCTTGCAGCTCTATTCTTGGTTCGTCACAGAACCTTACCACAGATCCTTCACTTCAAGAAATTATTAACCCCGTTTTAGTTTTCAAACTTTTTCTTCTTCAACTTGGTTGAACATCCTTTAACTTTCCATAGTGTGTGTTGGATAAGGTGTCTAATCTTGAGGATTATTCAGTTTTAGCTCGAGAGAGAGTATCATTGGTTGTGTTTTAATTTCTATTGTGTCTCTTGTATCGCTGTGTTCTCTCTGAAATGTTCCTCAATTTTTATAGATGTGATTTGGATTTTATCCACATGGAAGAGATAGACAAATTCAAATCACACCATTGGTCAGTTGGCATGTCCTTTCCTTCCAGCTTGATATTGACCATTTATGTTACTTTTCTGAACTGTACAGCATTCTGAAATTGGCAGACTTACAGGTGTTTTCTATTAGTTGCATCCATTTGGTCTTCATTAAGTGTTTAGCACTTTTAAGGTCAAACATAGTACTCTTGAATTTTCCAATGATAATCCTTTCTTGAACTTAGTGCAACAGATATATCGAGTTGACTTGAGTCTTGCAGATGCGCTACCCCACTTAACTGATCTTGAGAGACTTCTGAGTATTTTTTTTTTTTTGAGAGTCTTCTGACTTCGACTATTCTGTCAGTTTTTTGCTTTAGACTAACTGGCACTACCCTGCTTACAGTCTTCTATAACTTCGATATTGAACTGTGAGTCTTCTAAAACTCTGTTTGTGAGCTGAGAGTCTACTGAACCATCTTCAGCAAGTCTTCTGAGAACTGTATAAAGATAGCTAACATCATATCTATTACATAAGAAGAAAATGCACCAAATTGGGGGTCAACTTTCTAATATATAGTTTTCTAAGCATCATGAAAACCTTACAAATAATTTTTCTTACATAAGTCCAGCTTGGTGATATATTTTTGTTTTAATTGCTACAACAAGTCACGATTTCATCACAATTTCATCCCTGAAAAATAATTGAAGAAATTGTTTAGTTAGCATTGTATTTGGTTACATATGCCCCACGGGAGGTAGTCTCCTATTAGATAGTCTAACAGTTTGATGGATGCAGTGACCCAGTGACACAATGGAATATTAATACATTTTAGAGGACCTACTAATACTTTTCAGTGAGGCTACTAATAATTTTTATTTAAAAAAAACCAATACTTTTCAGGGAAATTACTGAAAACCTTTCATGGGAAAACTAATATTTTTTCAAGGGAACTACTAATATGTTTCGCGAGGACTACTAATACTTTTGACGGAAAAAACTAATAATTTTTAGGGGGTTATTGAATATTTTCAAGCGAACTATGTAATAATACTTTCAGAGGGACTACTAATACTTTCAGATGAAAACCTAATACTTTTCAGCGCTCTCGTGATATTATATCACTGTTCAATATTACAAAATTTAATATTTTCAAGTGAACTGCGTAATAATACTTTTCACAGAGACTACTAATACTTTTCAGATGGACTACTAATATCGCTCCCTGCTAATAATTAAAATAGAAACGTCATCGGGTAGGTTTTTGGGATCCGTCTAACCGATTTTGACTCGTTAGACTATTTGACAGGAGTTTTTGTCTTCCCACAGATACATTGGCCCAAGAGTTACTATCGAACTAGAGAGTTCAGAACCACATGAGATGAACTTTGCAGCTACCAAGAGATGGGCAGATTACACAGATGAAGTGGGTCATACTCAATCATCAGATTCGACTACGCACCACACGCCTGTATTTACCGTGCGATCATCATGGGCGCCACCCCCCCACCGCCTCAATGAATTGCATCTTCTGGAATATCCGGGGGATTGGGAACGTTGCTTCTCACAATGTTCTTAAGGCTTTATGCCAAAAGCATAAACCTTCTATCTTGGCTATTTGCGAACCTAAGGTGGACATTTCGGCTATTTCAGATTCTTATTGGCATAGCTTGGGTTTGACTTTTGCAGCACAAAATTTTCGGGGAAATGGACGGTCAGATATTTGGGTATTTCACGATTCCACGATTACAATACTTAATTAGGTTTGGTCTTCTACTCAATGTATTGTTTTACAAGTTCAATTTGGTGCTTTGATTTTTCATGTTGGTTTCGCTCATGGTTTGTGTGATTACATTGAACGACGTGAGCTTTGGCTGGATTTGAGGAATTTGGGTCTTACTGATCTGTTACTTGTTGGGGATTTTAACGCGGTTTTGGGACATCATGAGCGCTCACGCAATGATACTCTTTCCCAAGCCTCTTGTCAGGATTTCAGGGATTTCATGGAGGATGCAGGTTTGTTCGCGGTGTCGACTATGGGGAATTCATTTACTTGGTGCTCCCCCCGAAGTCCTCTATCTTTACTTCAGGCTAAGCTAGACAGAGCCCTTGCAACTTGTCCATTTTTCGCTTCTTGGCAGGTTGTCAAGGGCATAGTTCTTCCACGTATTGGATCCGATCACCACCTTATTCTGGTTTCTTGCTCCTCGACCAATAGCAGGGGACCGGTACCGTTTCGTTTTCAGTGTATGTGGGTTCATCATGATTCATTCTGGGATTTGGTTACTACTTCTTGGGGCTCTTCATGTGACACGCACAATCCTTTATTGCGTGTCATGAGGAAGCTCAAATGGTTGCGACAGGTTATTAAAGACTGGAACATGGATGTGTTTGGGGATGTAAACTATAGGGTAGATAAACAGATGGAGCAACTTCGTCAGATTCAAGCAGACATTGAGACATTGGGTTATACCGCTGCTCTCCGGGATAGTGAGTTGGACGCCCAATTGAGGCTCTCACAGACGCTGCAATTACAATCCGAGTTCCTTAAGACAAAAGGCTCGTACTGTCTGGCTTAAAGACGGGGATCGTAATACAACATTTTTTCATCGGCGTAGCCAGATTCGTACGGGGCGCGCGGGGATTCAGGGCCCTATGGTGGCAGGCAGTTACACTGATGATGCTGCGATCCTTGGGGATCATATCATTTCCTTTTACAAGGAGCTCTTTGCGGATACCAGGCGTTCTGTCTCGGATTTCTCGTTAATCGACCAGGTTATTACTCCAAGGGTTGGGGCGCACGATAATGCCAGCCTAACAGTCATTCTCTCGGATTCAGAGATTAAGGAAGCAGTTTTTGATATGGATTCAGATAGTTCTCCAGGGCCAGATGGGTTCAATGGGATTTTTTATCGCCATTTCTGGGATGTCATCTCCGCCGAGGTACTGCGGCTGTTCGCTTTTTCTTCAGTAATTCGTCACTACCTCTGGGATTGAATGCCAGTTTCATGGCGCTCATCCCAAAGACTAAGGATGCGAATGTCATTGAAAACTTCCGCCCGATTGTTATGAGCAGTTTCCTTTTCAAGATCATCACGAAGATATTGGCTACGCGTGTGGGTTTGATTATTGCAGATTATTTATCTCCGACGCAGTTTGGTTTTATCCCTGGCAGACAGATTCATGATTGTATTGCCATGGTATTTGAAGGGTTCAACGTCTTACAGGGTCGCACGGATTCGAATATAATTCTGAAAATCGATATCCGAAAGGCATTTGACACATTGAGGTGGGATTTCTTACTATACGTCTTGCACTGCTTCGGTTTCTCAGAGATCTTTGTGCGTTGGGTGGAGGTGGTTCTTCAGTCGTCCAGGTACCAGTGCTGTTGAACGGGACGCCGGTAGGTTATTTTCCCTGTTCAAGAGGAGTCAGACAAGGGGATCCTTTATCACCGTTATTGTTTTGCATTGCGGAGGAGGTTCTGGGTCGGTTTATTGAAGTGGCGATGGATCAGTCTTGGTTATCTTCCTTCACGGCGCCAAGGGGTATTACCTTTCCATCGTCCATCTTATACGCGGACGATATAGTCATCATGTGTGGGGCGTCTTCTACAAATGCCCGGGTCTTGCTTCAGATTCTAAATCATTATGCGGATATCTCGGGTCAAGTGTTTAATCCACAAAAATTCAAAGTTTACTTTGGTTCGCAGGTTTCGTCATATGTCCGTGGGAGGGTGCAACACATTTTGGGGATCCATCCAGGGGCGTTCCCTACTGTTTATTTAGGCGCTCCAATCTTTAAGGGCGCTCCAAAGGTGGCGGATTTACAGCCTGTCTTTGACAAGATAATCCTCAAATTCAGAAGATGGAAAGGTTCTTCTCTTTCCCTTGCTGGTAGAGTTTGTCTTGTGAACTCGGTGATTACTAGTTCTTTTGTGCACACCATGGTGGTTTATAAATGGCCTGCAACGCTGCTCAAACAAATTGAAAAGGCCATGTGCAACTTCATTTGGACTGAGGATGTGAATTCTAAGGGGAAGGTGGTGGTCAATTGGGATAGATGCTGCACGCCTAGGGCCGAAGGGGAACTGGGCGTGCGATCGATTGTGGTGGCTAACACGGCTTTCTTAATGAAATTGGGTTGGAAGGTTTTGAACTCGGACTCGGTGGTTTACAGGACCCTCAGACAACGGTACTTTACAAGGGATGGGGAGATTCGCGGTCCTTTATTCCTTCTTCAATTTGGGCTGGGATTAAGCCCCGTATTTACGATTGCTTGGATGGGGCTCGTTGGATCCCAGGCGCCAACTCCGAGGTTTTATTCTGGATTGATAATTGGTTGGGCTACTCTATAGCAGACAGAATTGGCATCCCAGAGGACTATAGATATTTATTCCATCAGCGCATTTCTGACTATTTTTATGATGGGTCCTGGCACTTCACCCTCTCTTTCGTAGAGGCCTATTTGGAGCTGGTCCGCGCCATTGTGCGCGTCCCGATCGCGCTGGATTCCCGGGATACCCATGTTTGGTTGTACTCGGAGGATGGTTCGGTTACCTCGAAGGCGGCTTACAATCATATACGCCCCCAGCGCCCCGCAGTTAAATGGGGTTCTTGGATTTGGTCGCAACATATCCCAGAATGGAGATCGGTGGTAGCATGGAGGGCCATACACAACCGACTGGCTGTCCAGAATTCATTACAAGCTAGGGGAAGTTTTACTGGCCCTTCGGTTTGTGTTCTTTGTAGGGAATCGGAAGAATCGGTTGATCATTTATTTGTCTCTTGTGCTTTTGCAGGAAATATATGGAGATGGATCTTCCATGCTTTCCGAGTTCACCCCTTTCAGGCATATAGCTTCAATAAGTTACTGGTGCGGTTAATGTCTTTTCATTTCAGTGACCAGGTTGCTTTCCTTTGGCGTGTGGCGATTCTTTCCTGCATCTGGCTCATATGGCATATCCGAAATGAGATGATTTTTCACAACAAAATCTGGAAACTGGAGGCGGCGATCATCCATTTATAGGTACTCATTGTAGAGTCATCATCTTTGGACCGGGGATGCATGAACAATGATCAACATGACTTATTTATCTTGCGCGGTCTGCGAGTTCCTGGAAGGGCTAGACAAGCTCCGAGGATTCTGGAGGTTCATTGGCAAAAACCCCTCCCGGGTTGGATCAAGGTTAACACGGATGGCAGTGCATCAGGGGCGCGGGAAATCTCACAGCGTCCGGAGTCTTCCGGAATTGTAGAGGCTTCTTTCGAGGGTGCTTTGTTCATCATTGTGGATCAGGGTATGCGTTTGAAGCTGAATTGATGGCAGCAATGTGGGCGATTCAGTATGCGTTTGCTAAGGGCTGGACACAACTTTGGCTGGAGTCGGACTCAATGTATGTGGTGAACTTGCTGGAGAAAAGATCGACAGAGGTCCCTCGGCGCCATTTGGGCTACTGGCGCCACACACTTCTCCTTCTCAGGCACATAGATCTCGTAGTCTCACATATTTTTCGGGAGGGCAATCGGGTTGCGGACATGCTGAGCAAGAAGACGGAATGCGGAACATGGTGGGGCATCCCGCCCACGGAGCTCCTACACTACCTCACTGATGACTATGTTGGCCAATCCAACTATAGGTTTGTTACTTAGTGCGCCACTGCTTCAGGTTTCTTTTCCCATTTTTAGGCGTTTACCTTTTTCCTGGGGGTACTCTTTTTCCTTCCAAGGGTTTTTCCCACAAGGGTGGGTTTTACCTTGGAAGGTTTTAACGAGGCCCCAACCATTCAGTCATTTGGTCGGCTTGTGACCATTTCGTTTGGTTTTTGACATTATTTTCTAGGCTTACTTTTGGTTACCTGATCAGCCTATGATCAGGACTACTCTTTTTTCATTTATATATATATATATATATATATATATATTCAACTTATTCAAAAAAACAGATACATTGGCCCGATGTAATATTATAGTAAAGTAACAGGGTGATATTGGTTGAATCAATTAGATTTCCTTGCCGAATCGATTAGCCGAATTGGTGTTTATATTAGTTGTTGATTTGCGAACTAATATCAAACAAGATACAAAAATTTTGCAGACTTCCTTTTGAAAGAGTGTATGCGTGATTTAGGTTAATTAAGTTTAGATAAATATTAATACGATGTTTAACCTAAATTAGGTTTGTAGCCACTAAAAAGAAAATTTTCAATAATGATAATTAACTTTATATAGGTTAGATCATTCTGTTAATGGTGAACTAGTATATCACCCGTGCGATGCACGTCGTGTATTATGTCGAACCACATATGATGTGTTGTGTGGGACCATATGTGATTTGCTTTGTTCTACATTATAAATTGAATGTATATAATTTCATAAACGTTGGTAAAATTTTCGTAGTAATCAAATTGGATTTGGATGTATATAATTTCATTGTCTGTTGTGTAGAGTATTATACTGAAATTTACTATACATTGTGTTGATCGATAATGCATTTTTATTGCGGATGTTATTCATTAATGTGATGCTATTTCATTCTGATTGTTGTTGATTATGTTATTGATAATTTATATACATGTATAAATTAAGTTAATCTCAAGAGTACGTAAAAAGCCGCTTGTCCCTACACCATGAGTATAGTAGAATCCTAATTCTATATTGTTTGTTTAGTGGGTCTATATTGTATACTGTCATAATGCGATTAGTTATTTTTAATCATAATTTACGGTAGTTATCACTAAAAGCATTAGAATATTATTGTATGTGCTTACATAAATACAATGACACCTAATATAAAAATTATTAGCATGTTAAAAAGCATGAAATCGATAAGAAAAAAAAGTACACCCAAAAAAAAGTCTTACCATTGTCACGAAAAACACATTCCAGGTTTAGCACATGACTTGTCATTATACAATGGTTTTTCGTGTGTTCACACGAGCCTAATATTCACAGCCCCCAGAGTCTTATTCATGTTCAAATTGCATATATAATGAGTAATGCACAAAGCCATTGTAACCGCCGGTTTTCTTATGATAATGCTTCACGAAAGATAAATTGTATAATATGAGTTTACTGTTGCAATTTTGTGTGAAAAAAAGTGTGGTGACAATTACATATTTATAGAGATCAAGGCATCAAATTTTAGGGAAAAAATCAATAGCAAATCGGCTGCACGCGAAAATTAGATTATGATTATATCTATTAATTATGCATATAAGAAACGTAGGTTATCTATATACAGGGTAATAATTTAATACATTATAAAATATTTGATGTTTTTATTATTTGCCTTTTATTTTCGTAATCATCTTCGAAATTTCCTCATTGATCAAAATATAATTATGAAAATAAAGGATGTGTTCTAATTAATTGTAATCAATTTGACCCACAAAAGATACAATCTTATTAGTTGCTATATATATTAAATTAACAGAAAACTTTAAATTGTAATTAGATTATTTTTGGAAATGTTTATTTATTTTTTACACGTTTATGATAAAGTGGGATACCAAATTTTCTTTTTTTTTTAAGCGAGACTTTTGGTAATTATTTTTGAACTGGTCTTATATTTATTAACATTTGGCACCAATGTGTGTTTTGATTATTTTGGGGAATATTGATACGTAAAAAAACAATTCGATTGTTTAATAAATAAATACAGTGACTGAAATGTCAAGCGAATGGAAAGTTTGTATTTAAATTGATATTTTGGCTAACTGATAGACACCCATCAACTCATTTATGCTATTTTTCCTATATTTGGCATATTTGTACATGTAAAACCGAAATCGAAAGGTCAAACTTTCACAATTTATTGCATATCTTTACATCCGAAAGACAACAATCAATTTATTTATGTAAATCGAAAGGTCAAACATTCCCAATTTGTTGCATATATGTACATGTAAATCCGATAGGCAACAATCAATTTATTTATGCTATTTTTCAAGGTCAAACATTCTCAATTTATTCCATATCTGTAACCGTAAATAATAAAATACTGGAAATCGATTTTAGCAACTACGTATAATAAATTTATTTATGCTATTTTTCAAAGTCAAACATTCTCAATTTATTGCATATATGTTATATTTCAAAGTCAAACATTCCCAATTTATTGCATATATGTAACCGAAAAAAAAAAATTGGAACAAAAAAAAAAAATTCCGGAAATCGATTTTAGCAACTACGTTTAGGCGGGAAAACATATTTAGAAACCATTTTGCTTTTATATATATATATATATATATATTAGATTAGGATTGAAGTTGAATCTATATAGGAAGATGCAGAAATCTATGATTCGGATTACCAGTATTAGATGTATTTTCTCTTATTCAATAATATTCTAAAAAAATATGGTTGGAATATGGTGCTTAAATATCAGCATGTCTCTTCTGAGACGGTGTGAGACCGTGAGACCGTGATATTTTTAGTGTAACAAGTGATACTTTTAGTTTAAAAGTGATATTTTATCTAAATACACTAATTTAAGTGTAACTTGACAAGTATCACTTTTTACACTAAAAGTATATCACCATCTCACGGACTTTCACCGTCTCACATAAGTTTTTGCATAAATATATCACCGTCTCAGCATGTCTCCATACTGCCTTTCTTGAAGTGCTCAGTTCCAGAAGCGTGCAAAAGGAATAAACCAATGGGAAGCACTGCACCATGTCAGAACTCTGAAAAGCCGAAGAATCATTCATACGAGGAAATGGAAATTCCAAGGACTGCAACAAGACAAGCCAACGACCACAAGTGACTTTCAAAAATAAGCCTATCTCTTCAACGGGCATATTTTTGAAAGATCACTATCAAAGGCTGAGGAATAACTCTGAGAGAAGGTTACCTGAACCACGAACATTCAAGCAAACATTTGAACTGTAACCTAAAATATTCTCAAAGCATTCAAGATCAATCCTCAAGCCTACATTACAAAGGAAATCATTCCAACACTCACCTGTGAAAGAAAGATTACTTCAATCAGTTGAAGAGGAAATTTTTGAAGAATCAAGGGGTCTACATTCCACGGAGGATTGTAGGAAGGTTCAAGGTCGAACCAGTCTCAAGTTATTGGAGGGCTTCGTGATCAAATCCAAGAAGCTTGAGCAAGTGGGTTGTAGTAGCAAGCCAAGTTACGCCTGTGAAGAAGTTGAGTCGTCGAGAAGCCACCGAGTGACCAAGGCATCTCCGGATCGAGTCCCAAATGATCAAGTCACCGTGTGTGATCAAGACTTGTATCTGGACTGTTAACCACTATGTACATTGATCAATACTTAGTGGATTCCTCCAGGAGTTGGAGAAGAGAGGAGTAGAAGAATTACCCCATCTTCGAACCTCTATAAAAACTTATTGTGTCATTTACATTTCAAAGACTTTAGTTTCTCATCTTATTTTTATATCTCATGATAAATTTGCTATCCAATTGATAATCAACTCGAGTGCTAAAACCAAGTATTAAAACAAACTTAACCAAATTCAAGGGTGTTAAGTCTTCCAAAAAAAACAAATCACAATCGAGTTAAGTCTTTAGTCAAAACAAATGAGTTATTCTATCAACAGCTCAGTCGAGTCTGTTGAGTGACTAACTCTGCTGATTAACTAACTTAGATGTCCATCAAGGACACAGCTGTGAAGTATTAACTCTGAATATTTAAAAGGACTAATTCAAAAAGTTGGTAAGGTTTATTCAACCCCCTTCTAAACCTTACACTCACACCCCTTGGGACCTACAAGTGGTATCAGAGCGGTTGGTTCATTGAGCCTTCCGCACTGGTTACTGAACTAGATCTCCAAATTTTTCAAAGCTTGTTTTAGTACTCAATCTTTTTTTTTTGAATAACTGCGAATATATATAAAAATGAAAAAAGAGTAATCCTGATCACAGGCAGATCAGGTAACCAAATGAAAGCCTGGAAATAATGTCAACAACCAAAGTACGCAGTGGTCACAAGCCGACCAAATGGCTGAATGGTTGGGGCCTCGTTAAAACCTTCCAAGGTAAAACCCACCCTTGTGGGAAAAACCCTTGGAAGGAAAAAGAGTACCCCCCAGGAAACATAAGGCGCCTAAAAAAGAAACCTAAAGTAGTGGAGCATTTGGCGCATTAATTAACAAACCTATATGTGGATTGGCCAACATAATCATCCGTGATGTATTGAAGCAGGTCTGTGGACGGGACGCCCAACCAGACGCCACTCTCCATCTTCTTGCACAGCATGTCTGCCACCCGATTGCCTTCGCGAAAGATATGAGAGACTACAAGATCA
Organism: Rehmannia glutinosa; assembly: GCA_016081115.2. Lineage (NCBI taxonomy): Eukaryota > Viridiplantae > Streptophyta > Magnoliopsida > Lamiales > Orobanchaceae > Rehmannia > Rehmannia glutinosa. The sequence continues at coordinate 36,684,942 of CM071924.1, read as the reverse complement.
ATGCCACTGAGTAGATGCAAGGTTTGGCGCCAATAGCCAAGGTGGCGCCATGGGACCTCCATCGTTCTCTTCTCCAGTAGGTTCACCACATACTTCGAATCCGATTCCAGCCAAAGTTTCGTCCATCCTTTTGCAAATGCGTAATGAATCGCCCACATTGCTGCAACCAATTCCGCTTTGAATGCGTACCCTGAACCACAGCGATGGACAAAGCATCCGCGAAAGAATTCTCTACAATTCCGAAAGACACCGGATGCTGTAAGATTGCCCGGCGCCCCTAAAGCACTGCCATCCGTGTTAACCTTGATCCAACCTGGGAGGGGTTTTTGCCATTGGACCTCCAGAATCTTTGGAGCACTTCTAACTCGTCTGGGGACTCTTAAACCACGCAGGATGAAGAGGTCCTGCTGATCGTTATTCATACATCCCCGGTCCAAAGATGCTGATTCAACAATGGGTACTTGTAGGTGAATGAGTGCCGCCTCCGGAGTCCAGATTTTGTTGTGCAAAATCAGCTCATTACGGATGTGCCAAAGAAGCCAGATGCAGGATAATATTGCCACACGCCAAAGGAAAGCGACCTGGTCACTAAAGTGAAATGCCATAAGCCGTACCAGCAGTTCGTTGAAACTGTAAGCCTGGAAGGGGTGCACGTGAAAGGCTTGGAAGATCCAACGCCAAAGATGCCCTGTAAAAGCACAAGAAACAAATAAGTGATCGACCGATTCCCCCGATTCTCTGCAAAGAACACAAACCGAAGGGCCAATAAAACTTTCCCTAGCTCGTAAAGAATCCTGGACTGCCAATTGGTTGTGTATAGCTCTCCATGCCACCACTGATCGCCGTTCCGGGATATGCTGGGACCAAATCCAAGAACCCCATCTAATCGCTTCGGGGCCTTTGAGGCGTAAGAATTTATAAGTCGTCTTCGAGGTAACTGAACCATCCTCAAAGTTCATCCAAACACGAGTATCCCGAGATGTAGGCGCAATTGGGACACGCACAATAGCTCGAACCAGCTCCAAATAAGCCTCCACAAAGGGGAGGGTGAAGTGCCAGATCCATCATATAATCGAGAGATACGCTGAATAAATACCTATAATCCTCCGAATACCAATTCTACAAGAATGGAATATCCCAACCAATTATCAATCCAAAATAATACCTCGGAATTAGCTCCTGGTATCCAACGAGAATCATCCACGCAGTCAGAAATGCAGGGTTTAATCCCAGGCCAAATAGAAGAGGGAAGGAAGGACCTCGGATGTCCCCATTTCTAGTAAAGTACCGTTGTCTGAGGGTCTTGAAAACCAACGAGTCCGAGTTCAGAACCTTCCAGCCCAATTTCATTAAGAAAGCCTTGTTAGCATCCTTGAGCGATCGCACGCCCAATCCTCCCTCCGCCATGGGCGTGCAACATGTATCCCAATTGACCACTACATTTCCTTTAGAATTCACATCTCCCGTCCAAATGAAATTATGCATGGCTTTTTCCATTTGTTTAACCAGCGTGGAAGGCCATTTATAAATCATCATGGAGTGCACGAAATAACTAGTTATCACCGAGTTAACAAGGCAAACCCTACCAAATGGAGGAAAGGGACGAGCCTTTCCATCGTCGGAACTTAAGGATTATCTTGTCAAAAATAGGCTGTAAATCCGCGACCTTTGGGGCTCCCTTGAAAATTGGAGCGCCCAAGTAGATGGTGGGGAACGTCCCTAGATGAATCCCCAAAATATGTTGCACCCTCCCACGGACATAATGCGAAACATGTGCCCTAAAATAAGCCTTGGATTTCTGAGGACTAAACACTTGACCCGAGATATCTGCATAGTGAGTAAGAATCTGAAGCAAGGCCCGGGCATTGGAAGAAGACGCCCCGCAAATGATGACGATATCATCCGCATAAAGAATGGATGGTGGGAAGATGATACTCCTTGGCGCCGTGAAGGTAGATAACCTGGACTGATCCATCGCTGATGTGATAAACCGACCAAGGACCTCCTCCGCAATACAAAACAATAGGGGTGATAAAGGATCCCCTTGTCTCCTCTCTGAACAGTAAAAATAACCAACAAAGCGCCCCATTCAACAAGATCGATATTCGGGCGACCAAAGAACCACCTCCACCCAACGCACGAACGTCTCGGAGAATCCGAAACGTCGCAAGACATATAGTAAAAAATCCCATCTCAATGTGTCGAATGCCTTACGAATATCTATTTTCTGGATCATATTCGAATCCGTGCGACCCTGTAAGACATTAAACCCTTCAGATACCATGGCAATACAATCATGAATTTGTCTACCCGGGATAAACAAACTGAGTCGGGATAAATAGTCAGCAATAATAGAACCCAAGCGCGTAGCCAATATTTTCGTGATAATCTTGAAAAGGAAGTTGCTCATGACGATAGGGCGGAAGTTTTCAATGATATTGGCATCCTTAATCTTAGGGATGAGCGCCATGAAGCTGGCATTCAATCCCAGAGGTAGAGACGAATTGGTAAAGAAATAGCGAACAACGTCTGTTACCTCAAAGAGATATGACATCCTTAAATGGCGGTAAAAATCCCATTGAACCCATCGTGCCCCGGGAGCCGTCATGCGGATCCATATCAAACACCGTCTGCATACTTTAGAATCGTAGGAATGATCATTAGGGAAGCATTGTCCCCGCGCCCCAACCATTGGAGTGAGCACCGGTCGACCAAATGAGAAATCCATGGTGGAGCTCCGTTTTTCCGCAAAGAGCTCCTCGTATATGAAATAATATGATTCCCAAGGACCGTAGCATCATCGGTGAAATTCCCCGCCACCATAAGTCCCCGAATCCCCGTGCGTCGATCATTTAATCGACTACGCCGATGAAAAAATGTTGTGTTTCGATCTCCATCCTTAAGCCAGGCAGTTCGGGCCTTTTGCTTAAGGAATTCAGCCTGAGACTGCAACATCTGCGAAAGCTTCAAAGGACGTCCAGCTCTCTATCTCGTTGAGAGGAGGTATAGCCCAAAGCCTCAATATCTGCCTGAATCTGACAAAGGTGCTCCATCTGGTTGTCCACACTGTGGTTAACATCCCCAAACACATCCCTGTTCCAATCTTTAATAGCAAATCGCAACCGCTTGAGTTTCCACATGACTCGCAATAAAGGGTTGTGCGTGTCACATGGAGAGCCCCAAGAAGTTGTAACCAAATCTCGGAATGAATCGTGGTGAATCCACATACGCTGAAAACGAAATGGGACCGGGCCCCTAGTAATGGTCGAGGAGCAAGTAACCAAAATGGGGTGATGATCAGAACCAATGCGAGGAAGAACTAAGCCCTTGACCTCCTTCCAAAGAGCGAAAAAAGGGCAAGTAGCCAGGGCTCTGTCCAACTTAGCCTGAAGTAAAGATAGAGGCCTCCGTGGAGAGCACCAAGTAAATGAGTTCCCCGTCGTCGGAACCGCAAACAAACTGGCGTCCTCTATGAAATCCCTGAAATCCTGGCACGAGGCTTGGGAAAGAGTATCATTGCGCGAGCGTTCATGGTGCCCCAAAACCGCATTGAAATCCCCAACAAGCAAATGATCGGCCGGACTCCAAATTCCGCAAATCCAACCATAGCTCACGTCGTGCAATGTAATCACACAAACCATGAGTAAATCCAACATGAAAAATCAAAGAACCAAATTGAACATGGAAAACAATACACTGGGTAGAAGACCAGACCTGATTAAGAATTGTGATAGTGGAGTCGTGAAGAACCCAAATGTCCGCCACCCATTAACTCGAAAATTTTGTCCCGCAAGTGTCAAACCCAGGCTCTGCCAGTAAGAGTCGGAAATAGTTGAAAAGTCCACCTTAGGTTCACAAATAGCCATAATGGAAGGTTTATGCTTGTGACATAAAGCCTTAAGAACATTGCGAGATGCAACATTCCCGATCCCCCGGATGTTCCAGAAGATGCAATTCATTGAGACGGTTGAGGGAGAGTCGCCCGTGATGATCACACGGTGAAAACAGGCGTGTGGCGCATAACAGAGTCGATGATTGTGGAAGATCCACGCTCATCCGCATAATCTGCCCATTTTTTGATGCCGCGAAGTTCATCTCGTGTGGTTCTCAACTTTCCGTTTCAATAGTAATGTCATGAGCGGGCGTCGGTCCCGACGTAATTTTCTCGGAGAATTCGATCTTTAGTCAATCCAAAGAGTCATTCCTAAGGCACGACTCGAGCACGAATAGGCTTCCCCAAAGGATACTTGTGATCGTGATAGGCATAATTGCGAGGGTCGAAACGGTTGTCGATCGAAGTATCGACCTTGGGCGATGGCCCCCTGGCTGGATACTCGGTGTAGTCATCTGCGGATTGCTGATCCTGGGATTCAACTGAACCAAGCGCCTTGAAGGTGTTACCAAGATGGATTTCTGGGGGGCAAGCGACTATGGCGCGAGGGGAAGATCATGCGCGCGTAGTCGAACCCGTATTTCCCATTGAGTCATCAACGGCCTTGCCCTTGTCATGCTGAACAGGACGATAAACTCTACGAACCTTGGAACGCCCTCGCTGGATAGAATTGTTGCGATTATTAGGCTCCCGTGACCGTCCCTGGGACGGTGACGTGCGCCCATCCTTATTCGTATTACCCACTGTGTTAAAACGACAAGAAGCTGTAGAGTGCCCCGTAACACTGCACGTCGAGTAAAATGCCGGTAGTTTTTCATAAGTGATGGAAACAAAAGAGCATTTGCCGGTGCGTTCAATCATAATATGTTCCTCCAAAGGTTTGGAGAGGTCAACATCCACCAGAACACGAATAAAATGGCCCAAGGAACCATCCAAAGAACGCTGATCAATCTGTAATGGGTTCCCAAGAGCACTGGCAATCCCCATGATGGTATTGGGGTCCCAGTATTCCAGGCTGAGTTCAAAAATCCGCACCCAAACACTCAAGCTATCAAGACTGAGCCTTGTAAGGGTTGAAGTCAGGCACCCACGGAGATAGACGGATAATACCAGGGTTAAGCATCCAATTGGTGCGTTGCTGAGCCCGAGAACGATCCTGCGCATTAAACAATTTGACACAAAAGAATCCCTTGCCCAGGGGAATTAGTTTCCATTCATTCTTGATGCCCCATAATTCAGATAAGCGTTTGTGTAAAAGCATGGTAGCCCATGGCTTGGTACCTTTTCCTAAAATAACCCGTCCAATTAATGAGTAGGAAAATTCAGCGAGACGTTGCTGGTAAATGTTATCATCAATAGTTACGGAATAGTAATCACCTTTGCGAACTGGTTTGGGGATCGGATTTTTACCAGAGACCACTGTAGAAAATAGATTGGAATTACCTGGGGCTTGAGTCATGGAATCCATTTGTTTGATACCTGAAGTCTGTGTGAAAGTTGAGTCCGTCGGATGGGGGTTTCCTGAAACCACCTGCGCAAAAGAATAAACTTGATGACCCATGTTACTAGCCGGAGGTTGTTGGGTTGACGAGTTGGGATGGCCCATGGTGGCGAGCATCCAAAGAAGGTGAGAAGCATTCATTGGTGGACATGCGGGAGGAGTGCTCGGGGATGGGAGATCGTAGCCCGGGGGTCATCACTCCCCGGGAGGGGACCACTGGAGGGCGAGTGGCGGCCCCCCAAGGTAGTTTGGGAGGGGCGGCCCCCATGGCCATTAGCAGCCATGGGGGTAAAGGGCGCAAGAAGCGTTGGGCGGTGATGTAGGGGCGCCTCCCCCCTTTCTCTAGCCACATGGTGAGGGACCGCTGGGGATTGCTGTTGTTGCAAGGACGTCAATATGGGATGTTGCGTGGGCACAACGCTGGTACGAGGAGGCGAGATTGCAGGTACGAGGACGGATTGCTCCATGTACGAGGTTGCGGTATTGGTATGTGGTTGACGATGAGCATCTGACTGGTAACCTTGAACAAAGCAATTAATTTTTGGGAATAAGAGAACCTCCGCCGCCATTGAGTTATCGCCGAAGTAGCAACGACGTGCATGTGGTCGGTGTGAGACGGGGGAGGGCGTAGTCTCATTGCCTAGGTTTGGTGGATGTGAGAAATTAGAAGTGTAAACATGCCATGGAGGCTCCGCCATGGGAGCGACCTGTGGGAGACGACCGGAAACGGAGGAGGACGACTGCCGGAGAATACCTTGAGGACGAAGGCAATCACTAAGAGTGCGTGCGATCTCACCTCCACCAGAAAAGTTATTATCATGGAAGCAAATTTGACACGCATCCCCATGTTCACAATTGAAGAATTTGATGATTGGAAAATCCGATGCGAGCTCATCTATCAAAGATTACATGATGAGATGTGGATAGTGATAGAGGATGGGCGAACACAAATGTAAGGAGAGTTGCACCAAGGTGAAGAGGATGTTGCTCCCGGCACCACTATGGTTGAAAACCAAGAGCTGAATGGACAAATGATGACAGAAAAGATATAACTTGGACAATGTGGCCAAGGACATTCTTTACAAAACCTTGACAAAGCTATGTTCAACAAAGTCAAATCATGCAAAACGGCTAAAGAAATCAGGACAAGCTAACATTGATTTGTGAAGGCTCGAGCAAATCAAGGAAAATAAACTATCTGTTCTTGTACAAAAATTTGAAAATTTTAAAATGCTTGCAGAGAGACCTTGGATCGGCCGGATGCTCGGTTCACGTAAATTACCAACGAGCTATCTGCACTTGGAAAAAAATATACACAGAAGGAAATGTGTATGAAAATTCTAAGAAGTCTCCCAGCTGAGTGGGAAATGAAGGTCATGGCACTGAGACATTCCATGGACCTATCCAAGATATCCAACCATGAGCTATTCTCAGATCTCAAAGCCTACGAATTTGAGCTGAGAAGAAAAGACCAGGAAGAGACAGCTATGCCCAAAATAGCTGCTCTAATTGTTAAGGATGGCAAGAGAGCTGAGATCAAAGAAGTCATTGACCAAGAGGAGATTGCCCTGATGGTTAAAAGATTCAACAAGTTCTTCAATAAGAACTACAAAAGAAGCAAAGGTGAATCCTCCAGAAGACACTCAGCACCCTCCAAGTCTAGGGAAGATAGATCAATCAAGAGAGCAGAGCATCAAAAAGTGGAATATCAAAGGGCTGACAATCCAAGAATGGAAAGAGCTCATCAAATGGTTGAAAATCTATGCTGGAACTGCAGACAACCAGGTCACTATGCCATTGATTGCCCATATCATGTAGTCAACAAATACAGGAATGAAGAGGAAAGAAAGGTCTTGAGAGAAAGAAGACAAGAAAAAAAAAAAAAGGCAATGTTGGATGTAGAGATCACCGAGACAAACCAAGTCAAAAGACACAACTGATTCAGAGAGTAGTGAAGCTGACTACTCAAGTGACTCTGAAGAAGAAGCCTTGATCTGTTTAATGGCCAAGGAACAAGACCAACCTGACCAAGAAGATGAGGTACACTCTAATTCATCACTCTCAGATTCTAGTGATAGTGACTGTGACACACACACTTCATCACCCACTGATCTTTATGATTCATTAGGCAAAATGATGAAAGATTTTGAACACATTAAATCCTCACACACACTACTAAATGAGGAAAACAGCCTACTCAAATGCCAAAACTCACAGCTGACTAAGGAGCTGAGTACCCTAAGTCAAATAGCTGATGAGAATGAAAGTCTAAAGGCTGAAAATGCTAAGCTAATAGCAGAGATAACTGCTATAGAAAAGAGGAAGAATGACCTCAAAAATGTGATTGCCTCATTCACTAAAGGATCTAAATCATTGGATGATCTTATTATGAGCCAAAGAGAATGTGGAGACAAGACAGGCTTAGGATTTAATTCCTCTGTGCTATGTCAAGCTCCAAAAGTGATTTTGGAAAAAGGATCTTCAAGCAATGAAGTATCTCTAAAATCCAAAACTCCAAATGGTGCACACACATTTATTCCAATGCACAATCACAAGCAAACTGGCCTTGGCTATAAAGGAAAAGGAAAACAAATACCGAGTTGAGTGTCTTTGAGAGGACAATTGAGAAGAAATCCACCGAGTTCCTCAAAAACTCCAAACAGAGATACTCTGTAAAGAAGAAACAGAGCTACCAAAAACCCCAGAAGTTCTATAAAAGAAACACATATGAAGGGAATGGTAGAAAGTACCCAAGCCAAGCTGATTGGAATAATGTGAACTATCAACAAAGACCTATGGAATATAAGCCCAAATGGCAAAGGCCTAGAACTCAGCAAAGGCCATTCCAAAGGTATAAGAGCTTTCATCAAAGACACATATGCACCTAGGCACTACACTCGGAGATATCACAACTACCCAAAGAAGGAAATTGCTAAAACACATACACAGCATACGACAAAAGAGACAGCAGTATGAACCTAGAACTCCCAAGCAATTTGCTAAAATTAATTATGATTATGGCACTGATAGATGGCAACCTCTTAGAGTCAAATCATTTGGCTATAGGCTGGTTGGATCATCTTATAATACTAACCCCTCAGGACCCAGGCAAGTATGGGTACCTAAAACTTAATTTCCTTGATTGCGGTTCAAGGAACAACGAGTGCCAAGGAACCTGGTACATGGATAGTGGCTGCTCTTCCAGCACATGATAGGAAACAAGAAAAATCTATCAAAATTCAAGGAAGTCAGAGGTGCAAAAGTCATATTTGGAGGAAATGAAGCTCCATGAGAAATAAGGGGCACTGGATCCATCAAGAAAAATGGATTAGAAATCTCGGATGTTGCATATGTTGAAGGACTCAACTTCAACTTGCTAAGCATCACCAACTTTGTGACAAGGTTATAATGTTGGATTCAACATGGGTATATGCCAAATCAAGGACATCAATCCAATGAAGTTGTGTTGCAAGGATGCGCAAAAAGAACATGTATGTGGTAGATTGGTCAATCGCAACACCAAGCACTTGTCTACTAGCAAAGAGCATAGCCGAATCAAGTTGGTGTGGCACAAGAAGCCGAGTCACCCGAATTTCAAAACAATTAACAAGCTTGCCGGAAGCAATCTTGTGGAAGGACTTCCGGACTCGAAGATACAAGAAGAAGAGTATATGTGATGCATGTCGAAGGGAAAACAAATCAAATCATCATTCAAAGAAAAGACATGTCCATCTTCAACAAGAATATTGCACCTACATATGGATCTATTTGGTCCAGTTGAACCAAATAGCATAAGTGGGAAGAAATACACCTTGGTGGTAGTAGATGACTACTCAAGATATACATGGACAATATTCATGTGTAAGAAGAAAGAAACTCTGCAGAAACTACCACAAATGATGAAGAGGATTCAAAATGAGAAAAGTCAAACCATTATCAAAATAAGATCTCGACAGAGAACCGAGTTTGTCAATGGTATAATAACTCGATATTGTATTGAAAATGGTATTGGTCATGAATTATCTGCGCAAGGACTCCACAAAGCAGAATGGAGTTGCGAAAGAATGAATAGAACTCTCAAAGAAGCAAAGAAGGACCATGTTAGTCAAGCGGGGCTACCTAAAAGATTTTGGGTCAAGCAATAAACACAAAGATGCTATACTCAAAATAGATGCATGATAAAAGACAAATGACAAAGACTCCCTATGAGATTTGGACAGGGGAGAAAGCCAAATGTTGCATATTTTAGAATATTTGGATGCAAATGCTTCATCCATAACAATGGCAAAGATAATTTAAAGGCTTTTGATGCTAAAGCTGATGAAGGTATCTTCTTGGGATACTCAGCTGAAAGCAAAGCCTATAAAGTACTCAACAAGAGGACTATGGTTACAGAGGAATCCATTCATGTGGTGTTTGATGAGCCAAATGTAAATGGAAAAGACATTGAAGAGTCACCGATAAGTTGAATCAACCAACCATGCGAAGAGTCCCTATACAAAACCAAGCTCGAATTATAAACCCGGATGAAGATGAGATAGCCGAGTCTCAAAAACAGTTGGAAAATCTGCAGGCTAAGTGATGATGAGAAAGCTGATCAAAGCAACACAACGCAAAGACGATCAAATCCAGCTAACTTACTCCAACCTCGATGTAAGATGGTGAGAGACCATCCACCAAAACTAGTCATTGGAGATGTAAGAGAAGGTGTCAAAACGAGATCCAGAGCTCAACAAGAAGTAATGTTCACATGCTTTATCTCACAAATAGAGCCTAAAGATGTGTCACAAGCATTGGATGACACACATTGGATTCAAGCCATGCAAGAAGAGTCAATCGCTTTGAAAGAAATAAAATGTGGAACTGGTTCAAAGACCTACCCATCAAAATGTTATTGGCACTAAAATGGGTATTCGAAACAAGATGAATGAGGAAGGTTCTGTGGTAAGAAACAAAGCAAGATTGGTAGCCAAAGGATATTGCCAAGAAGAAGGAATAGATTTTGATGAAACATTTGCTCCTGTGGCAAGATTGGAAGCCATAAGGATGTTTCTTGCCTATGCAGCTCACAAGAACTTTATTGTGTATCAAATGGATGTAAAGAGTGCATTTCTTAATGGTTTACTGGAAGAAGAAGTGTATGTTGAACAACCTCCAGGATTTGAGCAGAAGACTCTTGGAGATAAAGTATACAAACTCAAGAAACCTCTATATGGGTTGAAACAGGCACCTAGAGCATGGTATGATACATTGTCACAATTCTTGACTGGGAACGGATTCACAAAAGGCAAAGTGGACAGAACACTCTTCAGAATTCAAGATAGGAAGAGTATACTGCTTGTTCAAATATATGTGGATGATATCATCTTTGGATCCACAAACAGAGAGCTGTGTGATAGATTTTCAAATCTAAGCAAATTCGAAATGAGCATGATGGGAGAGCTGACATTCTTCCTTGGACTCCAAGTGAAACAAAAAGGATGGAACCTTCATAAGTCGACAAAATACACCAGAGATTTAATGAAGAAATTTGGTATGGAAGAGAAGTCTTCAGAAAATACCGATGAATACATCACAAAATGGATATGGATGCAGATGGCAAGCCCGTAGATCAAACAAGATACGAGCACTTATTGGATCATTGCTTTATCTCACAAAGCAAGCGGGCCGATATCACTTTTGTTGTAGGTGTATGTGCAAGATTTCAATCTGCTCCAAAAGAAAGCCACATGACTCGCAAAAAAGAAGAGGATCTTGAGATATTTGAAAGGAAGCCAAGAAGTTGGCTTATGGTATCCAAAGGAAGGTGGATTCAAGCTAATTGGTTATTCGGACTCGACTACGCTGGATGTAGAGTTGACAGAAGAGCACCTCGGCACATGTCAAATGCTTGGAAATAGGCTAATTTCTGGTTTAGCAAAAAGCAAAATTCAATAGCCACCTCCACAAACCGGAAGGCGAATACACATAGTCAGCTGGCAAACAATTTGCCCAAGTCCTATGGATGAGACAAAGAACAGATAGAGATAGGAGACATTCACTCTCCTCCAAGTCAAGGGAAGATAGGCCACCCAAGAGAGCCGAGCATCAAAAGGTTGAATATCGTAGAGCCGATAACCCAAGAATGGAAAGAGCGATCAAAGAGCCGAGAAACTTGTGTTGGAATTGCGAGACAACCAGGACACTTTGCTATTGATCGTCCATATCCAAAGAGTCAATAAATACAGAATGAATGAAGAAGAAAGAAAGTCTTCGAGAAAGAAGACAGAAAAGAAAAAGGTTATGTTGATCTACGAGACAAATAAGTCAATGAAACAAACAGACTCGAGAGAATAGTGAAGTGACTACTCAAGTGATTCTCAAGAAGAAGCAATGATTTGTCTAATGGCTAAAGAACAAGATTAACCTGACCAAGAAGATGAGGTACACTCTAACTCATCTCACTCAGATTCTAGTGATAGTGATTGTGACATAAACTTCATCACCCACTGATCTTTATGATTCATTAGGCAAAATGATGAAAGACTTTGAGCACATTAAATCTTCACACACACTATTAAACGAGGAAAACAACCAGCTCAAAAGCCAAAACTCACAGCTGACTAAAGAGCTGAGTACTCTGAGTCAAATAGCTGATGAGAACAAAGAGTTGAATGCTGAGAATGCTAAACTGACAGCAGAGATAGCTGCTACAGAAAAGAGGGAAAATGACCTCAAAAATGTGATTGCATCATTTACAAAGGCATCTAAATCATTGGATGACCTTATTATGAGCCAAAAAGAGTGTGGAGATAAGACAGGCATATGATTCAATTCCTTTGTGCACAGTCAAACTCCCAGAGTGATTTTGGAAAAAGGATCTTCGAGTAATGAAGCATCTTAAAAATCCAAGACACCAAATGTTGCACCCACATTCCCTCCAAAGCACAATCACAAACAAACTGGCTTTGGATGTAAAGGAAAAGGAAAACAGCCAGTTGAGTATGCTGAGAGGACATCTGAGAAGAAATCCAGCAGAGTTCCTCGGCAAACTCCAAATAGGAAGTACTCTATAAAGAATAAACAGAGCTACCAAAAACCCCAGAAGTTTTATCAAAGAAACACATATGATGGGAATGGTAGAAACTACCCAAGCCAAGCTGATTGGAATAATGTGACATATCAGCAAAGACCTATGAAATACAAGCATAAATGGCAAAGACCTAGAACTCAGCAAGGGTCATTCCAAATGCAAAAGAGCTATCATCAGCACACATATGCACCCAGGCACTACACTCCGAAATATCACAACTACCCAAAGAAGGCAATTGCTAAAGCACACACACAGGCATACAGAAAAAAGAGACAGTTGTATGAACCAAAAGCCCCCCCAAGCAATTTGACAAAGTGGGTTATGATTATGGCATAGATAGATGGCAACCTCTTAAAGTCAAGTCATTTGGCTATAGGTTGGTTGGATCATCTTATAGTACTAACCCCTCAGGGCCCAGACAAGCATGGGTACCTAAAAACTAATTTCCTTGATTGCAGATTCAAGGAACAGCTGAGTGCCAAAGAACCTGGTACATGGATAGTGGCTGTTCCAGACAGATGACAGGAAACAAAAAAAATCTGTCAAAATTCAAGGAGATTAGAGACGCAAAAGTCATATTTGGAGGAAATGAATCTCCAGGGGAAATAAGAGGTGATGGATCCATCAAGAAAAATGGATTAGAAATCACAGACGTTGCATATGTTGAAGGCCTCAACTTCAACCTGTTAAGCATCAGCCAACTCTGTGACAAGGGCTACAATGTTGGATTCAATATGGGAGTGTGCCAAATCAAAGATACTGAATCAAATGAAATAGTGTTGCAAGGATCTAGATAAAAGAACATGTATGTAGGCTCTGTCACCTTCCGAACCGCCGGTTCGAACTCGAATGTTCCGGTTCCAAATAATATGGAACCTAACTAACCTTGAACATAAAGGGGTTCAAGACAAATCAAAATGAGAACCAAATTTGGTTCTAAACCAAATGGAAATTCTTTTTTTTGTTTTAATTTTTTTCAAAAATTAAATTAATATTTTTTGTTTAAATATAACACAATATAATTCAATACCAAAATTAGAATATTATCTTAGATTATTTGAAGACTTTAAATTAAATAAAACAAAAAAAAAAAAAAAATAGGTTTGAACTTAATATGAATAATTAATATTAAAATCATAGGTATCCTCTTCTGGATATAGTGGAATCAAAGCCCACATATTTCATACATTTTTTACCATTATTTCTTATAGTAGGTGTAGGTTGTATTTCTTGTTGACTCATTTCTCTCTTAAATTTTAAACTATATGCATTATAAATTCATTATATTTGTTGGAACTGTCAAACCGAACCGGAACCGAAATTTAGAACCGTGAAACCGAACCTTGGAAAAAAACCACGGTTCTTCCAAAGGAGGAACCAAACCGATAAAGACCGGTTCCTTCACGATTCCGAATCGAACCGGATCCAATCGACCACGGTTCAAGAACAATCAACAAGGTCGCCCTACATGTATGTGGTAGATCGGCTCCACGCCACACCAAGCACTTCTCTATTAGCAAAGAGTCATCAAGTTGGTGGGCAAAGAAGAGTCATATGAACTTCAAGACAATCAACACGTTTGCGAGGAGTCATCTTGTGGAAGGATTTCCAGACTCAGTGTACAAGAAGGAAAGTGTTTGTGATGCATGCCAGATGGGAAAGCAAATTAAATCTTCATTCAAAGAAAAGTCTAATTCTTCATCAACAAGAATATTGCATCTGTTGCACATGGATTTATTTGGTCCTGTTGAACCAGCCAGCATAAGTGGAAAGAAATATACTTTAGTGGTGGTGGATGATTATTCAAGATATACATGGACAATCTTTATGTGCAAAAAGAAGGAAACCTTGCAATGATTACCTCAGCTGATGAAGAGAATGCAAAATGAAAAGAGTCAAACTATTATCAAGATAAGATCTGATAGAGGAACTGAGTTTGTCAATGGGATAATAACTCAGTATTGTGTAGAAAATGGCATTGCTCATGAGTTATCTCAAAAAGGACTCCACAAAAGAATGAGTAGCGAAAGAAGAAAACAAAACACTCAAGGAAGCCGCTAGAACCATGTTAGCCAAGCAGATTGCCTAAAAGATTTTGGGGTCAAGCCATAAACACTGCATGTTATACTCAAAATAGATGCATGATAAATAGACAGCTGACAAAGACTCCCTATGAAATCTGGGCAGGGAGAAAGCCGAATGTTGGGTACTTTAGAATATTTGGATGTAAATGCTTCATCCACAACAATGGCAAAGATAATCTAAAGGCTTTTGATGCTAAAGTTGATGAAGGTATCTTTTTGGGATACTCAGCTGAAAGCAAAGCCTATAGAGTACTGAACAAGAGGACAATGGTCACAGAAGAGTCCATTCATATGGTTTTTGATGAACCTAATGTGAATGGAGAAGACATTGAAGAGTTAGCTGATAAGCTGAATCAGCCAACTATGCAGAAGAGCCCCTATGTTGAAGCTGAAGGTGGAGCAATCAATCAAGATGAAGATGAGATAGCTGAGTCTCAAAGACAGCTGGAAAATCTGTAGTGAATGATGATGAAAGAGTTGTTCAAGACAACACAAACAAGCAAGACGATCAACCCACCGATTTACTTCAACCTCGATGTGAGATAGCTGAGAGACCATCCACCAGAACTAGTCATTGGAGATGTGAGAGATGGTGTAAGAACCAGATCCAGAGCTCAGCAAGAAGCAATGTTCACTTGTTTTATTTCCCAAATAGAGCCAAAAGATGTGTCTCAAGCCTTAGATGACACACATTGGATTCAATCCATGCAAGAAGAGCTGAATCAATTTGAAAGGAACAAAGTATGGGAATTAGTGCAGAGACCAACCCATCAAAATGTCATTGGCACAAAATGGGTCTTCAGAAACAAGATGAATGAGGAAGGATCTGTGGTAAGAAACAAAGCAAGATTGGTAGACAAAGGGTATTGCCAAGAAGAGGGAATAGATTTTGATGAAGCATTTGCTCCTGTTGCAAGGCTAGAAGCAATAAGGATGTTTCTTGCCTATGTTGCACACAAAAACTTCATTGTATATCAAACGGATGTGAAAAGTGCATTCTTAAATGGATTGTTGGAAGAAGAAGTCTATGTTGAGCAACCTCCAGGCTTTGAGCAGAAGACCATTGGAGATAAGGTGTACAAGCTCAAGAAAGCTCTATATGGATTAAAACAAGCACCTAGAGCATGGTATGACACATTGTCTCAATTTCTAACTGACAATGGATTCACCAAAGGCAAAGTAGACAGAACACTCTTCAGAATTCAAGATAGAGAGAGTATACTGCTTGTTCAGATATATGTGGATGATATCATCTTTGGATCCACAAATAAAGAGTTGTGTGATAAATTCTCAAACCTCATGCAAGGCAAATTTGAAATGAGCATGATGGGAGAGCTGACATTCTTCTTAGGACTTCAAGTTAAACAGCTGAAGGATGGAACCTTCATAAGTCAAACAAAGTACACCAGAGATTTAATGAAGAAATTTGGTATGGAAGAGAAGTCTTCTGTGAAAATACCAATGAATACATCAGTTAAGATGGACATGGATGCAGATGGTAAAGTTGTAGATCAAACAAGATACAAAGCACTTATTGGATCATTGCTCTATCTAACAGCAAGCAGGCCAGGCATCACCTTTGCAATAGGTGTATGTGCAAGATTCCAATCTGCACCAAAAGAGAGCCATATGACTGCAGCTAAGAGAATCCTAAGATATTTGAAGGGAAGCCAAGAAGTTGGCTTATGGTATCCAAAGGAAGGTGGATTCAAGCTTATTGGTTACTCAGACTCTGACTATGCTGAATGTAGAGTTGACAGGAAGAGTACTTTAGGTACATGTCAAATGCTTGGAAACAGATTGGTTTCCTGGTTTAGCAAGAAGCAAAACTCAATAGCCACATCCACAGCTGAAGCATAGTACATCGTTGTGGGCAGCTGTTGTGCCCAAGTCTTATGGATGAGACAACAGCTGAGAGATTATAAAATTGAAGAAAAAGAGATTCCAATTATGTGTGATAACACAAGTGCTATTGCAATCACTCAGAATCCTGTATTGCATTCAAGAACAAAGCACATTGATGTAAGATATCATTTTATAAGAGATCATGTTGAAAAGAAAGACATCACTTTGGAATATATCTCAACTGATAAACAGTTAGCTGACATATTCACCAAACCCTTATGTGAATCAAGATTTGAAGAGCTTAAGCATGAGCTAGGGTTAATTGAGCTAAGTTGACACTCAGAAGACTCAATGAGAAAAGATGGAACGTGAAAAGATGAAAATAGAACAAATCTCATGAATCAGCCAAGTGAATCAGCTGTATCGGAAAGTCAGCTGTATTGAGTTAGCTGACAGTTGAGTCACTATACGAAAAGAGAGAAGAAGAGTTAAGTCATTTGTGGAGTAAGCTGAGTCATTTATGAGCTAAGTGACAAAAACGCAGTCGTTTGTAATGAGCGGGAATGTTTTTAAGGATGACGTCAGACAATAATGACAGTACAAAAAAAAGCGCACAAGAAGCATATGATTGGATATAAATGCTGCCGTATTAAATGCGAGCAATTAAATGCAGTGTGACGTGCTAAATCCGAGTCGTTGATCTTGATCAAATTTCAAAATCCAAAAACCCGTCCTTTTATAACCCTTATATATGATTTTCAATCTTCTCTCACACACTTTTCCGAAACTATTCATCTTCCCAAGCAAAAGAAAGCAAGTTTTTCTCTCTCGAAAACTCTTCAAGTTCTCAAATCAGTTCACCAAGATTCAATCGGAAGAAACTTCTAAAAATGGCACCGAAGATCGATTTTGCAAAGTTATCAAAGCAAATCCACTCATTTCAAAGGAATGATAAAGCAGGGTTCCGATGAAACCCTAGTGAAGAAGATAGCTGATATGCTGGAAAAGGCCGGTCTAAAACCTTTTATTACGTTGGAGTACTCGCACACCTACCTGGAAGAGGTGGCGCAGTTCTATGTGAATGCCTAGGTACAGGACGAAGGTATCAAGTCCTCCATCCATCGCAAGGATATCATGATTACTGCTAAGGACCTTGCGGGCATCGCTTATTACCGCCGAGGGCACGCCGAATATGCGGTCGATGTCAACTTGGCTGCTGCATGGAAAGAAGTAGCCAAACCGGAGTGTGCTGCGAAAGTCATCTACACAGCTGAGAAGAAGTTGTTGAAGGACGACTATCACAAGCTGATGGATGTCGTCTCAAAATATGTGGATATGAAGTTTGGCAGTTTCAATCAACTGTCAAAGACTAAGTTGATCGTCATGGCTGCGATGATGCAAGGAAAGAAAGTTAACTGGGCTGAGTTCATGTACAGCAGACTCTGCCAGAACGTTGTGAATAAATCATTCAAGGAAGATGGATCCTTTGGAGGATCACTCGACTATGGCCTAGTCATTGGCCATCTGATGGAAGTGAAGGGCATTCCCCTTCAACATTTTTTTAATAAGTGCGAATATATATATATTAAAAATGAAAAAAGAGTAATCCTGATCACAGGCAGATCAGGTAACCAAATGAAAGCCTGGAAATAATGTCAACAACCAAAAAACGAAGTGGTCACAAGCCGACCAAATGGCTGAATGGTTGGGGCCTCGTTAAAACCTTCCAAGGTAAAACCCACCCTTGTGGGAAAAACCCTTGGAAGGAAAAAGAGTACCCCCCAGGAAAATAGGCGCCAAAAAAGAAACCTGAAGCGGTGGCGCATTAAGTAACAAACCTATAGTTGGATTGGCCAACATAATAATCAGTGAGGTAGTGAAGAAGGTCTGTGGGCGGGACGCCCCACCAGGCGCCACTCTCCGTCTTCTTGCTCAGCATGTCCGCCACCCAATTGCCTTCACGAAAGATATGAGAGACTACAAGATCAATGTCATTGAGGAGATGCAAGGTATGGCGCCAATAGCTAAGATGGTGCCATGGGACCTCCATCGTTCTCTTCTCCAGCAGGTTCACCACATACATAGAATCCGATTCCAGCCAAAGTTGTGTCCATCCTTTTCCAAATGCGTAATGAATCGCCCACATTGTTGCAACCAATTTAGCCTCAAATGTGTACCCGAACCACAAAGGATGGACAAAGCATCCGCGAAAGAATCCTCTACACTCGAAGACACCGGAGGTCGTTAGATTGCCCGCGCCCCCGGCGCGCGCCATCCGTGTTAACCTTGATCCAACCCGGATAGGTTTTTGCCATCGACCTCCACAATCTTCGAGCATGCCCGACCCTTCCGGAACTCTTAAACCACGCAGATAAAGAGGTCCTCACGATCATTATTCATGCATCCCCTGGTCCAAAGATGATGATTCAACAATGAGTACCTGTAGGTGAATGAGTGCCGCCTCTGGAGTCCAGATTTTGTTGTGGAAAATCAGCTCATTACGGATGTGCCAAAGAAGCCGATGCGGATAATATTGCCACACGCCAAAGGAAAGCGACCGGTCACTAAAATGAAGAGCCATAAGCGTGACGAGCGCTTTATTGAAATTGTAAGCCTGGAAGGGGTGCACGTGAAAGGCATGGAAGATCCAACGCCATAGATGCCCTGCAAAAGCACAAGAAACAAATAAGTGATCGACCGATTCCCCCGATTCCCTGCAAAGAACACAAATCGGGGCCAAGAAACTTCCCCTAGCTCGTAAAGAATCCCCGGACTCGCCAATCGGTTGTGTATAGCTCTCCATGCCACCACCGATCTCCGCCCGGGATATGCTGGGACCAAATCCAAGAACCCCATCTAACTGCCGGGCGCTGGGGGCGTAAGAATTATAAGCCGCCTTCGAGGTAACCGAACCATCCTCAGAGTTCATCCAAACACGAGTATCTCGGGATATAGGCGCAATTGGGACACGCACGATAGCTCGAACCAGTTCCAAATAAGCCTCCACAAAGGGGAGGGTGAAGTGCCAGGATCCATCATAAAAGTAATCAGAGATACGCTGCTGGAATAAATACTTATATTCTTCTGGAATGCCAATTCTGTCAGCAATGGAATATCCCAACCAATTATCAATCCAAAATAATACGTCGTAATTGGCGCCTGGTATCCAATGAGAATCATCCAAGCAATCAGAAATACAGGGTTTAATCCCAGGCCAAATAGAAGAAGGAAGAAAGGACCTCCGGATGTCCCCATTTCTAGTAAAGTACCGTTGTCTGAGGGTCCTGAAAACCAATGAGTCCGAGTTCAGAACCTTCCAGCCCAATTTCATTAAGAAAGCCTTGTTAGCACCTTGAGCGATCGCACGCCCAATCCTCCTCCGCCGCCCGGGCGTGCGCAAAGATGTATCCCATTGACCACTACCTTTCTTTTTAGAATTCACGTCTCACGTCCAAATGAAATTACGCTTGGCTTTTTCCATTTGTTTTAGCAAATGGCCATTTATAAATCATCATGGAGTGCACAAAAGAACTAGTTATCACCGAGTTAACAAGGCAAACCCTACCAGCGAGGGAGAGGGACGAGCCTTTCCATCGTCGGAACTTAAGGATTATCTTGTCAAAGATAGGCTGTAAATCCGCGACCTTTGGAGCTCCCTTGAAGATTGGAGCGCCCAAGTAGATGGTGGGGAACGTCCCTGGATGAATCCCTAAAATATGTTGCACCCTCCCACGGACATAATGCGAAACCTGCGCCCCAAAATAAACCTTGGATTTATGTGGACTAAACACTTGACCCGAGATATCTGCATAGTGAGTAAGAATCTGAAGCAAAGCCCGGGCATTGGAAGAAGACGCCCCACACATGATGACGATATCGTCCGCATATAGAATGGATGTTGGGAAGATAATACTCCTTGGCGCCATGAAGGCATATAACCGGGACTGATCCATCGCTGCTGCAATAAACCGACCCAGGACCTCCTCCACAATACCAAACAATAGGGGTGATAAAGGATCCCCTTGTCTGACTCCTCTGGAACAGGAAAAATAACCAACCGGCGTCCCATTCAACAGCACTGATATTCTGGACAACCGAAGAACCACCTCCACCCAACGCACGAACGTCTCGGAGAAACCAAAACGTCGCAAGACATGTAGTAAAAAATCCCACCTCAATATGTCGAAAGCCTTACGAATATCAATTTTCAGTATCATATTCGAATCCGTGCTTCCATGTAAGACATTAAACCCTTCAGATACCATGGCAATACACTCATGAATTTGTCTACCCGGGATAATACCAAACTGAGTCGGGGATAAATAGTCAGCAATAATCGAACCCAAGCGCGTAGCCAATATTTTCGTGATAATCTTGAAAAGGAAGTTGCTCATGACAATAGGGCGGAAGTTTTCAATGGCATTGGTATCCTTAGTCTTAGGGATGAGCGCCATGAAGCTGGCATTCAATCCCAGAGGTAGAGACGAATTATTAAAGAAATAGCGAACAACGCGTCTGTTACCTTAGCAGATATGACATCCCAGAAATGGCGGTAAAAAATCCCATTGAACCCATCAGGCCCCGGGGAGCTGTCTGAATCCATATCAAACACCGCTGTCTGCACCTCAGAATCAAAGGGAATGGCTGTTAGGATGTCATTGTCCCGCGCCCCAACCATTGGAATGAGCACCTGGTCGACTAGCGAGAAATCCGTGATGGAGCTCCTGTTTTCCACAAAGAGCTCCTCGTAAAATGAAATAATATGATTCCCAAGGACCGTAGCATCATCAGTGAAAATCCCTGCCACCATAAGCTCCTTGAATCCCCGTGCGTCCCGTACGAAATCGCTATGCCGATGAAAAAATATTGTGTTACGATCCCCATCCTTAAGCCAGGCAGTTCGGGCCTTTTGCTTAAGGAATTCAGCCATGTGACTGCAACATCTGCAAAAGCTTCAACTGGGCATCCAGCTCTCTATCCCGGAGAGAGGAGGTATAGCCCAAAGCCTCAATATCTGCCTGAATCTGACGAAGGTGCTCCATCTGGCTATCCACGATGCGGTTAACATCCCCAAACACATCCCTGTTCCAATCTTTAATAACATAACGCAACCGTTTGCGCTTCCTCATGACTCGCAATAAAGGGTTGTGCGTGTCACAGGGAGAGCCCCAAGAGGTTGTAACCAAATCCCGGAATGAATCGTGGTGAATCCACATACGCTGAAAACGAAATGGAACCGGACCCCTAGTAATGGTCGAGGAGCAAGTAACCAAAATGGGGTGATGATCAGAACTAATGCGAGGAAGAACTAAGCCCTTGACATCCTTCCAAAGTGCGAAAAAAGGGCAAGTAGCCAGGGCTATGTCCAACTTAGCCTGAAGTAAAGATAGAGGCCTCCGTGGAGAGCACCAAGTAAATGAATTCCCCGTCGTCGGAACCGCAAACAAACTCGCATCCTCTATGAAATCCCTAAAATCCTGGCACGAGGCTTGCAAAAGAGTATCATTGCGCGAGCGTTCATGATGTCCCAAAACCGCATTGAAATCCCCAACAAGCAACAGATCAGCCAGACCCAAATTCCGCAAATCCAACCATAGCTCACGTCGTGCAATGTAATCACACAAACCATGTGTAAATCCAACATGAAAAATCAAAGAACCAAATTGAACATGGAAAACAATACACTGGGTAGAAGACCAGACCTGGTTGAGAATTGTGATAGTGGAGTCGTGAAGAACCCAAATGTCTGGCCGCCCATTTACTCGAAAACTTTGTCCCGCAAGTGTCAAACCCAGGCTATGCCAATAAGAGTCGGAAATAGTCGAAAAGTCCACCTTAGGTTCACAAATATCCATAATGGAAGGCTTATGCTTATGACATAAAGCCTTAAGAACATTGCGAGACGCAACATTCCTGATCCCCCGGATGTTCCAGAAGATGCAATTCATTGAGACGATTGTGGGGGAGTCGCCCATGACGATCGCATGGTGAAAACAGGCGTGTGGCGCATAGCAGAGTCTGATGATTGTGGAAGGTCCACGTCATCTGCATAATCTGCCCATTTTTTGGATGCTGCGAAGTTCATCTCGTGTGGTTCTAAACTTTCCGTTTCAATAGTAATGTCATGAGCAGGGGGCATCGGCCCCGACGTAACTTTCTGGAGAATTCGATCTGTAGCTGAATCGAAAGAGCTATCTCGGAAGGCACGACTCAGAGCACGAATAGGCTTCCCCAAAGGATACTGTACTGTGATAGGCATAATTGCGGAGGCTGAAACGGTTCTCGTACTGGAAGTACTGACCTTGGGCGATGACCCCCTGGCTGGATACTCGGTGTAGTCATCTGCGGGTTGCTGATCCTGGGATTCAACTGAACCAAGCGCCTCGAAGGTGTTACCAAGATGGATTTCTGGAGGGCAAGCGACTATGGCACGAGGGGGAGATCCTGCGCGCGTAGTCGAACCCGTATTTCCCATTGAGTCATCCACGGCCTTGCCCTTGTCCTGCTTAACAGGACGATAAACTCTACGAACCCTGGAACGCCCTCGCTGAATAGAATTGTTGCGATTAGCAGGCTCCCGTGGCCGTCCCTGGGCCGGTGACGTGCGCCCATCCTTGTCCGTATTACCCACTGTGTTAAAACGACAAGAAGCTGTATAGTGCCCCATAACACTGCACGTCGAGCAAAATGCAGGTAGTTTTTCATAAGTGACGGAAACAAAAGAGCATTTGCCGGTGCGTTCAATCATAATGTGTTCCTCCAAAGGTTTGGAGAGGTCAATATCCACCAGAACCTGAAAAAAATGGCCCAAAGAACCATCCAAAAATCGCTGATCAATCTGTAATGGATTCCCAAGAGCACTGGCAATCCCCATAATGTTATTGGGGTCCCAGTATTCCAGGCAGAGTTCAAAAATCTGCACCCAAACACCAAGCCATCAAGACCGAGCCTTGTAAGGGTTGAAGTCGCACCCACGAGATAGACGGATAGTACCAGGGTTAAGCATCCAATTGGTGCGTTGCTGAGCCCGAGAGCAATCCTGCGCATTAAACAATTTGACACAAAAGAATCCCTTGCCCAGGGGAATTAATTTCCATTCATTCTTGATGCCCCATAATTCAGATAAGCGTTTATGTAAAAGCATGGTAGCCCATGGCTTGGTACCTTTTCCTAAAATTACCCGTCCAATTAATGAGTAGGAAAATTCAAATGAGACGCGTTCTTTGTAAACGTTATCATCAATAGTTATGGAATAGTAATCACCTTTGCAAACTGGTTTGGGGATCGGATTTTTACCAGAAACCACTGTAGAAAACAGATTGGTATTACCTGGGGCCTGAGTCGTGGAATCCATTTGGTTGATACCTGAAGCCTGTGGGAAAGTTGAATTCATCGGATGGGGGTTTCCTGAAACCACCTGCGCGAAAGAATTAACTTGATGACCAATGTTACTAGCCGAATGTTGTTGGGTTGACGAGTTGGAGTGGCCCATGGTGGCAGAGCATTCAAAGGTGAGAAGCATTCATGGGTGGACATGCGGGGAGTGCTCGAGGATGGGAGACGCGGCCCGCCCGGGGCATCACTCCCCTGGGAGGGGACCACTCTAGAGGACAGAGTGGCAGCCGGCCCCTCATGGAGACTAGAAGGGCCGGCCCCCCCATGGACAAAGGCAGCCATGGGGGTAAAGGGAACATCTCCCCTAACCACTGCATGGGAGGGGACCAAAGGTGAGGCAGCGGGTGCGTGGGGCAATTTCAGGTGCACGTCGCTAGGAGACAAGCCCGTCTGCAGGTACGAGGTTGTCTGGATGGTACGAGGATGTGCTGAGTGTGGCGCACATGGCTGCTGTCCGTCGCTGCGCGCGTTGGCTCCGCCTGGAGGTGGTGCGTTCGTGCGTGGCTGCTGGGGACCGCTGCCATTGGTGCTTGACAAGAACGTCCAAGGAACCCCGTAAAAGGAGAACGTTCCCGACTTCAAGTGTGAGCCATGATCAGGCGACGTTGTGCGCGGAGAGGAGGGCTGCGAGATTGTTGATCCACATGGAACCGCAGCGGAGGGCTGCACAGTGGACGTGGAATTTTTTGGAGGATGGACGGATGATGGAGTTTGTTGATTAGGGTTTGATGGAGGTGCAAAGTTGGAAGTGAAACTATGCCATGGAGGCTCCGCCATGGGAGCAACCATGAAGGATGATCGGGATCTGAGAAGAAGGGCCGCCGGCGAAGACCAAGAAGACCTTCCATGTAAACAAGAGGATGTTCAGGGCTAACCTTTCAGGAGCCCAGAAGAGAGCCCATGCGAAGAGGGCGGACACAAGCGAGGGGGAATCAGCTGACCCCGAGGAAACAGATGTTGCCTCCCCTCCCAAGAAGAAAGTTGCCCCTGCAACTGCGAAGAAGAAAGCTGCCCTGCCTCGCAAAGAAAGAAGAAAGACGCCATGCCCCCTGCCAGTCACCCGCCCGAGCAGCGTGTCTCTGCCTCCCCCACGCAGAGGTGGAGAAGGAAGCCCAAATACTTTCTCCGGCCATCAGAAAGAAGAGGACTGTCAAACCAAGAAAGGTAGCTCCTCAATCCAAGAAAGATGTTGCGGCCCCAGCCGCCCAAGAACCTGAAGAAGAGGAATCCGAACCAGAAATTCCTCTGGTGAGGACAAAGAGAAGAAAGAGAATCTTAAAGCTTTTAGAACTTGAGAAGACAAATTTGAATCTGCAATTCACTGAAAAAGTTTCGAGACTACTGGGTACGAAAAGTGCGATCTCGAAATCGTTTACGAAATAGCCAAGTCTGCTGAAGGTGATCAGCAGAGGCACATAGAAGACCCAGATGTAGTTAGGGCAGCTGAGGACGAAGAAGCAGTTGAGACAACGGAATCTCCTACTGAAAGGATTGTGTCTCCACCTGCCACAGATGCTGCTGAAGAGCAGCAGAGTACTCTACCTTCCATTCCAGAAAAGGAAGGTCAGGAAGAGGAAAATGAGGAAGATGATCTCATCATGTACTCACCCGTATATCCGATATTCAGCGTCGTCAGCGTGAATGGAGGGCATGGAAGCTAAGAAACTCCAGGGTGCAGTTCGAACGTCCTGAATTTATAGAAGATGAAGAGGAATTAATGCAATTCCTAGGGATTACCACTACACGACAGGCTCTTGATGAAGAGAATTGCATGGACATCCTCCGTATCATAAAGGCGGACGAGAAAGACAAAGCTGAAGAGCAAGCTCGTGCAGTGGAGAAGGCAAACATATGTCCTTTCACTGGAACTCTAGAACATACTCACCCTCATTTTGATATGTTCTCCGAAAATGATGAAGACTTGGATCCCGCTGCTGCACAAGAAAAGTCAGAAATGCATCAAGCTCTAAGGGAATCCAGGCT
Source organism: Rehmannia glutinosa (assembly GCA_016081115.2). Taxonomy (NCBI): domain Eukaryota; kingdom Viridiplantae; phylum Streptophyta; class Magnoliopsida; order Lamiales; family Orobanchaceae; genus Rehmannia; species Rehmannia glutinosa. The sequence continues at coordinate 36,659,170 of CM071924.1, read as the reverse complement.
GATGAACGAAAAAGATTGATGGAAGGACCAGAGAGTCCTCAAAATCTCTCCTCGAAATAGACCCGGGGGTGGTGCAAATAGACAGATTGCCACGATTATTGCTGCGACCACGTCCCCAGTACACTCAAAAGATGGGTCCAAGGGACTTGGCAATGAGACTGGTATTTGGGCACCCAAGTTGAGCCAACCCCTATTGAAGGTGTTTTACCACGTGACCCCACGGCTGAGCACTCAATGGAAGCAGCCAGGAGTTTAGAGCATAGTGACCCCACTATCGATCACTCACCGGTGCGCCACCGAGGGGAAACTCACTCCACTACAGCAAGGTCGGAGGATGCTGCAGATGACTCCATTATAAAGGAAGGAGGCGAAGTGGAGAAAGAAAAAGAAAAATAACAACAGCAAGTTGACACTGACGAAGCTCGGACAGTTGAGTCTGTCCCAGCTGAAGTGACAACTGCTTTGCAAGCTGAGGACGTTGCTGATGCGATGAGGCACAAAGTTGGCAATGCCCCGGAGTTAACACTGGCACGGCGCAAAGTGCAATCCAAGGAGTTGAGACTCCTTCGGATGCCAATGTCTAAGACCCTAAGACAGCTGCGTCTGTCGAAGGGATTACCGAAGACCTCGCTGCAGTTGAGACTGCTGGAGGTGTTGAAGGCCCAAGGGAGGTTGAGACTTTCCTGGGTAAAAATCAAGGAGATAAGAGCATTCCTCAAGTCATCATTGTTGAATCAGAAGAGGAAATCAGTGCTATTCACGATTCTCAGGACAACCCTGACACAACATTCCCGGGATCTCAAGACGGCCGAGTCCACCCCGCAAAGGACTCACCGTGGATGTTCTTCCAAGTACGAGTAAGCCGTAATTCAAAGTCGCCGTCAAACTTTTAACTTCGATGATGAACCTAACCCCCAGTTCTATCATCCTCCGATGACGCCTGAAAAAGCAAAATGAGGACAAGCAAATTCATTTAGCAGAATCTCCATCGAGACCGAAGAAGTCATAAGACAAAGAGGCTCGATCGGTACCGCCAATTCACTAATCAAGGCCCAGCTGAAATCGAGTCATCTGCGCAGGCTCCCAAAGCTGCAGCAGGCTTGACTCAACCAGGATCATCACGAGCACGAACAACTCAAGAATCAATACCATATGTGCATGATGATGCATTTGAAGAAACTTTCCTTTTCTCGATTGAGCTGCCCTATCTTGAAGAAGAAACGGCCCATGAGCAGCGACGTTTCAACATCAGAGCTGATAAAGTTATTCCCACCGACTCCATTGTTCCAACAGACTTTGATTTTGATGTTGCTTGGCCACCAGCTGCATCCGAGGTGACAGATGAGATTCGTGAAGTCTTCAAGAAAATCTGTGGAGAGATTGAGAAGATTGAACGGCACCAGGCATCACTAGATATGCGTCTGGACAATAGGGATGCCAACCTCACAGCAGACTTGCGAGAGATAGTGGCAAGGATAAGGGAATGGTGTCAGCAGCAGAGTACAATGCAATATGAACAAGTTAGATACTTTAAAGCTTTGTACAACAAGATGCTCATCTGGAGTGCTGACAATGCTGACATGAAGCAGAGGATGCAGGCAAATATTGATAGGATGCATGCCTCTCATACAACTGAAATGGTGTTGCTGCGTGAATTTCAAGGAAAAGAACTTCTGCGTGTTGAGGAGAATATGAATGCTAAGTTCAGCCTTCTCATGGCTGAAATGAAACTAGTGGCAGCTGAATCGAAAACTACTCGCTCGAAATTTCGACACAAAGACATGTCCGCAGACTCAACTCAAGCGTAACTCAGCTCTCAGCCGACTGGATTTCATGCTCGCTGGGATGTTTCCAGGGGTTCCTCTCTCCTTTGATGATGCCAAAAACAGGGAAGAGGAATACCTGAGGATTTTGAAGGAAGAAAAAGCTATTGAAAAGAAGAAGGAGACAGCTGATGAGAAGAGGAAGGAGAAGGGAAAAGCTGTTGAGGGGGAAAGGTCAAAGGATGTGACCTTAATGCTTGCTGAAACCCCTCAGCAAGGTCATGTCACAGCTAGCATAATCAGCAAACTTTCGGTAACTCTACCGCTCCAACACTCTGTTGTGCCTATGTCTGAGAAAAGAAAATTTGTGGAAGCAGGGATGAAGGAGGTTGAAAGAAAGACGGATGCCCGTGTACTAGAAGTCTTGAAAGCTTATGGAGGCATTCCGGCAGGAAAGGACACAGATGCCATTCCAGATGATGGAGACGAGCCAAGATCAGTTGAAGAATTTATAACGCTCGAATCCGAAGGATACTTCAAAAACATGTTAATAGCCCAAGCCTGGGATTTGTACTGGGAGAAGGGCCTGAAGCTGTGCGAAGAAGCTGATAGGCAGTAGACTACCAGCCGCCATTCAGCTGGTAAGAAGAAGACTCCAGTACAATATACGCCCAGGGGAGAAGGAAGAAGTGGTGAAGGTAGAGGCTTTCAACCTAGACCTCTACCCAAAAACATTAAATATGTAGATCCAGGTAAGAAGGGAAGGATCTACTGGGCTGGGTATGATGAAGTAGCCAATCGGGAAGTGGCTAGGAAGAATGCTGAATATGTGAAAAGAATTGAAGAAGAAAACAAAAGACAAGATCAGCTGTGGCAAGAGAGGCAAAAAAGAAAAAGGAAAGATGAAGCTGCAAAGAGAGCCTACGAAAAGAAGAAAGCAGCTGAAGAGGAAAAAAAAAGGAAGAGAGCTGATAACGACAGAGCTGAAGAGGAAATAAGGAGGCAGCGAAAGGCGATGAAGTGTTGCTGCTAGCCCTTCATGTATTTTACTTTTGCAAATACATATGTATGTAAGTCATATGTACATTCAATAAAATATTGTTGTATTTTCTCTCTATTTCTGTATCTTAGCATAGATGCTTGAAATTGGCTTAAATATAATTATGCTTTGATACACCCTGTAAACAGCTGTGTAAAGGACAAAAATGCTATGATCAATAAAATGATTGATTCTACGCATACATTCTTTGTTATTGCACTGTTTGTATGTATCTGTGTTGTTTACATGTTGATTAATGTTTTTAAGTTTTGGCATCATCAAAAAGGGGGAAATTGTTGGGAAATTTATTGTTTAGATTTTGATGAATGCCATGTAAAACTTAAACTAGAAAGTTGGCACCCCATTTTCCTTGTAATTTGTATTGTAATATATAGGGCTAAATAAGCTGAGTCAAGTCAGTTATGCATGGATATACAAGAAGTCAACTGAAGACTGAAGTGAAGACTCCGCTGAGGAACAGCTGAGTATAGGCAACAAGAAGAGTCAAGAACTCAACTGAAGGAGTATCGGCTGTGAAACAGCTGTATGAAGAGTCAGTTAAGTCAACTCAAGAAGCCAAGTCTCAAGTTGAAGTGACAGATGAGTCATCCATTGATTGGAAGTTAACTCAAAGTCACCTGGGGAATAAAAGACTACAGTCAAGTCAAGACAACTGAACGAGATCCGTTGATGAAAGTCAAAAATTTTACTCAGAATAGTAACCTGTTAAAGTTGTCAGAGATAAAGTGTTAGTTCCAGTTGTGTGCAAAAGGAACAAACCAATGGGAAGCACTGCACCAAGTGTCAGAAACGATGCAATGCTGCAAGACATTAAATACGAGGAAATGTCAACATCAAGGATTGCAACAAGACAAGCCAACGAACACAAGTGACTTTTGAAAATCAGCCTATCTCTTCAACGGGCAGATTTTTTAAAGTTCACTATAAAAGGCTGAGGAATCACATTGAGAAAAGGTTACCTTGAATACCTGAACCACGAACGAGCAAGCAATACTCATACTGTAACCTGAAAATATTCTCAAGTTATTCAAGCAAAATCCTCAAGCCTAAATCTCGAAGGAAATCAATCCAACACCAAGTTGTGAAGGAAAGACAACTTCAAACTGTTGAAGAGGAAACTTTTGAAGAAACAAAAAGGGTCTACTTTCCAAGGAGGATTGTAGGAAGGTTCAAGGTCGAACCAATCTCAAGTTATTGGAGGGCTTCGTGATCAAATCCAATAAGCTTGAGAAAGTAAGCTGAAGTAGCAAGGCAGCCACCCTATGAAGAAGCTAGAGTCGGACGAGAAGCCAGCTGTGTGACCAAGGCATCTCCAGACTGAGTCCAAGGAGCAGCTGCGTGATCAAGACTTGTCTCTAGACTGATAACCACTTTGTACTCGACGATCATTACTTAGTGGATTCCTCCAGAGTTGGATAAGAGAGGAGTAGAAGAATTACCCCATCTTCGAACCTCTATAAAATTTACTTGTGTCATTTACATTTCAGCATATTTACATTCCTGCACACATATTTTATATTTGTTGATAATTTGCTATCCAATTGATAAATAACAAAGTGCTAAAACCAAGTGTTAAAACAAAGTTAAATCAAATTCAAGGGTGTTAAGTCTTCCCAATAAAAAACTCATCACAAACAAGTTAAGGTTTAGACTAAACAAATGAGTTATTCTATCAACAAATCTCTATAGAGTCCATTGAGTGGCTAACTCCATTGATTAACTAACTTAGTTGTCCCTCAAGGACTTAGTTGTGTGTTAACTCTGTAATATTTTAAAAGGACTAAAATCGAAAAGTTGGTAAGGTTTATTCAACTCCCCCTTTCTAAACCTTACTTACACCCCTTGGGACCTACAAAAATATTTTTTGGGTTTCAGAATAAAGGACAGGATTGGAGGATTGGGGAAGAAGACGATGATGACGTGGAGAAAACGAGGGCCTACGAGGAGGCAGTGAGGATTACTGTATACTTATATGTTTTTCGATGTATACTTATATGTGTTTTTCTGTATAAGTAGTTAATTTTTTGTGTATGTATTTATGTTACTGTATACTTATGTTTTTTGATGTATACTTATATGTGTTTGCTGTATACTTATATGTGTTTGATGTATACTTATATTTTTTGTTTGACAATTGTAATATGCAGTACAAATATGTTAAATATACAGCATAATAGTGTTAAATATACAGTAAATATATATTAAATATACAGTACAATAATGAGCGTGATTTTCTCTCTCTATAACTGATTTACTTAATCCACGGTCCCCACATGTTAATGAGTGTATTTCTATCTCTCTATAACTGATTCCTTAATTCACGATCCCCATATGTTTTTGTTTGACCATTTTAATATGCAGTAAAATTATGTTAAACATACAGCAAAATAGTGTTAAGTATACAACAAATCACTGATAAATGTACAGCATACTGCATGGTAGAGCACATGCGGGATTTTCTCTCTCCCCAGCGTGATTTTCTCTCTCCCCACATGATTTTCTCTCTCCTAATAACTGATTCCATATTTGGATGGTCTCCCACATATTTGTTTTGACAATTTTACCCTTTCTGGAATTTAATTAAATGGTTAATGTATTATTATCCCAAATTATTCCTAGCCTTTGATGTAAATGAGGGAGGGTTGAGATTAGTCCACACTGTCTCACCATAAAATGTGGTCTCATTGGATCCTCTCCCTATAGATATATATATATATATATATATATATGTATAGGATCAAATATGGCAGGGGACTTACTGTAAGGCAGTGTGGACTAATCCTATACATCCACTCTATTTGATCAATTGTCCATAATCCTATTAAAATTGCATAATTAATCAATTAATTAAAACCTGAAAAGGGCAAAACAGTAACTAGGAAAATTATGTAACTGTCTTCCCATACCAACGCCCTACAATCAAGGGACATGATTTCTAATTTCATTCCCACTTTGAATTCTCTCTTTCATTTGAAATATTTCAATTCTTTTCTCCCCATTTTTCTCTCAAATGGCGATTTCTATCTCCCATTTTTTCATCCATTTTTATTTAAATGAATTTTTCACAATTAGTTTGGAAAAGATTAAATCTATTCGAAAATATTTTTTTTGAGAAACATCTATTAGTTCAGAATATATATTTTTTAATTTAAAAGAGAACAAACTTAAGAGATAAAAAAATAATCTAAAAATCAAGATTCTATCTAAACTATCTTTTAAATTTGTTATCTTTCAAATTTGTGACACTAAAATTTTATCTTTGGACAAATCCCGTGTAACACACGGGTATTATTCTAGTGTATATATATTAGATTTTATATGTATTTGTTCAATGCATATATTTGCAGTTCATAGTTTTTAGTAAGACATCTTATTTATCAAAAATTCTATTTTTGTTCTTTCTTGATAGAGCTGGTATTGAGTGGGTACAAAATCAAGAATCTAACCATGTCTAAAATTAAAAAATTATTGATAAATCAATAGGAATCTACGTGATTTTGATTAGATGCCATTTCCAAAAGTTGACACTATTGATAGAAGTCAAAACAGACTGGTATAGACGAGTTACAAAGTGATTGTAAGGTTTTGTCAGTAGAACACATTAACCTTCTTTCAACCAGGACTGATGAACATCGTCACGTAAATTCCAAAGTAATGTGTGTTGTGAAATCTAATGAAGATGGTAGGTTCCTCGTATATGGATTCGGAGGTACGAATAAAATATTTTTGTGGAGGGTTCTCTTGCCCGATGGAAGGACTACACATTCTCCATTTATTATTCACATAAATCCATATGAAGAATCAACATGTGATATCAAAGAAGGAAGTCCGCTTGCCGAATTGATTGTTCGTTTCAAACTCATATTTGTAACGAAGCCCTAATGATCAACAAGTATTGCTTTGAAGCACTACACAAAAATTTATGAGATATTTTACGGTTCATCAACCGGTCGAGTTCTACAACTCTCTTTGGATGTGACTTGAAAGACTCTGTGAAACCTATGATTATATGGATTTCGTGTAGTTTTCCAAATAGATTTTAAGCACTGGAGATAGAACAATAGGAGGAGCAAATGATGGTTGTACAACTATTGATATTCCTAAAGATATTTTGCTCGAAGCCTCTGGTGACCTAATTGCAACAATTGTTGAAATATTTATCTAATATTTAAAGATGTCATTGATGATCTGACTTGCTTGGAGGAAAGAGTTATACTAGTGTCGACCCTTGATATTTTTGAGTCCATAAATCAATACACGACATCTTTAAACTCATCTGAGGGTTGTACTTATTTGAGTTCCGATAGATACTGCAAATCGGACGCCAATGTTGACTTTTTGCAAGATTTTCACACGCCAAAATTCTTAAATGGGATCTAATGTTCTGATGTTCCTTATTGAAGGTTGAGAATTGAAGGTTGAGACTGCAGTTTTGTTCTTGAGAAACCTATACAATTCGATTATATTGTGTAACAGTTCGAGATTGGTGATTACTGATAAGTGTGAAATATGCATGCATTTTGAGGCATATTGGGTCATATAATTGATACATTTGCATGCATATTAAGTATGATTAGGTTAGTTTCTCTTGTTGGGAATGATACTGCATATTCTTGTGCACTTTTGTAGAAAACGGAGCTATATTTGAAAGGATACCAGTATAATGACCCGGGCCGGAATGTCGAAAGTCAAGGGACGAACAAAGACACGAAAAAAACAAGGAAATTCAGTTCACACGACCAGCTCATGTAATTTAACATGGCCATGTGAATGGTTGGAGATTTGGCTAACAGAGAACAAATCACACGACTGGGTCGTGTGAAATAACACGACCATGTGAATGGTGTCGTGCGATTTACAGAGACTGAAGAAACTTCACATGACCTGGCAGTGTGAAATGCACACGGGCGTGTGAAATGTTACGCGTTGTGAATTTTATTTTCTTATTTCGTGAGGACTCTAACGGGGATCCCAAAAGGCAACTATAAAAGGGACACTTAACCCTAAAGTCAGAGATAACACACATGGGAGAAAATAGAACACATTAGAGAGAAAAGAAAAGGCTACACGAAGAACAACACGAGACTTCTACCAACCACGAAAGGTTCGAGATTATGAAAATGGATCCATCTACTCAACAGGGTTTTATCATCATAGTCTAGAGCTTTTGTTCTGTTCTTAATTTCATGTTTTACTCTTTGTTTACAAGCTTGTCTATGGATTTGCAAATAATTATGTTAGGCTAAATCTTTTGATTCTAGGACGTGATCAAGATTGTGGATTCATGTTAATTCTAGTTTGATTGTTTCATATTAATTGGTTTCTTATTATCTATTTATGAATTCGTGGGCTTATTTCTTGTAGATTAGTTGGCCAATAATTTTAATTTGTTATTTCAAAATTCGGGAGATGAGATCTAACACTAGATAATAGATTCATAACATATATGGGTGTAGAGTCGGGAGGCTTACGACTTTTGTGGGGGTTTACTTTAATTATCTCTGATTTTGGGAGTTGATATTAATTGTTGAGTAGGGATACTAGCAATTCAATATTGGTCCACAGTTTGTTTGCTTCGGAGAGGGAATAAACTACATTAGGAATTAAACCTATAGATACACGGAAACTGGTTATTGTGAACATTAATTGGAACTAATATTGATGAAGTATGTTACAATCATAGTCGTAGGATTACTTTTGTGATTGATTGAATTTTGTGAACTTTGACGATTTATAATAATTTGATATTTTGGGTTAATAAATCTAGGGTTAATTAGTTACACTTTTGTTTTACAATCTCTTCGATAAATTGGTCTACAAGATTTGCTATACTGTATGTGCCTCAAATCAATCCCTGCAGAATACGACATTGCTTGCCACTATCTATAAACTACACCAGACACTTGGGGTTTAACGAAAAGATTTTAGCGATCAAGTTTTTGGTGCCGTTGTTGGGGATTGAAAGATTCAATATAGATATAGTGATAAGTAATTCAATCTTAATTGAAGCAATAATTATTATTGACTTTTAACATTGTTCTTGTTAGTACAGATAGTGTATGATCAAGCGTTCATCAGCAGTTGAGCCAGTATCCATTGACTTGGAAATAGAAAGAACCGCAAAACAGTTAAAAAGCGAGAAAAGAAGACAGTTGAGAACAATGGCATAAGAGGTGAACCATGGGAATAATGGGAATAACAGGAACAATATGGATCGTCCGTTAATACCGGCGGGTAATGCTAATGGATAAAATTTAGATGTGGATAGATCGGTGAGATGGGCTGTGAGAGATTGCTTCCACTCGGAAGTTAATTTAAGGTATGGAGGAGTGGCACACCAGCCAATCAACGCAAATAACTTTGAACTGAAACTGGCATTGATTCAGATGGTGTCATAGAACCAGTTTAGGGGGAGAAGCTATGGAAGATCCAAATGCGCATCTTCCTAGAATTTTATGATTCGATTAAGATAAACGATGTTTCTGAAGATGCCATTCATTGTCGCCTTTTTGCATTCTATTTACGCGATATGGCCCAGGGATGGTTATCCTCATTAACACCACATGCCGCCAATTGGACGAAGTTAAGTCAGAAATTTCTAGCAAAATACTTCCCCCCAAGCAAAACACTACAATTGAAAAGTGAGATCGCTCAGTTTAGACAACTTGATTGTGAGCCACCATACGAGGCATGGGACATATTTAAGGAATTATTGAGGAAGTGCCCACAGCATGGATATCCAGACTATCAACATGTGTAGTACTTTTATAATGGTCTTTGCGGAACCACAAGGACCATTATAGATGTTGCATCCGAACTTTTAGCAAAATATTCGAACGCGGCGTTGGAATTTTTGGAGGAGATATCAAATAATAGTTATCAATGGTCATCCGAGAGATCTAATGTCAAGAGAGTGGTAGAGGTACATGATGAGGATAAAATTTCTATGCTAACCGAGAAAATTTATGTGCTAAGTATGAAACTGAATGCGATTCAGCAAGCGACTCCGAGGGAACCAACAGTAGCTGAAGAAGAGGTAAATTTTGTGGGACAACGGAATTTCAACTACAGGAATAATCAAGAGCCTACGCATTATCATCCGGGGCTGCGAAACCATGAAAACTTTTCTTACGCTAACAATAGAAATGTTTTGTAGCCACCCCAGATTTTAATGTGGGGAATCAAGGTAGAAGTGAAGCGGAAGAGAAAAATCCACTTTTGGAGGAGATATTAGCCTCGTTCATTGGAGAAACGAGAGCAAGTTAAATAAGGATGAGGCTAAGATTGATAGGATTGAGGATCAAATCACACAACTGAATACCAATGTGAATACTAAACTGAAGTCATTGGAGACACAGTTGGGACAGATAGCCACAATAGTGGTCGGCCAATATCAAAAAGGCAAATTCTCGAGTGACACAGAGGTTAATCCAAGGGAACAATGCAAAGCCATTCGTCTGAGGAGTAGTGCAGAATATGAGGGTCCAAAGATGCCAGTCGAGCAAGAGCATGAGGTTGAGGAGGAATTAGTGGAAAGAAGGGAGCAAGAAGCCGAAACCTATTGAAAAACCCAAGGCAGCTACTACTTTGATAATCCTGAGAACAGAGGTACCAATTCACTTCCCGCAAAGGTTTCAGAAAAAGAAATTAGATGATCAATTCGCTAAATTTCTTGAAATCTTCAAGAAAATACAAATCAACATATATTTTGTCGGATGCCTTGGAACAAATGGCAAACTATGCCAAGTTCTTGAAATATGTAATGGCAAAGAAGAGGAAAATTATGGCATATGATAGGGTAAAACTGATAAAGAAGTGCAGTGTGATTATTCAAAAAAAGTTACCCTAAAAGCTTAATGATCCAGGGAGTTTCACGGTTCCTTGTGCAATTGGGGGTACAACCTTTAATAAAGCATTGTACGACTTGGGAGCGAGTATAAAGTTAACGCCGTTATCGATATTCCAGAAATCAAGGTTAGGCAAGGTGAGGCCGATGACTGTCACCTTGCAACTAGCGGATCGGTCAGTGACTTATCCGAAGGGGGTGATAGAGGATGTTATGGTAAAAGTGTATAAATTCATCTTTCCTGCAGATTTTATAGTGTTGGATATAGGAGAAGATAACGAAGTTCTATTGATTTTGGGACGACCGTTTTTAGCTCAGGCAGAGCATTCATAGATGTGTAGAAAGGGGAATTAACATTGAGAGTAAATAACGAGTATGTATTGTTTTCGATCTACAAAGCTAGGCAATTTCACCAGAACATCAAGCACTACAACATGATCGATGTCCTAACACCTTGCATAGAAACCCAGTTCGAGAGGGTTATGATGAAGGATGCATTGGAGTGGTGTTTGACTCATTCGCAAGGGTCACAAGGTACATGTTTCGATGTTACTAATGATGATATACTTGAATATGTGCTTGCTTTAGATTCAGTAGAAGAACATGTACCAAAGAAAGGAGCTCAGAAAGAGGCACACGGTCGTGTGAATTTACATAACCCGATCGTGCAAACTGATCATCCACATACGGATTTGATGGACGAACTCCCTACTTCACTGGGACATAAACCTCTTCCGGACCACCATCGATATGCATTCTTGTATTTGTTTATCATAGATTTAGGTGTTTATTTTCATTGTTTTGAGTCATTTAATTGGCCAAGTTGATGTTAGAGGCCAAGTATATTGAGTACAGAGTCATGTTAGTCAATCATGTATCGAAAGAAAGCATTGACGATCGAACAACAAGGGGTGGCTTTCAAAAATGTCCAAACGCGTCAACAGTTTTCAGCACTAGCAGGGTTTAGTATTTAGGCAATAACTTTCTCTAAACAATTGATATTGAGCTGATTCAAGATGATATGGAAACCTAAGAGAAAGGGATACAACTTTCATGAAGATCCCAGGAGCTAATTCGCATGTTTACCAATCACACGACCCCTCAGACGACCGTGGGAATCATCACACGGCCAAAACAGAGAGCATTTCACACAGTTTCATTCACACGACCGTGTGACAAACCACATGCCCGTGTGACTGCCCGTACAGCCAACCGTGCGATGCGTTCTGCGTCCGAATTTGTGATTTTTAGGTCTATTTTGGAGTTTCCTTTTGGGTTTAGACTTCTTTTCCATTCTAGTTTGCTTAGGCCTTGTTTTGAGTCGCCTATATAAGGCAAACCTTTGTTTATTTTTCAGAACATAACTTTGATATTGAATATTGAATTGAGATTTTTCTCTCCAACCCTTTGGGTTTTTGAAGAGCTTCAAGATTGTTCATCTTGTTGCGAATTCTGACTTATCAAACAAACTTCCGCATTTGTTTGTGCCATCTACGCATACCGAGGTTCCTATTTTTCTAAGCAAAAGGTAGAGGTTTTCACCATCTTTAACCGGACTAGTGAAGAACTTGGGTTAACAAAGATATTGTTGTTTGGATCGTATGTAAATTTTGTTGCTACGGTTCACGTCGGTAAATCGTCGAGCCATCTAGCAAGGTTAAATCTATCCTTGTTTTCTTTTATCCTTGTTATTTTCCAGATTTTCTTTATTATCCATAAACCCTAGTTCTTCAAGGGCTACAAAAAAAATTCGAAATTCAAAAAAAATAAAAAAAAACATGCAACCATTTGATTTGTTCAACGAGTCGCATAGGCACAAACTTGTGAAGAAATGGGTAAGATTTTAATTTCTATGCATAAGGGGCCTAGGGCACGGAGGCCTAAGAAAAGAGTTCCATTTGTTTGGGAGAATAATGATGAAGATTTCGATTATGGGAGAAATCAAAATTATGGGCTCGAGAATAAGAGGAGGGGTTTCACAAGGCAAACTCCACATATTAGTACCAACGCTTGGGATTCTATTGTCAATGATCCGTATTTTGTGTCGATTTTAAAAACCACGAAGAAACCATCAATGGAGATTGTCAAGACAGAGTTGGAGGAAGTTCCAGAAGTTGTCGAGCCGGAGAAAAAAGATATGTTATTGTTAGTTTCAGATGAGGTATTATTCATCGAGCCAAAATTGAATTTGAAAATCAATTCGAGCTTGAAATTGGTGAGAAAAAAGAAAAGGAGAGTTCGGCAAGTGAACAAGAAAATAATCATCAACTCGAGAAAAAGGAAAGATTGAGTGAAAAAAAATCGAGTGAGAGTTGTTGGAGTGTTTGGCTGAGGGTGAAATTGAGTGTCGAGAGATGGTCGAGAAAAAGGTGTGTAATAATTTTGAGTGGGCCAAAAACACGGGGGTAATGGCCATTGAAGTACAATAAGAGGGACAATATGTTCTTATTGCCAACACGAGAGATTTTAGGCATGAGTATTTGGATGCTAACATATTTAACTTTGTTTTGCCTAGTTTTTATTGTTTCTTGGTTACAGGATTGTGAAAAAACAAATGAATACGCATTTCATTTGGTTTTTGATCCGGTTGGATTGACATGATTGTTCAACCTTTGGGGTCCAATGTTTGGATTCGAGGGTGAATCCCTTTCAAGAGGACTGGAATGATGAGAATCCATCTACGAAGGATGATCCGAAACACCAAATGCAAGTTATCTCGAGTTCTTGAAGACTATGTAATTGAGTTCTTGAGTTCTTGTATTGTTTATCATAGATTAGGTGCGTATTTTTGTTGTTTTGAGTCATTTTAGTGGCCAAGTTGATATTAGAGGCCAAGTATATTGAGTATAGAGTCATGTTAGTCAATCATGTGTCGAAAGAAATTATTGTCGATCGAACAACAAGGGGCGGCTTTCAAAAATGTCCAAATGCGTCAGCAGTTTTCAGAACTGACAGGGTTTAGTATTTTGGCAATAACTTTCCTACAAAATTGATATTAAGCTAATTCAAGATATGGAAATCTAAGAGAAAGGGCTAAAACTTTCATGAAGATCCCAGGAGCTAATTCGCACGTTTACCATTCACAAGACCGTGGGAATCATCACACGGCCAAAACAGAGAGCATTTCACATGGTTTCATTCACACGACCGTGTGACAAACCACACGCCCATGTGGTTGCCCGTACATCCACCCCTGCGATGCATTCTGCGTCTGAATTTGTGATTTTTAGGTCTATTTTGGAGTTTACTTTTGGGTTTAGACTTCTTTTCCATTCTAGTTTTCTTAGGGTTTGTTTTGAGTCGCCTATATAAGGCAAACCTTTGTTTATTTTTCAGAACATAACTTTGATATTGAATATTGAATTGAGATTTTTCTCTCCAACCATTTGGGTTTTCGAAGAGCTTCAAGATTGTTTATCTTGTTGCGAATTCTGACTTATCAAACAAACTTCCAAATTTGTTTGTGGCGTCTACGCATACCAAGGTTCCTATTTTTCTATGCAATAGGTCGAGGTTTTCACCATCTTTAACCGGACTAGTGAAGATATTGGGTTAACAACATATTGTTGTTTGTGTCGTATGCAAGTTTTGTTGATACAGTTCACATCAGTTGGTAATCAGAGCCATCTAGCAAGGTTAAATCTATTCTTGTTTTCTTTTATCCTTGTTATTTTCCAGATTTTCTTTGTTATCCATAAACCCTAGTTCTTCAAGGGCTACAAAAAAAATTCGAAATTCAAAAAAAATAAAAGAAAACATGCAACCATTTGATTTGTTCAACGAGTCGCATAGGGACAAACTTGCGAAGAAAATGGGCAAAGATTTTAATTTCTATGCACAAGGGGCCTATGGCACGGAGGCCTAAGAAAAGAGTTCCATTTGTTTGGGAGAATAATGATGAAGATTTCGATTATGGGAGAAATCGAAATTATGGGCTTGAGAATAAGAGGAGGGGTTTCACAAGGCAAACTCCACATATTAGTACCAACGTTTGGGATTCTATTGTCAATGATCCGTATTTTGCATCGATTTTAAAAACCACGAAGAAACCATCAATGGAGATTGTCAAGACGGAGTTGGAGGAAGTTCCAGAAGTTGTTGAGCCGGAGAAAAGGGATATGTTATTGTTAGTTTCAGATCAGGTATAATGCATCGAGCCAAAAATTGAATTTGAAAATCAATTCGAGCTTGAAATTGGTGAGAAAAAGAAAAGGAGAGTTTGGCAAGTGGATAACAAAATAATCATCAAGACGAGAAAAAGGAAAGTTTGAGTTAAAATAAAATTGAGCGAGAGTTGTTGGAGTGTTCGGCTGATGGTGAAATTGAGTGTCGAGATATAGTCGAGAAAAATATGCGTAATAATTTTGAGTGGGCCGAAAACAGGGATGTATTGGCCATTGATGTACAATATGAGGGACAATATGTTCTTATTGCCAACACGAGAGATTTTAGGCACGAGTATTTGGATGCTAACATATTTAACTTTGTTTTGCCTAGTTTTTATTGTTTCTTGGTTACAGGATTGTGAAAAAGCGAATGAATACGCATGTCATTTGGTTTTTGATTCGGGTGGATTGACATGTCTGTTCAACCTTTGGGGTCCAAAGTTTGGATTCGAATCCCTTTCAAGAGGATGGGAATAATGAGAATCCATCTACGAATGATCCGAAAAACACCAAATGCAAATTATCGTGAGTTCTTGAAGACTATGTAATTGAGTTCTTGAGTTCTTGTATTTGTTTATCATAAATTAGGTGATTATTTTTGTTGTTTTGAGTCGTTTGAGTGGCCAAGTTAATGTTAGAGGCCAAGTTTATTGAGTATAGAGTCATGTTAGTCAATCATATGTCGAAAGAAAGCATTGACGATCGAACAACAAGGGGTGGCTTTCAAAAATGTCCAAGTTTATTGAGTCATGTTGCCAGATTAGAAGCAATAAGGGTGTTTCTTGCTTATGTTGCACACAAGAACTTCATAGTTTATCAAATGGATGTGAAGAGTGCATTTTTGAATGGACTTTTGGAAGAAGAAGTCTATGTAGAACATGTTATGTAAATGTTTTTATCATGATTTTGGTGATTTTATTTAAATGAGTTTTTACACCAAAACAATGTTTCTAAATGTTGTCCAAATACTCCCGATCGACATAAAATGTTTTTACTAATTTTTTGGAGTATTTCTTGAAGTTTATTTTCGACAAAAATTGGACAACACTTCTGTCTCGTGTTGGACCGGTCGCCCTATAGGGCAACCCGTACCTGAGTTGAGTTTTGAAACAGAAAATGGGACGGAAGGAAAATAGGGGAGGGCGACCGGTCGACCCGGAGGTCAGCCGGTGTGGGCGACCGGTCGACCTAAGGGCGACCGGTGCCTGAATGTTCAAGTTTTGATACAGAACTTCCTGTATTGCATTTTGGAGGAGCCCAACCGGTCCACACAGGGGGCGACCAGTCGGACCCCCCGTCGACCGGTCCCCCTATGTATTTTCGTGAAAATACTTTCAAATTTCTATCTCTGCGCGACCGGTCACTATGCAATTTTGACAGCAAACTATCCGTTGGGTTTTCAGACAGTTTTTCCTCAATTTAAGGGGTTGATTTATAACAGCTATTTCTTGAGTTTAATTACATTATTTTTTTGCAGAAATCACTCTCGAAGAAGGAGCCAATGTCTGGATATTAATCCAAGACCTCTCCTATAAATAGAGGAACCATTCAAGCAACAAGATACAACACAACATACAAGCAAAAGCATACAAGCAAACACATTGTCAAAAACTCTTGTTGTATTAGCCTAAGTACTTTCATTTGCACACTCTTGAGGTCTAGGATTTTCATTCTTGATTACACTTGCACTCAATATTTGTATTATCATTATCGAGTTGTAATCTTGAATTTTGTCCATCATCCAAAACAAGATATCCTTGTTGTTGTTCTTGTGGTAAGAGCACACTTGGGTGATCTTAGGGGTTGAAGAGTGTGGTACTCTTCATATGTGTTGAAGGAAGATTGTGGTAATCTCCTTGAAGGTGTTGTAAGAGGATTGTGGTAATCCTCAAAGGTGGTGTTGTATTAATTGTGGTAATTAATAAAATATTTTTTTCTTTTGGAAATCCATCCTGGAGATACTGGGGTGGTAGAGGATTAGGCCCTAGGTGGGTTGGACCTCTATAAATCAACGAGTGTTGTTTATTTTCCGCATTTACAGTTTCTATCTTTGCTTGTTCACTCAAAAAAGAGGGCGGAATTTGAAAAACCGGCATAATCTATTCACCCCCCCTCTAGATTATCGTAGCCACTTGGACTTACAAGTGGTATCAGAGCCAAACTCTTTGGCTAGCTCGTTCCGAGTAATGAGGAAAGATCCATGGCTACGAATGAAGCTTACCTCACCACCGGCACCTCCACCAACAAGCCACCGCTATTCGACGCCAACAACTACGCATTTTGGAAAGACCGTATGGAGTGCTTTCTACAAGGGTGCGGGTTTGACATTTGGAATGTAGTTATTGAAGGAGTTGCTCAACCAACCAAGAAATTGGAAGACGGCACCTCGGCTCCCAAACCTTTCAAGAAGTTCGATGAAAATGACAAGAAGGCTTTCTCTCTAAACGGTAAGGCCTTAAATATTTTACATTTCTCTCTTACCGCCACTGAGTATAATCACATAAGAGGCATAAGGTCGGCACATGAAGTTTGGGAAAAATTAGAGATTATATATGAAGGAACCAAGAAGATCAAACAAGCAAGAAAAACCATACTTGTTAAAGACTTTGAAAACTTCAATATGCTTGATGGTGAAAGCATTTTAAAAATGGTGGAAAGGCTTGACAACATTGTCAATCCTCTTGTGGCTCTCGGTAAAGTCATCTCCGAAGAAGACAAGGTGACCAAGGTATTGAATGCACTCCCCGGCTCATGGTCCGAAAAGGTGACGGCTATTACGGAAGCACAAAATCTCGAAACACTCAAGTTCGATGAGCTCATCGGGAACCTCCTCATTTATGAAGTTTATCTCAAGGAGAGGAAAAATTCCAAACCATCCATCACTCAATCGGGTATGCAAAATATTCCTAAAGGTTTAGCATCTTCTTCTAATAATTCATATTATGATAATGATGAGGATGATGAAGAGACGGCCGCACTTGTCCAGGAAATTTGCAAAATTTGTGAATAAAAATAAGACAAGAAAAAGCGAGAGAGACAACTCGTGTTTTAAATACGAGAAAATCCGGGCACTTCATAGCCGATTGCCCAAAACTCGAGGAGGATGAACAAAAGAAGAAAAAGCCTTTTTCCGAAAAAGAAGGCTCTAAATGCGGATGTTAAAACTTGGGATGAACTACTCGCCACATCCAACGAGGAAGGTGGAACCGAACATGGTCTTATGGCCATAGGCGATGAAAATAACGAGTGCGCTCTTGATGAAGGTCATCCCGTAGTTACAACTCAAGGAAATAAAGAACCGATGATGATTCATGGAGGGCCAATCACGAGAGCAAGAGCTAAACAAATTAAGCAAGCTTTGATGACTCTTGTTCTTGAAATTAAAGAAAATGTGCAAGGGAGCTCAATACAAGAGCAAAGTAATGAATGTTATTCAAGTTGTTGGGCGAGAATGCATCAAATAAGTTGGGCTCAAGCATGGAACTGAATTGAAGACTTAATTTGGAGTTTATGAGCCATGATTTTCGTCCAACACCTCAAGCCCAAGAGGAGTGATGTTTCATTTTGCTTAAAATGGTCAATTTTCAGCATTTTGTTAGTCAAAGTGTCTTAGTTAAGTTAATCAAGTATGATTATTCAATAAAGTAAGTCTAGTAGTCATTTTCCAAGTCTAGAAAGGTTGTCTAGTCTAGTAATCATTTTCCAAGTCTAGTAAAGGTGGTCTAGAGTGTCTCTTCACATGGGGAGTCATTTTCTATGTTGTAAGACTAGAAAAAGGGGTCAAGAATGTCTCTTCAAATCCCATGAAAAGCCAATTCGGGATTAACATTGAAGCATCATATTGTAACTATAAAAGCATGGCAGCCCATGTAAGAATGGACAATTGATTGATATATTGAAATTGGCATTTGCCTTTGTGAGTTGAAATTCTCTTTGTAGAGTTTTCAATTGTTTAAGAACTTATCAAGATACTTGAGCAATATCTTGTGGTGTTCACCATACCAGGTTCTTGGCTGATCATATAGCCAACGGGTCAAGGTTATAAAGCTCTAGGTAAGATCAAACTAGATCATCGATCCGGAATATCATTGCGCCTACTTGTATACGTTGGGTTCTTGAATCGATATGTTCAATGGTCCTTTGTACAATCCGTATCGATTTGGTATCGAGAAAATCGGGTATTGATCGATTTCTATCATTTATCCATATTCTATCTTCTAGTTTCAAAAAAAAAAAAAAAAAAAAAAAAAAAAAAGAAAAACAAAAAAAAAAAAATCTGAATTCCATCTCCATTCAATCTTGAGAAGTATATACAAAAACAAAAAAAAATCTTGTTGTTAGATCCTAAAGACTCCACCACCAAAAGAAAATTGTATCTTGTTTCTTAGAAAAAATACTTATTGTTCTTTTTTTGTACACGGAGGCATATCATTTGTTGAGCGTGAGTTGGAATTGCTTGTCTTGATTTGTTCTTATTCTTATTGAGCCTACATATGAGAATTTGAGTGGAAAAAGGCATTGAGTGGTGAGATCATTAGAGGAGGTAAAAGCGATTGAGTGAATCATCTTGAGTGATACACGAGTGTTTTGTGAGGAATATATCATGGAGGATACTTGAGCAAGGTTGGAGAAAAAGATTTCACTATTGAGGCTATGCAACAACAATTTGCAAGATTCTGACAATTCTTGAAAATATAACGGATCGTTTGGAGAGGCTTGAACAACCAACAACCGGCTAGGAGGCGTGAGATTCCTCAACCAAATCAATGGAGGCGTAATGAGGAGTGGGAATCGAGGAAGAAGAAGAAATGGAGCCACAACACCATGCAAATAGGCGAGGTGGGAGAAGGCAAAATAATGAAGTTGATCGGGATTTAGGGAACATCAAATTGAATATCCCCGCATTCCATGGAAGAAGTGATCCCGAAGCATATTTGGAGTGGGAGAGAAAGGTGGATCTTATTTTTGAATGCCACAATTACTCCGAGGAAAAGAAGGTAAAGCTTGCTGCAATTGAGTTCACCGACTATGCATTAGTTTGGTGGGATCAATTAACCACAAATCGAAGGCGTTACGGAGAAAGATCGATCACTACTTGGGCTGAAATGAAAACAACCATGCGTAGGAGATTTGTACCATCTCATTATTTTCGTGACTTGTATCAAAAACTCCAAGCAATGACTCAAGGTAGTAGAAACAGTGGATGAGTATTACAAGGAGATGGAGATTTCAATGATTAGGGCCAATATTGATGAAGATAGGGAGGCTACCATGGCAAGATTCTAAAGCGGGCTGAATAGGGAGATTGCTAACATAGTGGAATTACAACACTATGTGGAGCTTGAAGACATGGTGCATACAGCCATAAAGGTGGAAAGGCAACTCAAGAAGAAGGGTTCATTTCAAAAGAGCTACGTATCGAATTTTCATTCTTCCAACAAGATGAAAGAAGGAATGTTGAAAGCAAGTGTTGGAACAACCTCTAAAACTCAAATTGAGGCGTTCAAAACCAAGTACAATGAGGTTGATAAGGGAAAGGGTCTCAACTCCAATTCTCGAAATCGAGATATCAAATGTTTTTCGTTGTCGAGGTTTGGACATATTGCATCTCAATGTCCAAACAAGAGAGTGATGCTCGTGAAGGATAATGGAGAGATAGAATCTGAAAGTGAACATGAAGAGGAACAACTTGAAGAGACCATACCCGAACATGGAGAGCTTTTGGTTGTTAGAAGAGCTCTAAACATGCAAACAAAGATGGAAGAAGGCTGAACAACAAAGGGAGAACATCTTCCACACAAGGTGTTTAGTTGAAGGTAAGGTGTGCATGTTAATTGTTGATGGAGGGAGTTGTGCTAATGTTGCTAGTTGTGAAATGGTGGAAAAAGCTGAATTTAGCTACCACGAAGCACCCCAATCCATACAAGCCGCAATGGCTTAATGATTGTGGAGAAATTCGTGTGACTAAGCAAGTTTTGGTATCATTTTCAATTGGCAATTACAAGGATGATGTTCTATGTGATGTGGTACCAATGCATGCTAGCCATATTCTATTGGGAGACCATGGCAATTCGATAGAAGGGTGACGTATGATGGTTTTCTTAATCGATGCACACTCAAGCATCATAATAAAAATATCCACTTGTTTCTTTGACTCCACAACAAGTGCAAGAAGATCAAATCAAAATGTCCCAAGCAAGAAAAATACGAGAGGCCGAGAAAAAAAAAGAGTAAGGAAGAGGGGCAAAATTCGAGTGAAAAAAAGAGTGGAGATAATAATAAGAGGAATGAATTGAGTGTGAATGAGGGAGAAAAGGTAGAGGGCAAAAAAGGTCAATTTCTATGCAAAAGCAAGTGAGTTAAAAGGGCATTAGTTGAAGAAAAGAGTGTGTTAGTAATGGTGTTTAAGGAGTCCTATTTGAACACTAATGAGCTAACACCATCTTTGCCAAGTTCTTTTATTTCTCTTTTGCGGGAATATAATGATGTCTTTCCGGAAGGAAGAAGAGCGAAATGGATTGCCGCCACTAAGAGGAATTGAACATCAAATTGATTTCATCCCGGAGCGGTGCTTCCAAACCGACCCGCCTCTGAGCCAACCCGGAAGAGACAAAAGAAATTCAAATGCAAGTGGAGGAGTTGTTGACAAAGGGTAAAATTAGAGAAAGCATGAGTCCTTGTGCCGTACGGTGATCGTGGTACCAAAAAAAGACGGGCGTGGAGAATGTGTCAGATTGCCGTGCCATCAACAAAATCACCATAAAGTATCGTTATCCTATTCCTAGGTTAGATGATATGCTTGATGAATTACATGGTCTTTGTAGTCTTCACTAAAATTGATTTAAAGAGTGGATATCATCAAATTCGAATTCAAGAAGGTGATGAATGGAAAACGCCTTTAAAACAAAGTATGGTTTATATGAGTGGTTAGTAATGCCTTTTGGTTTAAGTAATGCTCCAAGCACTTTCATGAGATTAATGAACCATATTTTGCGTAACTTTATCGGCAAGTTTGTTGTAGTTTATTTTGATGACATCCTTATCTATAGCAAGAGCTTAGAGGAACATCTTGATCATGTGCGAGAAGTGTTAAACACTTTAAGAAGAGAGTCTTTGCATGCTAATCGAAAAAGTGTTCTTTTTGCATGGACAAAGTTGTTTTTCTTGGATTTGTAGTAAGTGCTAATGGAATTGAAATGGAAAAGGAAAAAGTCAATGCTATCTTAGATTGGCCAATTCCTAAAAGCATTCTTGAAGTGAGAAGTTTTCATGGTCTTGCAAGCTTCTATAGGAAGTTTGTAAAGAATTTCAAGACACCATTCTTTGCACCATTGAATGAAATAATCAAAAAGGAAGTTGGTTTTCATTGGGGAGAAAAACAGCAACATGCATTTGAACTCCTTAAAGAAAAACTAACTCACCGCACCTATTCTTGCATTACCTAATTTTGATAAATCATTTGAGCTTGAATGTGATGCATCCGGAGTGGGTGTAGGTCTTTGTTTTGATGCGGGAGGAAGACCAATTGCTTACTTTAGCGAGAAGTTGAAAGGAGCACAATTGAACTATCCGACGTATGATAAAGAGCTCTATGCTTTGGTGAGAGCATTGAAACTTGGCGAAGCACTACTTGTGGCCAAAGGAGTTTGTGATTCATACTGATCATGAGTCTTTAAAATATCTCAAGGGCCAAGGTAAGTTGAACAAGCGACATATCAAATGGGTGGAGTTCATTGAATCATTTCCTTACGTGATTAAATATAAAAAGGGGAAAGAAAACATTGTAGGCGATGCATTATCTCGGAGGCATGCCTTAATCACTACATTGGGTTCTAAGCTTCTTGGTTTTGAGTCAATAAAGGAAATGTATGACAATGATTCTGATTTCTCTTCTATTTATATAGCTTGTGAGCATCTTGCATTTGGAAAGTTCTATAAACATGAAGGATACTTATTTCGTGAAAACAAACTTTGCATCCCCAAATGTTCTATTCGAGAGTTACTTGTTAGAGAAGCGCATGGGGAGGTTTAATGGGACACTTTGGTGTGCATAAAACCTTGGAAGTCCTACGTGATCATTTCTTTTGGCCTTGTATGCGTGTTGATGTTGAAAGAATTTGTGAAAAGTGCATAACTTGTAAACATGCTAAATCAAAATCACAACCTCATGGAATGTATAAACCTTTACCTATTCCAAATGAACCTTGGGTGGACATATCTATGGACTTTGTTTTGGTTTACCTAGAACAAGTAAGGGTAGAGATTCTGTGTTTGTGGTTGTTGATAGATTTTCTAAAATGGCACATTTCATTCCTTGTCATAAAAGTGATGATGCTACTCATGTTGCTGATTTGTTCTTTAGAGAAATTGTGCGTTTGCATGGAGTTCCAAGAACAATTGTGAGTGATAGAGATGCAAAATTTTTAAGTCACTTTTGGCGTGTGTTATGGAGCAAATTGGGAACTAAACTTCTATTTTCTACTACTTGCCACCCACAAACCGATGGGCAAACTGAAGTAGTAAATAGAACTTTGTCTCAACTACTTGAACTTTGATTCAAAAGAACTTAAAGAATTGGGAAGATTGTTTGCCATTTGTTGAGTTTGCATATAATAGGAGTGTGCATTACGCTACTAACTTTACTCCTTTTGAAGTTGTTTATGGATTTAATCCATTGAGTCCACTTGATCTTGTTCCTATCCTGTTGAAGAGCAAGCAAGTCTTGATGGAAAAGCTAAAGGCGGAATTGGTAAAGAAGTTGCATGAAAAGGTGAAACTTAATATTGAGAAGCAAACCGGCGATATGTTAAACAAGCCAACAAAGGTCGAAAGCAAGTAATATTTGAACCAGGAGATTGGGTGTGGTGCATTTGAGAAAAGAAAGGTTTCCAACAAAGCGAAAGTCAAGCTACAACCAAGGGGTGATGGGCCATTTCAAGTGATTGCAAAGATCAATGACAATGCCTACAAGATTGATCTTCCGGTGAGTATAATGTGAGTGCTACTTTTAATGTGTCTCGATCTATCTCCTTTTAATGCGAGAATCGATTTCGAGGACGAATCCTTTCGAAGAAAAGAAGGAATGATGAAGGTCATCCCGCAGTTACAACTCAAGGAAATAAAGAACCGATGATGATTCATGGAGGGCCAATCACGAGAGCAAGAGCTAAACAAATTAAGCAAGCTTTGATGACTCTTGTTGCTGAAATTAAAGAAAATGTGCAAGGGAGCTCAATACAAGGCCAAGTAATGAATGTTATTCAAGTTGTTGGGCGAATGCATCAAATAAGTTGGGCTCAAGCATGGAACTGAATTGAAGACTTAATTTGGAGTTTATGAGCCATGATTTTCGTCCAACACCTCAAGCCCAAGAGGAGTGATGTTTCATTTTGCTTAAAATGGTCAATTTTCAGCATTTTGTTAGTCAAAGTGTCTTAGTTAAGTTAATCAAGTATGATTATTCAATAAAGTAAGTCTAGTAGTCATTTTCCAAGTCTAGAAAGGTTGTCTAGTCTAGTAATCATTTTCCAAGTCTAGTAAAGGTGGTCTAGAGTGTCTCTTCACATGGGGAGTCATTTTCTATGTTGTAAGACTAGAAAAAGGGGTCAAGAATGTCTCTTCAAATCCCATGAAAAGCCAATTCGGGATTAACATTGAAGCATCATATTGTAACTATAAAAGCATGGCAGCCCATGTAAGAATGGACAATTGATTGATATATTGAAATTGGCATTTGCCTTTGTGAGTTGAAATTCTCTTTGTAGAGTTTTCAATTGTTTAAGAACTTATCAAGATACTTGAGCAATATCTTGTGGTGTTCACCATACCAAGGTTCTTGGCGATCATATAGCCAACGGGTCAGGAGTTATAAAGCTCTAGGTAAGATCAAACTAGATCATCGATCCGGAATATCCGCCGCCTACTTGTATACGTTGGGTTCTTGAATCGATATGTTCAATGGGTCCTTTGTACAATCCGTATCAGCTCTAACTTCTCAACTTCCTCCTTAGTTGATGAATTGCAATGTGATTTTGATGAATTGCAAATTGAATTTCAAAATTTGATTGTTAAATACAAGACTTTGAAAAAGGAGCATAAAGAGCTTAAAGTTGAAAAGGAAAAATTGTTTACTTCTTATGAATCTCTTGACAAAGCTCATGTTATTACTCTTACTAAAGTTCATACTCTTGAAACCGAAAAACCATCGCTCACCAATGATCTTGAATGTTTAAAAAAGATGTGCATCGTTTTAACATAAGTACGGATAAAGTTACAAAAATTTTAGATGCACAAAGAGGTGAGCATTCCAAATTAGGATTTGGCTATAAACCTTTTCAACCTATCTCAAAGAAAAATGTCCAAGGTCCGACTTTTGTTCGAGCTAGTAGTGCCCACAATCTTATTTGTTTTTATTGAGGTAAAGTTGGTCATTATGTTGCTCATTGTAAATTGAAGAACAATTTTAGCTATGTTTGGAGACCCAAAGGTCTCAAGACTAACCCCATGGACCCCAAAATTATAGGGTACCTAAAAGTGGTTCATTTGTAGGTAATAGGGGCTATAACAACCATGGAGGATTCAAAATGGCTCGTGGACAGCGGGTGTTCACGCCATATGGCCGGAAAGAGAGAACTTTTTTCCAACATCAAGCTCCAAGAAGAGGGTATGGTCATGTTCGGCAATGGCAAAGGACGAATTCTTGGAAATGGAGAAATTGGTAACTCTTCTTTCTCTCTTAGTAATGTTCTTTTAGTAGAAGGGCTTAAGTTTAATTTGATAAGTGTTAGCCAACTTTGTGATTCAAATTATAATGTTGTTTTCAATAAAGAAAAATGCCTTATTCTTAAAAATGATGAAATTATTTGTGAAGCAAATAAAAAAAGCAATCTTTACAAAATTTGTACAAGTGATTTGGTTAGTCAAAATGTTTCTTGTCTTGTCGCCAATAATGATTTAACGAGTTTATGGCATAGGTGACTTGGACATGTTGGATACAAGAATTTGAAAAATATTTACAAAAACCAACATGTAAAAGGACTACCCAAATTGAATTTTGAAAATCTTGGCTTATGTGACACTTGTCAAAAGAACAAAATTAGTTAAGAGTAGTTTTAAGCCCAAAAACGAAATTTCCACAACCTAGCCTCTACAACTTCTTCATTTAGATTTGTATGGGGATATTGGTACAACTAGTCTAAGTGGAAAACATTACACTTTCGTTATTATCGATGATTTTTCTAGATATACTTGGGCTCTTTTTCTTGCAAATAAAAGCGATGCCATTAATGAGTTTGTTAAGTTGTGTAGACTTATTGAGAATGAAAAGGAAGATACTATTAAGTCTATTCGAAGTGATCGAAGTGGAGAATTTGATGGTGAATTTAGAGTTTTTGTGAAACCAAGGGATATGCACACAAATTTTCGGCTCAAGGACACCTCAACAAAATGGAGTAAGCCGGAGAGGAAAAATAGGATACTTCAAAATATGAGTCGGTCCATGCTCAATGAATTTTCACTTCCAAAATATTTTTGGGCGAAGCGTAAGTACCGCTTGCTATGTCATTAATTGAGTTTATATTCGTCCCAAAATGAATAAAACTCCATATGGGCTTTGGAAAGGAAGAACTCCAAATATTAGTTACTTGAGAATATTTGGATGTAAATGTTTTATTGTGAATACAAAGGATCAATTAGACAAACTTGATCCTAAGGCCGATGAAGGAATATTTATGGGGTATTCAACCAAGAGCAAAGCATATCGGGTTTACAATAAGACTAGCATGGTTGTTGAAGAATCTATTCATGTAAAATTCAATGAAGCCTCGGGTGTCGAGAGGATACCCAATGATGAAAGTGATGAAGAGGATTCTATTGAACCCATTGATCAAAATGATGCTCAAAATGATCATCCTTCTACCTCAAATGATCAACCATCCACTTCAAATGTTCCTCAAGAAGACAAAGGTGATACTTCGGATCTTCCCGTGGCATTGAAATTTAAGGGAGATCACCCAAAAGATCTTATTATTGGTGATCCCTTTGATAAAGTGATGACCCATCTCAAATTTGCCGAGAAAGCTCTTATATCTCAAAAAGAGCCTAAAAATGCTAAGGAGGCTATTGAAGATGAGGATTGGTTCTTAGAAATGCAAGAGGAGTTGAATCAATTTGAAAGAAATGATGTATGGGAATTGGTACCTTGTCCTCCATCTCAAACAATTATTGGTACAAAATGGGTATTCTGGAACAAACTCGATGATCAAGGCAACATTGTTCGAAACAAGGCAAGGTTAGTAGCTCAAGGGTATTGTCAAGAAGAAGGTATTGATTATGATGAAACATTTGCACCCGTAGCACGTTTAGAAGCTATTCGCATTTTACTTGCCTATTCTTGTTTTAAAAATTTCAAGCTTTACCAAATGGATGTTAAATCCGCATTTTTAAATGGTTTTATTCAAGAAGAAGTCTATGTAAAACAACCTCTGGCGTTTGAAAATTTTTCTAGGCCTAATGATGTTTATAAACTTAAAAAGGCCTTGTATGGTTTAAAACAAGCACCCGTGCATGGTATGATAGACTTAGCTCTTTTCTTTTGCAAAATGGTTTTACAAGAGGTAAAGTTGATACTACTCTCTTTGTTTTTGAAAAAGGGCAAGATTGCTTGTTAGTGCAAATTTATGTTGGTGATATTATTTTTGGTGCTACTAATGGATCCTTGTGCAAGAAATTTTATAAGTTAATGCAAGGTGAATTCGAGATGAGTATGATGGGGGAGCTCAACTTCTTCCTTGGACTTCAAATTAAGCAATGGCAAGAAGGTATTTATATTTCACAATCAAAATATACAAAGGAACTTTTGAAGAAGTTCGACATTGAAGAAGGAAGAACCGTCTCTACTCCTATGGCAACCAATATCAAGATTGACAAAGATGAAAAAGGCAAGTAGGTTGATGAATCCAAGTGTCGAGGTATGATTGGTAGTTTACTTTATCTAACCGCAAGTAAACCGGACATTCTTCATGCCATATGCCTATGTGCTCATTTTCAAAGCAATCCCAAAGAATCTCATATGAGTGTCGTTAAAAGGATTTTTCGATATTTGAAAGGCACTATTCAATATGGTCTATTTTATCCAAAGAATGAAATTTTTTTCTCTTAAAGGTTATAGTGATTCGGATTATGCGGGTAATATTGATGATCGTAAAAGTACTTCCGGATCATGTCAATTTTGGGCGGTTGCCTAGTTTCTTGGTTTTCAAAGAAACAAAATTGTGTTTCACTTTCAACTACCGAAAGTGAATATATTTCCACGGCTTTCTGTTGTACTCAACTTCTTTGGAAGAAACAAACTTTAGCGAATTACAAATGCTCTTTTGAAAATATTCCTATCTTTTGTAATAACATATTCGCTATAAATATTGCTCAAAACCCGATTCTTCATAACCGTACTAAACATATTGAGATTCAACATCATTTTCTAAGGGATTGTGTTTCAAAACGAAAAATTGAGATATCTTTCGTACCATCTCAAGATCAATTTGCGGACATTTTTATAATACCGCTATCTTCCGAGACTTTTTTGCGTCAATACGGGCTCGGTTAGGCATAATGCATATTGAATGAGGTCTATGTTTGCATTTTGCATGTTTTTAAAATTTAGGGGCGAAAAATTGGATTTTTGGATCAAACTTCGGATTTTTGTAAAACAGACTAAACCAGTGAGCTGATTGGGCTGAGGTCGACAGGTCGGTCTAGCCCTCAACCGGTTGCCCTCAGCTCCGACCGGTCGTCCTGAGCCAAAAGTTGATTAAAACCGTCTCTGTTCCCAGACTTAGCCATTTTGGCTCTTTCAACTCATTTTTCGTCCCCTTTGTCATTTGCACACAAAATTCACTTCAAATGTGTTTTATTGCATTAATTCTATATCTTGGACTTCATTATGCTCGTTTATCATCATTATTGCTCATCTTTACCGATTGAATGGTAAGAATTCCACTTCCTTAGCTCAATTGGGTTGAACCCTTGAGAATTTGACTTCTATGTAAATTTCTTGATTCTAGTTCGATATGATTGTGATGAGCTCATTAATTGTTGTTGTTTGGATGTTGTATAAATTGAATTGGTGATGAAATTTTTGGCTTAATTACATTTACAAGGGCTATATACAACTTCTTCCATTTTTAATGCCCGTCAAGTGTTCGATGAATTATTGCAAAGAAAATTTCACCAATTACATGATTCTCTCGATTTTAAACGTGCCTTACACTTATAGAGATCATGTGTTTCCACTTAAACGAGCTTGTGCATTTCAAATGATCAACTTCTCCCTTGTTCAATGGATTTTACGCTTAATATTCCAAAAGCTCGATAAATCGACTACTTAGCGCACTTTGATACACATGACTTATGTTTTTATCGTGCTAACTTTCTTTTGATGATTCCAAAGGGGAGAAACAGAAATTGGCTCGTTAGCTCAAAGAAGCTAATAAAAGCTCGTGGGAAAAACTATAAGCTATGGCTCCTTAAAACAAAAAAGTGTGAAGTATACCTAGTCCATTGAATGAATTATGGACTTATATGCATGATCAATGATTGTTTTTGACAGGGGAGCTTCCAAGCTCATGTTTTCATGTTTACTTTGTACAAGCTAAAGCTTCTAGCTTTTGTATCGATTCTTCTTGATGTGTTTGTTGATAGGGGGAGCTTTTGTAAAATACCTTTGAAAGTTTTAACTCCCTTCTACAGTTCTACTTGGTCATTATGCATGTTTGTTGTTGCTCTAAACGAATAGTTTACTCTTTGACCGGAAAATCGTTTTGTTTTCAAAATCATCCTCTTAAAATTATTTTGGTTTGTAATCATCAAAAAGGGGGAGTTTTTTAGGTAAATATTTTTATCATGATTTTGATGATTTTGTTTAAATGAGTTTTTACACCAAACAATGTTTCTAAATGTTGTCCAAATACTCCCGATCGACATAAAATGTTTTTACTAATTTTTCGGAGTATTTCTTGAAGTTTATTTTCGATAAAAATTGGACAACACTTATGTCTCGTGTTGGACCGGTCGCCCTGTAGGGCAACCCGTACCTGAGTTGAGTTTTGAACAGAAAACAGGACAGAAGGAAAACAGGGGAGAGCGACCGGTGCCTGAACGTTCAAGTTTTGATACAGAACTTCATGTATTGCATTTTGGAGGAGCCTAACCGGTCCACACAGGGGGCGACCAGTCGGACCCCCCGTCGACCGGTCCCCCTATGTATTTTCGTGAAAACACTTTCAAATTTCTATCTCTGTGTGACCGGTTGCTATACAGTTTTGACAGCAAACTATCCGTTGGGTTTTCAGACAGCTTTTCCTCAATTTAAGGGGTTGATTTCTAACAGCTATTTCTTGAGTTTAATTACATTATTTTTTTGCAAAAATCACTCTCCAAGAAGGAGCCAATGTCTGGAAATCAAACCAAAACCTCTCTTATAAATAGAGGAACCATTCAAGCAACAAGATACAACACAACATACAAGCAAAAGCATACAAGAAAAAAAAAAAAAGCATACAAGCAAACACATTGTCAAAAACTCTTGTTGTATTAGCCTAAGTACTTTCACTTGCACACTCTTTAGGTCTAGGATTTTCATTCTTGATTACACTTGCACTCAATATGTTGTAAGTCAGCGGCTACGATAATCTAGAGGGGTGAATAGATTATCTCCATCTTTTCGATTTCACCCTCTTTTTCGAAACGAATGCTCAAAGACAATAATAAAGGTGCGGAATGTAAACAACACACGTTGATTTAAAGAGGTTCAACCCACCTAGGGCCTAATCCTCTACTACCCCAGTATATCCGGGATGGATTTCAAAAAGAAAAAGAATTTTATTAATTACCAAAATTAATACAAACTCAACTTACAACACCTTGAAGAGCACCACACTCTTCTTCAACACCACCTTTGGAGATTACCACAATCTCCCTTTGAAGATTACCACAATCTTCCTTCAACGGCACCTTTGAAGATCACCTCAATCTTCAATCTTGAAGAATACCAAATTCTTCAACACCTCAAGAGCACCACACTCTTGAAACACCTATCACCTAGATCACCCAAGTGTATTCTTACCACAAGAATACTCACAAGGATGTCTTGTGTTGAATGATGACCAAAAATCAAGATTACAACTCAATAATGAATATTACAATATGAGTGCAAAGTGTAATCAAGAATAGCCTAGACCTCAAGGATGTGAAAGTGATAAGCTAGGCAAAATTACAAAAAGAATAATAACTATGAAGAACAAATATTTGCTTGAAGTGTATCTTGTTGTGTTGTATCTCAATTGTTGTCTTGGTTGCTCCAAAACTTCCTTTATTTATAGGAGATGATTGATCAAGCATAGGCTCCCTCTTGGGGATTGAAAATCTACAGAAAAATACAATTAAAATCAAGAATATAGTTGTTAGAAATCAATCCCACATTTTAAGGAAAGTTTGTCTGCTGTCAAACGGTCAAAATTTTGCTGTCAAAAGATAGGGCGACCGGTCGCGCACTGATAAGAGAAAAGAAAAGAACACATCAAATTTACAAGGGGTGACCGGTCGAGGTCTGCCATCACCCCAACCGGTCCCCCTCATGGATTTTAAGAGAATGCAAGTTCTATTTCAATAATACGCCAAGGTACCGGTCGACATGGGTGTCGACCGGTCGACGTCACCGGTCGACGCCCTGGTCGACCAGTCGACCTGGTCATTTTCTCCTCTATCTCATTTTCTGTTCCAAAATTCATCTTCAGGTACGGGTTGCCCTATACGGCGACCGGTTGACCTCGAGACAGAAATGTTGTCCAATTTTTGTCGAAAATAAAACTCAAGAAATACTCCGAAAATTTAGTAAAAACATTTTAAACTAATCGGGAGTATTTAGACAACATTTAGGAACCTTGTTTTGAAGTAAAAACTTATAAACATAAAATCATTAAAAGTGTTGTCCAATTTTATCTGAAATAAAACTTGAAGAAATACTCCGAAAAATATTAAAACCATTTTAAATCATTTAGGAGTATTAGGGCAATAATTAAAAACATTGTTTTGGTGTAAAAATAAAATCATCAAAATTAAGATAAAAACATGTATCAAACAATCTCCCCCTTTTTGATGATTACAAACCAAAACAATTTTTTTTTGAAATATTTGGAGGACAATTTTAAAAACGATTTTCCGGTAAAAACAACTAACCGTTTAGAAGCAACCAAAATTTCCAAAATACATAAGCAACCAAGTAAGGGAGAAAATATTATCCAAGAATAAGCACAAGCTCCCCCTATCAATAAGCACATCAAGAATAATGTAAAAGCAATGAACCACAAGCTAAAAGCTTTAGCTTTTACATTTTGTTCAAGAGCTTATAAGCTCCCCCTGTCAACAAAATATCATTAGACAAGTATATAAGTCCATCAAGCAACAATTGGACTAAATATAATTCACAACTTATGGCTTTTAAGATGCCATAGCTTATAGTTTTTATAACAAGCTTTTATTAGCTTCTTTGAGCTAACGAGCCAATATCCTGTTTCTCCCCATTTGGAATCATCAAAAAGAATGTTAGGATGATAAAAACATTATACAAGTTTATCAAAGTGCGCCAACAATACGATTTATCAACCATTGAAAGAATTAAGCTTAGAATCCAAAAAAAAATGGGAGAGATGTATCATAAGAAATCCATAAGCTCATTTTGTTAGCCAAAAACATGATCTCAATAAGAATTTAAGACATTTGAAAATAAGAGAATCATGTAGGTGATGAGTCTTTCATTGAAACATTTTATCGAACAAAGTAGAGGGTTTTAAGACATACCTCATTTTCTTCTTCGATGCCCATAAAACATTGTTCGACTACTTCATAGTTGTAAGTTGTAAAAGGTTTGTTCCTTAGATTTGAACTTGTATCCCTTTGAGAAGTAGATGCTTTTGTTTGACTCCTTTCATTTGCAAATACTCCATAGATGGCTTCTAATTTTTGCCATACTTCATGTGCCGATCGAATTCCTACAATATGTTCATATTCCAAATTAGTAAGTGAACAATACAAAATATTGAGAGCTTTACCGTTTAAGGAGATGATTTTCTTCTCTTCATCATTGAGCTCTTTGAAAGCTTTGGAGGTGTATGGTGTGTCTATCATCGGAATGGATTCTCCATTTATGACGATGTTCCAAATATCGAACCCGCAACCTTGTAAATAACATTCCATTCTTTCTTTCCAAAATATAAAATTTTTGGAATCAAATTGAGGTGGCTTGGTGGTGGAGGTGCCGGAAAGATGAGCTTCATTCGTAGCCGACGATCGTTTCTCTTCACCCGCGATTTGAAACGAGCTTGCCAAAGAGTTTGGCTTTGATACCACTTGTAAGTCCAAACGGCTACGATAATCTAGAGGGGGTGAATAGATTATCTCCATCTTTTCGATTTCACCCTCTTTTTCGAACCGAATGCTCAAAGACAATAATAAAGGTGCGGAATGTAAACAACACACGTTGATTTAAAGAGGTTCAACCCACCTAGGGCCTAATCCTCTACCACCCCAAAGATATCCGGATGGATTTCAAAAGAAAAAGAATTTTATTAATTACCAAAATTAATACAAACTCAACTTACAACACCTTGAAGAGCACCACACTCTTCTTCAACACCACCTTTGGAGATTACCACAATCTCCCTTTGAAGATTACCACAATCTTCCTTCAACGGCACCTTTGAAGATCACCTCAATCTTCAATCTTGAAGAATACCAAATTCTTCAACACCTCAAGAGCACCACACTCTTGAAACACCTATCACCTAGATCACCCAAGTGTATTCTTACCACAAGAATACTCACAAGGATGTCTTGTGTTGAATGATGACCAAAAATCAAGATTACAACTCAATAATAAATATTACAATATGAGTGCAAAGTGTAATCAAGAATAGCCTAGACCTCAAGGATGTGAAAGTGATAAGCTAGGCAAAATTACAACAAGAATAATAACTATGAAGAACAAATATTTGCTTGAAGTGTATCTTGTTGTGTTGTATCTCAATTGTTGTCTTGGTTGCTCCAAAACTTCCTTTAATTATAGGAGATGATTGATCAAGCATAGGCTCCTCTTGGGGATTGAAAATCTACAGAAAAATACAATTAAAATCAAGAATATAGTCTGTTAGAAATCAATCCCACATTTTAAGGAAAGTTTGTCTCTTGTCAAACGGTCGAATTTTCTTTGTCAAAAGATAGAGGCGACCGGTCGCATGATAATAAGAGAAAAGAAAAGAACACAACAAATTTACAAGGGTGACCGGTCGACATAGACCTCGACCGGTCGACCACCACCCCAACCGGTCCCCCTCATGGATTTTAAGAGAATGCAAGTTCTGTTTCAATAATACGCCCAGGTACCGGTCGACATGGGTGTCCACCGGTCGACGTCACCGGTCGACGCCCTGGTCGACCGGTCGACCTGGTCATTTTCTCCTCCGTCTCATTTTCTGTTCCAAAATTCATCTTCAGGTACGGGTTGCCCTATACGGCGACCGGTTGACCTCGAGACAAAATGTTGTCCAATTTTTGTCGAAAATAAAACTCAAGAAATACTCCGAAAATTTAGTAAGAAACATTTTAAACTAATCGGGAGTATTTAGACAACATTTAGGAACCTTGTTTTGAAGTAAAAACTTATAAACATAAAATCATTAAAAGTGTTGTCCAATTTTATCTGAAATAAAACTTGAAGAAATACTCCGGAAAATATTAAAACCATTTTAAATCATTTAGGAGTATTTAGACAACAATTAAAAACATTGTTTTGGTGTAAAAATAAAATCATCAAAATTAAGATAAAAACATGTATCAAACATATGTGTATTATCATTACCGAGTTGTAATCTTTAATTTTGTCCATCATCCAAAACAAGATATCCTTGTTGTTGTTCTTGTGCTAAGAGCACACTTGGGTGATCTTAGGGGTTGAAGAGTGTGGTACTCTTCATATGTGTTGAAGGAAGATTGTGGTAATCTCCTTGAAGGTGTTGTAAGAGGATTATGGTAATCCTCAAAGGTGGTGTTGTATTAATTGTGGTAATTAATAAAATCTTTTTTCTTTTTGAAATCCATCCCGGAGATACTGGGGTGGTAGAGGATTAGGCCCTAGGTGGGCTGAACCTCTATAAATCAACGAGTGTTGTTTATTTTCCGCATTTACAGTTTCTATCTTTGCTTGTTCACTCAAAAAAAGGGCGGAATTTGAAAAATCGGCATAATCTATTCACCCCCCTCTAGATTATCGTAGCCACTTGGACTTACAGAACAACTTGCAGGTTTTGAGCAGAAAACTATTGGAGACAAGGTCTACAAGCTCAATAAAGCATTGTATAGTTTGAAGCAAGCACCAAGAGCATGGTATGATACATTGTCTCAGTTTCTTATACACAGTGGATTTACCAAAGGCAAAGTTGACAAAACACTCTTCAGAATTCAAGATGGAGAGAGTATACTGCTTGTTCAAATATATATGGATGGCATCATCTTTGGATCCACAAACAAAGAGCTATGTGAGAAATTCTCAAACCTTATGCAATGGAAGTTTGAGATGAGTATGATGGGAGAGCTGATTTTATTCCTAGGTCTTCAAGTCAAGCAAATGAAGGATGGAACCTTCATAAGTCAAACCAAATATACCAGAGATTTAATGAAGAAATTTGGTATGGAAGAGAAGTCACCTGTGAAGATTCCCATGAATACTTCTATCAAGATGGATATGGATGCAGAAGGAAAGCCAGTAGATCAGACAAGATATAGAGCACTTATTGGATCATTGCTCTACTTGACTGCCAGCATACCAGACATCACCTTTGCAGTAGGTGTATGTGTCAGATTTAAGTCTGTTCCTAGAGAAAGTCATATGACTGTAGCTAAGAAGATTCTGAGATATTTGAAGGGTAGCCAAGAAGTTGGCTTATGGTATCCAAAGGAAGGTGGATTCAGGTTGATTGGATACTCAGACTCAGACTATGTTGGATGTAGAGTTGGCAGAAAAAGAAGGAAATTCCAATTATGTGTGATAACACAAGTGCTATTGCAATTACTCTGAATCTAGTATTGCACTCAAGAACTAAGCACATTGATGTCAGATATCATTTTATAAGAGATCATGTTGAAAAGAAAGACATCACATTGGAATATGTATCAACTGAAAAGCAATTAGCTGATATATTCACAAAGCCCTTATGTGAATCAAGATTTGAATAACTTAAGAATGAGTTTGGTTTGATTGAGCTAAGTAATATGCTCAGAAGACTCATTCAGCAGAGTAAAAGATGGGATAATCGCACTTTAGAAAAGTTTTACTTATCCAGTAGAGTAAACAATCTTTACAGTCGTTCATCAGAGTCAAGTTAGCTGAACAACTAAGTCTTATTCAGCAAAATAAAAGAAAGAGAGAAGAAGAGTCAAGTCATAAATGAAGAAAGGTGACTCACTTATGAGCTAAGTGACAAAACGAGGTCGTTTGTGATTAAGCAGGAATATTTGGCGCATGACGTCCACATCATTAAATGTGGCTCAGTAAAAGCTGATGTAGTAACTCACGATTGGATATAAATGTTGCCGCATTAAATGCGACGTGATTAATGCCTTTTGCAAGAATCAATCTTGGCCGTTGATCAAGTTTTAAACCTTACGGATTCCAAAACCGTCCTTTCATGACTGCAAATTCTCTCTACAACAAATTTGGTTTCTCTCTCTTCTCACTTTCAATCTAAATTTTGGTTTCTCTCTCTTCTCACTTTCACTCTAAACTTTCAAAATTCCTGAAATTCTCTCTGCAACAAAACCCTTTCTAGTTCTTCAAAAAACTTCAAGAAATCTCAAATGGCACCAAAACAATCCGCTCTTAACTACGTGAAACTCAGAGAGAAGGTCTACACTGGTTCTCAAGTGGACTTTAAAGGCCTTGTCAAACAATCCGAAGACAAGGAGTTGGCCAAGAAGATAGTCGGACACCTGGAGAATTCTGGGCTTAAGAAGTTCTTATCGTTGGAGATGACACAAACCTTTCAGGAGGAGGTTGCGATGTTCTATGTGAATGCTATTATTCACGATGATGGCATTCAATATTCGATGAATGGCAAGGAAATCAAGTTGGTGGCGGTGACTTGACCAAGTACTGCATGCCTTCCAAGCAAGCGGACTCAAGAATCTAAGTGGCCATGTGTTCAATCTCATGAAAACCTGGAAGGAGATAGCCAAGGAGGTGGGTGGAAAGTTGAATCACTCAACCACCAATAAGGCGGTTAAGGAAATTCCACAAGCTTATGGATGTG
This sequence comes from Rehmannia glutinosa, assembly GCA_016081115.2. Lineage (NCBI taxonomy): Eukaryota > Viridiplantae > Streptophyta > Magnoliopsida > Lamiales > Orobanchaceae > Rehmannia > Rehmannia glutinosa. Next base: position 36,621,980 of record CM071924.1, on the reverse strand, counting down.
GTGGCTAAGTGCGTGGACATGAAGTTTGGGTCATACAATCACCGTCCCAAGTTACGCTAATCTAATCCATGATCGCAATAATGGAGGAGTTGGAGGTGAACTAGAGTGAGTTCATCTTCTAAAAGTTGTGCCAGAATGTCCATAATGTGAAGCTGGAGGAAGGGATATTTGTGCACTCCCTGGGCTATGGACTAGTCATGGGATACTTGTTGGAGAAGAAAGTGTGCCCCTTTGTAAAGGAAAACCCTTCCATGCGAACAAGAGGATGTTCAAGGTGAACCCGTCAGCTGCTCAGAAGAAGGCACATGCAAAGAAGATTGGCGCATCTGAGGGGGAATCAACTGAGCATGTTCCTGAAGACACAACTGCCTTGGCAACCTGTTGTCGTTACTCCCAAGGTACTAAAGAAAAGGAGGACAACTGCTGGTCTGAGAGATGAAGAAGAGCTAGTTGCCAAGGGTGCTGAAGAGTGAACCCCCTTATCTACTATGCTAGGGTAGATCATGATTAAATACATATTAAACGTTAATCAATCCATACGCCAGTCAAATAGAGACTGCAATCCTGCAAGTTTTTTTGGTTGATATTAGCTTTAGAGGCAAGACTATTATTTTTTATGAGATTTTTCACCAGATTTTGCCTGTAATTCCAAAAAAGCACTAGACAATATATCATTCATACCACTGTTAACTCGTCGTATTAATGGAGTCACATTGTGATGAGATTGATCAAGAATATTGAGATTACAAAGTATGTAATTTGATGAAAGTTTTGGAGAATTGAAGCGATTTGCTTATTAGATTGCAAAGATAGAGGATAGAACACTTGGAGAACCAAATGATAGATTTGCTACAATTAACATTCCCGATGAGTTTCTAGTGAAAGGATTTGATGATTCAAATGCAACAATTGTAAAGACTACATATACGCCATTTGGATGTAATGATGATGACCTTTCATATTTTGAATAGAGTAATATTGGCTTTGACTCTTGATGTCATGCAATCAGTAAATGATTATATGGTTTCAATTAATAGTTCAGAAGGGATATTGTATTTGAGTTTTGATTCCCCATGCCATTTTGATAGAAATGTTCATCTCTTGAATGATATTCATACTACGCAACTTTTAAATATAATTAAATGCTCTGGAGTTTCGAATCATGAGCTAAATCAGAAGTTTGGAACTCTATCATGTTACTACATAACATAGATCATTCTCTTGGGTTACGTAATGACACCAAATTGATTATTACAAAACCCGAAAAATCACATTTTGGAAGGAAAAGTCTTATGAGACGCAACCTTGGTCATAAGGTTCTTATTCCAAGAATGTCAATGTTTCCTTCCTATCCAAGACTTCCATTCGAATCTCAACAAAGACGGTTTCCGTTGATGGTGTCTTATGCAATGTTTATTAATAAGAATCGGGATCTGTCTTTATCGAATGTGAGGCTCTTTTTTTTTTTTTTTTTTTTTTAAAAAATATATTTTTAGTCACAATCAATTATATGTTGTTGTTTCTAGAGTTAATAATTCTAAGAGACTTGATATGTGGTGGTGATATTGATAGTGACCGTGCAACTCAAACCAAAGTTGTAGTTAAAGAAGTTTTTCAAAAATTATAATAGTTTTTATTCCGTATAGATTTTTTTCTTTGTTTATTGATGTGCCATTATGATTCAATCATGATTAATCTACAATATTTATTTCCGTATACTTTGTTTTTGGATGTACCATTAATTCATTAAAATCTGTAAAATATTAATATTGTCTTTACTTGCCATACAATTCGTGCATGGCACAAATGAATCACTAGTTAAATTTAATTCGAGGGTGCAACATGCAATTAGCCTGAAACATCAACCAAATGAATAGGAAAAACTAGGGATGATAATAGGCCGGGTTAATTTCCGACTCCGCAATAAACCCGATCCATTTGGGTGGGTCTAACTTTTACTTAAATATGTAATACATTTCACATAAAATTGCAATATTTTCTTAGTTAAACATATAATACTTTTCACTTAAACGTGTAATACTTTTCATATAAAACAATAATACTTTTTAAGTTGAATGTGTAATACTTCTCAGTCAACATGTAAAAAAAAAACTTAAGTATGTAATACTTTTCAGTTCAACATCTAATACTTCTTACTTAAATTTGTAATATTTTTTTACCAAAAATATATGAAAAATATATTTACTTCAGCAACATATTTTGCAAAAAATGAAGACAAAGATCCTCCCGTACATCCACCCTGAATCAAACATAAACCACAACTTAAACCAACAAAAAAAGAAGGAAGAAGATAATCTATTCACCTCCATTAGGAACGATGAGGTTTCTTGTCTCATTAAATCTATTGAAAATTCTCATGGAAAAACCCATTAATCTAACAGAAGAAAAAAAAAACTTCCCACCGACTTCAATAAGCTCCATAACCCATTAATCTTCTCAACGACAGACGAGTTTGAAATTGCAGATCTATTTCCATCGTCGAAGATAATTAAACTGAATATAAATGAAAATAAAGTTGGGAACATGACAGATTCGCCATCGGCCCGCAGCGGGGGCGACGATAGCAGCAATGGCTATCATGGGAAAACAAAGCAGTGCAAAGAGAGATTGATAGTGAGAGAAATCATAGAGAGAGAGAGAAGAAATCGGAAAATAAAGAACCAGCAAAAAAAACTGAATCAAGTAAGCTGGTCGGATTAGGCAGGTAGACCCGTCTGACCAAAAAAGATCTGTAGGACGATCCTATATTAAGCCTTTGTCATAGAATAATGTGAAGATTAATTTTTGCCAAGGTAGAGTGCCATGTAGATGAGAAACACTAACTGAAGCAGAATCATTTATAATACACCCATATGTGAGAATCATATATTCTTATTCGGTGGGTACGATAGGTTGTACCACTACCGGGTGAGGGGTCCAATATGGGGCAGGACGGGGCGGGTGCCGAATCCAATTTTCTTTTGGCAGTTCCTGTCCAGAGTTTAGCCAAACCCTTCCCAAATTCGCCCGTTGCCATCCAAAAACACAAGTTGGGTTCGACTAAACGAAGGGCAATCTTGTTATTTGCAGATAAAAGCTATAAATATGCCTCCTTATGCCAGTGGTCTTTAGTTTCGACTTCGACCTCCTCCCGTCATCCGTACACGAAAAAAAACCCCATAAGTTGATTTCTCAGCTTAAATTTCTACGTGTGACCTGCTTAGAATTATTGTGACCTTTTAGTCCATTAATTCGAAGAGAATAATAATGGGTAGAGCGAAAGGAGAAGCAGCAAGAACCAAGTCTCGTCCCTCTAGCAGCAGGTTCATCGGCTCTTTTTTTTTTTTGTTTTTTTTTCTTCTGTTCTGAATGTTTTGAAACTCCAATCTGTCATGCATTGTAAATAACAAAAACACACGAAAAATTGCAGCTTGGCTGCTTCGCTATTGCCATCGGGTGCCACGGCGGTGGGTTTCGGAGGCTATGTCGGAGGTTCTCGCCTGGACAGTTCACTCGCATCAGCCTCTGATGCCTCTCCTTTTCCGGTATGTTTTGTTCCATGTTTATTGTTAAAAAGATGAAACTTGGTGGGATATTTTATTTTCTTTATGAAAATTTTATTGGTACTGATATTTCTTTCATGATTTTGGGTTGGTGGCCGAAGCAGGATATTGATGGTGAAGTGGCGCAGCACTTGAAAAGGCTTTCACGAAAAGATCCAATCACCAAGGTAAATTGTAATCCATGTACACTTGGGCTTGTCATCCAATTTGGATTTTTGAATTTGTGCCTTTTGGTGGGTTGGATGCTGTACCAATTGAGGAAGTTGTTTGTGCTACTTGTATTTGGTTGAACTTGAGAAGTTTATTAAGAAGGCCATGTGTCTGTGCCTCTGTGATGATAAATCTATATTATTGTTAGGCGGCATAAACAGGGGATAAAAGTTGGTTACAGCTATAGAGGATTAAGTTTTTACATACTAAGTTCTTAAGCACCCTCTCATGAAAATAGATGTAGTGTTTGCAGTTTTCACTAATCTATTATGTTAACATCTTTTGTTTAGATAATGTTGGGTAACTATGTTTTGTGAAGATACATTGAGATGAAGGAATTCCCTATTGGTAGTGAAATTATTGAAACTGCTATTTTTTTTATTTATTTTGAGTTATATATGTATTTTGGTTGAGTAAATAGCTATTATTACACTTTTAGCTACTTTGCTTACTTTCGGTTGTTCCACAGCTTAAAGCTTTGACAGCACTTTCTCAACTTATCAAACAGAAAACTGCAAAGGAAATACTAATGATCATTCCGCAATGGGTATGCTCGTGTCCCTTTACTTGGTTCATAAACTGGACTAAATGAATTATGGGGTTATCTTCTGATTTTAAGGAACATTTTGTGATACCCTTAGTGAAGGGGCAGAATTTTATCTTCTATGATCACTCCCCTGTTTCAAAGTTTTACACGATTTGTTTTCCTTTCTTAGGCTTTTGAGTACAAGAAGCTGCTGCTGGACTACAGCAGAGAAGTTCGACGAGCAACTCATGACACCATGACCTATCTTGTTAGTGCTGTAGGGTACGTATTGATTTAATTTAGACTGATCTACTTTGATGATGTGGCTGATGTGGGACTTATTGATAGTTGGGATTAGCGCTTTTTGCTGTGTGCCATGAATAATTTAGAACTAGAACAGTGTTTAAAAAGGCGGCGCCTAGGCGCGCCTAGGCGAGCCTCAGGCGCTAGGCGACACCTAAGCGCCTAGTTGGGCTAAGGCTAGGCGATTTCTGCAAGGCGAGCTAAGGCGCCCAAGGCGCTTGAGGCGCTCAAGGCTTGCCTAGGCCTTGAGGCGCTTTTTTTCGCAGTTAAGTTATTCCGATTTTTTTAGGGTTTAGAATACCTTTTAAAATACCAATACACCCTTACTTAAATGAAACCCTATAGAAAGAACTCACACAAGACTTAGCCAATCAAATTTGACCTCTAGCTCTCAGAAACAACTCACACATGATTGTGAAGAAGAAGAAGATGATGGTGAGGGATATAAGACATTTGATGGAGAGGAGGATGATGGGGTTATCGATTCTTTTCAAGTGGAGTATGATGAGTAAATTTGGGCTAATATGTTTTCGCATCAGTTAGATATTTTAATTTGCAAAATGGTGCTTGTTTGAGACTTTGAGTAAAGTATTAACTAATTAAAATTTTATCTTAGTATGAAATTAAAATTTTATCTTAGTATTGTGTCATACTTCTTTAGTAATGATACCTGAATTTTATTTTGTAAGACGGGCGCCTCACTTCGCTCAGGCACCGCTTTTCGCCTAGCGCCTAGGCACTATGACCCCTAATCGCCTTTTGTCGCCTAACGTTTTTTTAAACACTGAACTAGAAGTTGCAAAATTTCATTTATTGTTATTGTGTAGACTGTAAAGAAGTTTCACAAATGCCAATGTCCATAATTATCCTCTCAGTAATGCATTGCACATACGCTAAATGTTGTTACTTTGTGTTAAAATGTTATTTCTTGCAAATAGAATAATTTCAATCACTCTTTTCTTTCTCCTTGTGTATGCTAATAAATGCTAGATTTCTTCAGCGAAAAGTATCAGTTGTCACTTGATTGGATTCCTCTTCTTACTAATGTTAACAAATAATTTCTAGAGAAAGAAATATGAGGAATAAGCTACAGTGCTACACATTGGTCTTTCTGCCTTCTGTGTGTTTTTGGCCAAGCCATGAATGATGAATTTCTTCAGAAAGTTATTTTGTTATATTTTTTGCATTAAGCTAGATGTCAATGCAAGTTAGCGGCTTTTCTATGTTATTCCAGTGAGCATTCTATGTTCTGTGGCAATTTTCAGAAGAGAATTGGCTCCGCATCTAAAGCTTCTAATAGGACCCTGGTGGTTTTCTCAATTCGACTCAGTATATGAGGTTTCTCAAGCTGCAAAACGGTCATTTCAGGTTTATTTACGTTTTGGAGCATGATGATTAGTCTTTGTGAACCTTAAGCATTTAGTGTTTTTCTTTGCTAGAACTAATATATCTTTCAGGAGAAGGCAATTTTTTGTTTTGGGCTTTCTTGTAAAGGTGAGGATGGTGAACATCCAATCAGAGTACATCAATGGATTAAGAAACTTTTCTGCTAGCTAATCTGTCATAATAATTCAATTGCTTCAGTAGAATCTGGATGTCTAGTGAAAAAAGAGCATGAGCCGGTCCCTGAACTTGCACCATTGATACAGCTGAAAGTCTGAAACCTCAAGCTTTATTAAGTGCAGTAAGTTAACACAATAAAAAAGGAGTACATACCACCACACAGATGACTGACATACTCAAGCCAACTAGTTCTGATAAGTGAAACACACTTTTAGGCTGCCTACTAGAATTTTTTTACCCACATTGAAATAGAGAAGTGTGTATTTCTGTATGCAGTATATACTAAGAATTCTCACATTTTGACGCTTTGTAATGAGCGGTGTTGCTTGCAGTTAGAATGATTGATTAAATGTTCCTAAATTCATTTTGCCGGAGACCTAAAACTGAATTGTCCTAGCGGATTATGGGGCATGGTTTAATAAGAAATGCTGAAGATTCATGACTTCTAACATAACTAAAAATCCTATATATTTAAGTGTTTACATCAGGTTTCGTTTGATGAATTGTAGAGGAATATTGACTTTTTTCCAATTTCAATCTCGATTTTCTCCTGGAAAGTTTTGCATTCAAGAAGAATGATGTTAGATGAAACTTGGCAATCCCATATAGGATCTTGACGTCATGTACAAGTGGATAATGCATGCCATCTGAGGGAAAGAGATCCTTATGAAAGTTTTTGCCATAAAGAAGATAGACATTACATATTCTGGGGTCAATGATTTAAGGTCCAAGGGTCGTGGTTCCTGAGTAACTTGGTGTTTGAAACGTGAAGCTTTATAGTGCATCTATCTTGAGAATTCATATCTTAAACCAGACTTTTGACAGCCTACTATGTAAGCTGGTTGACGTTTACAAAAATATCCCAGCGGATAGAGTACATGGAAATACTGAACACACGAATGTTTTTTTAACTTAATAATGAAAACTGAAGTTGTAAGTATAACATTTATAGCAAGAGTAAAACGATCCATAATATCTTCATATTTCCAAATGAGTATTTAGTTGGGCCTTCTGGCCCTTGTTTTTTAAATTCAATTAGCTGCCAATGTCCCCTACATTTCTCTTTGTCTTGGGAGAAACTTTTACCCATAAGTTTAATGACATTGCTAGTGGAAGTCGAGATTATGATCGCAGTAATTTGACAATGTATCTCATCTTATTATTTTTGATGCTTGCCCATGCAAAAATATTAAATTCTCTATGTTGATCATGGGAAGCTTATGAAGAACTGTCTGATTTTGTGCGTCATATCATTGCACAGACTGCCTTTCCGGCTCAAGAGAGAAGAGTAGATGCCTTGATGTTGTACTCGTCTGAAATATTTACATATATTGAAGAAAATCTGAAGCTGACACCAGAGAGTTTATCAGATAAAGCAACTGCATCCGATGAATTGGAAGAAATGCACCAACAGGTAGTAAGGAGAGTAGGTTCTCATTTAATTAAATGATTACTTGAAGTTTTATTTTGTTATTAGCAAACATAGACTTGGTTCCCACAACATATGTCACATTTATGAGCTCCCAACCTTTACTGAGAGGAAATACACGTAAAATAACGTAGGCTATATTTGCTTGTTATCCACCAAAACAATCTCATTCTAAATTCATTCTTTCAGAACACATCTGAATACATTTCACATTATCCAGTACATTTTCCTCCTAATGTGTCACATTCCCCAATAAATTCATTCACCTAAAACACTTCCCTAACACAAAACACATTCAATCATTCTTCTGTTTTCTGCATATTACATGTTTTCTGCATATTACAGAACACTCATACCTCTGTAACACGAAAGGTGCATCTGGAAAAATGCAACTCCTTTACCAGTTTGTTTGTAAAATGCTGCAAGTACTGTTATGTTTTAGCATCAAGCTGGTTGAGGGGATTATTTCCAATCTCATTACCAAATTTTCTGTTTTGACTCTAACTGCAGATAGAAACTTTTGGAATATTTTCATGATTTTATGTCCTTCAATCAAAATGCTAGTTATTGCTTTTGATGAATGCATTATGTAGTAGACTAGTAGTCTAAAAAATATAATGGATTTATGAGCGTTTAAAACAACCTGAACTAGCCATAGCTATTGTTTTGTTTCGTTGAACGGGTGCCATGCTATGTTTGCATGTATTTGTGGTTGTTGCTTAGACAAAATTCTTGATAAAATAAAATTGAGAAAATGTCTTCATCAGTGATTTAAATCCTCAATCTGTGGAGGGGATATTGTTGATTGCATATGCGGCTATAAGCCTGGCTTCTCCCAATAATTCTTTTAGCACATTTTAGTGGAAAAGAAGGCTGGTTGTGGCAACTAATGATCAGGTTTTTCTTTCCCACTCCATATTAATAGAGTTTTTTACTAAAGAGGATCATGAATAATACTCCTTTTTAAAAATATGGAGACTAAACTTAACTAAAGTAATATATTGCATAATCCAGTCATAAATGGAGGTGGAAAACTTGGGACACTAGAAGGTCTCCATATATCACTATAGTTCGTGAAACGACATATTTTCTTGTTATTAATTGGAAATAAAACATGCTTGTATTTTGCAAATCACACACATCACAAAGAAAATGTAATCCTTTAAATTAGGGAGGAAACATAATTTTTAAAATTCCAAGAGATGAATGGCCATTTAGATGATGAAGGCAGATAGTTTCTTTATTGAATGATATCATGATGATAGAAATGAAAGAAATACCTTATTCTTGACTTTATTTGTTGCAAGATTTTTTAAGATAATGGAGCTCATACTCCTCTCTCTAGCTAGCCCAATCTTCTTCGTGAAGCAAGGTCCTAAAGTACACAATGATAAGGATATAAAATTAAAATCGCAGTTCATATCTTGAGTTAGTTTTTGTATGCACACTTAAATCTACATAATTAGGGAACATGGACATTTTTAGTGTAAGATGGGGATGATCTGAATATTGTCTTATCCTACTACGTTAGCGGATCAATTAGCCAGGGCTATTTTTCGATTGCTTGGACAAGGAGTATAGGTGCTAAAGTTTGGTGAGTGAGTCATTTGATCTGTGGCTCCTGAGTCAATGACCCATGAATTTCTTATATGTTGATATGAGACATTAAATCTTTGAGAAACCAAAAAACAAAAGATAAAATTACCTGAGAGTGTAAGATAGTAGATGTAAAGTTTCCTTCAAAATTCGCTCCAATCTTGAGGCTTCTTTTGGTTTGTTTAGTTTGTGATGACGTTGGTTTGACCTTGATTCCTTTGTTGTCCTCCATGGTTGCCCCACTCTTTTGCTCGATGGTTTGTGATTCAGTTTCCTGCATTTGCCCCTCGTATGCCTTGGCTTCTTGCAGTAGGTACACTAGATTGTGATCCTTACTGTCTCAGCCCAACTTATCCCTGCCTGAGAATCATTTAACCCGTTTGACAGGATAGTACTATAATTATGTTATTGACTGAATATTTTTTTAATATAATGATGGAATTTAAAAAATCATCAAATGTAAGTAAATATAATTTTTAGTTTAAAATTAACTCACACGACTCATATAACTCATACAAAACGATGATAATATAGATTTTTAATATATAAATGTCATTTTCGGTCGACCCAAAAAACACGAACAATAAATGGGTTAGGTTAGGGTTAAGAAATCTGACATGAATAATTAAATGGGTTAGGTTAGGGTTGAGAAATCTGACATGAATAACATGAATTTTTGTCTTGACACGACACGCGAACCTGGACACGACAAGAATTGACACCCCTAATATATATAATTTCAATTTTTAAAAATTCAAAAGTTAAATTTAGTTCAACTATAAATATAATATGTTGAAAAATATATTTGATTTAACTAAAATAAAAATAATTTACAATTTTAAATAAAAAGGAATAATTTATAAAAATTAAGTATATAATGTTAAAACTTATAGTTATACCTAAAAGCAGTGATGTTAGGCGCGCCTGAGGCGAGGCGGGGAGCAAAACGCCTCTGGAAATCCGAGGCGGCGCGTGTTTCGGAGGCGCGCGCCTCAGGTCGCCTCTGGGCGCCTCTAGGCATTGGGAGGCGCGCCTCTGTGCTATCGCTTCCTTGAGAGTTTTTCCTTTTTAAGTTGTAAGTTGAAATGTCATTTTAAAAACACACTTTTAACTTACCTATAGCAACTTACACTTCTAGCTTTTAAAATAACGTGAAATACCTGAAAAACAAAAAATAGGGTTTCATTTTAAAAAGAAAAAAAGAACACAGCGCCTGCTACTCCAACCATCTGCCAGTCGCCCGCCGGTCGCCTGCCGCCTACCGCGCCACCCACCAGCCTCCGGCCACCGCCACCGCCCACCGGCCTCCAGCTGCCGGCGGAATTTCTGTTTTCTGCCATTTCTGTTTTTATTTTTTGTTTTTTGTTTCCTCATTTTTGAATATTTGATTTCCTAATTAAATTTCAGTTTTAAGAATTAAAAAAAAGGTTTGAATTTAGTTGTTGATGGTTGGTTTATGTGTGTGAAATTATAAGTTTCTTATGGTTTATTTTTTTATTTTTGATTAATTTTGATGAAAAAAATATTATTCAATATGTGAATAAATACTAATATTGTTATGTTTTATGTTTTCTTATCAATTTGTATCATGTTTAATAACTTATAACATTTTTTATTTTCTGGGCCCTGTGTTCAAGAGGCGTGCCCTCTCGCCTTAGGCGCTATGGACCCTTTTGCGCCTCGGCGCGCCTCTCGCCTCTAATAACTCTGACTAAAGTATAATTGGCGATGATAGCTGGGGCCATCGATGACTGAATGGGTGTCGTTGAATCCAATATATTTTATTGTACTCTTTTTTATTTACTAAAATATCTAAAATATTAATATATGTCAAAATCATATTTTATTTAATATTTGAATGTTCAAACTTACATATTTAAACATTTCAATCTTACGATAAATAACGTGAATTTTTGAAAATTAAGATATTTGTCATATAATTTAATTATACTTTTAGTTTTAACTATAAATTTCAACATAATTTTTTAAATTTTTATAAATATTCCTTTTTATTTAAAATTGTAAACTTATTTTATTTTATTTCAGTTAAATTACATATATTTTTCTACATATCATAAATGTAGTTGAAATAATTTTTACTTTGAAATTCTTAAAAGTGAAATTATATTTATAATTGAAGTGAATATCTGAATTTTCTATTTAAAGGACTAAATTCAAAATTTGGCAAAAGGTGAGGACCGAATCTCCTAGTCAATCTACTCAGGGGACTAAAAAATAATTTTGCCTTTTCTAGATTCGCCACGTATGACTCCCTGTAGGCTGTAAGCAAAAAAGGAGTGAAAAAATAAATTGTCTTAAAAAATAAAATTACACATCAGCTAGCCGGTCACAATTACTTGCTATAGTGGGGTGATCGGACTAAATCTCTGAATAAAAGTCACTTAAAAGGACGACATGTCACAATCGAAATAAGTGAGGACCAATCTCCGAAGAGGTCTACTTAGAGGACTATACAAACAATTTCCTGGAGGCCGCCAACAAATGTCAGCAACAAGCAGATTTTCGTAATAAAAGCTTTACTCTTGTTTTCAATTAGAAAGAGAGGGAAAAGTTAAAGAATAAAGGCTGGATATACATTCTGTAAGTAGTAAGACTCTGAAACTGTGTGTTTATTATTGAAGGATAAACCAAGCTTATATGCACAATAGAAATCATCCTATTCTAGTTAAAGTAGAAAACCTATTCTAAGTAGAAGTCTAGAACATTAAATATCCTATAACTAATATATATCTATAACACTCCCCTCAAGCTGTAGCATAGATATCTATCATGCCCAGCTTGTTACAAATATGCGTGACCCCAGCTCCATTGAGAGCCTTGGTGAAGATGTCCCCTAATTGTTCCCCAGTCTTCACATAAGCTGTAGAAATCAGATTTTGTTGAGTTTTCTCACGAACAAAGTGGCAATCTATCTCAATGCATTTGGTTCTTTCATGAAAGACCGGATTTGAGGCAATGTGAAACGCAACTTGATTATCACACCACAATTTGGAGGGAGCGGGAACCCCAAAACCAATCTTAGACAGAAGTTGTGAAATCCACACTACTTCACACGAAGCCTGTGCCATGGCTCGATATTCTGACTCTGCACTCGATCGTGATACCACATTTTGTTTCTTACTCTTCCACGAAACCAAGTTTCCACCAACAAAAACACAATACCCAGTAGTAGATTTTCGATCAATATTAGAACTCGCCCAATCTGCGTCAGAAAAACACTCAATATTATTATGCCCATGATTCTGATACAATATACCACGTCCAGGAGCACCTTTTAAGTAGCACAATATTTGCTCCAAGGCAGACCAATGATGAACTGTAGGAGAAGACATGAATTGACTTAAAGTGCTCCCAGAATAAGCAATATCAGGACGTGTTACTGTAAGAGTGTTTAGTTTTCCAACTAATCTCCTATAACATTCATGATCGTCAAAGGCATCACCATCCTTTGTAAATTGATGATTTAGCTCCCAATTTTCCAGTATCCAGAACATACTTCCGTTGGGACAGAAAAGTACCTTTCTGACTCCTAGACACCTCTATTCCCAAGAATTATTTCAAAACTCCCAAATCTTTAGTACTAAACTGATCTTGCAAAAATGTTTTTAAAGATGAAATTCCCTGCGCATCACTTCCAGTGATAACAATATCGTCTACATAAACAAGTAGAATAATGCCAGAAGTAGATTGCTTATAGAAAACAGTATGATCACTCTTACTCTTTTTCATTCCAAACTGCTCTACTGACTGACTAAATTTCCCAAACCAAGCACGGGGGCTCTGCTTCAACCCATATAAAGACTTGCGAAGACGACAGACTTTCCCAGACTCCCCTGAGCAACAAACCTAGGTGGTTGCTCTATATATACTTCCTCAACAAGATCGCCATGTAAAAAGGCATTTTTCACATCAAGTTGGTGCAAAGGCTAATTGTTTGTAGCTGCCAAGGAAATGAATAATCTAACAGATGTTAACTTGGCTACTGGAGAGAAAGTGTCAGAGTAATCAATCCCATAGGTCTGGGCATAGCCTTTAGCTACGAACCGAGCTTTTAGACAAGCTACAGATTAGGGCTGAGTTTTTTTTTTTTTTTTTTTTTTTTTTTTTTCCGTTTCTTTGCATACCTTCGCTGCCCAAGTGTGCAGCTGTTGCGGGTACCTCGTTTCAGTGCCCACTGCCCGGGTCTCATCACCTCCAGCCCCATCAGCGTCGCCTTGAGTTGGCTGGCCGGAAACCGGAGTCCGGCGTGCAGATTCGCGGCGGTTGTGTCTCACGCACCACCTTCAGATTTTTGCCCTGTCTCACGCGCCGGCGCGTGGAGGCGCGTTTTTTTGTGTGTAAGTTGTAAGACTCTGAAATTGTGTATTTATTATTGAAGGATAGACCAAGCTTATATACACAATAGAAATCATCCTATTCTAGTTAAAGTAGAAAACCTATTCTAAGTAGAAGTCTAGAACATTAAATATCCTATAACTAATATATATCTATAACACATTCCAAAGGATGGCATTGGTAACATGTGGGTTTTGGAAAGACACACACAAAATTGTGTTGATCAAATGTAAGCCATGTCCGGCTTACATATACAGTTTACAAGATGTAAATTAAAAAGGATAGGAAAAAGATATCAAAATAATTTCCTCAATGGTTGATATTCTTTATTATAATACAACGATTCTAGGAAAATCTGCAATATACAAGTTTCCTGATATACAAAAGATAACAATTTAAGGAAATAAACTTCTATTTTCTAGAATAGTAGATTTTGTCGAGAGGTGAGACTCAAACAAAGAGCAATCCATGATGACCAAAAGCTGGAGGTGAAGTTGCTAATTTATGCTTTTATGGGTTTTGGGGGTTGGTAGGGACAGTATAGTTTAGAATATGAATATTTGATGTATTGTCCTTTTTTTTATCCATATGTTAATATTAAATAATTTCCTTCTAATTTTGATTGATGGTTAAATGTAAGATTATGTTTGAAAAATAGAAGACAAGATAAAGAAAATGAAATATAGGAGATAAATGTAATGACATTTTTATGTTTTAATTAAAACAACTTAGATTGTGCTTTATTTTTAGAATACAATTTCAAATTTTTTGTGATAGGTTATAAATATTAAAATCTCATTGGAAGCTAGTATAATTTGGACAAATTTATTAGGGGGATTTGTGTACATCTGGACAAAATACGGGTTTAGAAGTTACAATTTAACAAAAATCAATGCCAAGGGGGAAAATGGAATCTTCCTTAAAATTTTGGTCGGCATTGGCCTTTTCCATTAGAGAACCAATGGCAAGGGGCAAGGGCTGTATGTCAGACATCAACAAATGTCTGGTTAGGTGGATGCAATTCTGAAAAAAAAAGAGAGTTCATCTGTATTTAGACCAACCGTCAAGTAGTGTTATGTTACTATCGGTATATTTTTATTATTTTGTTGCCAATCAATGCACATGAATTTGAAAAATAGGTGGCTCTGGACAGATCCTTTTTGCGCAAATTTGAGTATTTTGAACTGAAATATTCACCAATTATGTTATTGAAATGCAGTAGTAGAGATTTCTCTCTCTCTCTCTCTCTCTCTCTCTCTCTCTCTCTCTCTCCTTCAGTGACTTACCACTTGCACTTTAGCTGACCCTCCTGTACTTTGTGTGGCTTGTGTATTCATATAACTGCTGCTTCTTGCCTTTTCATTCGTGATTTACAAGGGACAAGTAGTTTAGCTTTAACAACTGCAAATCTGATGCCCAAGCGCTATATTAGCTTGATCATTAAGTGATCTACTGACTTGGATGGAAGAGAAGATCAGCCAAATCATCAACGTTTCTATTTCACAATTGATTTCATTCGTTCACCCTTTTCAGATGTTAACATTTATCATCAATTTATTTGTTTTCCCAGTTTAATGATCTCAAGAAGCCCTGTAATGCTGGAAATAGAACTATTTATGATCTCTTTTGTCAACCCAACCTCTGCAATTGTGAAAATTTCGTACACAACTCATTTGATCATACCTGTTGTTTTTCATTTCCTTTCTTCTATTGCTCTGTCTTCCTAGTAAACTCATATTACGATCTTATAGTATAGTCTCATTTTTGAAAGCTTATTTGGATGGCAGGTGCGTTCTTCATCATTATTGGCATTGGCAGCAGTTCTTGATGTTTTCGTCTCCTGGCATTCTGAGAGGTCTGCTTCAGAAAATATAACTGGTGAATCAACGCATGCCATGAAAGCGAGGACCATTGCTGTTTCTACTGCAGAAAAGCTATTCTCAACTCATAGATATTTTCTAGACTTTCTGAAGTCTAATAGTCCAGCTATTCGGTCAGCTGCATACTCTGTGGTGAGAAGTTGTATAAAAAACATTCCTCATGCTATCAGTGAAGGAGATATGAAAGTGCTTGCTGGAACAATACTTGGCTCTTTCCAGGAAAAGAACCCAGCTTGCCATTCATCTATGTGGGATGCTTTTTTACTTTTTACTAAAAGCTTTCCAGAGAGTTGGAGTAGTGTGAATGTCCAAAAAACTGTTCTAAGCCGGTTATGTAATTTTCTTAGGAATGGGTGTTATGGATCTCAACAAGTGTCATATCCTGCACTAGTTCTATTTTTAGAAGCAGTACCTTCAAAAGCAATCACTGGGGATAAATTTTTTCTTGAGTTTTTTCAAAGCCTCTGGGAAGGAAGAAACCTGTCTTCTTTATCAAATGCTGATCGGCTTTCATTTTTTCTGGCAGTGGAAGAATGTTTTATCTGGGGCTTGAGAAATGCTTCCAGGTATGTGCTCATGAGCATGTGGCAGTCATATGCCCTTTATAACTATTCACATATATGCATGTTGGTTTTGGCACTTTATTTTTCATATTTTTTCTTCTGAATATATAACACGCACTTATGCTCCCTTGTCAGATATTGTGATGAAGCAGACACCATTTACCATTTCCAGCATTCCCTTGTTGATCAGATACTGTTGGGGCTTCTGTGGCATGAATATCTGTTGGCTGCTAGCTCAAAAAATCAGGATGTAGCCTTTACTCTGGGTCAGTTAAAAAGTAGCATTCAACCTATTCATAAGGAACCAAGAGGAGCAGTAAACAGTAGGCATTCAATGGATTATGAGGAAATGCTTGGAAAATGCATCATAAGAATCCTTTCTGAGATTCATTGCCTAGAACATGACCTGCTCTTGGTTTTCTCTTTGAAATTTCAAGCGGATTGTCTGGATATATTTCATCAAACTGAGTATTCTTCTCGAAATGTGGATTGGGTGGTCAAATTTATTTTACTGCTGGAGAAACATGCGGTGCAGAAAGGAGAAACATGGCCCTTGCTTGAATTGGTGGGCCCCACATTGAAAAAGTCTTTCCCATTAATAGAGACACTTGTAAGTTACACGAAGCAACTCTATTCACTCTTGCTGTGGTTAGTTTTAGATGTTATGGATACTTCTTCTTAGGATAATTACAAAAATAAACCTCAGATTTGGGGTAATTACAAAAAAAAAAGGTAGAAGTTTCAAAATTTCAGAAACCCCCATGAGGTTTCATTCCGTCTTACATTTCGCCCCAACCGTTAGTTGACCTGGCGAAATTTGTTGATGTCATCAAATATTTTACATTTACATCCATCAACTTTTCTAAATATTACAAATAGCTCCAACTTTCGTCATGATATTTGTAATATTTAGAAAAGTTGTGGGATGTAATTGTAGAATACTCGATGACTTTAGCAAATTCCGTCAGTTCAACTAACGGTTAGGGTAAAAATGTAAGATGGAATCAAATCTAGGGGGTTTCTATAGTTTTGTAACTTTCTTTTTATTTTTTATTTTTTTTTAATAATTAATCCAAAATCTCAAGATTTTTTGAAATTACCCTTCTTATTTTCTGTGATATTGTACTTCCCTTTTCAAGTATAGGAGTTCATCTTAATTTGACCCATGGGAATGGATATGAACCGCTCAGGTTCTTACTTTTACTGCTTGTTTACTTCATTTAATCATTTGATATATCCAACCTAATCAAATGTTTAATTTTTAATGATGACGGCCTATGATAAAATTGTAACCCAATAGGTCCTGTTTACATGTTAACTCATCCCACTTATGAGGTGGGATTCATCACACCATCTTATCTAAAATACATTATGACTATAATGCCCCTAATTCTTAACCGCATATTACAATTTAAACCTAAATTAATTTATTAAATTTTCTAATCAAGGTATATTAGTCAAAAACATAATAATCTACATAATTATCATTCAAAGTACACGGCGGATAAGCATTTTTTACTATTTTATATTTCTGCTAACCATATGAAGTACACAATAAAATTATTGGATAATTTAGTCTAGTCTTAATCACACATTCCTATTTTGTGTCTTTCATTTATCATTTTATCCAAAGATGTAAACGAGCCCTTAAAGATTCAACTCATCAACTTATTTCTTACAGAAAAGATATTCATGTTGGCAGTCAAATGTAGAGAGAGCTGAATGGGCAGGGACAAAGGAGCTTATAATAGATGTTATATTGGATGAGATTAGTTTAAAAGGCCTAGAGTATTAGAAACTCAAGCTCATGGAGAGCTCTCGATGAGTTGGTCTTGATTGGTGTATATAGGTTACAGCTTGAAACTCAATCAGAATCTAGAATATGTCGGTCTTAAAAGATAGACACAGAGAATGATAAGATCAATTCTTTCTCTTGTTCTTAGTTATACTGTGAATATGGGCTTGTTACATAATGCCATATCTGCACTTGATTGGCTAACACTCACAACATAGTTTTTTCTTACTCATTTTTTGTTTCCTTTTTTTTATGAATGTGTCGGAAAAGAAAAATGTGGTTATATTACAATTACATGGGCCATATTTTGTTAGAAACAAGAACTATCATGATATTTCTCAATTTGTGAGCTATCCTTGCTCTTTAGCGTATGGGTCTCATAAAGTTGAGTTTTGGCCGTCTTTTACGTATACGACGCTAGAACATACTGGTTGTAGTAAGTTTCTTCAATTGTGTACATGGGAAAAACAAAAGAGCTTGTCTATTCTCCTTTCTTGTGTTCTTATTAGTTGTTTTGGTTGTCTTCTTATGTTTTTTATAGTGGTAAGTGGTAACATCTCTCTTAATCATTCATTACATCCCTGTGTTGATTGTTAAAACCAGGACTCACCAGATGCAGTTAGGCTTATTTTAGTTTCCGTTTCCATATTTGGACCTCGCAAGATAACTCAGGAGCTTATGGGCATTGGTTTGGGTGCAGAACAGTTTCTAAAATTTTTCAATGAAATAATTATCCCGTTATGCTTACAAAAATTTAGTCCTTCTACTGCTGCAAGATTGGACCTCTTGCTCGCCTTACTTGATGTCGAGTGCTTCTCAAAACAATGGGACGTGATTATTAGATATTTGGTGAATCCCGAAAAAGTTGGTTTTGATCCTGGGACGATGGACAAAAACCACATATCTGTCTTGGCTATTCTGATGGACAAGGTCAGGGAGAGAACTAGGAAAAATGTTCATTGTTCTGACTTGTGGGAAGACAACTGGCATCATGAGCTTCTGGATTTGGTTGCTGTCCATGTTGTGCGAGTTTCTCCTCCCCTGGGAAATTTTGAAGCTCAATTTTTATGGTATGCAGATTGAAATATCTCTATGAAATATTTGCAGGTTATTCGTCATATGCATTGCACTAAAGTTTCATTTGGAAATGGCATCTACTTTATTTAATCTATGTTCTCTTCTTTGCACCTAAGCATTTTAATGTGTTAATGTATCTATCTCTTCACTTGAAGTTAAGGTGGGAAGTTTGAACGAGAAGGGCAATATGTGCCATTGCATTTACTCTCTGTTGAAAACCGTAAAATGACAATGTATTTATTAGAAACGTAAAATGGCTGAAGTCGGTTATGTTAAAGCTGGAAAGAAGGAAACATTGTAGGTGGTAATTTTGAAGGTGGAAAGCCGGTTTATGTTTCCAGTGACTCTTAACTTAAATGCATGTATGATGTTAGAGAATAGTATGCTTCAGTAGACGTGCTATTAGCAAGCTTGGTAGAAGCAGTAGATGACTTCTAGACTCACATACGCTGCATATGCTTTGACCGGAAACCAGTTCCTGGATCACTATAAAATTCTTATTCTTGAAATTATTTGTAGCAGCATAGTCTAAGTAGTCTACAGAAGGCTTGGAAATGAGAAGACATTTAAAATGCTTTCAAGAAATTTATTAGCTCATTTTTATGTGATCGCAATATCTGGGTAGTTGTTTTCCCCTTCTAGTTGCTTCATGAAATGAGATTCTTTGAGGCAAAAAGGATGAGGGTTGTCTTTTAGGTAATTATAAGTTTTATGAACCTTGTATCAATAAATTTATATCTTATGGTCATCTGTTGATTTTTGTCCTATTCATAACGAAAAATTAGGTTCTTAATGCTCATATTTGTCCTTCAACGAGAAAATTATACATTGATGGCTTTCTTTGTCCTGGTACAGTGACACAATCATTATTACTTACAAGTACCTTCATATCTATTTTGGCTATAGAAATGATTCTTTTTTCTTCAATATATTTGATTTGCGCTCCCACAGGCAATGGGTTTGACTTGATCATACATTTCAGTTGTAGTATCTGGTAACTTCCATTTTAAAAAAACAGCATTATGAATTACACTATTGATTTGTTTGGCACCATGAACTGTCTATATATTTTATTTATTTGATTATTTACATTTACTTCTTCCTTGATTACTTGGCGCCTAATACTTTTTTTCTCGTTTTTTCTGTACTTCTCTATAGCACTAAAAGATCACTACTGATCATCCTAAAATTATATTATTTTCAATGCTATTATCTTGTATGGCAGTGCTGTCCTTGGTGGAGGATCAGATGATGATAAAATTCCCTTCGTATCACGGAACACAATAATTCTGATATTCGAGGAAGTTCTTGGGAGGCTAATGGCTTTCATGATGGATTCTACATTTGCTTGGGTTCAAGATGTATGTTCTTTGTTATTTAGTGGGACAAATTATTCTGACTCGAGGCTGGAATCTTCAAATAATCTGCTGGAGATGGCTCATTTTGCTTTGGATATTCTCAATGGTAGTTTCTTTTGTCTGAATGCGATTGAGGCTGAAAGTGAACTAGTTCAAGGTATATTAGCTGCTATATTCATAATTGACTGGGAATTCAGCTGGACAAATGTTTCAAAGGACAAGCTTGATGAGCACATAGGAAAAAATGAGGCTAGGTTGGCCTTATGTGAGGCTGTGCATGCTCTCCGCTGCAAAATCTATGATCAGTTCTTAAAAAGTTTTGGTGCAAATGGGCGAAAGCGCTTGGCAACCACTTTGATTCAGTCAATAAAGTCCATTGCATTTGTAGATAATAAATTTGATTCAGAAAATTTCATATCTTCCTGCTGCCAGTGGTCACTTGATATTTTTGAATTTTTCTGTCAAGACCACGTTGAGGAACAACAGTTGTTGGAGCAGTTCCTGAGCAAGAATGATTTGTGGCCTTTGTGGATCATGCCCGACCGAACGGGATCCAGATTGAAAATGGATAACCCTTCTCCTAATGTGAGTTGTATTTGTTATATGTTTCTCTTTTCTCCAAAGTTGTGCCTACATAACCTCCCCCATAATCTACTTTATCTTCGCATATCACAAAATATCTTTACTTTTATTCTGTTTAAATACATAATTCAACTGATCCATCCTATTTTAGAAATTACATTGGAATTACATTATAGTTTTTCGGGCTTTTTATTGGATGCTGAATTGTATTCTCTTCACTGATCTACTTATATAAACTGAAAGCAAAGTATGAGTAATATGCTGAAAGGTTTGCCAAATTGGCTCATTGATGCCGAAACTCGCCTGGGCCATCATGAAATGCCATTTTCTACATCAACGTACTACTTTATGAAACTGTTTTGGGCGGCGGCAACATGATCTGTCTTCGTTATTAAAAAAAGAAAAGCCTTTATGTTTTTTTTGCTACTTAATTTTGGGCGGCGGCAACATGATCTGTCTTTATGTTTTTCTTGAATCCTGTGCTGTCTGCCTGATTTTTCATCAAAATATATAAGTTATCATCATAGATTCTTTCTGAAGAACTGTGAGGTTTATAAGGGCCTATTTGCTTGCTGTAATTGGGTTTGATTCATACCCAATTAAGGTTAATTTTTTGTTTGCTTGGCATTTGAAGAACCCATGACATACTAGTGAGCCTGGCATTGTAATCCACTGTACCGCTTGATGGTGGATCAGGTCCTTTTGCCTGATCCATAGTCACACGGTTTCCCCAGCCCATGTCAAAACGTGTGATGACAATTACCCCTCTTGTATGCAAATGTGGTCCTAAATCCTAAATCCCAATTTTCTCATGAATATATGTTGCTGTTGTGGGCGAACAAGTTAGTTATTAGAGTTTCATAGACAATAAAGCTATAGCATTTGCACATCATTGCATCTTGGTTTCTATGTGATTTCAGATGATCTGATTGTAACCGAAATGCAGAAAATATGCGAATCTTTAATCATGAATAACGTATATAGTTCTACGAATTAGTCTTAGAACTTAATATATAGACAATATTCCATCACCGTATGCTCCCTCTATGCGAAGATGCAAAGATTGAATGTCATAGTTTGAATTGGCACCGAGTTTTAAAGGAGAATTGAAAGAATGAAAGTTTTAGATATCTTTACACTTTTTTGCCATAAAAAGTAATGGTTCACAGTTTGTTGAGTCAATTCATTTATGCAAGTGAATGAATATTATTGAAAAAACAATTTCCATTTTAGGAGATGTTAATTTATATGTGGAAATCCGAAAAAGGAAATAGGAACATTTGTAGGCAGAGGGAATATCTAGAAGGAGCTTCAAAGACAAGACATGTCAGATTAACATAATGAAGTTCCTCTGGCTGCTGCTAGGTTTCTGGTGGGGCCCCAGGTGAGTCAATAAGACGTAATTTTAAAGTAGGTTCTGAATATAATGACCCTGAGAACATTGAAAATGTTTCGAAGTGAAAGAAAACAGGACACAAGAAAAAAAGGACTGATTTTTTATTTCTGCTTAAGACGAAAAGTTCTAATACATCAGTTTATATAAGAATTGGACTCCTCCTAGTGTGCTGATCCTAATCTCCTTAAATCAAGGAGATTTGGAAGATAATTTTCCTGATCCTAATCTCCTTAAATCGTGGAGATTTGGAAGATAATTTTCCTGATTCTAATCTCTTTAAATCGAGAATTGGATTTTCCTGATTCTAATCTCCTTAAATCAAGGAGATATGGACAATAAAAGGAACGATTTTGAAAATACAAGAAATCTAAATAACAACTAATCTGTCTATAATTCTGACACTCCCGCTCAAGTTGGAGTATATATATTGATCATGCCCAACTTGCTTACAAAATTCTCAAAGTTCTGTCTAGTAGTCCTTTATTGAGAACAACCGCAATTTGTTGACTCGAAGGCATGACTGGTATGCAAATAACCCAGTAATCAAGGTTTTCCTTGATAAAGTGTGTGTCAATCTCGACATGCTTGGTTCTATCATGTTGAACGGGATTGTTTGCAATTCTAATAGCTTCTTGTTATCACAGAATAGCTTCATAGGCAAGTCCACAGGTCTCCCAAGCTCCTTCAAGACCCTCTTTAACCACAAATCTCACACACTCCTTGGGCCATTACTCTAAACTTTGCTTCACCACTGCTTCTCGCAGCTACACTCTGTTTTTTGCTTCTCCAAGTTACTAAATTTCCCCATAAGAAGGTACAATACCTCAGTAACAGACCCAGCCTAGTCTGCATCAGTATAGATTTCGATTCCACGTTATTCATTCTTCTTAAAAAACAATCCTAATATTGGAGTAGCTTTTAAATACCTCTGAATCCGATAGACAACTTCCATGTGTTCTTCGTAAGGAGCATGCATAAACTGGCTCACCAGGCTAACAACAAATGAAATATCTGGTTGAGTGTGAGAAAGATAAATCAGCTTCCCCACCAAACGTTGATAACGACTAGTATTTACTGGAACACCTTCTTGTACCTCCCTATTTTTGTGTTAAATTCAATAGGAGTATTTGATGGCTTGCATCCAGTCATTCCGGTTTCTTCAAGAAGGTCTAAAATGTATTTTCGTTGGGAAACCACCATGCCGTTTTTCAAACGTGCAATCTCCATTCCCAAGAAATATCTCAATTGGCCAAGATCTTTGATTTCGACTCAAATAATCTCTTCTTCAACTCTTCCATCCCTTCAACATCATCACCTGTTAGGACAATATCATCCACATATACAATCAAAATTGTTATCTTACCCTCAGTTGAAGTCTTCATAAACAATGCGTGGTCTGATTGTCCCTGTAGGAATCATTGTCCTTTGACAAATCTCGTGAACCTCTCAAACCAGGCTCTAGGAGACTGTTTGAGCCCATACAATGACTTTCTCAATCTACAACCCTTTCCTCCAAACTTTTTAGAAAACCCTGAGGGAGCTTCCATATACACTTCTTCTAACTCCCCATTCAAAAATGCATTTTTAACATCAAGTTGATGTAGACCCCAGTCCAATTTTACAGCAAGGGAGAAGAGGACTCTAACAGTGTTCAACTTTGAAACAGGAGAGAAGTAGTCAATACCGTAAGTCTGTGTGAAACCTTTAGCAACCAACCGAGCCTTGTACCTTTCAAGTTAGCCTTCAAACTTGTATTTCACCGTGAAGACCCATTTACAACCAACTGGGGGAGATCAACCATTTCCAAGTTTTGTTCTTCTCTATAGCTCTCATCTCCTCAAGGATTGCATCTCTCCATTCAGGAACTTTTAGAGCCTCTTGTATATCTCTTGGAACAGAAACAAATGATAGTTATGCTCGAAAGGAGGGAGAAAGACTCTGATATGACAGGAAATTATACATAGGATGTTTTGTGCATGACCTAGTACCTTTTCTTAGAGCAATTGGCAAATCTACAGTTTTATTCGACTCTAATGATGAATCAGGAAGTGAAATATTATTAGGACTCGAATGACTTAGACACACCTGAGTGATCTTCATTTTCTGGATTTGCCACTAGTTCAGATTTTTGGCTGCCCTTTGGGTTGATGGCTCTACTTTCCGTCCAGGATATTTCCTCTCATAGACTTTCCCTTTAAAATTGATTCCACTTTGCCTAGAACACATCTCTTCCCCTTTCTGAGTGTCATCATGTACTGACATATGTGGAAATGTGAACAATCTGTAGTTCTCATTGATACAAAACTGAAACAATACACATACATATATAGTACATATTCTATCTCTAGAAAAGGAAAAAAATCACAATATCATATCCACACTGTCAATCCCATGACATAAGGGATTTAGTTGACTTTCCTAACATAAGCAAAATAATTTGCTCCTAAGAATCTGCCATTAGCGGTATATTACCACACTCCCCCTCAAGCTGGAGAACAGATGTCTTCCATTCCCAGCTTGGAAATAATCCCATGAAAACTTGTATTGTTGAGTCCTTTTGTTAAAACATCTGCTAGTTGATTCCCCGAGGACACATATGGTGTGCAGATCAACCCACATTCCAACTTTTCTTTTATAAAATGTATGTCTATCTCGTAGTGCTTTGTTCTTTCATGTTGAACTCGATTGTGAGCAATGTTTATTGCTGATTTATTATCACAATACAACTTCATAGGTCCTTCCCACTTGATTCTAAGGTCACATCCAGGATTATCTTCAACCATAATAACTCACTTTGCTCCAAATTCTGGTTCTGCACTAGACCTAGCTACTACGTTTTGCTTTTTACTCCTCCATGTTATAATATTACCTCCGGAAATGTGCAGTAACCGGAAGTAGATCTCTATCCACCAATGACCCTGCATAATCTGCATTTGTATAGGCTTCTAGTGTGAGACAAACATTTCTTCTAAACAAAGCTCCTTTTCCTGGACTCCCTTTCAAGTAGTGTAGTACTCGATATGCAGCTTGCAAATGTGCATCCCTTGGATTATGCATGAATTGACTGATCACACTTACAGAATATGCTATGTCTGGTCGAGTATGAGTAAGATAGATGAGCTTCCCTACCAATCTCGGGTACATCTCTTTGTCTACAACGGGTTCTTCTTAGCTTCTCCAAGTTTATGATTGGCATCAATGGGAGTGCTTGATGGCTTGCAAGCAAGTTTTCCCG
Source organism: Rehmannia glutinosa (assembly GCA_016081115.2). Classification (NCBI taxonomy): domain Eukaryota; kingdom Viridiplantae; phylum Streptophyta; class Magnoliopsida; order Lamiales; family Orobanchaceae; genus Rehmannia; species Rehmannia glutinosa. The sequence continues at coordinate 36,596,548 of CM071924.1, read as the reverse complement.
TTTCTTTCAAGAGATCAGTCACATACTTTCGTTGTGATATAAAAATACCCTGTTTTGAGTATGCCACTTCTATTCCGGGGAAGTACTTCAATTTTCCGAGCTCTTTTACCTCAAATTCCCTGATTAGACATTTCTTTAAAGCTTCTTTCTCCTTATCATCATTTCCAGTTACTATTATGTCATCAACATAAACTAAAAGTATTGTTACTCCCCCTGAGTCAGAATGTTTGATAAAGAGTGTGTGATCCCCTCGACTTTGTGTATAACCATTGATCCTCATTACTTTAGCAAATCTCCCAAACCAGCTCTTGGGGATTGCTTGAGTCCATACAGAGCTTTTCTAAGTCTACATACCTTGTTAGTGCTCTTAGTTCCTTCAAACCTGGCGGAATGGTCATGTATATCTCTTCCTCTAAGTCCCCGTGCAGGGAGGCATTCTTTACATCATAATATTGTAGCAATTCCCAATTGTAATGAGCAGCTAATGACAATACAATTCTTACCGTGTTCACTTTAGCCACTGGAGCGAAAGTCTCTTGATAATCGAATCCATAAGTTTGAGTATAGCCTTTAGCAACCAGCCTCGCCTTGTATCTGTCAAAAGATCCATCAGTTTTGTATTTCAAAGTGAATACCCATTTGCAGCCCACTAGGTTCTTTCCTTTTGGACTTTCTACAAGGCTCCCACATTCTGTTCTTTTCTAATGCGTCCATCTCTTCTCTCATAGCATTTCTCAATTCACTTTTAGTCAATGCCTCAACTAAAGTGGTAGTAATAGAGATAGTATTCAGATTCACATAAAGTTTCTGTGGGATGGTGAAAAATGATTGAGTGACACATAATTAGATAAAGGATACAAAGGTCGTTTTGTACATTCTCGAGTACCTTTTCTTATAGCAATAGGTATATCAGAATCACATTTAGAAGATAATGAATTCAAAGGAGAAGCAGGACTTAAAGTGTATCCATTCACAGGTTTCAGGTTGGAGTCTTGAACTTGTGCGGGATCTAGGAACGTCTTTCCTCCTTGAGTACACTTTTTCAAAACAAGAAGAATCATAAATAGGAACAAATTTTTGATTAGATACAGGAGTCACAGATGGGCTTAAAACAGAGGCAGATGGTTCATGAGTTAATGGTTGAGAGGGAATTGATGGTAATGAGGGCAGATCAAGAGCGATAAAGTCTTTATCTTCCATTAGTAATGTCTCCCCCTGAAAATAAGACTGTGTGAGGTATGGTTTATGTTCAGCAAGGTGACATTTGCAGATATGTAAAACTTTTTCAAGGACGAACTATAACACTTGAATCCCTTTTGTGGTGATGAGTAGCCAATAAACACAAAATTAATTGCTCTGGGATCCAATGTTCCTCTGTTTTGATTATGAACATGAACAAAGACAGTACACCCAAAAATTTTAGGGATTAACCCATTGAGATTCTTAAGTGTGGGTAAATTTTTTTGAGGAGCTCCATAGGAGTTTTAAAATCTAACACTCTTGAGGGCAATCTATTGATCATGTATGCGGCAGTAAGGACAACTTCTCCCCAGTAAGATTTAGGAACATTCCCTTGAAATAATAAAGCCCAAGTAGTGCTAAGTAAATGCCTATTTTTTCTCTCAGCAATCCTATTTTGTTGTGGCGTGTTTATGCAAGAGGATTCATGAATAATTCCTTCCTTTTGAAAGTATAGTGATAAGAGTTTGATTAAAAAAGCCTCTTGCATTGTCAGACCTAAATTTTTTTATTTTCACCCCAAATTGGTTTTGAACCATAGAATGAAAATTAGGAACAACACTCTACTTACATCTGATTTATTTTTCAGCAAGAATATCCATGTAACTCTAGTACAATCATCAATTCGAGAAACAAACCATCGTGACCCTGAGATGTTTGGTATTGTGGAAGGCCCCCCAAATGTCACTGTGGATCAAATCCAGTGATGTTAGAGGCGCGCCTCAGGCCGGGAGAAAAACGCCTCTGGAAACCCGAGGTGGCGCGTGTTTCGAAGGCGCGCACTTCAGGTCGCCTCTGGGCATTGGGAGGCGCATGGGAGGCGCGCCTCTGTGCTATTGCTTCCTTGAGGGTTTTTTCTTTTTTAAGTTGTAAGTTGAAATGTCATTTTAAAAACACACTTTTAACTTACCTACAACAACATACACCTCTAGCTTTTAAAATAACGTGAAATACCTGAAAAACAAAAATTAGGGTTTCATTTGTAAAGAAAAAAGAACACAGCCCCTGCTACTCCAACCATCTGCCAGTCTCCTGCCGCTTACCGCGCCGCCCACCAGCCTCCAGCTGCTGGCAGAAATTCTTCTGCCATTCTGTTTTTATTTTTTGTTTTTTGTTTCCTCATTTTTGAATATTTGATTTCCTAATTAAATTTCAGTTTTAAGAATAAAAAAAAAGGTTTGAATTTAGTTGTTGATGGTTGATTTATGTGTGTGGGAAATTATAAGTTTCTAATGGTTTACTTTTTTATTTTTGATTAATTTTGATGAAAAAAATATTATTCAATATGTGAATAAATACTAATAATGTTATGTTTTATGTTTTCTTATCAATTTGTATCATGGTTAATAGCTTATAACATTTTTTATTTTTATTTTTATTGTCTGGGCCCTGTGTTCAAGAGGCGCGCCTCGGGCGCACGCCTCTCGCCTCAGGCGCTATGGACCCTTTTGCGCCTCGGCGAGCCTCTCGGCTCTGATAACTCTGATGAAATCGAAAGGACAAGAACGCCTTTTATTACTAATAGGAAAAGATACACGAGTATGTTTTGCAAGTTCACAAATATCACAATTCGCAATGGAAATTCGTGATATCTAATCCTTTAAACAAAGTAGGAAACATGACTTTTAAAATTTGAAATGATAGATGACCAAGACGAAAATGGTGAAGCCAGATAACATCTTTATTTGAGGAACTAAGAAAAGACAATGATAAATTATTTATGACTTTCTTCATGTTGATTGGTGTCTCAAGATAGTACAAGCCACCCTTTTCCTTAGCAAGTCCAATCCTCTTCCCCAATACCTGGTCCTGAAAAACACAATAAGAGGGGTAGAAAATAGTATGACACTTCAGACTCTGTGTTAATTTTTGAATTGAAATCAGATTTGCTGACAACTTAGGAAAATGAAGAACATGTTTGAGAATAATAGATGGTGTTACATGAATATTCCCTAAACCTGCAACTGTAGCAAGAGAACCATTTGCTATGACAATTTTTCTATTGCATGGACACGAAGTATAGGTACTGAAACATTGTGAGGAATAAGTCATATGATCGGTGGCCCTAGAGTCAACTATCCAAGAACTGACAGAACACTTTTGTGAGACATATAAACCAAAAGACAATAGTGACTTACCTGAGAGAGCTAATGAACAAGCACTAGAAGGTTTTTCCATGCATTCAATCAAGCCTCTGATTTTTCAATTTCTTCATCATTAAGTCTACATTCATCCTTTCTGTTATTTTGTTCTATCAAATGAGCTTGACCATAAGGTCTTTGTTTTCTCCATTCTTTGGTTGGTGGCTTCCCATGCAGTTTCCAACAATGTTCTTTTGTGTGTCTCGGTTTCCCGCAATGGGTACACCATTCCCATGCAGTTTCCAACAATGTTCTTTTGTGTGTCTCGGTTTCCCGCAATGGGTACACCAAAGTTCATCCTCATTTAGTCTTCCTGGAGTTCTTGAAAAATCTGTTTTCCGACTGTCTTGTGTCTGTAACTGTCCTCCTGCCTTGGTTATTTTGGTTGCCAGGGCCATTCCATCTGCAACTTCAGGTTCTAGCATAATACCCCTCTGACTTTCTTCTGACCTGATTAGTGAAATCACTTCCTCCAATGAAGGTGTCTCCTCTTTACCAAGAATCTGCACTCTGACCTGATGGAATTCAAGGTTGAGTCCAGCAAGAAAGTCATAAACTCTGTCCTTCTGAATGAAATTCTTCAATGTTGCAGCATCATCTGAACATTTCATTCTAATAACCCGATAATGATCGAGTTCATGCCACAGATTTTGCAGGGACTTTGCATACTCAGTCACAGTTTTGGTTCCCTGTTTCATTGCATTAGTTTTGACTTTGATCTGGTAAATTTGGGCTGCATCACAAGCTTTTGAGTAAGTCCGTTGAATAGAGTCCCAAATTTATTTGGCAGTGGTTAGGAACATATATGTATCACTGATTTCAGGATTCATTGCCACAACCTGACATTATCACGGAGTCTTCTTCATCCCAAGCATCAAACTTCGGATCTCCCTTTTCTGGTCCAATCCCTAGAAGGTGATTGAGTCTCCCTTTGCCTTTTAGATATGTCCGAATAAATTGGGACCATTTCAAATAATTTTTTCCATTCAACCTGTAGCCAGATCGAATGCTTTGCATATCACCAGTTGCTTGGTTAGAGTAAAACCTCATCAGACAGGACAGGGGTGTTGGAAGCAGTGGTTTGAGAAGACACGATCTTTTAGGAGTTAGGCTTATAAATTGAGATTGGGGCAATGAAGACCTGATAGAGATTGAGATTCTTCAAAAGAAAAAAAATAAAGTTAGTTCTGGCAATGAAGGACAACCACAGAGATATAGGCTGAACCAGAAAAATGTCTATGAAGGCCAGAAAGATGCACTCGAAAATGGCTATGAAGGTCAAAAAGATGCCCAGAGATTTTTTTAAATTACAAACCTAAGGCTGTGATACCATGTGGAAACGTGAACAATCTGTAGTTCTCATTGATACAAAACTGAAACAATACACAGACATATATAGTACATATTCTATCTCTAAAAAAGGAAAAAATCACAATATCATATCCATACTGTCAATCCCATGACATAAGGGATTTGTTAGACTTTCCCAACATAAGCACAATAATTTGCTCCTAAGAATCTGCCATTAGCTGTAGATTACCACAACATATTCAAAGGAACCATATCCATATCCCTTTCATTATTTGAGACATCTTTATTCAAAACATGTTTCTTTGTGTGATCACGTGAATGAGTTTCACACACCATTTGTTTGGGTTCACTATTTTCATTTACATGATCAATTTCAGTAATAGGAGAAGATAGACGGTCATGAATCAGCCAATTAAAGTTCGAATCTTCACTGGATGTCTCCACCTGAAGATAAGAGTATTTTATAAAAATGGTTTGTGTTAAAAAAAAGTAACATCCATCGAGACAAAAGTCTTTTTATAAATTGGATCAAAACATTTGTACCCTTTTTGAGTTGAATGATAACCAACAAAAACACATTTCTTGCCCGTGGATCCAGTTTCCCACGATTATCTTCATGGACATACACAAAAGCGACCCAACCAAAAACTTTTAAGGGGAATATCCTTTGAGAGCCGAGAAGGAAAACATCTCCTAAATTTATCTAATGGGGTTTGAAATTTCAAGACTTTGGAAGGTATCCTATTGATCAAATAGGTAGCTGTAAGGATAGCCTTACCCATAGATACTTTGGAACAAACGGTGAAAACATTAAAGATCGAGAAACTTCTAGGAGATGCTTATTCTTTCTTTCGACAACTCCATTTTGTTGTGGAGTGTCAGTACACGAACATTGATGAATAATTCTTTTTCAAAAAAGAAACTTCCTAAGATCTTGTTAAAATATTCTTTACCGTTATCACTCCTAAAAATTTGAATCTGTGATTGAATCATATTATAAAAATATGTGAACACAGTTTTTACATCAGATTTTTCTCGCAGTAAAAATACCCAAGTGAGCCATGTATGATCATCAATAAAAGTAATGAACCATTTTTTTTTCTTATTGTTGTTCCGTGAAGGCCCCCAAACGTCTCTATGAATCATAGTGAACGATTTTGAGCCCTTATATGGTTGAGCAGAAAAAGAGGTTCGACGATGTTTTGAAAATTCACAGATCTCACATTGAAACAAAGATGGATTCTTATTTATAAAAATCTTTGGAAACAAATGTCTCATATAATGAATGTTTGGATGTCCTAAACGCTAAACGGTAATGCCATAACATTATTTCACTCGTATTGAAATAGAAATAGAATTAAGACAAGTACCCTGGCATTGCCTACTTGAGTCATATCCATTATCCAAAAAGTAGAGGCCATCAACTTGCTTAGCTTTGCCAATCACCTTCCCCGTAGTCAAATCGTTAAAAAGACAATTAGATGAGGAAAACTTAGCTTGACAATTTTGATAAGTAGCAACAATGATTATAAGATTGTAGCCCCAAAATCGACTATGCAAGAGACATTCGACTCGACATTAAGACATGAGGAGACTAGCTGATTACCTTTCTTAGCCAAAGAACATAAAGGATTGGAATTAAGGGAGTTTTGAGATAGAAGAATTTTACAGATTTGCTCTTTCTGTTCCTTCGTGAAAGGTTGCATTCCCTGAGAGGATTCCTTCTCTGAATCGGTGACATTAGCTTGGAAACTGTGATTTTCTCCGGTTAAAGATCTGAGTTTTCCTCTATCGTCGATGGATAGTTTGACAGATTGAGCCCGTTCTAAATAATTTTGACCATCCAATTTTTGGTTGGTCAATAAGAACGAGGAATTCGCACCAAAAAAATCTGGACTGGTGCTGCTATTGCTCTGCGTCACAATGCCTCTATTTGCCGTCGATTTCATTATGCCGGACGGAGAATTGGCCTGGTGAGTGTCTTCACTTTTGTTGCCTCTAGTTTGGCTAGTCAGCCCGCCTATAGTCCATTTAGGATTTGAAATATAGAGCCTAGGCTTTGGTACCATGAGAGAAAGCAGGACAAAAGAAATAAAAGGACTGATTTATTTATTTCTTCTTAAGAAGAAAAGTTCTAATACATCAATTTATATAGGAATTGGTCTCCTCCTAGTTTGCTGATCCTAATCTCCTTAAATCAAGGAGATTTGGATAATTAATTTCCTGATCCTAATATCCTTAAATCGAGGAGATTTGGAAGATAATTATCCTGATTCTAATCTCCTTAAATCAAGGAGATATGGAAAATAAAAGGGAAGATTTTTAAAATAAAAGAAACTGCCTATAATTCTGACACAAAGAAAATGCTTCAAATGAACAGGATTTCTGGAGGAACTAAAAATTGGATATATCGTTTGACAGTGTATTGGCTTCTTGAAAGGTCAAATACCTTTGTTGTAATTGCAACTGAGTACTGGTTACTTTTTACAAGAAACTATGAATATCTGTATTTACTGGCCATGTAAAAACCCTAAAGTGTATGGATTTAATAATGGATCGAACCATGTAACTGTGGATGAGTGTTTTCTTTTTTCTGTCTTTCATATCTCTTCATGCATTTCAGCTTCTTCTTTTTCATTTGGCCATTTTTAATTTTTGATGCTGCTTCCTTGACATTTTAGATCAACTTCAATTTAGGAGGTTGAAATGAATGATCCAGATAACATGATTCTTGAGTCTTCAGTCATTTATTCGAGAATCATCATATCCAATACGTTTTCCATTTGTTTATATGGTATACGAGATATAGAAGCTGACGATTACTAATACATTTTGTAGGCACCAAAAAAATCGAAATTTATTGCTTTGGTTGACAAACTAATATCGAAAATTGGATTTGATCGAGTTGTTGCTGGTGTTTTTTCTGAGGCATCACCTTCTTCAACTAAAGATCCTCTTACAGACTCAGCTGTTGATCAATCTCGTTATTCTCGGCCTTGGCTTGCTGCTGAAGTTTTATGCACGTGGAAATGGCTTGGTGGCAGTGTTTTGCAGTCTTTTTTACCTTCTTTCGTTGGCTATGTTAAGAATGGAGACTCTGGCTTTTCAGATTCGGTTCTGAATATTTTGGTTGATGGTGCTCTTGTCCATGGATCTGTTAGTGGATTAAATCTCTTATGGCATGCTTCAGTTGACGAGTTACAGGCTATTGAAGAACCCTTTTTGAGAGCTCTTGTGTCTTTACTCTCTACCTTTTTTCAAGATAATGTCTGGGGAAATGAAAAGGCCGTATCACTCTTTAATCTACTCCTTGACAAACTTTATATTGGTGATATTGCAAATATAAATTGTTTGAGGATTCTTCCATCTATTATGAACGTTCTTGTTAGACCCTTGAGCACTGAATTTGAAGATTGTACGAATGATCAGTCTGATCCTTGTAGTCGAAGCGAATTGCATAGTGTGACAGTTGACTGGCTCAAGAAAACTATATCTTTTCCACCACTGAATGCATGGAAGGCTGGAGAAGGTAGTTCACATTTTCGGATGTAATGGAAAAATAACTCTTATGAATATAAAGAAATGATATGATAGTGGCCATAAAGGGCAATAAACGGGTCACCTCATTTTATCTTAAGGCTTGGGGCTTTTTTCTTGGTTTCAAATCTTTAAAAGCTGAACCTATTTAATTATGATTATAATAGGAAGAGCAGTTACAGTTGTTTGCAATATTTTCAATAATTACTTTAATTGCTACCATTTTCTATCATTGCTATGATAACTAGAATCTCACTACTTGCAGATATGGAGGACTGGCTTCAGTTGGTTATATCCTGTTTCCCCATAAAAGTAACAGAAAGGATGCAAGGGATAAAGCCAGAGAGAGACGTCTTACCCATGGAGAGAGCTGTTCTGTATGAGTTATTTCAGAAGCAGAGGCAGGGTTCATCAGCTGTAATAAATAAGCCACCATCGGTGCAAAAACTGTTGTCAGAGTTAATGGTTATTTCAGTTGCTTATTGCTGGGAATATTTTGATGAAGATGACTGGAAGTTTGTTTTGCATCAGTTAAGATTGTGGATTGAAGCAGCAGTTGTAATGCTGGAAGAATTTGTTGAAAATGTCAATTGCACTTTGACAAATGAACCTAATGATGTAAATGCCTCATTAAATAAGCTTGTGAATATAGTTGTAATCAGTGATCCTTTTCCCATAGAACTGGCCAGAAATGCACTTGTTGGGATCTTTCTCGTTTGTTCCCTTGTTGGGTTGCAAGAGAAGGAACATACTGAAAATGTAAATCCTTTGAGGAATGATAAGTGGGAGTTCATCACCGATCGTATTTTTGAAGGTATTCTCCGTTTGTTTTTTTGCACTGCTGCTGCAGAAGCAATAGCAAATTCATGTTGCAATGAGGCTTCATCTATTATTGCATCATCTCGGTTTGATCAACGCAGTTCTGGGAGTTTGTTGCTTCATGTGTTGTTCAGTCTAGTGCACATGCAAGAGGAAAAGCTATTAAATCAATTGAGATTTGGGGGCTAAGTAAAGGAGCCATCAGCTCGCTTTATGCTTTATTGTTTTCATGCAAACCGCTTCCACCTCTGCAGTTTGCAGCTTTTGTTCTTCTATCAACTGAGCCTGTCGCACAATTAGCTCTCACATGCGACACTGGTAAGGTGTTCAATGTTGGTACTTCTAATAATGAGGATTCTCTTGATCCATCGTCGGCAGAAAATGTTGTTTTGAGAGAAGAAATTTCTTACAAACTAGAAAAATTACCTCATGAGGTTCTTGAAATGGATTTAGTGGCACATGAACGGGTAAGTAATATCTTTTATAGGCTATTGCATGCCTTTTTATGGTGCCTATCATATAGTTAACTCTTTTAGGTCATACATGGATATGTTTTTTGAGTATATTACACAATGATACCTAATTGGTTATGATGATTAGGCCCTCATGCTATTTTTAATTTGTAGGTGAATGTATTAGTTGCTTGGTGTTTGCTTCTGTCGCATATAGTATCCTTACCTTCATCATCACCAGGAAGGGAGAGAATGATCCAATATGTGCAAGATTCTACCAATTCGACGATACTGGATTGTCTTTTCCAACACATCCCCTTGGAGCTATACATGGGCACCAGCTCAAGGAAGAAAGATATCGAACTTCCTTCTGTAGTGTCAGAAGCAGCAAATGCTGCAATGCATGCTATCACTACCAGTTCAGTATTGTTTTCTTTAGAGTTGCTATGGCCCATTGGACCCGAGAGAATGGCTTCACTTGCAGGTGCAACATTTGGTTTGATGCTTCATAATCTTCCGGCCTATGTCCGAGGGTGGTTTAGTGATATACGGGATCGTTCGGCATCATCTGCCATTGAATCATTCACAAAAGCATGGTGTAGCCCAACATTGATATCAAACGAATTATCTCAGGTGTGCATGATGCTCTTCCAAATTTTTTTATGTATTTCTTTTAGTGTCCATTATTTTTTAAGCGTGAGATACGGCTTGGATATGGGCTGATTTTGTGTGCATTTTATTATCTTTTAAGTCAATTGTGGTAAAATTCGGAAAGCAACATTGGGATAAAGAACTTCCAAGAGCCTTGGCTTTCTTAACAGCAACTAACTAACTTTGGAAACTTAATAATCATGGGATTGGGAACCAAATTCTCTGTCATTTTAATACCTAAAGTCTACGGAATTGGTATCTGTTATTCTCCACCAATCATAACTCTCAGTTCTAGGAAACAAATATTTGTACCTGAAGATTTTTCTCATCTTATTAATTTGAGAAGAATACATTAATACACAATTTACATAGCTAAATACAGTAACAAAATCCTGAAAATAAGAAAGGAAATTATCACCCTAAAATCAAGGAATTTAACTTAGGAAAATCTGGATTCTCTAATCTCTAACTTCCTTAGATAGATAATCATAAAATAATTTCCAAAATAAGCTAACTTTGAGGGAATTTCAACACTCCCCCTCAAGTTGGGTTGTACAGATTGTACATGCCCAATTTGTTACATATTTCCTCAAAGTTAGGTCCTTGCAATGCCTTTGTCAGGACGTGTGCAAGTTGTTCTCGAGTAGGAGTGTAGACCAACTGCACTTCTGAGTTCTCAATCTTTTCTGCTATGAAATGCCGATCAATCTCAACATGTTTCGTTCTATCGTGATGAACTGGATCCTTTGCAATGCTGATAGTGGCCTGATTATCACACTTAAGCTTCAAGGGCTTCTCAACCTCCATCCCGAGTTCAGTCATATGATCCATATTCCTTCACAAATTGCTGCTGCCAAGGCTCTTAGTTCAGCTTCGGCACTGCTTCTAGAAACCACACTGTTTTTTACTTCTCCAAGTTACAAGATTACCCCAGACAAATGAGCAATATCCTGTGGTTGACCGTCTGGCTTCCTGCCCAGTCTGCGTCAGAATATAGAACCATATCCTTACACCCATTCTTCTTGAATAATAACCCTTTTCCAGAAGTCATCTTTAGATATCTGAGAATTCGGTACACAACTTCCATATGCTCCTCCATTGGGTGGTTCATAAACTGACTTACGATACTCACTGCAAAACAAATGTCAGGCCTTGTATGGGAAAGATAAATGAGCTTCCCTACTAGACATTGGTATCTTCTTTTGTCTACTGGAACTCCTTCTTCATCATGCTTCAACTTCATTTTAGAGTCCATAGAGGTGCTAGCAGGTTTACATCCTAGCATACCAGTCTCCTTGAGTAAATCCAGAGTGTATTTGCGCTGAGAGACAAATATTCCTGTTTTTCACCGAGCCACTTCCATGCCTAAAAAATACCGTAGAGGACCAAGGTCTTTTACCTCAAATACTTCTGCCAAAGATAGTTTAATCTTCAATAACTCTTCCTGATCGTCTCCGGTAAGAATGATGTCGTCGACGTACACAATGAGGATAGCCAATTTATTCTCGGGAGAACGCTTCACGAAGAGTGTATGATCAGCTTGACACTGAACAAATCCTTGTTCTTTTACTGATCGTGAGAACCTACCAAACCACGCACGTGGAGATTGTTTAAGTCCATACAGAGACTTCAATAACCTGCAAACCTTATTGTTATTGTTTCTTATTTGTAAACTCGAAGGAATCTCCATGTAGACTTCCTCTTCAAGGTCTCCATTTAGAAATGCGTTCTTTATATCAAGCTGATGAAGTGGCCAGTCCAAATTTGCTGCTAATAAGATGAGTAATCGAATGGTATTGAGCTTTGCAACTGGAACAAAAGTCTCGTGGTAATCAACACCATAGGATTGAGTAAAGCCCCTTGCTACTAATCGAGCCTTAAGCCTTTCGACACTCCCATCTGCTTTATGTTTTACGGTAAAGACCCATTTACAACTCACTGTTTTCTTTCCTGGTGGGAGTTCAGTAATAATCCATGTACCGTTCTTCTCCAAGGCCATAATCTCCTCTTGAACAACTTGTTTCCAACCCGGTGACTCAAAGCCTCTTGAATATTTGATGGAATTTGAACATTATCTAACCTTGAAATAAAAGCTTGATATGCCTGTGAAAGACCTGTATATGATATAAAATTACTGATTGGATGTTGAGTACAAGTTCGAGTACCTTTCCTCAAGGCAATAGGTAACTCCAGATCATTTATAGCCTGAATATTCTATGACCCTTTTTGTTCTAGCACATTCCCACCTCCTGTGCTAGTTTCTGCAGTTATTGGGTCCGGTTCAGGTTCTTGAACACGTGTGAGATGTGCCAAGTTCTCAATCTCCCCCTGAGGGAGTCTATAGTTACTGGCAGCGGATTATATAGACTTGATGTAGGAATATTAGTCGGGGAATGGTGAGAATTAGATGAAGAAAAATCAGGTACACCAACTGGACTTAGTGACAAATTTTCTAGCTGATTTTTGGGTAAAAAACTCGGACTGGACTCAGGGTCAGACTCAAGAGCTTGTGGCTGTTTATTTGGGCTGATTTCAGAGTGTTCTAGCAGTAAGGAATCAAAGATCCAAAGCTGAAATTCTGTCTTCTTCTCCCCCTGAATTTCGGGTTTTGAAAAATAAGGATTCTCTTCAAAGAATGTCACATCCATTGTTTCAAATACCCTTCGCATGTTGGGACAAAAGCACTTATAACCTTTCTTATTTGTGGAATAACCTATGAAAACACATTTTATGGATCTTGGATCAAGTTTACTCCTGTTTTGAGAGTAGACATGATCAAATGCTGAACACCCGAAAATTTTGAAAGGAAGGTCAGAGGAAAGAACATGTGCATGTGGAAATACTTTAAGGAGTGCTTGACGCGGTGTTTCAAATTTTAGGACACGAGATGGCATCCTATTTATGAGATATGCAGAAGTAAGAATAGCTTCCCCCCAAAGATATTTTGGAACACCAGTAGAAAACATAAGAGAACGTGCTACCTCCAACAAGTGGCGATTTTTCCTCTCAGCCACTCCATTTTGCTGGGGTGTATTGACACATGAACTTACTTGGACAATTCCCTGTCTAGACAAGTATTCGCCTAGAACTTACCCAGATTTCAAAATTTTAATTTTTGTATAGATTTGTGTTTGGACCATGGAGTTGAATGCTTGGAATATTCTACCAACTTCTGACTTTTCTTTTATAAGGAAAACCCAAGTGAGTCGTGTATGATCATCCACAAATGTTACAAACCACCGTGCCCCATTAATATTTTTTATTTGAGAAGGACCCCAAATATCACTGTGGATCAATGCGAATGGTTTTGATGGACAATAGGGCATACTTGGATAGCTAGAACGACTGTGTTTTGCAAGTTGATAGATGTCACAATTGAAAATTTTGGAACTTTTATTGATGAATAAATGAGGGAACAACCTTTCAAGATACATAAAGTTTGGATGACCTAACCGATAGTGCCATAACATGACTTCACTATCTTTATTGACATTTGAACTAAAGAACTGAAATTACAAACTGGTTGACTCTTAGAAAGACCACTGCTAGCAACTAAGGCTTCTCCAGGCTGAGGTGTATTGAAGAGATAAAGTCCCGAGCACATCTCAGCACTGCCAATCCTCTTCCTCGAACCCAATTCCTGAAAAAAACACACATTTGGCAGAAATTTAGTAGAGCAGTTTTGATCACGAGTCAACTTACTGATGGACATTAAGTTGCAATCAAGTTTAGGAACATGAAGCACAACTTTGAGAGTGATACTGGGTGAGATTTGAACAGATCCAGTCCCAACCACTTTGGACAGAGAACCATCAGCTATGCGTACGTTGACACGGTTGATAGTCACAAAATAGAGACTCATCTCCCGTCATATGATCTGACGCCGCTGAGTCAATAATCCAATATTTTGAACGGTTAGCCCGTACAAAAAATGCAAAAAGTGAATTACCTGCTGTGCGTGCATGCTAACAGATGGTGCAGGAGCAGCGTGCTGGGAAGTGTGTTGCTTAGAAGCTTTTGAAGCACTTCAAGTTGTTCCTTTGTGAAAGGACTCGACTCAGTGGTGCTGGGCTTCTCGATTGCATTTGCTAAGTTAGCACAACTATCTCTATCAGAACTTGACTTTGGTGATTTCCAGGTTTAACGTGTATCTTCCAACACGTGTCCTTAGTGTGACCAGGTCTAGCACAGTGTTCACAATACGGTCTTCCCTTCCTCTGTTGACGAGTATCTTGCTGATTTGGAGGGCGTGGGCCACGGGCGACAAGTGCAGATCCTTCCAATGTCGGAGATGAAAGTTGAGATCCCATCATTACCTTTTTCCTGCTTTCCTCACGTCGGACTTCAGAAAAAGCTTCTCGATGGCTCGGAAGAGGCTTAGTTCCCATCACTCTGCCTCTTACTTCATCCAGATTCTTGTTTAATCCCAGTAGAAATTTAAATGTTCTCTTCTGCTCCACTATGTTGCGATATAGAGTGTTATCTTCGGGGCACTTCCATTCATGGCTTTCAAACATGTCTAGTTGTTGCCAATGACGGGTGAGGGTGTTGAAGTATTGCGTTACTGTGAGGTCTCCTTGTCGTAGATCATGCAGGATCGACTCAATAGCAAACAACTCTGATGTATTATCAGAACTTGAATAAGTTTATCTCACGGCTTCCCAAAGGTCTTGTGCAGTCTCATAGAGAAGAAAGTTCTCACCAATATCAACATTCATTGAATTGATGAGCCAGGACATGATCAAATGATTTTCAGCCTTCCACTTCTTGTAACCTGATTCATCCTTCTGCGGAATTGGAATTTCTCCTGTTAAATAATCTTCTTTGCCTCTGCCGCAGATGCCTGACAGATTGAGACCATTGGAGAAAGTTTTGCCCATTGAGTTTGTGGCTCGTGATGAGAAGAGATGTATTCTCAGAGTTTTCAGCATTTCCAGAATTTGGAAATGCAGAGACTTCAGAGGTACAAGCTGTTCAAGAGGAGATTATGGCCTTGGAGGATGGCAAGGAATGGAGGCTAGGTTTTTTTTTTTTTTTTTTTTTTTTTTTACGAATCAGGCTCTGATAGCATGAAGATGTTTCTCATCTTATTAATTTGAGAAGAATACATCCTAATATACACAATTTACATAGCTAAATACAATAACAAAATCCTGAAAATAAGAAAGGAAATTATCACCCTAAAATCAAGGAATTTAACTTAGGAAAATCTGGAATCTCTAATCTCTAACTTCCTTAGATAGATAATCATAAAATAAATTCCAAAATAAGCTAACTTTGAGGGAATTTCAACAATACCCTATCCCCTTCTGTCCTTTCACTAGGTCAACCAACTCTCATGTCTCATTTTTCCCAATCCGTCCATTTTGATTCTCACTGCTTTCCTCCGTTCCTCTTTAGATAATATCTCATATGTAGTGTCTGGAGTAGAAATTCTATTTAGACTTTTGAGAAAACTCCTGTAGGCTGGTGAGAATTTTTCAAAGGATACATAAAATGGTGTAATGATTGTATGGGACATTCTCGGGTTCATTTCATGATTGATGACCCCCCCCCCCTAAAGATAAGGTTTAGAGAAATATGGTTTTCTTTCTACAATGTGACGTCACCTCACATATAGAATTTCTTGTGTGGATAATAACATTTGTAACATTTTTGAGTGTGCGACTGTCCTACTAACACCCATTTGTAAGCATTTTTGCTTTGGTTTATAAACTTATATAACTGGAGCATTTTGATTATTCATGCAGGTCAAGAATGCTAGTTTTGCTGATGAGAATTTCTCTATTAGTGTGAGCAAATCAGCTAATGAGGTTGTGGCCACCTATACGAAGGATGAGACGGGAATGGATCTTGTAATTCGCCTTCCTCCATCTTATCCACTCAGGCCTGTTGATGTAGATTGTACCAGGAGCCTTGGCATTAGTGAGGTGAAGCGTAGAAAATGGTTGATGTCGTTGATGTCATTTGTTCGTAATCAGGTATTTCCTGGATTCCAGTTGCTTTTCTTATATACTTTCCTTTTTTCGTACAACAAATGTGGTGCATGCAATCATATGATGATATAAGAGATTTTATCCCTTACATAAAATTGCACACCACCACTTATTATGTAGGGATAATTACAAAGGTTTAGTCTAATTACAAAAAATACCAATTTGTTTTTATTTCACAAATAGCCTTTGACATTTTGTTTTTATTTCACAAATAGCATCCTCAAGGAGGGGGGAGGGGGGATTTATAACACCTTTAGGGGGTATTTTTAAATTGTAATTCTGAAAGATAACTAGAGTGTTTTTGTAATTCTGCTAAACTTTAGTGGTAGATTTTGTAATTATCCGTATTATTTATTACATCATTTGGTGAATGTTTTGCTTATTTATGTATATATTTCTTGCGTCGGTCTTATAGATGCACCATTTTAATGTTGATCATTATCATACTGAAAAACCAAGCATTGACTGGTTATGGACCTAATATACTACATTCCTCACATTTTGTTACTTTGATCTGAAAACAAATTGCTGATAGTGTGTTTGAATGAATATACAGAATGGAGCGCTAGCTGAAGCAATAAGAATATGGAAAAGCAATTTTGACAAGGAATTCGAAGGAGTTGAGGAGTGCCCCATATGTTATAGTGTCATCCACACTGCCAACCATAGCCTGCCACGTCTTGCTTGCAAGACCTGCAAGCATAAATTTCATTCCGCTTGTCTTTATAAGTGGTTTTCAACTTCTCATAAGTCCACTTGTCCCTTGTGTCAATCTCCCTTCTGATCCTTTCAATATATAGATGCAACACTTTTTTAATGTTTGGTTGAAGAAAAGGTTTCAATCTCACTTGCATAATCATATACCTTTTTTCCCCCCCGAAACCCCCAAAAGCGGGTGATTTTGTTTATACTTCCAAGGAAATTACAACTATTATTGCTACTACATCAGTAACAACTTTCATATTAAACTAACAAATCCCAAGTCCTTTCTATGCATTAATCAGTCTGTACAATTGGTTCTCTGTCGTCTGATTCTAACTGATGTAATCTAAGCAAAGCCCTTAAAAAGTTGGTAGTTGTTCCTTTGATAAAGGCATATCATTCTGAAGAAATGAAGGCAACCCTAGCATCGCAGAGAAAAGAGCTTTTGAAAGTGGATTTTCTGTGTGGGAGGTCGTAATCTTATGAGATGATGCTCAAATGTTTATTTTATTTAGCTTAATTAATTGAGCTTGTTTCGGCCTACAGCACGAGGCTTTTCTATTTCCGGGTTGTCTATTGAAATATAGTTAAGGGTAATTACAAAAACTGCCCATGAGTTTTTGCCTAATTACAAAAAACGTGTGTTGTATTTTAGAATTAAGAATACCTTCTCAAGTTTGTAAAACATAAACAAATGTTGGTGGTGTATTTGTAATTATGAAAGATAGTTGAGTTTTCTTGTAATTAGATTAAACCTCAATGGTATTTTTCATAATTAACCCTATAAATAAAGGGTATATACATATAGGGAGTGTTTGCAAACACTAAAAAATGTACTTTTCAGCTTTTTCTTTGTAAAAAATCAGTTTTGGGTGTTTGTAAATGCCAACTTCTACTTCTACTTCTGTCTTATTTAATCAAAACTCAAAAGCTGAGGGTAACATGCTTTTTATTCTGAAACAATACTTTGGTATTTTTGTAAATAAAGAGAAAAGTCATTTTTTCCGTTTTTATCCTCATCTATTTCTGAAAATCCAAAAATGCCCTTTTGTCTCTTATCGTGTCAAACAAAATTCAGAAACACAATTCCCTCCATTGCACAAAATCCTCTCCATGACTTCATCTCCATCTCACGATTTCACAACTCCCCTCTATTACATATCATGTAAATAGAATTTAGTTAATATACTACACAAGTTAATTATAGATTGTGAGTACATGTATAACTATGTTGATGTGATTGTTAAACTTTCAACATTGTTTCAATATATAATTTATTTATAATAAGTATAGATCATAATGATTTATTAACTAATTGTTTATATAACTCAATTCAAGAAAAACTTAAAAACAGTTTAAAACTATATGTTTTTATGTTTAGTTTACAATCAATTTTCTCTTGTTTGTTTTGATGGTTGGAGACGTCTTTTTTTATATTACTTTTAATATTTTTTTGTATTAGATGAATTATAAATAATTAATCTTATAATTTTATATGCTAAAATTTGATAACCCAAGTTTTTGCATTAATAAAAAAATTGAATCTAAATCATGTTAAATCATATATCCGTTATTAGAAAAAAAAAAAAAATATAGATAAAGATTAATGAATAAAGCTTGGACAATAAATTGTTTTTTTCAAAATTTTAGTAATAACTTATATTTCGCTAATCTTAAAACTAATTATTTTTTTATTGGAAATACATATATTTCTCTCGTAATTCTCAAAGATCTCAAATCCTCATCTTCACGTATCTAAAAATGTGTCATTTAATTATCTCACAAATTAGGGAGGGTGATAGATGATAAATTTATTATTTTATGGAATATTTGCAACCAAAAATGAATTTAGAAAATATATTGTGCCCTCCTATTTATTTAAATCTAACTAAATAAATTAATATTATTTATTTATTTTTATCTTTATTTAGTTGTATATTCATACTCTTGTTTCTTTTTGTAGATGTATTTAGTTATTAAGAAAATTAAAGAAAAATATTATAAATGTATATTTTTACATAACACTCAACTTTAAATGGCTAAAATTATCTCATATGAAGTCTTTTATATAGCTTATGACATATGGTTGGAAAGCTTTCGATATCTAGTTTAATATGAAATTATTATTATTTAAAAATTCATAATATTCTAAGAATTATAATTAATTGAAAGCATATAAAAAGAGTGAAATATAAAGAGACACTAATCATATTACAAAAAAAAAAAAAAAAAAATCAATATAGAAAACTACTTAATTGCCCTTAAAACTAACTTTACTTTAAGGATACTTTTGGCAAATCAAAATTTTCAAGAAACCTTCAAACTCATTCACGCTTTTATAATAAGTATAGATATAGATAGATTTGTAGACATTGATTGCATTGGTGGATTCACAAATACCTTGGCAAAGACATTGGGAAAATGACACAAATGCCCATCTATTTTTGACCGGTACCTGCAAAATACTAAGATTTTACCAAAATTACCTAACAATACGTTGCCGCATTCTAATTACCAACAAATACACTCAAACCCAACACATTACCAAAACAATACTTTGCATATAAAAACAACCACAAAAAAACCAAAAAACAGAGCACCAATTAGAGATCTGAAATGCAACAACCATAACAAGTGTGCAAATACTGTGCGAAGGAGAAGAACAAGGAGAAGACATATTTTCGAGCACAAAGGAAGAAGAATCGGACTGCACATCAGGAAAAGAGAAGAAAAACATACAGGAACAAAAAAACAACAAATAGAATAAGAAAGCAGGACACTGTTTCATATTTGTTTCAATTATGTTTCTTTCATATTTCAAATGAAACAACAAAGAAACAACAAAGAAACAACAACGAAACAAAAAATAAACAATACATCTTATACGAAAAATTTGAAAAATAATAAAAACAACAGATCAACAACATAGAAACACAAGAGAAACACCATCTTTTACACCAAGAAACTTAGATTTATTCTTCACATCATTTTCAACCACCACTGTATCAAGCATGTCCACAGTGGAAATGGAGGTTTTCTCCAACGCACAGCTAATTATCATAAATATCTTGATGTTCATTGGTGGTGAGATTTTCACTTCCATGGTGGGCCTTCATTTAAAGAAACGGTTTTTAGCGATGATGACGGGGAAGTTAACAAATAGTTGCCGGAAAATCACAAACCGAGCTCACCAAAAATGGCGGACATGCAGCACGAGAACTCAAACAAGCGAGATGAAGAGAGAGAGAGAGAGAAAAACAAGATAGATTGGAGACGAAAATAACTGGAGCGTATTTTAGGGAAAAATTTCAAAAACAACGTAAAAAGAGTAATAAAAAAGATATAAATGGGATGTGTTGGTATTTATGGATTTCCGCCAAAATTAAGGGTATTTTGTGTAATTTCCCCAAAGACATTCTAGAATTAATTCTCAAATGGCCTCACAATCATTATCACAACCATCTCAAAGCTCTGATAATAATAGACGACAAATGGTTAGAAATAGTGAGTTTATGGAAAAAGCAAGTTGGGATCCTAGAACTATAAAGATATATATTAGAATATGTGTTGAGGAGCTTTAGGCAGGAAATAGGCCAGGTACCCACTTCAATAGAACTGGTTGGGAGAACATTATTCGAAAATTTTCAGTTACGAACCGTAAGTATACAAGAACACAATTAAAGAATCGTTGGGATAGTTTGAACAAGGAATGGGGTGTATGGAAAACATTGTTGCGAGGACAGACTGGAATAGGATGGAATCATGAAAAGGGAACGGTTGACGCGAGTCCAGAGTGGTGGCAACGAAAGATACAGGTAATGTATTCATTTCTTTTTCTTGAAGTATTGTAAACTTTATCATGTTACAGTTAAATTATATTCTTTATCATCTTATAATTAAATCACAAGTTTAATGAATATTTTCTTTCATTTCATAGGCTTTTCCGAAAGCAGCCAAGTTTAGAGAACCAGGACCTATGATGATACATGAACAAGAAATGTTATTTTCAGACGTTGTAGCTACTGGGGAATATGCATGGGCCCCAAGTTCGGATTGTTGCCACCTCATATGCAAGATGAGTCCGAGGACAACACTCGGCCCAAAGATGACAATATGGCGGACCCTAATATTGAACGAACAAGTGAAACCGAGTTTATTCCACAAAATATAGCGAACGTGATTCAAGAGGAGGATCTAGGAGGACAAATAGAGATTTCCCTCCACACATTTGTCATAAGAAACAAAAGAATATGTCAACTGCTGACAAGATTGTGAGGTGCCCAGAGCGTATGGTTGATTCAATGCAAAGTGAAACAGTACCATCTCGAGCTTCCACTAGTAGTGTACGACAATTTAGTATTCAAGAATGTTTAGAGGTATTAGATGGTATGTCTGGAATTGAAGAAGGTGACAATGCTGATGTATGCGACCCGATTATTCCCGAAACCCGATGTAAGGGAGTTATTTTTAACAATAAAGAGAAATGAGACTCGATTGAAGTGGTTGCAAGATCAAATGGAAAGAGACATGTAATGTAGGACGTCACGAGGGGAGTCCCATCACAATGACCAAGCGTCTTCTGGATGAAATTCTTATGTTAAGGATTATAATTTAATTTTTAGTAGATCTTGTATTTCGCCTTAAAGACCGTGGATGTTGAATGTTTGCACACACTTGTTATTATTTTATTTTGATGTTTGTTTTGGATGCTTGTATTAATTATGTATGATTGACTTTCTGGTAATAAGTAAATGCTTTGCTTGTATGATTTATGTGTTTGGTGAACTAGTATTTGATTATTCATTGTATTATGATGTACATCAATTAAGGATGATATTTTTTTAAATGTATGCAGCATGTCAGATTCAAAATCAAAAGGCAGATTGGATTCGCTTTCAGAATCATCAAGCGATGGCACTTTAGATAATGGGATGAGTGAAGAAGAAACTGAAGATTCTAGCTCAAACACTTCTAGTGAGAAGAGAAGACAGTATATACATGCAATTATTGTTGGAGCAACTATGTATTATCAAAGGTATTTACATAAAACTCCTTGCTATGATAGAGACTACAATGGATGGGCTTCTTTGATGTCTATATTGAATGGACATCCTCGTCGATGTCATAATAATTTTAGAATGCACAAAGTAGTATTTTTTGAGTTGTCTGCACTATTAGTAACAAACTATGGCCTTAAACCTATGAGATCTGTCACGATTGAGGAGCAATTAGCAACCTTTATGATGATAGTTGGTGTGCGGGAAGGAAATAGACAGCTACAAGAGACTTTTCAAAGGTCTGGTTATACAATTATCAAGTCATTCCATAATGTTTTGCCAGCTTGCACAAAAATGTCGCTTGATTGGATCAAGCCATTCAGTGATTTTACCACTACACCTTCATACATTAAAGACAACACTAGATACTTCCCCCATTTCAAGGTACCATATAATTAACTTTTTTCTCTAAGTTAAAATTTTTGTTGCACTTGATAATCCTATTGTTTGGGAATGATATAGGATTGCATTGGCGCTATTGATGGTACTCATATCAAAGCCTCATTACCATGCCACTTGCAAGTTCCATATATTGGTAGGAAAGGTGGTCCAACTCAAAATATTATAGAGGCATGTGACTTTGATATATGTGTTTTACATTTTTATTGCCTGGTTGGGAAGGGAGTGCGCATGATACTAGAATTTTCTATTCTGTGATAAGAGATGCATCCAAGAATTTTCCAATGCCTCCTAAAGGTGCACCTTTTAAGTTATTTATTTAAATATCCATTATAAATATTGTTTGCTCATTATTTATATTTTAATGGTAGGTAAATACTACTTAGTTGATGCAGGCTATCCAAACATATCGGGATTTATTGCTCCGTACAAAGGGCAAAAGTACCATATTCTGAATTTTCGACGTGTATCATTGTATAATAATATCTATGTGAAGCATTCAATCATTTATATTCATCGTTGCGTGGAACTATCGAACAGTCTTTCGGAGTATGGAAGAAAAAATTTGCCATGCTAAGTGAGGCATGGCCAGATCAAGTTGCACTTATGTCAGCTACAATGGCAATTCACAATTTCATTCGTAAGACTGACTTGGAGGATGATGATTTTTTAGAGTATGATCACAATTCCAATTGTGATGAAGATGATACGGGCAAAATTAGTGACCATACTAATATTGGTGAATCACAATAAAATGATGAGACAATGAATAAAATGAGGGATGATATATGCACTTCAATTGCATTTGGAAGGATTGGAATCCATATGTTTTGAAATTGTGGAATGTTACTTGTTTTGCTTTCATATTGTCTGATACAATTGTTTCCAGAATTATGACAATTTCCAAATTTATATGTTTTGTTGAACAAATTGTTGGTGTTGATTGTTGAAGCTTTGATTTTTTTTGTTTTTTTACATTGTTGGGATCCAAAATGCATAGGGCATCTGAATATTGTTTGTGTAATCTTCTAAATTTGGAGTGATCAAGAGATTTTGGAATTGTTCACTTTATTGTTAATTAAAACTATTAGTATTAGATACAATTTTTTTTATCCTTAATCATATCATATATATGAAATATGATGGTCTTTAAAAAATAATAATTTCTTCCAAAAAGTTCGTTTTATCTCAAATTTTTGAAGTACATTACATTTTTAATTATTTGTTTTTTATTTTATAATCAAATAAATATAAAAAAATATAAAAGAAAATCAAGTAAACAACAAAAATATTTTAGGAATGGTGAATATTAACGTATGTCTTTGCATGAATCATAAAAAGTGGCAGCAAATGGTTAGAAAATTTGCCAGGGTGTTTTTTGTCTTTATAGTGCAAATCTCATTTTGAAAGTGCTTTTTTTTCAAACACTCCAACTTTGATGAAAATAGCTTTTAACTTCTTTTTCCAAACACCACCAACTTCTATTTCTCAATGACTTTAGCTTCTAATGCAATAAAGCACTTTTTCTGGAAGCAGAATTTTCTGCAAACACTCCCATAGCACATTTGAGGTTTGGCCTTTCAAAATTACAGTTACCCTATTCACAATGTCTATTTCATAAATTCCACTATTAAGGGGTAGTTGTAAGATAAATACAAACCTCTAATACCTCTTAAGAGATAGAGCTACAATTCATAAGAAGACATCAAGACGAAATTTCGACGTTGCGCGCTGCAGCCACCAGCTGCACAACAGCAGGGGGCGTGCACGAACGCGCACCCTGACTTGTAGAACACGAAATTTTCGATTTTTTTCCAATTTTTGGCTCTTCCACCTTGTTTAGGACTCTAGGCTTATAAA
This sequence comes from Rehmannia glutinosa, assembly GCA_016081115.2. NCBI lineage: Eukaryota > Viridiplantae > Streptophyta > Magnoliopsida > Lamiales > Orobanchaceae > Rehmannia > Rehmannia glutinosa. Next base: position 36,572,384 of record CM071924.1, on the reverse strand, counting down.
TAGGACTTGGGGAGCTCTTATTTTTGACACTCTCATCCATAGCACTTCTAGACTTTAGTTTTTGGTATTTTTCTCTTGCTATTCAACATTGGGATTGCCTGGGTTCTTCCACTTGAAGTTATTTTGCTTCTTAATCAAAGAGTAAGATTTCTTCATCTCTTTTGTCTAATTTCAATTGTTGGGTGATTATTATTGTTGCATGATTATGTTTATGATTGTTTTCTTTCCTTCAATTGAGATTATGATCCCATCTCCAAGCATGAACTAATTTCCTTATTCTTGGATTAGTATGATTTGATTCAAACAAATAAGCATGAGTATTGATTAATTGATCTGCATTCCTGGATAAATTGTTTTACTTGTTGATTGATTGTTTGACCAACTCTTGATTGTTTAAGGTAGGGATGGCCAAATGGAACCGAAACCGGGTTCCAAACCGGAACCGAAACCATGGTCAATGGTTTCAAAACCAGAATCAGAACCGTGTAGAATGGTTCCGGTTCCGGTTCCTAGGTCTCAAAAACCGTGGAACCAGCGGTTTTAACCATCGGTTAGAACCATCGGTGGAACCGTGATGGAACCATTTTTTCTAAGGTTAAAACCAACAATTTTGTTTTGGTAAATACATGCTAGAAGAAATGTTAAATATTTATTATGATGTTTTATTTTCGTAACTACATGAGACACGTTTTAGACCAAATATTGTAAGCGAACTACGTGAACTTTGATTCATCTATACTCTAATAGTATATATCGATAGTTTAATATTATTATTAATATTAAGTATAAAACTTTATTGAATATTAGGTCCAAGTCTTTTTCTTTATTTTCCTTTTTTTTTAACTGAAATTGATAAGCTATTTTAAGAAATCAAAAAATTATCAAAAGATAAACAATCGGTTCTGGTTAAAATCGGAACCAGAACCATGGAGGAACCGGGTTCTGAATCGGACCAGAACCGTCGGTTCCAGTTCCAAAACTGGAACCGTGAGGCAACGGTTCTGGTTCCGGTTCCTCCAAAATGAGGAATCGGAACCGGCAGTTTTGGAACCGGAACCGACAGTTCTAGAACCGTGGCCATCCCTAGTTTAAGGGGATAATTGAGATCGATCGAAGATATTATTCCTGGACTAAATTTATTCAGGGGGTTAGATATGAATCAAAAATGTATTATCTAACCCTGGGCTTAATGAAAATAACAAATTATGTTGGGATAACCCTAATCTGTGAATACGTGAGTTATCGGATTTAGACCTAGTCTTTACATGTTTGTTATATTTGTTAACCGCATGATCAATTAATTGATATTCTGCTTGCAAGTTTGATGAGATGAATCCAAAATCCTAGACTTTCATCCATATCTTTTTCTCCAAGTTTAATTGTGCTTGGTTTTAATTCGTCTTTTTAATTATTTTCTTTTAGTTTATTTAAATCAAACAAATCTGGTTAGAGTGTTTAGGTTTTATTTTCTGTCAATTGTGTTACATAATAATTATTTGCTGGCTAAGTCTTCCTTGAGAGACGACTTGTGGTCAACTTTCTACTCTTCGATTGGTCTCGTTCTCTTGCGAAGATTGCTAGATTTATTTTAGGTGTTTAGCGGTCGAACACATGTTTCAAACATGTTTCTTTTAATAAATTTTCAGTGAAAAAATAAATTTTTCCATCATTAAATAATCCATTTTATACTCGAAGTCTTATAAAAATATCAAGAAATATACACATAAAACAACACATATTAAAACCAAACAAATTAAAAATATTATATAAACAATATGAATAAAAAACATAATTCAATTTTTGATCTAATGCATGAAAACATAAAAAACATGGAAATAACCAGGAGGCAATATAAAAACAAACCAGAAACAATATAGAAAATATCATATGAGCAAAAAGAGTTAAAAATAGGTAAAATGTGTATTTAAACATCGAAAACTTCATGGAAACAATAAAGAAACATCGGAACAACATTAAAAAGGATATGGAAACAACCCAGAAATAACGTAAAAAATATTAAAAACACCACATCAATAAAAAGAGCTTAAAAATAGGTAAAAACTGTATTTACACATTGAACACTATATGAAAACAACAAAAAAATTATTAGAACTACATTAAAAATATTATAAAACAACACCAAAATAATAGAAACAATGTACAAAATAATATATGAATAAAAAACAACATAAAAAATAGGTAAAAGTTGTTTTGAAACATCGAAACAACAAAGAAAAATACAGAAACAATAAAGAAACAGATTTAAACAATATCGAAACAACATATATAACATATAAAGCAATGCAAGAAAAAAAACGAAAAAAAATAAAAATAATCAAAAAATATGCAGGAGAGTAAAAAAAAAGGTACAAAAGGAAAAAAATAGATACAAAAGTGATATGAGCGTATTGTGTGGTATGTGTACCAAAATCAGTGTATTCCATGCAATTTCCCCTAATTATTTCACTAGCATAATGGGCTAGAAACCATGCTTGGTCCAATCGCCAGAGATTGTGGGAGTGTAATTGTTACGAGGAAATTACATAAAATACCCACATATCGAGAAAAAGACATTTTTACGCTCATTCGATTTTGTGTGCGCTTTGTTGACTTCCATAAACTCCGGGTGACTTTTTTTTCTAAATTTTCACGCTTTTCATATTTTCTTTCTCCGTAGCAGTGTTGAAACGTGTAAGAAGCAATGATGAAGTAATGCCGAAAGAACTGTTATCTCACTAATTGAATTATTTTACAATTGAAACAGTTACGCTCTAGATCGGATGGTTCCATGGGGACTATATGGAGCTAGTGATGGATGGGAGAATTATTTCAAATTGAAGTCATTACAAATCTTTAATTGTGGCAGACATTCTCTATGTTGGTATTTAATTTGCATTTTTTCTCCTTTGTTAATTTGTATTTGCTATTCCAACATTTCTTTTAGGTTATTGAAAGTGCAATCTTTTAGAATAAGTATGTTTGTTCCTTCAAAGTTGATGTAATTCTTATTTTATTTCTATTGTCCATTGTGGTATCTTACAGTTAGAATTGTCTCAATGTATCTGCAAGAAACAATGGAATTATATTAACTAAAACATGCTTGAAACAACAGTTTTGAAACACATTTAAAAAACTTTAATAAGAGAAGCAATGTAATTATATTAGCTGAAACAAGTTTGAAATATTTTCGAAACAATTTCAAAACAACTCTCAAACATGTTTGTAATATTTTTTTAAATAATTTAAAATAATTTTAGAAATTAATAAGAGAAGCTATGACATTATATTAGCTGAAACACATTTGGAAGTTGTCCATTCTGGTATACTGCTGCTAGAATTGTCCCGCTGTGTCTGTAAGAATTGATGAAATTATATTAGATGAAACATGTTTGAAACAATATTTTTGAAACACCTTTCAAACAAATTTAGAAATTAATGAGAGAAATAATGAAACTGTATTAGTTGAAACATGTTCGAAACATGTTCGAAACAACTTCGAAACAACTCAGAAACATGTTTGAAACATCTTTGATACAATTTTAGAAACTAATAAGAGAAGCTATGGCATTGTATTATCTGAAACACATTTAAAACATATTCAAACAACTTCAAAACTACTCTGAAATAATCAATTGAAACAACTGCATATGGCTACGTTTGACACAATTTCATTGCAAATATGTAGCGGAAACATTGTTAAAACAATTTCGAAACAACTGTGAAACAATTATGAAACAATGAAACGATTTGGTTCTAGAAGTATTAGATCCAGCAAATCCAAAAATACACGATTTTTAGCTAGAACCATCAATTCATGCACAATATATAGAATATGATATTATTTTATAATTTAAAAATAAATAAAACAATTAAAATAGTGCTAGAGAAAACAATGTTTTTCATAAGAATGAATTTCAATGAATTACGCAATACCTTTGAAATCGAAAATTGTTGATTAACTTGAAATTTTTCTCCGGTTTCTCTGCGCGATTTGCTTGTTCTTCCTCTTGTTGTTTATTGTGTTTTTGCTTCCTTCTTCCTCTTTTTTTTTGTTTTTCTGCATTTTTGGTGCAGCGTGTTTTCTTCTTCCTTTCATCAACATTCTTATGTTTTTTTTTTTTTTGTGCTTGTTTTCTTTTTCCTTTGTTAAGTGTTTTCATGTTTGCTTCTATTTTTTATTTCCAGATCTATACATCAACTTGTTTTTCCAGAGTTTATATGCTGAAGCATGTTTGGTGTGAAGGAAAGAGAAGATGATAAGTGGATATTATGTATGCATTTCGAGGTGTATTTTGTTATATAATTGACACAATCGTATGTAGATCGAGTGTGTTTAGGTTGGTTTTCCTTATTGGGCGTGATACTGTGGTTGTCTTGGTGTTTTGAAGGAAATGGAGCTAAATTGGACAAGCACGATAGCATGTTTCAAAGGGTATATAAAGAGCCAAAGGATGAATGAAGACGCGAAGGAAAGAAGCATGAACGACCGAACAACAGGGGATTGCTTTTGAAAACGTCCAAGCGCGTCAATAGTTTTTAGCACTGGTAGAGTTTAGTATGTGAGCCATAACGTTCTCTACAAAATTGATACTGAGCTGATTCAAGTTGGTATGGAAAGCTAAGAGACAAGGATACAACTTTCATGAAGAACCCAGGAGCTAATTCGCATGTTTGGGCCACACGACCAAGTCGTGTTTGTGCACACGGTCGTGTGCATGCGCACGGTCATGTGCGGATGCTACAGAGACAGTTTTCTAGGAGCAATTAACACGACCAGGTCGTGCGCAAGAACACCGGTGTGCCCAAACACACGACCAGGCAGTGTGCAAGCGTATGACACGTGCGAAATGCGATGTTTTGCGGGTTTTATTTCCATATTACGCGAAAAATGAAAAAGGAGTCCAAAAAAGCATATCCATAAAAGGGAGAATTAGGCCTAGCAACTTATATAACACATCTTGGAGAGAAAATAACACATCTAGGGAGAGAAAATGATGATTTGGAGGTTGAAAAGTGATATTTGGGAGAAACTACGCGTGAGAATTAACAAAAAAGAAGCATGAAGGGTTCAAGAACGTGAAGATTGATTCTTCAACAAATGGGGAATTCATTATCATAGTCTATAACTTCTTTTCCATCTTTCCATGTCGTATCTTTTCCATGTTGCATATTTCGTCTAATGATTTGTCTATGAATTTGCAAGCGATTATGGTAGGCTAATTTCATCTTGATTCTAGGACTTGATGTAGACTATGAATTTGATTTATATTTGATTTGGTTTTTTCCGTATGAATTGGTTTCACCTATCTATTTATGATTTGTGTGATTATTTCTTGTGGATTACTTGATCAATAATTCGCATGTTTCATAGTTAGTTCATAATTCTGGAGATAAGTTCTAACAATAGATCACAAATTCACAACATAAATAATTATAGAGTCGGGAGGCTTATAATGTTGAGGAAAAAATTATGAACCCCCCAAAGTATACGCGATTTTCTACATTGCCCCCCAAACTAAATTTTTTTCTACTTAACCCCCTGAACTACATGAAATTTCTACGGTCCCATCTCTCCTCCCCGCCGGCGGAATATTCCGGTCAGATTCGCCGACGGGTGGAAGAGATAGGACTGTAGAATTTTTCGCGTAGTTCAGGGGGTTAAATAGAAAAAAAAATAGTTTAGGGGGTAATGTGAAAATCATGCATAGTTAAGGGGTATATTAAAATTTCCTCTAGTAGTTAAATCAACTTTAAAATTTCATTTAATTCTTCCTCAATTTTAGATTTACTAGCTTATCAGGTTCGACTTTTCGCCGTATGCACATCAAATTGTAAATTATGTGTGCCCATAAATTTGTATGCATGCTTATATAATATGTTATAATTTCATTGATTTTTTCAAAATGGTGTTTCAGTCTATTGGGTTCTTGATTAGGGATGGCCCGACCCGCCGCGGGGCATGGGCGAGTCAGGTCGGCCCCTCCTACCCCACATTAAATAAATTTAAATAGAAAAAATGAATAAATTTTTTTATTTTTAATATACTTAAAAAATATTCTTTACAATAATTATTAAATATATTAAAAAACATAGGTGGGGCGGGGCAGGGGACAGGGCAGGTACTCGCGGGTCGTGTCGAAATTGTCATCCCTATTCTTCACCATTCTATTGCTTATGCATCGAATAAAAACAGTCATATAGTGGAGATGAATGTCATTTCTATATTTGATTAGGTTTTCAAAGCTTGTATTCTTTATTTTGCTTTAAAGAAATATTTATTTTAGTGTCTAAATATTTTTCAGAGTCAGAGCAATTCGTTTGGAAATCATGCATAATAACTTGTAAAATTATAAAACTATGATTTAATTTAATACTTTATTTTTATACAAATGCACAATAAGTATAAATATAAAAATCTATGAAAATTTTAATATACCCCCCGAATTATGCACAATTTTTGAAACCAACCCCTAAACTATTTTCTTCTATTTAACCCCCTCAACTACATAAAATTTTCTACGGTGCCCTCTTCTCCTCCCTGCCAACGGAATATTCCCATCAGATCCGCCGACGGGGAGAATGGGATGGGACTGTAGAAATTTTCGTGTAGTTGAGGGGGTTACGTAGAACAAAAATTAGTTTAGGGGGCAATGTAGAAAATCGTGTATAGTTTGGGGGGTTTATTAATTTTTCCTCTATAATGTTTATTGATTAATAATGCTTTTGAGAGTTGATATTAATTGTTGAGTAAGGATACTAGCAATCTAATATTGATCTATGGTTTGTTCGCCTCTGGAGAGGGAATGAACTAGGATAGGAATTGAGTCCATAGATAAGGTGTAACTGGTTCTTGTGAAACACAAATCGGATATAAATTGATGAAGAATGTCAAAATCACAGTCCTAGGATCGTCTTTCTTTGTTAATTAAACCTTGTGTGTGCGCTTGTTAGTTATTTGTTTTGATATTTTACTTAGATTTAATTGTTAGATAATTTAATCATCATCTTATTCAGACGTTTCAATAAAATTGGAGCTATTATAATTTCCTTAGTTTATGTTTTAATTAATACATGTGGAATACGACCTTGCTTGCCACTATATATTAACTATGTTGTATACTTGCGGTTTAACTTAATAAATTTTAGCGATTAGAAAAGAGCATATTATATGTCCAGAAAAAATCTGCCAGCGTATTTGGAGAGATTTTCCCTATAAAATAAGGCAATTATGTCCTTATCCCTATAATTATGGGGGAGGTCTCTTTTGAGACCATCTCACGGACCAAAAATCCGTGAAATGGAGTCTCACGTGGTCCACTCCTCTCTCTCTCTTGGTCCCCAATCCTTTCTCTCTCCTCTCACCCACGAGTCACATCCACTTCTCTCCTTCTATCTCTCCTCTCTCCTCCCTCCTCCCACACTCTCCTCTCACTCACGTCTACTTTTCTCTTCCTTCTCTCTCTCACATCCACATCTCTCATGATTCTCCCTCTTTTCTCATATCCCACTCATATTGTGGTCCTCTCTCTCTCTCTCTCTCTCTCTCTCTCTTTATCTTCCCTCACGTCCCTCATCTATCTCTACATGCAAGGTTTCACTTACAAAAATATCACAAATATATAATACTTTTAACGTATAAATGTAATATTTTTTAGGTAAATAATATCAATTTTGTTTCTCTAAAAACGTATACCTTTCAGAGTAGAATATATACTATTTTAGTAAATAGTGATACTCTTTTTTAATAAGAAGTGAAACCTTTTTAATAAGAAATAATTTTTAATAAAAAATAATATTTGTTTTAATAAGAAGTAATGCTTTTTTTTTTAATAAGAAATGATATATTTTTGTAAAAACTGATACTTTTTTTTAAAAATAAAAGTAATATTTATTTTAATAAGAAGTGATACTTTTTTTAATAAGAAGTAATACTTTGTTTTAATTAGAAAGTGATATTTTTTTAATAAAAATAGTTTTTTTATTCATAATAAGTGATACTTTTTCCATAAGAAGTGATATTCTTTTAATAAAATATTTTACTTTTTTTAATTAAAAGTCATATTTTTCGAGTCCACATGTGATACTGTTTTCATAAGTGGTGATACTTTTTTCATAAGAAGTGATACTTTAGTTTTTCATCTTTTTCCTTTGTTTCATGCATGCAGAGTGAGATGAGGGATGTGGGGAAAGAGAGAGACGGGGGAACCATGAGGAGTTAGAGAGAGAGAGAGAGAGAGAGGACCACCAGAAGAGTGGGATCTAAGGGGTAAGAGAGGGGACCATGAGAGAATTTGACATGAGGAGAGAGAGGAGGGGGACTAGTGAGAGGAGATAGAGAGAGAGTAGGGGAAACAATGAGATAGAAAGGAAGGGGGGACCACATGGGGCTCCGTAAATCTGTCAGAAAATCTCATACAAGTTTTTTTACATAGTTATAAATTAGTCTTCTTGGTTAGGAGACTCATCCCATCTTTTATGTTTACGTTTAAGATTTATATTATTCTTCTGCAAAAAGGCCATTTTCTAAATTTAGCTTTATATTACATTGTGTTTTAGGGACTTAATGATTGGGAATCTTGATTTTTAACGTGGTAAACTAAAATGAATGATTTTCTTTGTTGGTTGGCATCTTCATGTCTTAAGTATTAATTAAATAAAAAATTGCTAAAATATTACACTTCCTGATCTTAATTGTATGGATTTTTATGCGTTGCCTAATTTTCATTGCACTTCGTCACGTGAAGTGTAATAACGATGCCATCTATTGGCTTTCATCAATTGCACGATACGTGCTAAAGTTACTGCACTTTGTCATCCTAACTTTGCACAAATTCTCGCTATGCCACCTTAATTGAGATGACAAACTGAAAAATCATGAAAAAATTGAATGGGAAAGTGCAAAAACTTTAGCATTTGTTGCACACGTGATAGAATCTTGATGGAATTTTTTTAGTAGGAGATCCTAGACTGTAAAGTTTCATATACTTTGGATAACAAAGTGTAATAATATATAGTTTGACTGGCAATATAAAATAATGCGTAGATGGTAAAGCGTAATTTTTCCTTATTGTTTTCTTCTTAGTTATACGCAGGTGTCCTTAAGAGGGTCGATCATTTATTTTGTAACTCAGATTAGTGTTTGTGTTCCATTGAGATGATCCTTGTGTACATGTTTAAAGAAAATTATATGCAATGCTAGTGCCTTGTGCATATTCTATGTTTGAAGAAATCTATCTACAATGCTAGTGATGTGAATCCATCTACAAAGCATGGGATGTTTCACAAATACAAGTTATTTCGAGTTCTTGAAGACTTTGTAATCGAATTATTGAGTTTTTTGTATTTGTCTATGTTAGATTAGATGTCTTTATTGTCTTTGAGTTGTTTAATCGCCATAATGTGTTAGGTCGAGTTACTAAGTGTTTTTCAGGAAGAGCATGTCGGACAAATGAAGAAAACGAAAGACATGACATTGATGAACAAAAGAACAATGAATGTTAGACATGCACCATCGTGCATGGTGATGGGTTAGTCGATATGTTCTTTTGTCTGTTTTGTTTTCTTTTACATTTTTAAGTTATTTCCCAGTCTAATAGGATTTTGAGTCTCCCTATATAAGAGAAAACACTTTTATTTCATACAACTTAATTCATTAATAAAAATCGGCATTTCTCTCTCAAACTTTGAGTTTTCCAAGCATTAACAAGATCATTCATCTTGTTCCTCTTTTGACTTATCAAGAAAAATTACACCTTTTTTGTGACGTCCTTACTATACCACGGTTCTTGATTCGTTAAGCAATGAGTCGAGGTTTCCACCAATTCTAATCTTAACTAGGGAAATATATTGTAGATTTACAACATATTGTTGTTAGGTCGTATGCATGATTGTTGTTGCGATTCAAGTGAGATAACATCAATTGGTAATTAGAGACGACTAGTAGAAGGTTAATCTATCCTTTTAGTTTTTGTTTGTATTATTGTTTCTATTCTAGCGAAACCCTAGTTTTAATCATGCAAGAAGAAAGTATAACCAATAGGCATCTTAGGGATTATCGACAAAAATTGTGAAATCATGCAAGAAGAAAAGCTATAACCAATAGATCTGAACAACAAGTTGCCCACGGAAGCACTTGCAGATCTCAAGAAAAGGTGATAATTGATACCTATCGTGAATTGGGAGAAGAGAGTAGTATATGAAATCAAGAAACTAGTTCATGAAGGCCTAGGCGAGTAGATCTGATTGATTTGAAAGACGAAATTGGTTAGTATGATAAGGGTGACTGGAATTATAGTTCGGGTAGAGAGACGGGTGGTTAGAGGAGATAGGATATGAAAGGTTAGTAATTTGAGTCTTATCAAGATGAATATACCATTATTTTTGGGGGAAAAGTGATCCACATGCGTATTTAAAGTAGGAGCGTAAGATGGAGAATGTATTTGATCACAATAATTATTCAGAGTTGAAAAGGTTGAAGTTGGTAGCGATAGAATTCTCTAATTATGTTGTTCTTTGGTGGGGTAAACTAATGATTTCTCGGAGAAGAACTGGAGAAGATTTTGTATACATTTGGGATGAGATGAGACATTCGATGCGACGATATTTTGTGCCTAACCACTATTCAAGGTGTTCGTTTCGGTTGCGGAGGTTGACGCAAGGGTCTCATAGTGTATAGAAATATCACAAGGAGATGTAGATATTGACGGGATAGGCTGATATTGAGGATGATTCGGAAGCTATGATGGCTATATATCGAGCAGGATTAAATGGGGTTTTACTTGCCAAAATGGCTACAATAGTTAAGTAGCAACTCAAGAGGAGGGGTTTTACTTGCCAAAATCCCAATACTAGCACTAATACATTAGGTTTAAATGATAAGGAGAATGACTTGCATTTGTTACAACACCACAAAATTGTGATTAATAAGTCAGAATCAGACAAGGTGGAAATTTTAGGAAATTTTGAACCTTCCACTTCACGAGCACGAGATATTAATTATTTCAAATGTCATGGGAAGGGCCATATAACTAGTGAATATCCAAACAAAATGGTGATATTGATTTGAGTTAATGGAGAATGGGGGTCCGAAAGTGAAGGAGCGTCGAATTATGTAGATATGTCGAAATTCAGGAAGTTTCAGAGGTTGTTAAACCAACAAAGGGGGATGTGTTATCATTAGTGTCACATCGAACATTGAATACACAACCGATATTCGATGGTTGTGAGAAGCTAGAAAACATCTTTCACACTAGCTGTTTTGTCAACAACAAAGTGTGTACGTAGTTTGATCATCGATGGAGGTGGTTGCACAAACTTTGCCAGTATGAACATGGTGGAGAAGTTGGGATTCCGACACTTAGACATCCAGATACGTACATACTGCAATGGTTAAAATACATTATCAAGTGTTAGTTTCCTTTCTAATAAGATGATATAAGGAATGTGTTTTATGTGATGTGCCGATGCAAACTTGTCATATTCCATACTAACCATGGCAGTTTTGACAAACAAGTACAACATAACAATTACACCAACCAATATATTTTTGAGCTTCACAAGAAGAGACTTAGTTTTGCACCTTTAACTCCAACAGAAATATATGAGGATCGATTGAGATTGAGATTTGGTGAATTAAAAGAAAAAATAGAGTTCGACTAGTGAGAAAAAGAATGAAATAAAAGATGAGAAAAATGAGAGTTCAAGAGAGCATATTGAGAATTTGGTCAAGGGTATAAGTGAGATTAGAGAGATGACCAAAAGAAGTTAGAGAATTCTTTTTGAGACGACTGAAATATGGGGGAAAAGGCCATTAATGTATAACAAGAGAGGAAATTTATTCTTATGACAAACACGATAGACTTTAGGCATGAGTGTTTGAACGCTAACATATTTTCCGATATTTTTTCTTGTCCTATTGCTTCTTGTTTCTAGAAGTGGGAAGAAGCACATGAATATGAAAGCTATAAATTTTTTGATCCGGGTGCCAATATTGAGGTCCAATGTTTAGATTTAAAAAAAAAATCTCATTCAAGAGGGGGAATGATGTGAATTCATCTATGATGGATCCAATATTTCACAAATGCAAGTTATTTCGAGTTAAAGACTTTGTAACTGTGTCCTTCAGTTTCTTGTATTAGTCTATTTTAGATGAAGTGTTTTCGTCGTCGTTTGGGTTGTTTTATTGTTGCCTTCAGTAGTTTTATGGCCATATATATATATATATATATATTATATATTAGTCAGTGTTAGATTAAAACTATTTTTGATTTATATTTTCGATTATTCAACACGATTCTTTTCGGGCGATATAAAATTTGTTTTTTACGTTTTAAAGTATTTTTAACTATTACCAAATATCATCAAGGTAAAATGGAGCCTGAAAGACTTAGTCGGAATTTTTTCACGGACCAAAATTTCCCTGGACCAGGTCAACCAGTCGACCCACCTAGTCGACCGATACTTGAAGTTTTAAACAACCCAACCCCTATTCTGCCCTGGCCCAGGCACAGGTCGACCCCGGTCTTGATCACCCTAGTCGACCTGTGTCAGATTCAATCTTAACGGTTTTGAATTCAAATTTTTGTACTGGTCGACCGGTCGACCCACTCAAAATCTGATGATTTTGAGCCTATGGGAGACAACAAGATTTACTTTTATCACTTTATCATTTTTGTACATTATTTGTGTATCTTGTGATCTTCTTTTTGTAGACAAAAGTGAAAATGAAGGAGCCTATGTTGGAGATCCAATCTTGAAGACTCTTCTATAAATAGATGAAGGTTTTGAAGGATCTATACACAACACAAGCATACAATCAACAAGAAAATTTTCAGCAAACTTCTTATTCTTTCTTGGCATAATTCTTGTTGTATTTTTAAGCCTAGTTTTACACTTGCACATCTTGAGTATTAGGCTTCCGTCTTGATTATACTTGCACTTTTGAGTTGTAATATTTTCCAAACAAAGTGTAATCTTGATTGTAACTTTCAATCATCCAAAACAAGACATCCTTGTTAGTGTTCTTGTGATAAGAACACACTTGGGTGATTTTAGGTGTTGAAGAGTATGGTACTCTTCATTGTTGTAAGAAGATTGTGGTAATCTTCATAGGTGGTGTTGTAAGAAGAGTGAGGTGCTCTTCAACGTAAATATTTGAAATTGTCTGGTATCAATAAAATGTTTTCCTTTTTTTCGAAACCCACTTCGGATATTCCGGGGTGGTAGAAGATTAGGCCATAGGTAGGTTGAACTTTTATAAATCGACGTGTGTTGTTTACATTCCCGCACGTTCCTTTTTGTTATCATTCTTACATTCGAAAAAGAGGGCGAAAATCAGAAAATCGGCATAATCTATTCACCCCCTCTAGATTAACGTAGCCACTTAGACTAACAAGTGGTATCAAAGCCAAATTCTTTGGCATGCTCGTTCTTCATTGCGAGTAAAGAGGAAAGATCCATGGCTACGAATGAAAGCTACCTTACCACCGACGCCTCCACCAACAAGCCACCACTATTCGACGCCAACAACTATGCCTTTAGGAAAGACCGAATGGAGTGCTTTCTACAAGGGTGAGGGTTCGATATTTGGAATACGGTTATTGAAGGGATTGCCCAACAACCAAGAAATTGGAGGATGGCACCTCGGTCCTCAAGAGCTTCAAGGAATTTGACGATAATGACAAGAAGTCATTCTCTCTAACGGTAAGACATTAAATATTTTGCATTGCTCTCTTACCGCCACCGAGTATAATCGTATTAGAGGCATAAGGTCCCGCACATGAAGTTTGAGAAAAATGGGAAACTATTTATGAGGGTACAAAGAAAGTTAAACATGTAAAAAAACCATGCTTGTTACAGACTTTGAAAACTTCATTATGCTTGATGGTGGAAATATTTCATAAATGGTGGAAAGGCTTGACAACATAGTCAATCCTCTTGTGGCACTTGGGAAAGTCACATCCGAAGAAGATAAAGTAACCAAGGTCTTAAATGCTCTTCCCGGTTCATGGCCTGAAAAGGTGACGACAATTACGAAAGCTCAAAATCTCGAAACTCTCAAGTTTGATGAGCTCATTGGAAACCTCCTCATCTACGAAATATATCTTAAAGAGAGGAAAAATTCCAATCCATCCACCTCTCAATCGGGTATGCAGATTATTTCTAAAGGCTTAACATCTTCTTCTAATAAATTCATATTATGCTAGTGATGAAGATGATGAGGAGACGACCACCCTTATTCGGAAATTTGCCAAATTTGTTAATAAAAATAACGCAAAAAAGTCGAGAGACAACTCATGCTTTAAATACAGAAAACCCGGGCACTACATAGCCGATTGCCCAAAATTAGCGGAGGAGGAGCAAAAGAAGGAAAAGCCTTTTCCCAAGAAAAAAGCTCTAAATGCGGAAGCAAAAACATGGGATGAGCTCCTTGCCACATCCGATGAGGAAGAAGAAGCCGGACATGGTGTCATGGCCATAGACGATGAAAACAATAAGGTGCTAGGGGATATAACAATTCCAGAAGATTCAAAATAGCTCGTGAACATTGGGTATTCACGCCACATGACGAGAGAACTTTTTACCAACATCAAGCTCCAAGAAGAAGACATGGTTATGTTCGGGAATGGCAAGGGAAGAATTCTTGGAAATGGAGAAATTTGTAACTCTTCTTTCTCTCTTAGTAATGTTTTATTAGTTGAAGGCTTAAGTTCAATTTGATAAGTGTTATCCAACTTTGTGTTTCAAATTATAATGTTATCTTTAATAAAGAAAAATTGTTTTTTTCTCAGTCGCCAATAATGATTTAACTAGTTTATGGCATAGGCGACTTGGACATGTTGGATACAAAAATTTGCAAAAGAATTTACAAAAATCAACGTGTAAAAGGACTACCCAAATTGAATTTTGAAAATCTTGGCTTATGTGACATTTGTCAAAAGAACAAATTAGTTAAAAGTAGTTTTAAGCCCAAAAATGAAATTTCCACAATCAAGCCTCTACAATTACTTCATCTTGATTTGTATGGGGATATTGGTACGGCTAGTCTTTGTGGAAAACATTACATTTTCGTTATAGTTGATGATTATTCTAGATATACTTGTGCTATTTTTCTTGCAGACAAAAGCGATGCCGTTAATGAGTTTGCTAAGTTGTGTACAATTATTGAAAATAAAAAGGAAGATACTATTAAGTCTATATGAAGTGATCGAGGTGGTGAATTTGATGGTGAATTTAGAGTCTTGTGTGAAACTAAGGGATATGCTCACAACTTTTTGGCTCCAAGAACACCACGACAAAATGGAGTAGCTGAAAGGAAGAATCGGAATCTTCACGAAATGAGTCGGTCCATGCTCAATGAATTTTCACTTCCAAAATATTTTTGGGCCGAAGCCATAAGTACCGCATGTTATGTTATTAATCGTGTATACATTCGTCCTAAGTTGAATAAAACACCGTATGAGCTTTGGAAAGGAAGAACTTCAAATATTAGTTACCTTCAAAATATTTGGGTGTAAGTGTTTTATTTTGAATACTAAGGATCAATTGGATAAACTTGATCCTAAGGCCGATGAAGGAATATTTATGGGGTACTCAACCAAGAGCAAAGCATATCGGGTTTATAATAAGACTAGCATGGTGGTTGAAGAATCTATTCATGTCAAATTCAATGAAGCCTCGGGTGTTGAAAAGATACCCAATGATGAAAGTGATGAAGAAGATGATATTGAACCAATTGTTCAAAATGATGCTCAAAGTGATCAACCCTCCACATCAAATGATCAACCTTCAACTTTAAATGTTCCACAAGAAGACAAAACTGATAACTCGGATCTTCCCCTTTCTTTAAAATTCAAAGGAGATCATCCAAAAGATCTCATAATTGGGGACCCTCTGGACAAAGTTATGATTAGAAGAAAATTTGCCGAGAAAGCTCTTATTTCTCAGAAAGTGCCAAAAAATGCAAAGGAAGCAGTTGAAGATGAGGATTGGTTTTTAGAAATACAAGAGGAGTTAAATCAATTCAAAATGAATGATGTTTGGGAGTTGGTACCTTGTCCTTCATCACAAACTATAATTGGTACAAAGTAGGTATTCCGAAATAAGCTCGACGACCAAGGCAATATGATTCGAAATAAGACAAGGTTAGTAGCTCAAGGGTATTATCAAGAAGAAGGTATTGACTATGATGAAACATTTGCACCCATAGCACGTTTAGAAGCAATTCAAATTTACTTGCCTTTTCTTGTTTTTAAAAATTTCAAACTTTACCAAATGGATGTTAAATCCGCCTTTTAAATGGTTTTATTCAAGAAGAAGTCTATGTAAAATAACCTCCGGGATTTGAAAATTTTTCAAGGCCAAATCATGTTAAAACTTAAAAAAGCCTTATATGGTTTAAAACAAGCACCCCGAGCATGGTAAGATAGACTTAGCTCTTTTCTTTTACAAAATGGATTTTCAAGAGGTAAAGTTGACACTACTCTTTTTTTTTTTTTTTTTTTGAGAAGACTCTTTTTGTTTTTGAAAAAGGGCAAGATTGTTTATTAGTACAAGGTGAATTTGAGATGAGCATGATGGGAGAAGTCAATTTCTTTCTTGAGCTTCAAATAAAACAATGTCAAGAAGGCATATTCATATCCCAATCCAAATATACAAAATAACTTCTTAAGAAGTTCAGAATTGAAGAAGGAAGGACCGTTGCTACCCCATGGCAACAAATATCAAGCTCGACAAAGATGAGAAAGGTAAACCGGTAGATCAAACAAAATATCGAGATATGATTGGTAGTTTAATTTATTTAACCGCAAGTAGATCTAATATTCTTCATGTCGTATGCCTATGCGCTCAATTTCAAATCAATCCTAAAGAATCTCATTTAAGTGCCTTTAAAAGTATTTTTCGATATTTAAAAGGCACTATTTCCTATGTCTAGGCATAATGCATATTGAATAAAATCTTTATCCACCGAGTCTTTTACCTCAATTCGAGCTCGTCTTTATCAATTTGATATTTAAGTTTCTGTCTCAAGATCAACTCGCGGATATTTTCACAAAACCTTTATCCACCGAGTCTTTTACCTCAATTCGAGCTTGTCTAGGCATAATGCATATTGAATAGAATCTGTATTTACATTTTTATTGCACTTTTATTGCATTTTAAATTTGGTATCTGACCGAACAGGTACCGGTCAACCTAGAGGTCGATCGGTTGACCACATCGGTCGACTCCCCTGGTCGATCGGTCGACCAGGTTCGGATAGAAGACAGAAGTAAAATCCCTTGTTTTAGTTTTTTTCTTCTCAAACTCTCATCTTTCAAAAGTACGAACCCTAGGTGCGATTTTTCTCCAAAATCTCTCAAATCTTCACCAATTCTCACTATTTTTGATTATATATTACCCCTATACTCTTATCAATCGATTTCATGGCTCTACCTCGTCAATCGACCGAGCAAAATCCTCAAAGGAGGAAAAGAAAGCAAAGAGGAGAATCTTCCTCAAATCCTCAACAAGAAGAGAACCCACAAGAAATTGATCCTACTAGGCTCTCGGAGGATGATATGGCCTTAAGGGAAGGAAATTCAAAATCCCATATTCATTGGGATAAAAGTAAGTCTCATCTTATCTCCAAGCCCTCTTCTAGAGGTAATAGGTTCCGATTTTTGCATAAGGTTGCGGAAGAACATTATGAGAAATTGGATTTTAATGATAATCGATTGCTCGTACTCGTATTTGTCGATTTTTATCATTTCATGATGAATTTTTGGAAATTAGGGCTTATTTTGAAACTCAAGAATGGGTTTCACTTTGGGATAATCCAAGCGTTCACTATGATGATGAGTTGATAAAATTATTTTATGCAAATATGTGGATTGTTGATAGGAGAGATAATGAGCCTCTGGAATTGTATTCTTATGTTAATGGTCGTCATTTTTATTGGACATATGCCGATATTTGCCGTTTACTAAATGTGCCTAATGATGGTGTTACAAATTTGGCTTGTAATAAATGGGACAATGATAGTCTTGGGGTATCTCTAGAGGAAGTGAAAATATTTTTGGGAGTTTTACCCGCGTGTACTATCAAGCTATGCCGGAAAATTATAGAATTGTGCCCCTAATTTGCTTTTATTGTGTATGTGGAAAAGAAATCAAGCTTCCAAGCAATCTTGAATGTTACCTCACTTATAAGATTGTTCAAGGTGAAAGGGTGAATTATGGAGCTATTTTTGTGTATTGCTCGGTTGAATCAAGGACACTTGCAAAGAAGCACTACACGTTGGGTATTTTGATTTGTTGGCTTCTTTAATTGTCGGGTTATCCGGAATCCGAAATGAATGTTCAAATTTGTCACAATGACTTCGACAAGGATAATATACTCCAAAAATGGTTCGAATGAGAAGAACTATGCCTCGAGTTCCCACAAATCCACCCTTGGACGTGCTTCTATTCTAGATCCTCCTAGAGATGCTTTTTTTGATGATATTGATATTGAAATTCTAATGGAGAGAGATGATAATCCCGACCTGGAAGGTAACATTGGGGAGGAGGAAATTCGGGTTGAAGGAAATGAAGATGGTGAAGAAAATGAAGAAGAAGAAGAGGGTGAATCGACTATAAACGATAGGATGGATAAGCTTGAGAGAGATACTCATCAGGACATAGTCTCTCTTCGAAGAGAGCTTGAAGAAGTGAAAAGAGAAAATACAAAGATGAAAGGCAAGATGAGAAAACTTAAGAAGTTCATCAAAGAGCTTATACCTACGGCGTGCTTCTCCTCGGATGAGGAATGATGTCTCCCACCCCTTGTTCTTATTTCTAGTTTGTTTTAAATTCTCGAACTTGTAGTACTTCATGTTATTAACTCTTGATGTTGTTGCTAATGCTGCATTTATTTAGTACTTTGATATATTCTTATTGGACTAATATGTTATTTTTGATGATTTCAAAGGGGGAGAACAAGCGAATAAGCAAAAGTGCTTATTTTGGTTGGTTATGTTGGTAATGGTTATTAAGCTTATGTGCTTAAATTGTTTGAAGAGATAAATACACTTAACCACCCCAACTTGACCCCTTTTTACACTTCACCCACCAAACTTTGATTCGTGACAATTTGCAACCTGAATTATGAAAATTTTTACACTTGGTATACCCCCTATGGACAATTTTGCCCCTAGAATTTTATTTATTTATAACAATAGTTCTAGTTATCCCTCTAAACTTAAATTTGTGGCAAACTACTACATAATAATAAATTTATTGCATTATTCAATAAACATAAAAATTTTACTCCATAATCAATTTGTTTTTCAGATTTTTTGAGAAATGAGAACCCTTATTTTCTGTCACTTGTTTTGTTCGTGGCATTGTTACACCTACTTAGATCCAGTCTCTATTCAAAGGTTTTAGATGGATCATGTTAGGTTTCCATCCTATAAACTCAACATGACATACTTTTATCAAGATCTCATTTCAAGTATATATCCGTCTACAAATTGGGTCATTAGACTGAAAATGAAAATAGTCCATTACGACCATATCAGGCCCAACATGCTTCCGTAAAATTAATAAATCCCTTAAAATCCATATCTTCTTTGACCGAAATAACACCGGGTGAGATGGCTCGCAACACCACTAGTTGGAAAATCACTGCCCCTAGACCGTTTGACAAACAATTAACACTGTTCAACTTCAACCAACAGGGAAGATGATCTACAAGTTATCTGAATCCTTCAGCAACTACTCAGCACAGCCTTGGTTCGTTTCCTACTCCAGGCGTATAAAGTAATTCTTCAAAGGGATATACTAATAGAACATTATGAACACATGTTGACCAAAAGCCTTCATTTATTAAGAACTTATAGAAAACTTATTACATCAGTAATCTCTTTTTGGGAGGAGAAAACTAGTTTAGCCTCTCATATATGAGGCTATCACTCTCTTGTACATAAACTGAAAAACTAAAAATCAAGAACACTCTGAAAATTTAAACACTCAACTATATTATTACAAAGGATTTATATTTTTCGAATTCTAAGGATGATATTCGATGTCCTTAGCCTCATGCAAATCTTGACATTTATAGAGGTAAGAGACCTCTATGTTCTGAATTATTGCCTTCAAATAGATGTCCCTTTTATCTTTGAATTATTGCTCCACTTGCAGCAATTAGTTGGCATCCAACTCATCTTCACATGGATTGGGCCACCTCTTGTCTGGTATCCGAAGTTTTTATGAAAACTTCCAAACTTTGCTGACTCTGCCCTTCGTCTTGTAGTGGCTTGGACGACATCTTTCAAGGACCCACTTTTTGTCTTTTTGTTGAGTGGGTTGTTACCTGTCTGGAGTCACATGCCTCAACTGACTTTGTCGGGGAATCTACCCTTTTGGTGGTACCCGAAACTTTGGTTGCTTATGTGACTTGTCTTCTCCGTCGCCGGGTCTTCTCCGATCAACCTTTGGCCGGATTCCTTTGCCAAATTCCGATTCCTTCTGGTTTGGACATTCGGGACATACCCGATTTTCCCAGTGGCCAATATGAGCCATATTGCAATATTTTCGATGAGTTTCTTTACTCCCCGACAGCTTGTTTTCCCACAAAAGATTTCTCTTTTTCTCGAACATGTCTTCTGCAAATCTTGTAGTTTTTCCTGTCATGGTATTTAACAGAAATGATCCGTTCACTGAATTCTGGTAGAATTTAAACGGAAACTTGACTTTTTCCATCTCAATGAGACAAACCCATAATCCCCATGCCCTTCTTGTTGTGATCTGATCTTCTGTAAAGGTCATGGCTAATTGGACTCCTTCTGAATTCGCCTCCTTGATATTTTTGAAGGATCTTTCTTCTGGTCGTCGAAGGCTAATGTAATGAAAGGCTTCATGACCACGTTTTCCAACAGGCTCTGGAGCTACACTTATAAAATACAGTTCCAAGGTATCTCCTCGTTTCAAGCTGTCATTGTTTGACCAACACTCGCAAACTGCTTCCTGGATCCATTTTGGTAATTGCTTAATCTCCGGAAGGCTGGTGAAGTTGTATAGATCGAGGCCAAAGCCCCAAACTCATACCACCTTTTCACTTCTTGTGGGTTCGAATTTGGAAGCATCCATACCCTTGTATATTTTCCAGAAATATCGATCTTTGTTCTTTCTGGAGATATTGTTTGCCTTGTGGTTAGTTTCTCCAAATTCGCCTGGTATTCCTGCCAAGAAGAAGAAATTTTAATCTCGTTAGTATCAACCTTAGAATTGCCCATCATAGGCCTAAGATTGATCTTTTTGTCCTTTATCCCAGACGCGCTGGGTTGACATGGTAACTCGGGATTTGACTCCGGAGTATCATCTTTTCCTTGAGCCAGCATTTCTGCCAACTTAGGACCCGTGCTAGAGGTACTTGAATCCTCTGCTACGGGTTGGGGAGTCTCGTGCTCTAAACGCTCCTTTTGCTTAGTAGCAACCCAGAGGAGTGGCCCCTGAAATGCTATTCTCAATTGAGAGTGAGACAGTACACATGCTCGTATCCAATCGGTTATATTATCCCTATCATTCCTTTGTAATCTCCCGGCCAAATCTGCATTGATGACCAGGGTATCGAATTCTCGGAGTAGCATTTCAAGCTGGTCTCCAAGATGTCTTGATGCTGTGAGGATGGAATCAGCTTCAATTCCCTCCATCTCTTGTTAGAAAATCTGCAAGAACATTTTCATGACATTTTATAATGACAATATCATAATCATAATATTGGCATTCAGCTTGCCATCTTAGTATTCTAACTTTTTCTGGTTTTGATTCAATTTTATTTTTCAGAAAAGCTTTAACACTTGAATTATCAATTTTTAAAGTAAAATTTTTAGCCAGTAAAAATAAAGGCTATTTTTTGAAAGCCTTTCTGACTGCAAAGAATTCTTTCTCGTTTATATGCCATCGATATGCTTCACTGTCTATAAAAAGACCGCTGCAATATCTACATGGCACTTCTCCGTTTGGTGTGGCTTTTGTAAGAACTGCTGCCCACCAATAGTCGCTGGCATCTGTATGTAGAACCAGTTCATCTTCATCTTGTGGAATTGCAAGTTTTGGAAGCTTTTTGCAAACTTGTTTAAGCTGCTTTATTCCTTCTTGATGTTCATCTTCCCATTTGAATATGGCATCTTTTTTGAGCAATGGGCTAAACACCTTCCTGTAATGTGCTAGATTGTTTATGAACATTCCAGCAAAATTAACAACTCCGAGAATACTCTGAAGCTGCTTCTTGTCTTTAAGTGTATCTGGAAATCCTTGTATCTTTTCTACAATATGGCTTTGTAGGATGATTCCAGATTCATCGATTTCAATTCCGAGGAATTCAACCTGTCTTGTAGCAATTACTGCCTTCTTTTCTGAAAGCACTAATCCTTCCTTGTGACAAACATCTGAAAATATTTCCAAGTGTTTGAGATGCTCCTTCATGTTCTTTGATGCAATAAGGATGTCATCAATGTACACGAACATGAAACTAAAATAATCCTTGAAGAGATTATATATCTTCCTTTGATATATATGGGGTGCGTTAGCCAATCCCATGGGCATTACTTTCCAAATATAATGTCCCTGCGGTGCGGAGAAAGTTGTGAACTTTTTATTTTCTTCCTCCATTTTAATCTGGTAAAATCCAGACTTGCAATCAAACTTTGAGAATATCTTGGCACCTTTGATACAGTTTACCAAATGTTCTCTGCTTGGGATATAGTATCTGTCGAACTCCAAAATGTTATTAATCCCTTTGTAATTAATAACAAGTCTTGGCTTTTCTCTTTTGATTTCTCCATAATTTCTGACTAAGAATCCTGGACTGCTGTGTGGAGAAACTCCTGGTGAAATCAAATTAGGGTCAAGATGTTCCTTAAGTATCTTCTGCATATCTTCACGATCCTCCTGATTCATAAGGATTGGTTTGAATATTACGAACTCGTACTCCTTTCCTGGTTTTACTTTTAAGGAAGCTTTGAGCTCGTTCTTATCCCACCATGCCAAAGAATTTTCATTATAATTCCTTTGGATCTTCATCCTGATGTCCTCGAGTGATATTTGTTCTTCTATGGTAATGTCACTCTGTGGATTCTCCATTAGGCTCATAATTAATTCAACAATAGCCTCTGGATGTACTCGTTCTTCTCCTTGTATTCTGAATGAATACAAGTTATTACCCCATATTTTCTTATCCTTAGAGTTCGAACCAAATTGTCTATAGGATAATAATGCTTCACCAAATTTCCTTCAACCCGCCATTTTGGGATTTCGATGTTTGGCTTCATCACCACGCTTGCCGTGAAAATTAATAGGCATTTTTTTGTAAAATGCTTCCCGCAGTCTCTGGACAATAATATTATGATCACATAATGTTGTGAAAATAAGTCTTCTTGTCTCATTCTCCTGTGTGAATCATTTAAATGTTTGTAGGAATTGTTTCCTAGCAAAACATCTGCTCCTATATCATGGAAATAGATTGGTGGCGTCTTCACTTTGTACCATGGGGTACTGCCTGCGCCTCAGATCATGATTTCTGCTTGTTTAATTCCTCTGTTAAGAATAAGAATTCTTTTAGAGAAATCTCTTCCTGCAATAGCTAGTAAATCTTCCCCAATTCCTTTAGGAAAAACATCCGGCTTTGCAGTACATATTTCGGCTCCTGAGTCAATGTAGGCGGCGAAATACTCGGCCATGTATTCAGAATATAACATTCCAATCGAAATGTATATGGAGAATGGGCTAGTGGTCATCTGATTCTGTATCTTTTATTAGCTACTATGAACTCCATTCATTCTTGTAATCTTTCCCAAGGTTTATGATTCTCAAGAAATTCAATACCTAATATTAATTGTTCTGGAATTTTCCCCGCTACTCCTATGATAGTCAGCTCAATTTCACCCATTTTCAGGCTTCATTGATACCTTTCAACTATAGGTTGTTGGAGATAATATAGAACATCACAAGGAAAAATATTATCTTTTTGAGTGATGTCGAATATTACTTCAACTTCTCTCCATCCTTCTGGACATTTCAGCTCTCCTTTTGTTTTGAAAACATCTGGGATACGCTGAACTGTACTCGGCCTTTTTTCTTCCCAACGGCTGCTACTTATCATTCTGTCTTGTTGGAAAGACATCCTCTTGGGCTCAACTCTGAGACTTCGACTTTTGTTGAAGACTGGTTGATCTTGAATTTTCATATTGATCTCCTTAATAGTTGGAGACTCAATAATTTCTGGTAGAACCACCCTGGCAAAGTTCTCAAAGATTCTTGGGACTTCAATAAATTCCTTTCTCAAGAATACTTCTAAATGATGTGTATTCGAGAGAGCATAGGAAATCTTGTATGTAATCGAGTAAGGTCTATTCCCTTCTTTCATTAAATCGACTCTTTTGAAATATTGATGAAGGGTTAGGACTATGTTGAAATCTCGATCTCCCAGATTGTTTGCAATTCTAGGATAAACATTAAATGCCAATTTTCCTGCATACAAATTTCCTGTAACCGCTCCAAGGCATGAATCCTTGAGATGTGAGATTCTCTTGTCAAAGATAGCAAGATTGAGTGGCGAATCTATCCCTTTCTTGAATATCGCCTTGATAATAACTCTTATAGCTCCAATATGAATCCATGAAAGTGTGTTGGCAACTTCTCTTTTAATTGTGCTTTTGATCTCCTGGATTTCTGTGTAAGGGACCAACTGCATCTCGATCAGGTTACCAGTGAATTCCATTCGGATGGCAAATTCTCCGGTTGTTATCCTGTGGATAATTTGGTGTTTTCTATTACAAAACTCAATCTTATCCAAAGCCTTTTCCATTGCTCCAATTGTAAAACCGTCATAAATTTGAAGCTTTGGATCTTCCCTCATAATTCTCATAAGAGTCTTATGAGAAACCGTAGTATGAGAGAGGAATCCTGACATATCCTACCTGACCGTCTGCTGATGAATTTCTTCTTCACTCTAATTCTGAACTAGATTCACTTCCATCGTCAGAATAGATTTCTTATTCATAGATGCTTTCATTTGAGGGTATATCCTCAAATTGATACACCTGTATAAGATCTTAATAGTAGACAACTTCTTCGATTTCTGTTGTAGCTTCGAACTATCTGACTCCTCGTTTTTGGTTGTCTGGGAAATCAGTTGATATATGCCCTCTTGCTCCGCATGTCCAGCAATTACAATCTTTGAAACTTTCATTAGCTCTGGTATGAGCTCGCCTGAAAGTTCTTCTTCCTGGGGTTCTGCTGGTACTTGCTTGATTTGAACCTGATGAAGAGGCTCTACTCCTGCTTGGTGCTGGTCTTTGCCCTGATTTGTAACTTCGGGCCTTCTGTTTTGACCAAAACCTTCTAGGTCTCCATGAAGACCTACTTCTTTTGCTGCTACTTCCCCATCGGTATGGATGGCTTCTCTCCTTCTTCTTCTTATGCCATCGTGGTTGACCTCCCACAACTGTTGGGATATCATCGTCTACGCAACATAGAGGAACTGCTTTGTTAATTCCTCTTAATCTCTTGTAATTCCTGTATAGTGCTGCCTGGTGGCACCATTCAGATAGCTTGGCCTTTAGGAATGACATTATTCTGGCCACCGTATCTAAATCTGCTGCACTCTTGTATTCCCCGATAAGAATTTCTCTCTAGGGACTCGAAATCTTTGCAAAGAATAGCTGTGAAGCTTCTTTGTCTCCCACCTTGGACTTCCATTGGTACTCGGTGAACAACTTGATATATTCGTCGATATGACAAATATCATGTAACTCGAGGCAATAGAGGGCTTGTTTGTATCTTTTTCCTTTTTCTTCTTCTAATCCCTCAAAGTAGCTTGTGCCGATAAAATGGATTTTGAACAATTTAACCATATTATCGACAATCCCTTTTAATGATTCTCCAGCTGTAACCGTGCTCTTCATATCTGCTTCGGTCATATCCCATGCAATCTTTATTGATCCTTCAAGACTCATCTCGAGGAGTAAGATGAATCCTTCCTTCGTAAGATCAAGGGTACCTGCTGCAATCCTCATAGCTGATGCCCATTCATCAATAAGGACTTCTCGATTTTTAAATTCTGGGATATCCAGATTTAGCATCAATCCATATGAATGTATTGGATTGAGTTGTGATCTTCTATAAGGCGTATTATATAGATTTGGCCTTCTGGAAGGTTGCTGAGTTCCTGTAACAATAGGATCTCTTCTTGCCGTAAAATCTCCAACGTGAGGCATTCTTTCATCCTGGTTTCCTGGATGTGAACATGTGCTTCCTTCAACATTGGGATTTACTGGTGGTGGTGGAATCGGTCTTCCACGTTGGTCGACTGTAACCAAAGCCGATTCATCTCATGCGTTCATCTCTAAGTCTACAATTCCTAATCCTGTGAAGGATTCTGCAAGGTCATGTAGATCTTTAAGATTTATCTTCTCCATATCCATCACTTTTAGTTTGTGACGGATTTTCCCCTGATGATAGCGATAAGCTTTTCATCATCAGTCATTTTTCGTACGACTTTGGTTGGTTTCCCTTTTTGGTATAAATAGGGTACTGTTCCGAAATCAATACATTTTCTTCCTCTGGAAGTACTTGGTCTATCCTCCAGATTCTTGACCTGTTTCTGAACATCATGAAGGATTTCAAGAGTTTTCTTCTGATATTTTATCATTGTCTCCATCTGGTTTTAGATCTGATGAACTTGTATTGGTAGGTGAATATGGTGGTTGCCATAATTCTGCACCGTCTTCTGGACTTCTCTAATATCTTTTGAGATCTTGGATGTGTCCAGAAGTATCTCGTTCCATTCTGGTACTCCATCATGAATCATGATTCTGATGAGCATTCTCATGGGCTACTTCCTAACGATTCATCAGATCGACATATAATATCTGGTTTGCTATAAAGAAACTCATATAATATGCCGCTTGTCTTTCGCAGTGTCTCAAGGTTTTCCTACCGGCACCTGCACATTCTTTTTCATCATATTGGTTGTCCCAATATGCTATCTTGTCCTAGTGTTCTTGTACATACCTTGTCAAAATTTGACGATATGTCTTGTATGGTAAACATCTTGGACAATTGTCCAGATCAATATTCTTGGAGAAATTCTCATCACCAATTTTTAATTACGTAAATATAATAAATTTAACTAAAAGTTCTTAATAAACCTAGGCTCTGATACCATTTTCGAGGATCGCAAGACCTTGAGGAATAAATGTAGAAAATACAATAAAATTTATCGCCTAGGTGGTAAAGTGCAACAACTTTAAAGTTTAGAGGGTAAAGTGAAAACCAACTTTCATGAAACTAGGGGTAAATCTGGAATTTTAAGCAAAGTGCAAAATTTTGTATAGTTTAGGTGGCAAAGTGTAACGTTTCAAAGTTCGTATGGCTAAGTGTAAAAACCTGAATAGTTTGGGGTGTTAACTGTTTTTACCCCTTGTTTAAAAGTACTTGATCGTAAAAGTGTTTTTAAAAGTACTTGATGGTAAAAGTGCTTTTATATATGGTGGTAAAAGTGCTTATGAGCTTATTTCATTGTAAAGTAATTGATGGTAAAAGTGCTTTTTGGTTAACTTCTTAGTTTCCTTGTTATATTGGTATATGATAGCATAAGTGCTTTTTGAAATTTTTGAAAAACTATTATTTTTGGACATATGAAAATTGCTTGCCAAAATCTTTATAATTATCCAATAAGTTGTCTTGAGCTCATTTGTTTGATACTTATTATTCTTCACATGAGCAAAAATAAAAAATTGATAGAATGAATAAAATCTTGTTGTTGCTATAAAAGTGATTTTTTCAGGGTCATTTTTGACAGGGGGAGAGTACTTTGATAGGGGGAGCTTTTTTAAGTCATTTCTAAAAATACTGTAAGTCCAAGCGGCTACGATATTCTAGAGGGGGGTGAATAGATTATCTCCATCTTTTCGATTTCGCCCTCTTTTTGCAATCGAATGCTCAAACACAATGATAAAGGTGCGGAATGTAAACAACACACGTCTATTTAAAGAGGTTCAACCCACCTAGGGCCTAATCCTCTACCACCCCAGTATATCCGGGATGGATTTCAAAAAGAAAAAAAGAATTTTATTAATTACCAAAATTAATACAAATTCAACTTACAACACCTTGAAGAGCACCACACTCTTCTTCAACACCACCTTTGAGATTACCACAATCTCTTCTTGAAGATTACCACAATCTTCAACGGCACCTTGTGAAGATTACCACAATCTTCAACCTTGAAGAATACCAAATTCTTCAACACCTCAATAAGAAGATCACCACAATCTTCTTGCACCTATCACCTAGATCATCCAAGTGTGTTCTTACCACAAGAGCACTCACAAGGATATCTTGTGTTTGAATGATAACCAAAAATCAAGATTACAACTCAATTATGAATAATACAATTTGAGTGCAAAGTGTAATCAAAAATAGCCTAGACCTCAAAGATGTGAAAGTGATAAGCTAGGCAAATTTACAACAAGAATAATAACAATGAAAGACCAAGTATTTGCTTGAAGTGTATCTTGTTGTGTTGTATCTCAAATCTTGTGTTGGTTGCTCCAAAACTTCCTCTATTTATAGGAGATGATTGATCAAGCATAGGCTCCTCTTGGGGATTGAAAATCTACAGAAAAATACAATTAAAATCAAGAATATAGCTGTTAGAAATCAATCCCACAATTTAAGGAAGTGTCTGTCAAAACGGTCATATTTTTGTTTTCATATACAGGCGACCGTCGCACGAAATAAGAGAAAAAAGAACACTTTGAAAAATACAACAGGGCGACCGGTCGACATAGGCTTCGACCGGTCGACCCCTGTCTCAACTGGTCTCCCTAATTAAGAAGACGAAGAGATTTTGTTCTGTTTCAATGCCAAACATGCAGTGCAGGTCGATCCATTTGGCGGCCGTCCGACCTTCCTATATTTTCTTTCCGTCTCATTTTCTGTTTCTAAAAACATCTTCGATGTACGGGTTGCCCTATGAGCGACAGCCGACGACCACGAGACAGAAATGTTGTCCAATTTTTGTCGAAAATAAAACTCAAGAAATACTCCAAAAATTTAGTAAAAGCATTTTAAACCAATCGGGAGTATTTAGACAACATTTAGAAATCTTTTTTTAGGAGTAAAAACCCATTGACATAAAATCATAAAAAGTGTTGTCCATTATTATCAAAAATAATCTTGAGGAAATACTCCGGAAAATATTAAAATCATTTTAAATCATTTAGGAGTATTTGGACAACCTTTTAAAAACATTGTTTTGGTGACAAAATAAAATCATCAAAATTAAGATAAAAACATGTATCAAACAATCTCCCCCTTTTTGATGATTACAAACCAAAACAATTTTTACACAAACTAAGAGCAATTTTAGAAATGATTTTCCGGTAAAAACATTTGACCGTTTGGAAGCAACCAAAATTTCCAAAAATATTAAAGCAACCAAGTAGGGAGTAAATATTCAATAATAAGCACAAGCTCCCCCTATCAACAAGCATATCAAGAATAAAGAAAAAGCAATTTTTCCATGAGCTAAAAGCTTTAGCTTTTACAATTTATTTAAGAGCTTATAAGCTCCCCCTGTCACAAAACATAATTAAACAATTATAAGTCCATCAAGCAACAATTGGACTAAGAACAAATCACAACTTATGGCTTTTATGAGCCATAGCTTATAGCTTTTATGACAAGCTTTTATTAGCTTCTTTGAGCTAATGAGCCAATATCCTGTTTTTCTCCCCTTTGGAATCATCAAAAAGAATGTTAGGATGGTGAAAACACCATACAATAATATCAAAGCGCGCTAAAGGGGACGGTTTAATAACCGTTGAACAATTAAAGCATAATAATCCAAGAAAAATGGGAGAATTGAAACATAAGAGATCCATAAGCTCATTAGTAAGCTAAAAACATGATTTCAAAAAGATTTTAAGACATTTAGAAGCAAAGAATCATGTAGAAGTTGAAAGTTTCATAGCGACATTTCAACAAACACCTTGTGTGCGTGAGAGATAAAAGAGTTTGCATATGGTCCTTGTAAAGGTTTCAAGCCAAAAAAATTTCATATCATCAATCATCCTCATTCCAAAGCTCAAAAAGATCATATGCACCATATGCAACAATTTGTTCATCAAGTAAGAAGCTCAAAGTAGATTCTCAAGGGTTCAACCCAATTGAGATAAGCTAAGAATGATCAAGGCATTACAAATGCCAAAAATTAAAGCATCCATCAAGTAATATAAGTCATGCCTTAAACAATACATGCATCAAATTTCCCAACATATCCAACTAAGCATAATGATCAAAACATTAAGAGAAGCACTTTTACCATCAAGTACCTCATACCATTTTTCAAACCATGCCATATAAGAATATTTTTACCATCAAATACTCCATCAAAATTATGATCATCCACAAGTCATTATCAACTTGCAATTTTAACCCTTTTAAGAAAAAAAACAAGCAAATATCATTAGTACAAAGGAGTTTTACAAAAGTTCATAAAAATACAAAGCATCATTAATTAAAAATGCTAGAAAGTAAAGGGGGTGGGGACATCATTCCTCATCCGAGGAGAAGCAAGTTCCGGGAATAAGGTCCTTGATGAATTTCTTCAATTTGCCGATAGACTTTTGCATTTTGGAGGTCTTTTGCTCCAAAGCCTCATATCTTGTCTCATGAAAAGCCCTCATCTCATCAAATTCGGCTTGAGTATACCTCCTAGGCGGTTGAGCACCGGTATTACCCTCCGGATTGCTTGGTTCGCCTTCTTCCGCTAATCTTGCGGCCTCGGCGTCATCAAAGTAGTCATTAGGATCGGGGGACTCTTGACCTCTTCCTCTAGCCATTTTAGTTGGTCGGATGTCCATATTCTTGCGCATCGTGACCATTTGGGAGATGTTATCAATGTCGAAGTCATTTTGAAATACCTCAGAGTTACACTCCGACGAAGGTAGTCCCGATTGAATAAGAAGTTTACAAATCCAATTTCCCATAACCAACTTCTTATTACCTTGAGTGATGGACTCAATTAGACATTGAATAAGTATGGCACCAAAGTTAAGTGGTTCCCTCCTAGCAATCTTATAAGTCAAAAAGTAATCCATGTTGCTAGGCATCTTTCCCGACTTACCACAAATGTAATATGAGACAATGACCGACAAAATACGATGCTCAAGTGTCATTGCCAACAAAGAATACTTTGGCCATACTCCCAAATACGTCTTTACTTCTTTCATTGATACCCCCAACATTTCATCATTCCAAGTCCCACAAGAGAAATAATCCCAACCACCTTCTCTAACACGTAAAAGCCGGCAAATATCATTGGGAGTCCATCTAAAATGACGACCCTTTACAAGCGAATTAACGGCAATCGGCTTTCTTTCATTATCATATTGCACCCACATATTAGCATAAAAATGTTGGATAATATCATCATCATACAAAACATAAGCATGCTCCCATAGATACATCCAACCTTGCTCCTCAAAAAAATCCTCTAATAGTACGATACTCATTTGTAAATGAACTAAAACAACACATTTTAGTCCGAGCAATAGATTTTCCTCCCATTCCCGAATCCTCATAATACCATTCAGCATACTTATTGATGAAAATAAGAACATTGTGGGAATTAGGGGCTTGAGTAACAAAGGATTTTTTACCTTTCGCCCAACGGCAATTTTGGAGCGAAATAGTTCCGCGTAGCTCGGTAATTTGGGCCCGAGAGAGAATGGGATTTTGAACATCATCACCTTCTTGAGCCACGTTTCTTTGAGCGGCTCGAATATCCCTTTGTTCGGCTTCCTCTTGCCGATTTCTTGACGAACCCTCTCCGCCCCTTCTACGCTTGGAGATGGGATTTCGACCGGTGGAATTCTTTGGGGGAGCCATATATGTAAGATTCTTGTGAAAATAAGAAGATTAGCAACAAGAATCGTGAAAAATGATGAAGAACTGAAGATTTTGGAAGAAAGGGGGTGATATTCTCGCTGTTAAGGGTTTGAGAGAAATAGCTCGTCTGTTTTGAAATGAAGAACATAACGATTTTAAGTTGTGAAATTGCCCTGGGCGACCGGTCGAGGTGGGGTGCGACGGTCCGACGCGGCGTGCGGCGACCGTCGCCCCTGCTTTGACCGTCCCAGTGCAATTTTTCTTTTCCAGAATTTTCCAAAACTCTACTTTTCACCCCAAAAGTTTTAAAACTTTGCAAAAAGATAATTTAGGACTATCTCCAACAAATATGGGTTTCGGGAAAACATATAATCGAGAAAATCGAGACATAACAAGTAGTGCCCTTTTAAGAGAATATTTGCAAAATCATTTAGGGGCACTTAAAGAGTTAAAATGAAATATCTTAAAAGATATGTGCATAAGTATAATATCGAGTTCTAAGGCAAATACAAGTGAACGTACCTCGATAGTTTAAGAAACTTTGATGACGAAATAGCCAATGAATATGAGATACATATCCTACACAATTCTTAGACAAAGTTTGCACAAAAATACAAGTGTAGGCAAGTAATAGGAGATATCAAAAAGACCTTATGCTATAAGATTTCATAAGAGATAATAAGCCACATAAGTCTAATTAAAATGCACAAGAGTTTTAAAAACATCATATAAGGTCTTTTTTTTCAAAAAAATTTTAAAAGCACAAATATATATTAAAGACCTTAAAAAACTTGAAAACTCATTTTGCAATTGAGACACAAATAAAAACAAAAATAAAATGCATATATAAATAGAGAGATACGGTTTACCAATTGCGCCGTTTCCATGGGTTGTGTCTTTCCCATTCTTGATGATATCTTCCCCTTGAGAAGTCACTTTGTTGATGATGACTTCTTTGATTACTCCATTTCCAAGGTTGGTTACCTTCCCATTGTTGATGGTTTCTTCTTCTTTGAAAATCATCTTGTTGATGATGTCTTTGCCATTTCCAAGGATTGTGTTCTTCCCATTTTTGATTATACGCTCTTCTTGGAAATTGGCTTTGTTGAGAATTGTTTCTCCTTCTTTGATCAAATGAAACGTTCATTTGATGTTTTCTTGGTGGCATGAATTTTCTCCGATTATTACTTCGCCGGGTTCCTAATAACACATTATTTTGTGGTACCCTCATGTGTTTGGGTCCTTTAGGATTAGCTTTGAGACTTTTAGGTCTCCAACAATAATTAGAGCTATTTCTAGCCCGACAAGAATTAGTCGTATGACCCTTTTTGCCCCAATAAAAACAAGTAATAATTCTAGGAGCATAATGACCAATATGCTTAGTGACTTGATCCTTTTTCATATGATTAACAACATTAGGCTTATGATCAAGTCCTTTATCACAATTATGAATATCAACAATATTGGACATTTTATTGGTACTCAAGTTGGATTTTAATAAATCCTTTTTCATGCAATCAATATTCTCAACAAGAGTACTATTTTCTTTTTCAAGGTTTCTAACCTTGTCAAGAGTGGTGGTGTGAGCACATGATAGTGATTCATAGGAAGTAAATAAACTATCCTTATCATTTTTCAAAATATTGAATTCCTTTTTCAAATTTTTGTATTTAACAAGTAAGCTTTGGAATTCATTTTGAAGTTCATCATAATCATTTTGTAAATCACTATAATCATTTTGAACGACAATATCATAGGAAGTAGAGGGTTTAAGACATACCTCGTTTTCTTCATTTATGCCCATAAAACAATATTCAACTTCTTCATAGTTGGAAGTTGTAGGAGGCTTGTTCTTTAGATTTGAGCTTGTATGACCTTGAGAAGTAGATGCTTTTGTTTGACTCCTTTTATTTGCAAATACTCCATAGATGGCTTCTAATTTTTGCCATACTTCATGTGCCGACTTTATTCCTACAATATATTCATATTCTAAATTAGTAAATGAACAATACAAAATATTTAAAGCCTTACCGTTTAAGGAGAAGATTTTCTTCTCATCATCATTGAGCTTTTTGAGGCCTTTTGAGGTGTGTGGTGTATCTTTCATTGGAATGGATTCTCCATTAATGACGGTGTTCCAAATGTCGAACCCGCAACCTTGTAGATAGCATTCCATTCTTTCTTTCCAAAAATTAAAATTTTTGGAATCAAATAGTGGTGGCTTGGTGGTGGAGGTGCCGGATAGATGAGCTTCGTTTGTAGCCGACGATCGTTTCTCTTTACTCGCGATGTGAAACGAGCTTGCCAAAGAGTTTGGATCTAGAGGGGGGGTGAATAGATTATCTCCATCTTTTCGATTTCGCCCTCTTTTTGCAATCGAATGCTCAAACACAATGATAAATGTGCGGAATGTAAACAACACACGTCTATTTAAAGAGGTTCAACCCACCTAGGGCCTAATCCTCTACCACTCCAGTATATCCGGGATGGATTTCAAAAAGAAAAAAAAGAATTTTATTAATTACCAAAATTAATACAAATTCAACTTACAACACCTTGAAGAGCACCACACTCTTCTTCAACACCACCTTTGAGATTACCACAATCTCTTCTTGAAGATTACCACAATCTTCAACGGCACCTTGAAAGATTACCACAATCTTCAACCTTGAAGAATACCAAATTCTTCAACACCTCAATAAGAAGATCACCACAATCTTCTTGCACCTATCACCTAGATCATCCAAGTGTGTTCTTACCACAAGAGCACTCACAAGGATATCTTGTGTTTGAATGATAACCAAAAATCAAGATTACAACTCAATTATGAATAATACAATTTGAGTGCAAAGTGTAATAAAAAATAGCCTAGACCTCAAATATGTGAAAGTGATAAGCTAGGCAAATTTACAACAAGAATAATAACAATGAAAGACCAAGTATTTGCATGAAGTGTATCTTGTTGTGTTGTATCTCAAATCTTGTGTTGGTTGCTCCAAAACTTCCTCTATTTATAGGAGATGATTGATCAAGCATAGGCTCCTCTTGGGGATTGAAAATCTACTGAGAAAAATACAATTAAAATCAAGAATATAGTCATTAGAAATCAATCCCACAATTTAAGGAAATGTGTCTTTGTCAAAACGGTCATATTTTTGTTGTCAATACACAGGGCGACCGGTCGCATTTAAA
The DNA here is from genome assembly GCA_016081115.2 of Rehmannia glutinosa. Taxonomy (NCBI): domain Eukaryota; kingdom Viridiplantae; phylum Streptophyta; class Magnoliopsida; order Lamiales; family Orobanchaceae; genus Rehmannia; species Rehmannia glutinosa. The sequence goes on along the minus strand of CM071924.1, from coordinate 36,537,273 downwards.
ATAAGAGAAAAAGAACACTTTGAAAAATACAACAGGGCGACCGGTCGACATAGGCTTCGACCGGTCGACCCCTGTCTCAACCGGTCCCCCTAATTAAGAAGATGAAGAGATTTTGTTCTGTTTCAATGCCAAACATGCAGTGCTCGTCGATCATTGGCGACCGGCCGACCGACCGGCGACGCCCGATGACCGGTCGACCTGCCTATTTTTCTTTCCATCTCATTTTCTGTTTCTAAAAACATCTTCAGTGCGGGTTGCCCTATAGGGCGGCCACCTGGTCGACCACGAGACAGAAATGTTGTCCAATTTTTGTCGAAAATAAAACTCAAGAAATACTCCAAAAATTTAGTAAAAGCATTTTAAACCAATCGGGAGTATTTAGACAACATTTAGAAATCTTTTTTTAGGAGTAAAAACCCATTGACATAAAATCATAAAAAGTGTTGTCCATTATTATCAAAAATAATCTTGAGGAAATACTCCGGAAAATATTAAAACCATTTTAAATCATTTAGGAGTATTTGGACAACCTTTTAAAAACATTGTTTTGGTGACAAAATAAAATCATCAAAATTAAGATAAAAACATGTATCAAACAAATACCCTATCAAAAATGCTTTTGGTTGAAATCATAAAAAATGTTGAGTTTGTTAGATTGAAACTATTTTTGATTTTGATGATTTCACCTTAATTATATTTCCGATTATTCAAAACGATTTTTTTCGGGTGATATAAAATGATTTCCAAAAGACTTAGTCAGAATTTTTTCACGGACCGAAATCGCTCTGGGCCAGGTCAACCGGTCGACTAGGAGGTCAACCGGTCGACCCCTATGGTCGACCGGTACCTAGTTTTAAACAACCCAACCTCTGTTCTACCCCGACCCAGGCACAAGTCGACCCCCTAGTCGACCGGTCGACCCCCCTGGTCAACCGGTGTCAGATTCAATCTTAACTATTTAAATTTAAATTTTTGTACTGGTCTCCCCGCTCAAAATCTGATGATTTTGAGCCTATGGGAGACAACAAGATTTACTTTTATCACTTTATTATTTTTGTACATTATTTATGCATCTTGTGATCTTTTTTATGAGACAAAAGTGAAGATGAAGGAGCCTATATTGGAGATCCAATCTTGAAGACTCTTCTATAAATAGATGAAGGTTTTGAAGGATCTATACACAACACAAGCATATAAACAACAAGAAAATTTTCAGCAAACTTCTTATTCTTTCTTCGCATAATTCTTGTTGTACTTTTATGCCTAGTTTTACACTTGCACATCTTGAGTATTAGGCTTCATTCTTGATTACACTTGCACTTTTGAGTTGTAATATTTTTCAAACAAAGTGTAATCTTGATTGTAACTTTCAATCATCCAAAACAAGACATCCTTGTTAGTGTTCTTGTGGTAAGAACACACTTGGGTGATTATAGGTGTTGAAGAGTATGGTACTCTTCATTGTTGTAAGAAGATTGTGGTAATCTTCATAGGTGGTGTTGTAAGAAGAGTGAGGTGCTCTTCAAGGTAAATGTTTGTAATTGTTTGGTATCAATAAAACTTTTTTCTTTTTTTCGAAATCCACTCCGGATATACTGGGGTGGTAGAAGATTAGGCCCTAGGTGGGTTAAACTTCTATAAATCAACGTGTGTTGTTTACATTCCCGCACTTTCTTCTGGAAATTTGGTTTTGATAAAATGGGTGTCGTCCCGACTTTGACCAAATTTTCGGTGGCTAAGAATTTAATTCTGGAGGAATTAAATTGTGAATTGTTAATCTACTTTTCGAGTAGATGTTCGTAATATCTTATATTTCTCAAAACCGAATTTCGGTGATGAGTGAGAAATTAATACACGATGTTGGCCACGCGAATGGGCATAGTTTATCCTAGTATAAATACTAGAAGGTGTTATTGGTTGTATATACTATAACACAAGTGTATGATCACAAATGGGCCTTGGATCGGACCGACCCTTTGGGCTCGGGTTCAGGTTCAATTAGTTTTGTAACTTGAAAATGGGCTTGGCCCAAATTCAAGTAACTGTTGGGCCTGATGAATTTAGACATTGGAGGTGTCCAAGTTCATGTGTGGGTGAATCTAGACATTGGAGGTGTCTAGGTTCATGTGGCTTTTGGAGTTTGTAACTCCTCAAGTGGTGGTCATAAGAAGAGGTTGTAACTCATGGGAGTTACATATGATGTTAATGCCCACTCTCTTTAGCTTTAATTCCCTACAAGTTTTGGAAATGATGGCCTATATAAGTCTTAGGCGTTTTTGCTGCTTTGGGGAGTTAGGAAGGAAGAGATGGAGTTAGTATACACAGAAAAATCGCATATCTCTGCATATTTTTCAAGTGTCGATAAAAGTGTCGTAACTTTTCGAAGAACATTTTCAAGAACACTTCCTTCTGCACTCGTGTCCAGCAACCAGTTCACACTCCTTCGAGTTCGAAAGGTGCCTTTGTGTCAGGGGTGCTACTGCACACAAAGGAGGTAAAGCCGTTTTATCTTTGGGGACATTACGTCAAACCGTGAGTACTAGCCGGGATGTATTTGTCTTGCGGATAGAGTTCTACTCGACTCGGCTTTAGTTCTGTCAGATTCATGCTTCTAGAGTTGGATTCCATTCAAGAATTGTAATAGTTAGCTTTTACATTTTCTTGTAATTTTTCTTTTCTGTTTTGTAAGCCATCTTGAAGGCTTTTCCCATTGTAACCATTGTAATAATTATCCAACAATCGCAAGACAAATACCGTACCTTCACGATGGCAAGGAAAAACAGAGCATTAACTTGGAGATGAATCTGACAGAAGATTTTCCAGTTGTTGCTGGAATTGTTGTTGTTGCTAAAAATGCGTTGCGTTTGAAGCATGGGGCTAGGATGGTGATTTCCTATGCCGTGACTTTGTCCTTAACGGACTTAGTGGTACACTTTACTGTATGTATTGTGTGGTTGATATGAACTGAGGATGTTTTCCAAAATGTTCATATGTTGAAAAGAAATACGAAATGAGGATGTGATTTCCAAGAGGTTCGTAATTTCTAGATTTTTGGATTGAAAAATGGATGATTCCAAGAATCCAAAAATGAATTGAAACTAGTGTAAAAGTTTCAACCGATCCCGCGTGATATTCGTGCTGAAGGGATGTTGTTTAAATGAAAAATTTCAAATGGTTTAAATCGTTAAGATGTTGTTACCAGGTTGGAAATTTTTTCATGAATTCCTAAATGCATAACTGGAAGGAATTTGGATTAGTGGCTGATTGTTCGATTGGAAATCGAAGAAAGCAATCGAGGGCCTAAAACTAAATCCATGGAAGTCTTGGTAGAGACTCGAGAAAACTGTGTTGGAATACTTTTTAAGAATTCTAACGGATCCAGCGACAGTGGGGGTATGACCAAACTTTCTGTCTCACTTTTGGCTTTCGAGCTTGATTCATATTTAAGTGTTGCGAAAGTGTTGTCGGAGGTGTTGTAACACCGTGCGACATTGTACCACGATTCGCGAGAAAGTGTTGTCTGAGGTGTTGGAACACCAGAAATAGACAGTGAACGACATTTGCGGAAATGTTGCCAAAAGTGTTGTAACACCTAAGGCAGTTTCAGAACCAAGTGTGAGGTCCGAAGTGTTGCTGAAGGTGTGACAACATCTGAGGTCACACTCGCTGTAAATGGTTCGAACAGAATTGTCGGAAAAAGGTTCTGAAATTTGTTTGAACGAGGTTCTAACATATTGTTGGAACGAGGTTCTAATGGTTTTAGAACAGTGGAAAGCATTCTAATGCTAATGAAAAGACCATAAGCTGTGTAAGTTCTGGTGTAATCCGGTGTTCAGTTGGTTTTTATACCAATGTATTGAATATTCTAGACTAGGATTTTGTGGTGTTTTTTAGTATTTTAGCGTCGTTTGAGTCGAATTCATGTAATTAAGTGTCGTTTGTGAGTCGGGACGAATTTTGGTAGCCGAAATTGATCAAAAATGATGAAAACGTGTTGGACGGTGAAGATCGCATTTTAGACGAGGAAAAATGGAAAATTATCGAAGTCAGACGAGCGCCAAGAAGATTAAAACCCCGCGCCCAGCGGGGGTTGAAAATTAACAAATGGCATAAGGGAATAGGGCGCGCTGCGATGCGGGCCAAAAGGGCTGCAGCGCGCGCAGCACATTCATTGCAGGATGGGGGGGGACGACGTGCGGGCGTGATGCGCGCCATGCTGCAGGGGTGCAGCGCCCAAATAAATAGCAAGCAAGCAAGGCGGGGAAAAAACCAAGAGGGCGCGCTGCAGCGCGCGGTTCCAGTGCTGCAGTGCCCAACGTGACAGACAACAACGCGCGGTGGGAGGCGCTGCAGCGCGCCAGCGTGCGAAAGGAGGACGTGCGGCGGTGGGAAAGGGAGGAGCCGCGCGCGCAGCGTGCGAAGGAGAGGAGGTGCGGCAACAGCGACACCACACCAAGCTGCTAGCGGCGACGACGGGCTGAAATCTGGGCTTTTATTCTTTGGGCCTTTTTGACGGATTTTCGAGGGTTTCAAGCCTATAAATACAAGAATGCACATACAAACAAGGGGTCGGACATTATTTTGAGCGCAACGCAAAGCAAAAGACTCAGAGCTAGGGTTCGGGACGGCAATTGGAGGCACTTCTCGTCTGGACACAGAGAGAATTCCTTCTCTTTTCTTCTCAATTCTTTCTTTGCTTTTCTTTGTCGATTTTTGAGATGTATAATTATTTCTTCCTGAGTTTTTGTACATCCATTATGAGCTAAACGCATTTTTCTAGGGATTGATGTAACTTACGTTTGAACCTATGTTTTGATTTTCAGTTTATGAAATTCGCATATTATTTAATCTATTTGTGTTATTTGATTTGATTGTATCTGAATTATCTGATCAATAGTTTAGATTGTTTGGTGTGTTTAATTTGACGCTCGAGAGAGGTAATTGAACGTCTGGCCATAGAATAGCACAACCTAGGGTTTCATAGAATCGAGAGATTTATGAATCTTTTGAAGCCTGTGATAGAATATTCATTGATCGCATTAGGGTTTAATTTATGATTTTTATAGAGATATCGAAATCAGAAATTGGAACCTAGAATCACTTGGCACTCGAGAGAGGAAGTGAAAAACGGTAGGAATATTGGCTTATAGATTAATAACTTGTGATTAATAAACTGGATTGAAAACATAGGGGATAACTAGGTGAAATCAACCCTCTAGAATTCATCTTCTACGTGTTTGATAAATTGTCTGAACCAATTCTTAGTTTATTTTTAGTTTTTATTTTTAGTTTAATAAATCATCATCTCTTTTCGGTTTCTAGATAGAGTTAAGCTATTTTAATTATAGTACTTAGTATAAAATTTGATAACAATCCCTGTGGAGACGATAACCCTACTTTCAAAACCTATACTAAAACTTGACACCGTACGCTTGCGGTAAGAATTTCGCGATCAAGTTTTTGGCTCCGTTGCCAGGGAATTGTTTTATCCTATTTTAAACTAATACTATTACCAAGTAGTCTTAATCCTAATCTAGACTAGTATTGGATTTATAATTTCGTTTTCTCATTTGACTTGTCTGTTTATGCGAGATTCCAAAGATATTAATTTGCTTCCTTTTGATCCAGAGATTGAAAGGACACTTCGAGTCGAGAGCGACAAAGCGGCGAGAATCGAGAAATGGCGAGAAGAGCGGGGGCGATGAGAATAACAAATCGGGTCGTGAATGTGCCACCACGGCTGGGGCACGAAAAGGGCAATCCGGGATTACTTTACGCCGACCGTGAACTGAATCGCTCCGGAATTGTGCGCCAGCCATAAACGCGAATAATTTCGGGTTGAAACCGGGCCTCATAAGCATGGTTCAGCAGAATCAGTTTGGAGAGAGTCCAGTGGATGATCCGAATACACATCTGGCGACATTCCTGGAAATTTGCGACACCATCAAGATGAATGGTGTAACTGATGAGGCTATTCGATTGAGGCTTTTCCCGTTTTCACTTCGGGATAAGGCCAGGCGATGGTTCTGAGATGTTCGCCCCTGGGAGTATTATGAGTGGATGATCGACTCAAAAATTCTTAGCAAAATTTTTCCCTCCCAAAAGACACTCCAACTAAAGAGCGAGATAGCCCGGTTCAACAGTTGATTTTGAGCCGTTATACGAAGCTTGGGAGCGATTTTAAAGATCTGTTGCGGAGATGCCCACATCATGGTTATGCAGACTGGCAGAGGGTTCAATATTTCTATAATGGGCTGAATGGGCATACGAGGACGATAATAGATGCGGCATCAGGAGGTACATTGATGGCTAAAACACCGACCGAGGCCTTACTTCTACTTGAAGAAATGGCCACAAACAAACTATCAATGGCCCTCCGAGAGATCGACACGAAAACGATTCTTTGTTCTTGAGCCGATACAATGTCGACTCGCGGCTCAAATCTCGAGTCTGACAAAGCAATTGGCAATCATGAATACTGGCAACACACCACAGCAAGCCGCGCTCCCACCTGCAGCCGTTCACGCAGCCACCACTCACGAGGCCGAGCAAGTTAGTTATGTGAATAACCGGATTTTAATAACCGAGGTAATTCATTACCAACTCATTATCACCCGGGACTTCGCAATCATGAGAATCTCTCTTATAGCAACAACAGGAACGTATTGAATCCACCTCCAGGTTATCCAAACCCATCCAGTTCCAATGCACTCAGAGGTGAAAAGAAGCAGTCGCTTGAAGAGATGCTCGGCTCATTCATCGGAGAGACCAGGAATAGAATGAATAGGAGTGAGGCGCAAATTGATGGTCTGAATAATAAGATGAGCACAATGGAGACACATATTAGGTCGATCGAGACACAAATGGGTCAGTTGGCTACAACCGTGAATTCATTGCAGCAGAAGGGAAAGTTCCCGAGTGATACAGAGGTTAATCCAGAACATTGCAATGCAGTTTACGTGAAAAAGGAAGCAAAAATTCAGCCTGACCCCGATGAATCACCTATTTATGCAAAACCAATGGAATCCAAGAAAATGAAGTTGGAAGATTTTGAGATTGTCTATTTGACAGAAGAGTGTAGTGCAATAGTCCAGAGTAAACTACCTCAGAAAATGAAGGATCCAGGGAGTTTCACTATTCCTTGTACTATTGGAGGAGTTTTCTTTGAGAAACCACTTTGTGATCTTGGGTCCAGTGTGAATCTGATACCTCTTGCTGATGTGACGAGGTTCAGGCTCGGGGAGGTGAAGCCGTCCAATATCACTTTGCAGTTCGCTTATTGGTAAGAATTAATAAATTTGTTTTTCCTGTGGATTTTGTAGTGTTGGACGCGAATGAGGACAAGAAAATACCCATAATCTTTGGGCGGCCATTTTTAGCTACAGCACGGGCTTTGATCGATGTAGAAACGGGGGAGCTAACATTGCGGGTGAATGAGGAGAAAGTTGTATTCACCATCCATCCAACCAACATGCTAAAATTTGAATCAAATGATGGTAAGCAGATGGTTGGGAATATAGCTGAAGACAATGGAGGTTGGGAAGTTTCTAAGGGCAATGTGGATAACATGCCTATTTGAGCCTCAACTTGAGGATAATCTGACATAGTCTGGCTGAAGACTGTAAACTTAGCACTTCTTGGGAGGCAACCCAAGCCCCTTTTATTGCTTTCTTAGTTTTAATTTAGTTTAGTAGTTGTTTTTGTTTTTTCTGAATTTTTTGCATTCTTAGGAGTAGTAAGTTGCATCATACCCCACCCCTCTTATTTGTGCAAATCCCACATATCCCACTCCATCTTTACAAAGGATCACTATAACACCACACACACCATATTCATCTCCTCCACTCATTATTTGGTAAGTTTGCAACTTCCAAACCCCTTCCCATGGTTTTCCCCATCTTGTGATTGTTGTGTGATTGGATTGTAGTAGTGCTCAGATAATTGTTGTCGATTTGTGGATTGTGGATTGTTTGGTCATGCTAGACTTAGGCTTGGTGTTGATTTTTGAATTGCATTGAGTTACCCATTGCATTCACTATCTCTGCCCAAATTCATGTATATGAGGTGTTTGATAAAATGCCCCAATGACAATTTCACATTGTTTAGTTCTATCTTGCATATCTTTGCTTATCTTTTTGACATGGCACTATATTTTCTACTTAGGTGCATTATGTATGGGCTTTGATTTTCGATTTCTAACCCATAACCGAATTCCTTAGTTCCACGAGTTTTGTTTTCTTGTCTACCTTGCTAGGTTACAAAGATGCGAAACCAAAGGGGGCCCGGGCTAAGGCGAAGGGGAAGAACAAGACTACACCTCTGAGGCATCTAACACCCACGAGATTGTGCGCTAGGATGCATTGTGAGCTTATACGAGACACCTCCTACACGTAGTAGTACCACATGACTTAAGGAGCCTTCGCTCCTCGGCTACCAGGAAAGTTCTTTTTCCCACCTCTCCATTGGGGACAATGTCGTTTTAAGTTTGGGGGGGTGCAGTTTGTTTTTATTCTTCGAGTCGAGTCTTGAGTAAAAAAAAAAACCGAAAAAGAGTCTAGAATCGAGTCGGGTCGTTTGTAAAACTGTGAAACTGCATGACTAAGTGAATTTGTTGAATATGAGTTGAATGGTCAAAAGAGCATGTGTTTGAACTGTGATTTAATCTTCTTTCCATTAATTCCATCTATGTGCTTAACTCTGTTGATTTATTTGGGGATGATTTATGCAATTGAGTGGTTCCTTTATGATCCCACCGGATTCTAGAACTTGTCTGATCACTAGTCGAGGCAAAATCCTAAGCGAAGTAACATTAAGGAAGTGATTTAGGCTATCTTTGAACAAGCTAGAGCCTAAAATGCCTACCTTTGTATTATATTTTCCCTAGTGTCCCCTTTTGAGCCTTATTAACCCGTTTCTTTGGCAACCAATCTAATACCCAGAGCCTAAATGTGAATATCCTAATTACCCATCACTCATACACACAAAGTATAGAAAAATGTTGAAGGTTGAGGAGGGTATAATGAGAAGGGTATGTATTTAATTGAATGAAGTTGCCCGAGAAAAGAAGATATGAAACCCCATGTATGCAAAAGAATAAGTTTGGGGGTTCCGAAAAAAAAATGAGAAAAATCAGCGGATTGAAGGTTCATAAACATTGGGGATGTCAAAAAGTGAAGGGTAGTTGCTAATTGGTGATTTGTAGAGATAATTGTGTGTTTGGGTGATTTGAGCTACTTAATCCTATATTTTCCTACCTTACCCTAAGCCCACATTACAAGCTTTAAAAGTCCTATTGATCCTTGTGTTACATTAGCCTACATTAGTGGAGATTAGTGTGAAAGACAAGCCTATGGAGTCCGGTAAGCATCTCATCTCTATATTCAAAAAGTGGATCATATTGAAAACACTTGATTGTGTGAGTCTGTCTGGATAATGAAAACGGAGTTGGCATGAACATTCCACCTTCATGATCACTTTGTGAAAATACGTGCTTGATTGATAGTAAAACGAAATTTGACAAATGAGTTTAGTTGTGAAGTTTTTCGCAGTTGGTTTGTTGAGTCAGTCTTTTCAATTTTGTGTTCTTCATGTTTGTCGATTTTTAGAGTCTGTAATTGCTTGAGGACAAGCAAACATCTAAGTTTGGGGGTATTTGTTAAGTTGGTTTTTATACCAATGTATTGAATATTCTAGACTAGGATTTTGTGGTGTTTTTGAGTATTTTAGCGTCGTTTGAGTCGAATTCATGTAATTAAGTGTCATTTGTGAGTCGGGATGAATTTTGGTAGCCGAAATTGATCAAAAATGATGAAAACGTGTTGGACGGTGAAGATCGCATTTTAGACGCGGAAAAACGGAAAATTAGCGGCGCGGGGGTGAAAATTAGTACAATGGCATAAATGAATAGGGCGCGCTGCTGGCAAAGACAAGAGTCTGTGCGCTAGAGCACATTGCGGCGGGGGGGGACAACGTGCGGGCGCTGCGCGCCCATGCCAAGGGCTGCAGAGCGCCAAATATGCGAAAGCGGCATGGGAAAACCAAGAGCGCGCTGCGGCCGCGGTTCAAGTTTCAGCTTCAAAGCAACGTGCACCAACGTGTGACAGGCGAGCGGTGAGCTTGAAGCGCGCTGCAGCGTGCAATGGGAGAAGCTGCAGCCGCCGCAACGTGCGAGAGAGGACATGTAGCCTTGTGCTGCTGCATGACACCAAACTTGCGGCTGCCAGTGCGATGACGGGCCAAATGGGCTTTTATTCTTTGGGCCTTTTTGACGGATTTTCGAGGGTTTCAAGCCTATAAATACAAGAATGCACGTACAAACAAGGGATCGGACATTATTTTGAGCACAACGCAAGGCAAGAGACTCAGAGCTAGGGTTCGGGACGGCAATTGGGGCCACTTCTCGTCTGGACACAGAGAGAATTCCTTCTCTTTTCTTCTCAATTCTTTCTTTGCTTTTCTTTGTCGATTTTTGAGATGTATAATTATTTCTTCATGAGTTTTTGTACATCCATTATGAGCTAAACCCATTTTTCTAGGGGATTGACGTAACTTACGTTTGAACCTATGTTTTGATTTCCAGTTTATGAAATTCGCATATTATTTAATCTATTTGTGTTATTTGATTTGATTATATCTGAATTATCTGATCAATAGTTTAGATTGTTTGGCGTGTTTAATTTGACGATCGATAGATGTAATTGAACGCCTGGCCATAGAATAGCACAACCTAGGGTTTCATAGAATCGAGAGATTTATGAATCTTTTGAAGCCTGTGATAGAATATTCATTGAGCGCATTAGGGTTTAATTTATGATTTTTATAGAGATATCGAAATCAGAAATTGGAACCTAGAATCACTTGGTACTCGAGAGAGGAAGTGATAAACGGTAGGAATATTGGCTTATAGATTAATAACTTGTGATTAATAAACTGGATTGAAAACATAGGGGATAACTAGGTGAAATCAACCCTCTAGAATTCATCTTCTACGTGTTTGATAAATTGTCTGAACCAATTTTTAGTTTATTTTTAGTTTTTATTTTTAGTTTAATAAATCATCATCTCTTTTCGATTTCTAGATAGAGTTAAACTATTTTAGTTATAGTACTTAGTATAAAATTTGATAACAATCCCTGTGGAGACGATAACCCTACTTTCAAAACCTATACTAAAACTTGACACCGTACGCTTGCGGTAAGAATTTCGCGATCAAGTTTTTGGTGCCGTTGCCGGGGAATTGTTTTATCCTATTTTAAACTAATACTATTACCAAGTAGGGGGAAGCCGTTTTAACGGCGTACCACATATTGAATAAAATCCCACTTAAAGGGAAAGATAAGACTCCTTACGAATTGTGGAAAAATCGTAAGCCTTCTTATAAATACCTTAAAGTGTGGGGGTGTTTGGCTAAGGTTGCAATACCTGAAGCAATGTAAGTGAAAATCGGTCCTAAAATGGTCGATTGTGTTTCGATTGGTTATGTACTTAACAGTAGTGCATATCGTTTTATGGTACATAAGTCAGAAAATTCGGAAATGACAGTTGGTACCATAATTGAGTCAAGGAATGTTATATTCTTTGAATGTTTATAAAGAAAGGATAAATTGAAGTTTTAAAGAAACGATTATTTGTATTGAGATGTTTTACGGAGGTGTTACTACGGTGTTATAATAATATCGGAACAAGCTGCAGGTGTTCTGCAGATGTTCTTTGAAGGTCTTCTTTCGGGTGTTATAACATCTGAAATGACATTTGGTACAACACATGCTGTCACACTTGATAAAACAGTTAGTTCAACACCAAGTGGTGAAGAACTGAGACGAAGTAAGAGGCCTAAGGTGGTTAAGTCCTTTGGACCTGACTTTCTAACATTGATGTTAGATGGAGAGCCAAACTCGATTAAAGAGGCTCTAAGTAGTCCAGATGCTCCGCTCTGGTAAGAAGCAATCAATAGTGAAATCGAGTCCATTCTGCAAAACCATACGGGGAGTTGGTTGATCTCCCTGCTGGTCATAAGCTTTTAGGATGTAAGTGGATCCTAAACAGGAAGTATAAAGCAGATGAACTATTGATAAGTATAAAGCACGGCTTGTAGCTAAAGGCTTTAAACAGAAAGAAGGGTATGACTTCTTTGACACTTATTCTCCTGTGCGATTGCGTCTATTCGGGTTCTTCTCGCGATTCTTTGCTTTGCACAATCTAGAGATTCATCGAGATGGATGTCAAGATGGCGTTTACGAATGGAGAGATAGATCTTTGAAATCTATATGGAACAACCTGAAGGGTTTGTTGCACCCTCAAGAAAAGAAGGTGTGCAAGTTGATAAGATCCTTGTATGGGCTGAAACAAGCTCCAAAAGATTGGCATCTTAAGTTTGACAACACGATGTTGTCAAATGGGTTTAAAATCGACGAATGTGATAAATGCGTATATGTCTAAAGGACATCGGAAGCATTTGTCATAGTTTGTCTATCGTGAACGATTTGTTAATCATGGGCCATGAGTCATGATGTTATCATGGACACGAAAAGAATGTTAAAGAGAAACTTTGACATGAAGGATATGAGAACTGCTGATGTGATCCTAGGGATAAAAATCAGCAGAACTTATGATGGAATTATCTTGTCACAATCCCACTATGTTGAGAAAGTGCTCAAGAAATTCAATGCTTTTGACAGTTCACTGTCAAAGACGCCCATTGATTTATGTGTAAATCTGGTTGCTAATGAAGCGGAACCAGTGGCTCAGATGGAATACTCACGTATTATAGGCAGTCTGATGTACATTACAAATTGTACGCGTCCAGACTTGGCCTACCCTGTAAATATGTTGAGTAGGTTCACGAGCAATCCAAGCCACAAGCATTGGAAAACGTTAACCAAGGTGTTAAAATACTTAAAGTATACTTTGGAGTATGGGCTATACTACTTGAGATATCCGACTGTACTTGAAGGGTATAGCGATGCTAGTTGGATTTCGGATTCGAAAGATTCTTGTTCCACTAGTGGATACATATTCACCATTGGAGGTGGTGCGGTATCGTGGAAGTCCACGAAACAAACGTTTATAGCTCGGTCCACCATGGAATCAGAGTTTATAGCATTGGATAAAGCTGGTGAAGAAGCAGAGTGGCTTCGAAACTTTTTGGAAGATATTCCATGTTGGAGGAAGCCTGTGCCTTCAGTGATGATTCACTGTGATAGCCAAACGGCTATAGGAAGGGCAATGATGCAATCACATTTTTGAGATCATGTTCCCTCTTTTCTATAGCAGCTATTTCTACTATTAGTTTAGCATTTTCAGCCTTCAGCTCTTTATTCTCATCAGCTATGTGACTTAGAGTACTCAGCTCCTTAGTCAGCTGTGAGTTTTGGCTTTTGTGCTGGTTGTTTTCCTCGTTAGTGTGTGTGATGATTTAATGTGCTCAAAGTCTTTCATCATTTTGCCTAATGAATCATAAAGATCAGTGAGTGATGAAGTGTGTGTGTCACAATCACTATCACTAGAATCTGAGTGAGATGAGTTAGAGTGTACCTTATCTTCTTGGTCAGGTTGATCTTGTTCTTTAGCCATTAGACAGATCATTGCTTCTTCTTCAGAATCACTTGAGTAGTCAACTTCACTACTCTCTGAGTCTGCTACTTTTTTTTGACTTAGCTTGTCTCGGAGCTCTCAAAGCAGAACATAACATAGCCTTTTTTCTTTTCTTGTCTTCTTTCTCTCAAAGACATTTCTTTCTTCTTCATTCCTCGTATTTATTGACTACGAGGATATGGACATCAATAGCAAAGTGTCCTGGTTGTCTACGCCCAACACGGGTTCTCGGCTCTTTGATCGACTCTTTCCATTCTTGGGTTATCAGCTCTCTGATATTCAACCTTTTGATGCTCAGCTCTCTTGGATGACCTATCTTCCCTTGACTTGGAGGGAGCTGAATGTCTCCTAAAGGATTCACCTTTGTTTCTTTTGTAGTTCTTGTTGAAGAACTTGTTGAATCTTTTAACCATAAGGGCAATCTCTTCCTGGTCAATGGCTTCCTTGACTTCAGCTCTCTTTCCATCCTTGACTATAAGTGCAGCTGTTTTGGGTACATCTGTCTCCTCTTGATCCTTTCTTCTCAGCTCAAATTCATAAGCTTTGAGGTCTGAGAATAGTTCATGATTGAATGTTTTTGATAGGTCCATCGAGTGCCTTAGAGCCATGGTCTTCATTTCCCATTCAGCTGGGAGGCTCCTTAGAATCTTCATACACATCTCCTTTTGTGTGTATTCCTTTCCAAGTGTTGAAAGCTCATTTGTGATTTCAGTGAATCTAGCATCCGGTTGATCCATTGTCTCACCCGCAAGCATTTTAAAGTTTTCAAACTTTTGAACAACAACAGATAATTTGTTTTCTTTAATTTGCTCTGATCCTTCACAAATTAAAGTTAGTTTATCCCAGATTTCTTTTGATGTTTTGCATGACTTGACTTTATTGAACATTGCTTTGTCTAGAGTCTTGTAGAGAATATCCTTGGCCATATTATCCAAGTTGTATCTCTTTCTGTCATCATTGGTCCATTCAGTTCTTGGTTTTTCAACTAACGCTGGTCTTGCCTCAGCCACAACTTTTTCTCCTTCAATGCGAGCTCTCTCCTTTGCGTGTGTTTCACTTTCAATATTTGCGATGGCCCATCCTCCATCACTAGCCATATTTCATCATGTAAAAGCGAGATAGATGAGCACTTTTCCGATCATCAAACTCCTCAATAGTGAACATAGGAATGCGTGTCAAATTTGCTTCCATGATAGTGACTTTGCTGAATAAAAAAAAACTTTTGAAAAAGCAAGTGTTAAAAAAAATTTCTTTGAGAGATTGGAGATCTAGTTCAGTAACCAGTGCGGAAGGCTCAATGAACCAACCACTCTGATACCACTTGTAGGGTGTGAGTAAGGTTTAGAAGAGGGGTTTGAATAAACCTTACCAACTTTTCGATTTTAGTCCTTTTAAAATATTACAGAGTTAATTACACAGCTAAGTCCTTGAGGGACAACTAAGTTAATCGTGAGTTAGCCACTCAATGACTTCGGAAGAGTCATTGATAGAATAACTCAGCTGTTTAAACTAAACCTTAACTTGGTTGTGATGAGATTTTCAGCGGAAGACTTAACACCCTTGAATTTGAATTATATTTGTTTTAACACTTGGTTTTAGCACTTTTTTATTTATCAGTTGGATAGCAAATTATCAGCAGATATGAAATGATATGCAAAAATAAAATCTTTGAAATGTAAATGACACAATAATTTTTATAGAGGTTCGAAGATGGGGTAATTCTTCTACTCCTCTCTTCTCCGACTCTGGAGGAATTCACTAAGTAATGATCAATTTACTGAGTGGTTATCGGTCCGGATACTGAAGTCTTGGTCACACAAATGACTTGCTCATTTGGGACTCGATCTGGAGATGCTTTGATCACACAGTGGCTTCTCGTCCGGCTCGGCTTCTTCAGGGCGGGGCGCCTTGCTACTTGACTTACTTTCTCAAGCTTCTTGGATTTGATCACGAAGCCCTCCAATAACTTAAGATTGGTTCGACCACGAACCTTCCTACAATTCTCCTTGGAAAGTAGACCCTTTTGATTCTTCAAAAGTTTCCTCTTCAACAATGATTTGAAGTTGTCTTTCCTTCACAGACTTAGTGTTGGATCGATTTCCTTCGAGATTTAGGCTTGAGGATTTTGCTTGAATAACTTGAGAATATTTTGCGAGGTTCTGATATAAATGTTGCTTATTATCTCATGTGTGCTAGGATCGGAGTAACCTTTTCTCAAAGTGATTCCTCGGCCTTTTATAGTGACCTTTCAAAAATCGCCGTTGAAGAGATATCTTTGATTTTCAAAAGTCATTTGTGTTCGTTGGCTTGTCTTTTCTTGGTCTTCAATCTTGAGATGTAGACATTTTCTCGTATTAAATGAATGTTCAGCTTTTCAGAATCTGACACGAGGTGCAGTGCTTCCCATTGGTTTATTCTTTTTGCACACTTCTCGGGATCGAGCACTTTAAGACATGGCAAGCGGCATGTAAGTATTACTTATTTAAGTAATGTTCTTGACTTTTGTGCAAGCGATTCCTTTCGATTAATTCCTCTTTCTGCATGCCTTTTCCCCAGGTGACTTGAGTCTGGTCCAATGATTGAAAGACTCATCTGTCACTTCAACTTGACTTAGCTTCTTGGATTGACTTAACTGACTCTTCTCAGAGCTGTCTCATAGCCGATACTCCTTCAGTCGAGTCCTTGATCTTCTTTCTTGGCCATATACTCATTCTCACTGAGTCTTCTCTTCACATCTTTAGTTGACTTCTTGTATTTCCAGGCATAGCTGACTTGACTCAGCTTATTCAACCCTATCTATTACAATAACAATTACAAGGGAAATGGGGTGCCAACTTTCTAGTCTAAGTTTTACATGGCATTCATCAAAATCTAAACAATAAATTTCCAAACACGTTGTTAATAATTTTTCACTATGTATATGTTATATTACTTACATAATTTACCCCTCTTTAGATTTTATTTATTTAATTTTCTTATCTATATATTAGAATAAACTAGTATACATAAACTATAGTGTAAAATATTTTTTATTCCATAAAAAAGATAATGTATGGAGAGTTAAATAGTGTATAGTAATATATGTTACACTATATCAAATGTATTCATAATAGTATATTTCACGCTATAGTGTATGAAATATTCATACTAAATTTTGTTACACTTTACTATATATAAATAAATATAATTATATTTAACCTATTTTAATTAGTTAGAACAAGCTTGATTTTGATCATATTTAACCACTAACAATAATTATTACTCAAAATATAATTGTAATCATAACTATCTATTTAATGACATAAATTTTTTTATGTGGTGATACTTATTCTCATTCGTGTTTTGCGCGTTCTGAATAATTTTTCAATATATTTTGACTATATTACTTATTTAATTTACTCCAATCCATATATTATTTATTAAATTTTATTAGTATATATATTAGAATAAACTAGTATACATAAACTATAATGTAAAATATTTTATATAATGTTTTAGTACATGGAGAGCTAAGTAACATATAGTAATATATGTTATATTATACCATATGTATTCATATTATAAATGTCACACTATAATATATGGAATATTCATACAAGTATTTGTTACACTGTAATATATATATATATATAGACAAATATTATATATAACCTTTTATATATTAGTTAGAAGGAGTTTGATCATACTTAACCATTAATAAAAATATTACTCAAAATATAATTATTTTCATAATTATTCATTTAATGACATATAAATATTTTTTTTATGTGATGAATATTTATTCTCAAGCGTGTGAATAATTCTTCACTATGTGTTGACCATACTGGGGGGAGAGACATACAAATTATATATTTAATGTGATGTGAGTAGAAAGAGAAATGCAAGCAAATTATTAATATCTTGAGACCATAAAAAAGTTGATTATTGTGAAGAGAGAGTGTGTTTGCAAAATGTAAACTATGACTTTTCAACCAAATGACTTAATGGTTGAATAGTTATTTGTAGGTAAATCAATAACGATTATGTTTAATAATTATTTTCAGTGAATAATTATTCGATTTGTAAAAGAAATATACAAATATATATATATATAGTTAATGTGGTGTAAAGAGAGAGAAATAGTTGAAAGTAATTATTACAGTATTGGAGTTATAAAAACTAAAAAGTAAGTCGAGTGGAGAGAGAGTGGTAGAACGACGATGAAGTCATTTAAACAAATAACTTTATTGGTATCCCTTTCTGCCCTTTTTTTCTTGGACAGATAATGTCCTCATAGATTTAATTAAATAAATAAAGCGTCTAATGTAGCATCCAATTGGCTTCTGACACTAACTGATATTATTGTTAGTCTCTAGCAATAAATTTATGTTGCATATTTGTATGAGTCAATTATGTACCTGAATCATAAATTACATCAACACAGGGTTATATCCATGGTGTAGCTTAGAAGCTATCAATATTAGTGGTTAAGAGTAGCTATCTAACAGGCTGCCCAAATCTTAGTCAACTTATGGACTTCTGACAAAAGAGAAACAAGCCAAAAACATGGTCAACTTATCGATGCTGATGAAGTAGCTGAAATGGAAGGAGAAGCCTGATGCCAAACAAGGTTATTCATCTCTCTGGCATCAAAAGCTAGTTAGTATTCTTCAGGTTGAAATCAGTATCCAAATGGCCACTGATTTAATCATCACAACTTTCTTCATAGCCCTTATACTAGTCATTCTCACTATCTTGTTCAAAACAAAAGCTAAACCACAACCCAAAGCCTTGAATCTTCCTCCAGGCAGCTACGGATGGCCGATCCTCGGCGAGACAATTGAATTCATCCATACACATATGACGGATCGCCAGAAAAATTCATCGAAGACAGAATGAAAAATACAATACTCAGATCTTCAAGACTTCACTTTTCGGAGAGCCTGTAGCTGTGTTGTGCGGGCCCACAGGGAATAAGTTGTTCAGCAATGAAAATAAGCTGGTCACTGTTTGGTGGCTTGCTTTAGTGAGGAAACTACTCAGGACATGCCTAGCCACAACTGAAGGTATCCAAGGCATGAAAATGAGGAAAATGGTTTTTTTATTTTGTCAGTCCTGATGCCTTCACCAAACTCTACATCAAAACTATGGATATTGTATCTCAACAACATATAAGCACTTACTGGCCAGGAAAGGATGAGCTGAAGGTCTTTCCAGCAATCAAATTGTACACGTTCGAGTTGGCTTGCCGATTGTTTATGAGCATTGAAGATACAACACAGATTAAAAAGCTCGAGGCACTCTTCAATGTTTTCTTGGGAGGAATAATCTCTATCCCGTTCGATTTCCTGGGAAAAAAATTCTACAAAGCGAAGAGGGCGACGACTGATATTAAGAAGGAACTTCAGAGAATAGTCAGACAGAGGAGAAATGACTTGGAAGAAAAGACTGCTTTACCTTCATAAGGCCTTTTGTCACATTTGCTTGTTTCTCCTGATGAAAATTGGGAAATTTATGTCCGAATCAATTATTGTAAATAATATACTACTGTTACTCTTTGCTGGACATGACATTTCTAGTTGTGCAATAACAATGCTAATAAAAACTATGGCAGAACATCCTCAGGTCTATGAGGCAATGTTGAGAGATTTGTTTTGTCCTCCTCTTCATCCTATTGCATTAAGTTTTTAGGGATGATTACAAAAACTACCCCTCGGGTTTAAAGCGGAAATTTTCATTTTGCTTAAGCAAGGTATTTAGTATGCTAAAAAGATATTTATGATAATGATGCACAGAAGATTCATTTACCGTAATGATCAATCAATTTTAATAAGCAATGATGGAAAGCACATTATGCTACAATTAATCAAGTACAATAAATATTTTGTTTTTCACATGGATAATAGATATCTAATTGAAGTAAAGGTTTGAAAAGAAATGATGCAACACACTCCAGTGCAACAATCAATCAAGTACAATAGAAGATTTTCAGTCTCTAAAATAGATAATAGATATTTCAATTTTTAAAAACAGTCAGTAGATATCTCGTTTTAAAACCAGTTAATCAGTCCCAAAATAGTAAACGTAGGGTCGGTGTTGACAAGTCACAGAGCCTGTCCGTTCTCCTTATAACTCCCATATATTATTTGGCTTAAACCCAACCACCTTATATATTCCAGTTGGCTCGATGTCTCTTTAGCTATGAACTTTTGCTCAGAGATCGTCATATTCTGAAATATACCATTGTACGACACATGTTTCGCCGCCGACTCCGGCCCGACCAGGAAATGGGAATAGGCATATGGGTAGTCAAACAGGGAAATAAAGGCGCAAGGGAATCCTTTTCAAGGTTTGACTCTGACAATGACTCTGGACGGTGGTGCACGATGGTGGTTCACCAGAGAGACGTCGACCTATGTCGAACCCCAACATCATAACCGGTTTTACGTTTGTAGTCATTCCTTTTGGTTCAGATCTTCATTTGAGCAGGGCAATAAAGGCACCGAAATTTTGTGAGTTAGAATTGAGTCAAGACATAACGAATAATTGGGTATTCATATAAGAGAATGAACAACATGAAATGAGAAAGCAAGTGGGTTCAAAGTGTGGAGCAGCGCCGTCAAGTTGGCACGCTACAGAGTTCGTACCCCGTTGCAGCAGTGTTTGTATTTTCGGTATAAATTCTTGTACAAAATAGATATTGAGGTAATTATTGCGGCTATGAAAAGCTATGACTCTCATTAAGACACCAAAAACTAATTCATAAGTTACGAGGGGGAACAAAAGCTCAAAACAGACAGACAATGACGTAACACAGAAACAAGACAGTTTAGGAGATAGTTTTTGGTGGGTTTCCTTGGCGTTTTGTTGCTTATGATCCCTAAGATTCATTCCAACACGTGTTTATATTAATCATTGGTGGGAAGGCTATTGGAGGACTAAAACCGAGGAAGAACAGAATGCTTTAACAGGGGACGAGTTCAAGGTGATTGTAATGGAGATTTTTTTTCCACAATCATATCGGGACAAGAAGGAGACAGAACTCCTTAACTTCGAACTGAGAAACATGACTGTCACGGAGTATGAGAGACAGTTCAATCAACTAAGTTTGTTTGCTCCACACCTAGTGGATACTTATTTGAAAAATGCTCTGAGGTTTAGAAGGGGACTTCGTGTTATGTTGAAACTATTTTTGGTTTTGATGATTTCACCTTAGTTACATGGTTGCGAAAATCGCTAGGCGCTAGTCGTGCGGCGACCCGACACCTAGGGCGCCTCGGCGGTCGCCTAGAAATAACATATTTTTCTTTTTTTTTTTTTTTCATTTTTACCGGTTTTTGGCTGATTTTTTCCTCTGAACAGACCTTTAGGCCCAATTTGTTGGCCGCCTAGGAGGGCACCTAGCTCCGATTCTAGGCCGCCTGGTGGGCGCCTGGGCGATTTTAGCCAAACCAATTTTTTTCGACCGATTTGAGCAAAAATCGGATCGGCTAGGGCGATCGCCCGATTTTTACAACACTTTGCTTAATTATATTTTTGATTATTCAAAATGATTCTTTTTGGCGATATAAAATTTGGTTTTTACGTTTTAAAGTGTTTTTAACTATTCTGAATATCATCAAAGTAAAATAGAGCCCGAAAGACTTAGTCTGAATTTTTTCATGGACCGAAATCGCCCTGGCCTAGGTCAACCGGTCGACTAGGAGGTCAACTGGTAGGTAACCCGGTCGACCTCCATGGTCGACCGGTAACTGGTGTTTTAAAATTGGCCATCCCCTGTTTTGCAGGTCCCAGGCACATGTCGATCCCTTGGTCGGCGTGTGCGAGATTTCAAACTCAATGGTTTTTAAATTCAATTTTTGTATTGGTCGATCGGGACAAGAAGAAGACAGAACTCATTAACTTCAAACCGAGAAACATGACTCTCAAGGAGTATGAGAGACAGTTCAATCAACTACGTTTGTTTGCTCCACACCTAGTGGATACTTATTTGAAAAATGCTCTGAGGTTCAGTTGGGGACTTCGTGTTAGATTGAAACTATTTTTGATTTTGATGATTTCACCTTAATTATATTTTTGATTATTCAAAAATATTCTTTTTGGGCGATACAAAATTTGGTTTTTACATTTCAAAGTGTTTTTAAATAATATTGAATATCAACAAGGTAAAATGGAGCACGAAAGAAAACTTAGTCGAAATTTTTTCATGGACCAAAATCGCCCTAGACCAGGTCAACCGGTCGACCAGGAGGTCAACCGATAGGTCGACCGGTCAACCTCCCTGGTCGACTGGTAACTAGTGTTTAAAATTGGCCATCCCTGTTAGATACATGTTTTTATCGTAATTTTCATGATTTGGTTTAACTGAGTTTTTACACCAAAATAATGTCACTAAATGTTGTTCAAATACTCCCAATCAATTTAAAATATATTTACTAATTTTTCAGAGTATTTCTTGAAATTTATTTTCGACAAAAATTGGACAACACTTCTATTTTGAGGTCAACCAGTCGCCCTAGAGGGCAACCCGTTCCTGAAAGTCAAAACTTAAAACAAAAACAAAACAAGAATTTTTTTGAAGGAGGTCGACCGGTCGACCACCCGGTAGACCGGTATCTGAACATAGCGTTTTTGCAAAATTCTTTTCAGTTTCACAAAATGGGTTGTTAGACCGGTCAAGGTGGGGGTCGATCGGTCGAAGGCTTGGTCGACCGGTCCAACCCCTCTTGGAACGGTCCAACCCCTTGTTCAACCTGTATCTGAATCTCTGATTTACTTTTAAATGTTCGAAATTTTGTCAGGTCAACCGGTCGACCTATGTTTTCTTGACAGCAAATTCCAACCGTTATTAAGCCATTATCAGCAAGATTTACTTTATAAATTTTTAACCATTTTTGTAGATCTTTTGATCCTTCTTTTGTAGAAAAAAGTGAAGATGGAGAAGCCTATATTGGAGATCAAATCTTGAAGGCTCTCCTATAAATAAATGAAGACTTTGAAGGATCAAGAAAAATAACACATACAACTATACAAGCAATTCAAATACAAGCAAACTCTTGTTCTTCATTTTCACATTCTTGTTGTAATTTCTAAGCCTAGTTTTATACTTGCACATCTTGAGTATCGAGGCTTCCTTCTTCACTACACTTGAACTTTTGAGTTGTAATATCTTCAAACAAAGTGTAATCTTGATTGTAATTCTAAATCATCCAAAACAAGAATCTTTGTTAGTGTTCTTGTGGTAAGAACACACTTGGGTGATTTTAGGTGTTGAAAAGTGTGGTACTCTTCATAGTTAAAAGACGATTGTGGTAATCTTCAAGGTGGTGTTGTAAGAAGAGTGTGGTGCTCTTCAAGGTGAAGGTGTAATAGTTTTGGTAACTATTAATAAAATTCTTTTTCTTTTTCGAAATCCACTTCGGATATACCGGGGTAGTAGTAGATTAGGCCCTAGGTAGGTTGAACTACTATAAATCAACGTGTGTTGTTTATTTTCCCGCACTTCCATTCTTACTTTTTGTTTCTACATTCGAAAAAGAGGGCCAAATCGGGATAATCTATTCACCCCCTCTAGATTATCGTAGCCATTTGGACTAACAAGTGGTATCAGAGCCAAACTATTTGGCAAACTCGTTCTTCATTGCGAGTAAAGAGGAAAGATCCATGGCTACGAACGAAAGCTACCTCACCACCGGTGCCTCCACCAACAAGCCACCACTATCCGACACCAACAACTATGCCTTTTGGAAAGACCGAATGGAGTGCTTCTTACAAGGATGTGGGTTCGGCCCGTTATCTCCGTCGTCTTCTTCATTTCCGGTGGCTCCATGAAGGAGTTAATTGGGCTAACATCCAACTTCAGGCCGTTCCAACGGTCTTCACCAACCAGTCCTCCGATAGTTCATCCCGCGCAGCAGCACCGCGCCGTCGTCTCCTCCGACGGTAGCCAAACTGCTTCATCCCCTCCGTCAACAGTTACAATTCCGATGGGTTACCAGGGCTGTGTTGCTGCTACGTCGCCGTTTTACGGAATCCCCCCGAGTTTTGTCATGTCGCAAGCAAACCCTACCCCATCCACCATGGACGACAAGGATCGAGCTCTGCCGGAAAATTCGCACGCAGCGACTGCAACTTTTTGCGAACCACGACCACCCAACGGAAAATCTTCGTCGGTCAAATTCTCATGCTATGGGATTCCTTGGAACCTCATACCTTCACACAAATCCCTCAGGCCACCGTCGGTAATGATATCGCTGGTTTAATTCCGCAGGAGTACTACCTTCCGCCATCATCGTCTGCTGCAAACCTCCAAGGCATGTTTAATGGGGGCTTCTCCACCTTTCTCCTTGCATGCAACCCATGAAGTGGGCCCCTCCTTTACCCCCATGGCAGCCACTAACCATGGGGGGTCGGTCCCTCCATGATTCCTTATGGGGGACCGGTGGTCACTGTGTCCCCAAAAGTGGTCCCCTCCCAGGGAGTGATGAGCCCTGGGCCACAGTCTCCCATCCTCAGGGCATTCCTCCTGCATGCCCATCCACGGGCCCACATCCTATTTCTGATCCCAGGAATGCTCCTCGATCGGGCTTTGAATAGCTTCGTCAATGACACCCAACTATGAAACTAACCTGCGACATTCGACTCATATTCCCAATCCCAATTTGGGACATACGTTTGTTAAAATTGTTTCAGGTACCCATCTTATGGATTCAACTACGCAGGGCCCCGGGTAATTTCACCCCATTTTCCCAATTGGTTTCGGGTAAATTACATTTTATCCCTAAGCTTATCGAGAAAGGGAGATTACTATTCCGTTACAATAGATGAAAATGTCTACCAACAACGCTGCGGAATTTTTCTTATTCTTTAATTGGAAGGGTTATTTTGGGAAAATGTAACAAGCCATGGGTGACAATGCTCTTGCATAAACGCCTATCTTATTTATGGGATATTAAAAACGATTGGAAATTAATTCCCTTGGGCAAGGGATTTTTTTGTGTCAAGCTGTTTATGCGTAGGATCGATCATGAGCTCTACAACGCACCAACTAGTTGCTTAACCCGGGGACTATTCACCTATCTCCATGGGTGCCGGATTTTAACCCTTACAAGGTGCAAACTTCAGTGGCAGCGTTTGGGTTCGCATTTTTGAGCTCAGTTTGGAATACAGGGATCCCAATACCATTCTGGGGATTGCCAGCGCTATTGGAAACCCACTACAAATTGATCAACGCTCACTGAATGGTTCTCTGGTCATTTCGCTTGCAGGTTACGTGGATATCGATCTCTCAAAGCCGTTGGAGAACCACATCATGGTGAAACGCATTGGTCAGTGCTCCTTCGTGTCAGTCAGTTATGAGAAAACTACCAGAGGTTTGTTCAAGGTGTAGCGTTACGGGACATTCGACAGCTTCTTGCCGTCTTAATAACGCGGTGATTCGCTCGAACGGCGTCCATCTCCCGATCGAGGCATTTAAGGTGCCGCTTCTCGTACTAGCTCGGTGCGGCGAGGCCGCTCGAGTGGTACGTAAAGTTTATCGTCTGTGCGGCGGAGACAGAGGCAAGCAAACCATTGATGACTCATTGGGAAATAGGGGTTTGGCTATGCGTGCAGGTTCTCCTACCCGCAGAATAGTCACTTGCTCTTCGGATATCCACCTTGGTAACACCTTTGCGGCTCTTGGTTGGTCGACTCCCGGATCGGCAATCCACAGATTTCCAGGCCGACTATCCAGCTAGGGAGACATCTCCCAAGGATACTACTTCCAACACCGGCACGGTATCCGCCATTATGCCTATTACGGTTCAGTATTCTTTGGGTAAGCCTATTCGAGCTTTTAGCCGTGCTTTTCGGACAACTCCTTGGACTCGGCTAAATCTAGAATTCTCTGAGTGTTACGTCGGGCCGTCGCCCCCCATCCACGACATTACTATCGAATGGAGCACCCAAAGCCACATGAAATGGACTTTGCGGCCTCTAAGAGATGAGCAAATTATGCGATGGAGTGGGTAACTCTCAACAGCCCGGACTTCTGCAGCGCACCACACGCTGTTTTTTTACCGTACGATCGACACGGTGCTACCTCCCCGCCGTCTCAATGAATTGCATCTTCGGAATATCCGGGGATTTGGAACATTGCATCCGTAATGTTCTTAAGGCTTTATGTCAAAAACATAAACCTTCTATTTTAGCCATTTGCGAACCTAAGGTGGACATCTCATCCATTTTGGATTCTTCTTGAGTAGCTTGGGTCTCGGGTTCGTTGCTCAGAGTGTTCGAGCGAACGGGCGCCCGAATATTTGGGTCCTTTGGGATGCGAGTATTTTAGTCCAAAACCAGTTTTGGTCTTCTTCTCAATGTCTTATTTTGCAAGCTCAATTTGGTTCTATGGTTTTCCATGTTGGCTTTGCTCATGGTTTGTGTGATCATGTTGCTCGTCGTGCCCTTTGGTTGGATTTGAGGAATTTGGGTCTTACTGATCTGCTGCTCATTGGGGATTTCAATCTGTGTTGGGACATCATGAGCGCTGTGGCAGTGGTACTTTATCCCAGGCTTCTTGTCAGAACTTCAAGGACTTCTTGGAGGATGCAGGATTATTTGCGGTGCCGACGGGGAATTCATTTACTTGGTGCTCCCCGAAGGCCTCTATCTCTCCTTCAGGCTAAGTTGGATCGAGCCCTAACAACTAGCCAATTTTTCTCTTTTTGGCAAGTTGTTAAGGGCTTAGTTCTTCTGCGCATTGGATCTAATCACCATCCTATTTTGGTTTCTTGTGCTTCTTCCACTTGCAGGGGTCCGTCTTTTTTTTTTTTTCAGTGCATGTGGATCCATCATGATTCTTTTCGTAATATTGTGACTACCTCTTGGGCGCTCCCATGCGCCTCGTCCAATATATTGCAACGCGTCATGTGGAAACTCAAGAGGTTGCATCGCATTTATAAGGTTTGGAATAAGGAAGTATTTGGGGATGTTAATCGGCAAGTGGATTATCAGATGGAAAGGGTCCGTCAGATTCAAGCGGATATTGAATCCGAGGGTTTCACTGAGGCACGTAGGGATATGGAGTTTGAGACGCAGAAAGCGCTATCTCGCACATTGCTTATGCAGTCCGATTTTCTTCGGCAGAAAGCCCACTCAGCTTGGTTAAAGGATGGGGACCGCAACACGGCATTTTTCCATCGCCGTTGCCATATTCAAAATGGATGCTCAGGGATTTAGGGTTTGATGGTTGATGGTAGTTACACAGATGATCCGGTGGTTCATGGGAATCATATTATTTCATTCTATACGGACCTTTCCGCAGACACGGGACAAAAAAGCTCGGATTACACTTTGGTCGACCAGCTTATCTCCCCTACAGTTAGCACGGTTGATAATACGCTTTTGACGGCTATTCCTTCGGAGTCAGAGGTTAAAGAGGCGTCATTTGATTTGGGTTTGGATAGTGCTCCGGGCCCGGACGGCTTCAGTGGGAGATTTTATCATCACTTTTGGGACGTTGTTTCAAATGAGGTGGTGGCTGCAGTCTGTTACCTTTTCGTCACGGCGTCCTTTCTGGCGGGATTGAATGCCAGCTTTATGGCACTCATCCCAAAGACTAAGGAGGCTAATGCGGTGGAGGACTTTAGGCCGATTGTGATGAGCAATTTTCTTTTTAAGATTATCACCAAGGTTTTGGCGACCCGTCTGGGCTCTATCATTTCTTCTTAATTGTCTACTACTCAGTTTGGATTTATCCCGGACAGGCAGATTCACGACTGTATTGCTTTGGTTTCAGAAGGGTTCAATATTTTGCAGGGTCAGAATGATGCCAATATGATTTTAAAGATTGATATCCGCAAGGCATTTGATATGGTTAATTGGGGTTTTCTGTTACATGTTTTACGTCGCTTTGGTTTCTCTGAGGTGTTCGTTCGCTGGATTGAGATTATTCTTCAATCTTAAAGAATTTCAGTCCTTCTGAATGGGTCGGCTATGGGCTACTTCTCTTGCTTTTGAGGGTGTAGGTCCCAAGGGTGTAAGTGTAAGGTTTAGAAGGGGGTTGAATAAACCTTACCAAATTTTCGATTTAGTCCTTTTAAATCTACAGAGTTAATTTTACACAAATGTGTCCTTGATGGACAGTTGAATTAGTCACTCAAGAGAGTTAATCTCTCAACAGACTCAATGAGCCGTGATGGAGTAACTCAAATGTTGGCTACAATTTAACTTAGTGGTTTTATTTTCAATGAAGACTTAACACCCTTAAGTTTGATTAAGCAAGATTTTAGAGCTTGATTTAGTACTTATAAATTATCAAATGGATAGCAAATTTATCGTGAGATATAAGCAATTAAAAGTGCGAAATTTAAATGCTTTGAAATGTAAATGACACAAAGTTTTTATAGAGGTTCGAAGATGGGGTATTTCTTCTACTCCTCTCTTCTCCAACTCCTGGAGGAATCCACTAAGTAATGATCGGTTTACAAAGTGGTAACAGTCCGAGATACAAGTCTTGATCACAACAGCCGACTTGATCCTTAGGGGACTCGATGCGAGACGCCTTGATCACTCACCAAGGCTTCTCGTGCGACTCGGCTTCTTCACAGGGGCACTGCCTTGCTACTACATTACTCACTTGCTCAAGCTCTTTGGATTTGATCACGAAGCCCTCCAAAAGCTTAAGACTTGGTTCAACCTAGAACCTTTCTACAATCCTTCCCGAATGTAGACCCCTTTTCTTCAAGAGTTTCCTCTTCAATCGATTGAAGTTCTCTTTCCTTCACGGGTAAGTGTTGGATTGATGTACTTGAAATATAGGCTTGAGGATTGAGATTGTTTCAGATTTTCTAATGTGCTTGTATATCTCACGTATGTGTCATTCATGCATCCTTTTCTCAAACAAACTCCTCGGCCTTTTATAGTGAACTTTCAAAAATTTGCCCGTTGAAGAGATAGGCTTATTTTTGAAAGTCACTTTGCGTCGTTGGCTTGCGCTTCTTGGAATTGTTGTTTCCTCGTATGAATTGTTGTTTCACCTTTTCGAGTTCGACACGGTGTAGTGCTTCCCATTGGTTCATTCCTTTTGCACGCTTCGGGATCGAGCACTCCAAGAAAGGTTGTATGGAGATATTACTTGTTTAAGTAAATCTCTTGATTTACTCGTCGCGGTTCTTTTTCGATTATCTCGACTTGACCGCATTTCCTTGCTTTCCCAGGTGACTTAGAGTCGCTTCCAATCATTGGATGACTCTTCCTCGTCACTTCAACTTGAGACTTGGCTTTTCTTGAGTTGACTTGACTGATGCTCCACTCACCGCATCTCACCGCTTCTTGATAGTGTTCCCGTCTACTCTTCTTTGCCATACTCAAATTGCTCACAAAGCAGAGTCTTCCTTCCAGATCTTGATTGTCTTCTTGCATGTTAGGGCGTAGTGCTGTCTTGACTCGGCTTGGCCACTCTATTCATTACAATGCATTTTACAACAAGAATTGGGAGCCAACTTTCTATTCTAAGTTTTACATGGCATTCATCAAAATCTAAACAATAAAATTCCTAACAATTTCCCCCTTTTTGATGATGCCAAAACTTAAATCATACAAATATGCAAATAACAAAGATACATACGATAGTGTATTGACATAGAATGTATGCGCAGAATCAATATTTTTGTTGATCATATCATTCTTGTACTTAACACAATTCAAGCATGTGGTGTATCGTAGTATATAATCAGTCTTCACAAAAAATTTATAACTTTATTATAGAAGACTTACATTGTATGTATTTACATAATAAAATACATGAAGGGTTGGACAAGAAACACTTCATCTCCTTCGTGTCTCCTTCTTTCATCTTGATCGATCTTTTTCTCTTCTTCTCTTTTTCTCGTCGTCACCGCCTTCTTTTTCTTCTCATATGCCTTCCTGGCAGCTTCATCTTTCTTTAGTCTTTCTGTCTCTCCCGCCATAGCTGAGTTTGTCTTTTGTTTTCTTCTTCTATTCTCTTTGCATACTCGGCGTTAGTTTTAGCCACTCGCAAATTTGCCACTTGGTCAAGCCCACCCCAAGAGATCCCTCCTTTCTTTCCGGGATCTACGTATTCGATATTCTTGGGCGGAGGCCTAGTCCAAGCTTCTTCCTCCACTCGCCGCTTCTTCCTCTACCTCAGGCGTATCTTTGTCTTTGGGGTCTTCTTCTTCCCACCGATTGACTAGTAGAGTGACCCGGAGTGATTGCTTAAGTCTCATTGCCTCTGTCGCTTCCTCACATAATGTGAGACCCTTTTCCTAGTATAAGTCCCAGCTTGAGCCATGGACATATTTGCAAAATATCCTTGGATTCGAGCGTTTTGAATTCGTCAACGATCTTGGCTCTGTCCCGACATCGAAATGGCATACGTGTCTCTGTCAACTGAATGCCTCCATGTTCTTTCAAGATGTTCATCACCCTGGCATCCATTCTTCCTTCCACTTCCTTCATCCCTCGCTTCAATTTCTTTTCTCTTCTCGGCCATAGATACAGCAGAGTCTTGGAGTGGCAGAGTCACGGGAGTTTGCCGCTTATAATGTCACCAGACAGACCTGTTGGGGGTTTGTGCAATCATCAAGGTCATATCTTTTGATCCTTCCCCCTCAAAGAGATTTTCCTTTCTTCATTTCAAAATTTCCTCGATTTTCCCTTCTCACCGCTCCTTTCTTTTCACCTGACCGGATTTTGTGCTTTAAGGTATTCCTCTTCCCCCTTTTTGGCATCATCAAAGGATAGAGGAACCCCAGGAACATCTTGGCAAGCATGAAGTCGAATCTTCTCGATGGTTGAATTCTGCTTCAAGTCTGCTGCGTTGTATGCAAAGACGGAATTGACCGAGTCGCGTTGGATTCTCAAAATCGACTTCATCTCATTCCCATGAGAAGGCTGAATTTTCTTGTCATGTGTTCTTCCAAACGCGTATATCATTTGCATTCGCTCACGCAGCTGCTTGATCTCTAGCAAGGTGTGAGCTTCATGCATATGCTCAATGTGTTCCTCGACTTTGTTTTCGCATCAACATTCTCGGCTCTCCACACCAAAGCAGCCTTGTTGAACAAGGTTCTCAAGTATCTCACCTGTTCCACACGCATTGATTGCCGCTTTGCTGTTGCCACCATTCCCTTATTCGAACTGTTATGCCTCTTAAGTCACCGTAAGGGTGGCATCTCTGTTGTCCAATCGCATGTCCAAAGAGGCTCGATGCCTCTCCATCTTTTCAACTTCAAAAAGAGTGCCTTGAACACTTCTCGTATTTCACCTGATTTTTCTGTGCGGTGATGGCCATACAACATCGAAATCAAAATCGGTTGGAACAATGGTGCCCGAGTGAAAAACAGAGGCTGGTCGTGATAACGTGCTTGCTCGTTTTCGACTCTTCGTGGAGTTCGCATCTCCAAAGTGAGAAAGGGAAAGATTCTACAAAAGATTCATCACCGCCGATCGGGATTTGTTCGATGATGAGCGGTGCGCGTGAAGTTCTTTTGGGAATCGATCTAGCCAGCTTGAGGAGCCGGAGCAGTGGTTTCTGGTTCAAATTGGGTTTGGTTGTGAAATAGACCCGCTTGCTTTGAGCCTCATTTGTCTTAACAGCCGTTGGTCTCACCGATTTTTCCTTTTCAATTGACTTATCCTCGGCCTTATCGCAGCGTCATCGGATGATGATGAGATTTCTAGAGGTGGCTCATCATCAAAGTTAAAAGTTTGACGAGTAGTCTTGGGATCGACTTGCTCGTACTTGGAACACCCGCACCGAGTCTTTTGGATTTGTCATGGGGATGACTCGGCTTCTTCTTCGTCTTGATCCCGGAAAAGTGACATCGTGGTTGTCCTGGGAATCATGAAGTGCACCGATCTCCTTCTCGGATGAGTCGATGATTGCGGGAGGGATGTTCTCTACTTCAGCCTCTTTACCCCGGGGCGTCTCAACCTCCCGTGGGCCTTCATTTCCTCCAAGTCTCTCTGCGCGAGGCTTGGTCTTCCCTTTCGACGGTGTCGGTGTCTTAGGGTCTTCTACATGGCATCCATTGGAGTCTCAACCCCATGGATTGCACTTTCATTGCCAGTGTTAACTCCCGTGGCTGTCCCTTCCTCGTGCCTCGATTGCATCGCGGCGTCATTAGCCTTCGAGCGGTTGGCATCTCACCGAGACAGTCTCTCAATCGCCGAGCTTCGTTGATGGCAACTTGTCTTGTTCTTCTTGTGATTGTAATTTCTCTTCTTCGCCTCCTTGCTTCTTTGTGGAGTCATCTGCGCATCCTCCGGCCTTGGCTGCGGTGGAGGGAGTTTCCCCTCGGCCGGCGCTCCACCGAGTGACTTGGAGTGGGGTCACTCGTCTCGGACTCTGGCTGTTGCAATTGATGGTTCAGCCGTTGGGGCGGTGTGGTAGCACACCTTCAATAGGGGTTGGCTCGACCGGGGTCCCCACTAGCCCGCTTTCATCGCCGCTTCCTTATCGCTTCTTCCGAGTGAGTCAGGGAAGTGGTAGCGAAACATCGGTGGCTATTTGTGAACCACTCCCATTGGATCAATTTCGGTACCGTGTTGGAGGACACTCCTGGTCCCTCCATCGATCTTTGCTCGTGAAGGATTCTTGATTCATGCAATGCTTGCTTTGCATTTGTAGCTCTTCTCAATGTAGCGGACATTTTCGGTTCCTCGTCACTTTCGGAGAAGACATCAAGAAGAGGATGGAAGTGTTACGGTGCGGGAGATAGGG
The DNA here is from genome assembly GCA_016081115.2 of Rehmannia glutinosa. Lineage (NCBI taxonomy): Eukaryota > Viridiplantae > Streptophyta > Magnoliopsida > Lamiales > Orobanchaceae > Rehmannia > Rehmannia glutinosa. The sequence goes on along the minus strand of CM071924.1, from coordinate 36,504,974 downwards.
CGGTGCTTGCCTTCTCACGTGCTTGGCTTCTTGACTTGCTTTGCTCTCTCCTTGTCCTTGTAGATTTGCGGGATGTCTAGCGATTGTCCTCATCAAGTCTTTGGAGCACGATAGTTAGTCCAAGGAAATTTAGCGGTTCCTCTTCTTCTTCTATGAACTCGGGCCGTTGGAACTGTTCCCTTGACTTGCTCAACTTCCATTTTCTCCACTCACGCAGACGATTTTGGATATCCGGGTAAGGTGGAGATAGGATCATTACATCACTATCTGCTTGGCTGGTTCTTCTTGTGCTTGTTTTGTGTGAGCTACAATGTGTCTTGAGTTGCCTCTCGCCGTCGCCTCCAAAGCAGACTTGGTCAAGTTTCAACAACTACATCGGAGACTCTACTTCTCCCGATAGTCTCCCCGTATTTGTGCTAGCCGAGTAATCGACTCACCGGTTTCTCTGTTCGGACTGTTTGACGAGTCTCCTTCGTCTCCTGGTTTGTACCGGGGAATTTACAGTTGAGGCGGTGTCCTCTGAGTCTTGGCGCGGCAGGGCAGTCTTGGTGTTTGTTTACGAGGGCCGGCCGTGCGGGGCTTGTCGGTTCTCCTCCTTTTGACGATCGGAGAAGGTATTTGTGAGTCCTTCTCGACCCCGGCTGCTGCGAGCGGTGACACGAGCTCTTTGGGGCGGTGACTCTGCTGCGGGCGGGAGCATGTTTGGTTTTCTTTCTTTGCGGGGCAACAGTCTTCTTAGCGGCCTACGAGGGCGACTTTTCTTCTTGGTTTGGAGAGGAAGCAGATTTGTCTCTATCATTCCCCTTCCCCTTCATGTGTCGGCTCTCTTGGCATAAGCTCGCTTGAGCACCGAGAGAGGTTAGCTCAAACATCCTCTTGTTAACATGGAAGGCCTTCCCATGTCTAAGAGGGATTCCTTTTACCTCCAATAGCCGGCCAATCACCGGGCCATATCCCGAGATCCTCCAAATGTGCCATCTTCTTTGAAGGACTTGTTCCCCACGTTAAAGCGAGTCTGTCAGTAGATAAACTCAGCCCAATTTATCTTCTTTTCTTCGATGATTGCAGCCATCACAATCGGCTTTGCCTTTGATAGTTGGTCAAAGTCCAAATTTGATGTCGATACATTTGGCAACTATGTCCAACAATTTGTGATAATCCTCCTTCAGAGTCTCTTGTTTCTTTGTGTATATAATTTTATCGGCAAGGTCGGACTTGGCTATTTCTTTCCATGCGTCGGCCAAGTTTACATCGGCTTCCTTAATTTCGATTGCTCCTTCTGCAGGTAGTGAGCAATATTCAGCCAAAATCCTTGGCGGTGATAGTCACCGCTTCCGTGAACAGATGACTTGATTCCTTCGTCGTGAATCTCAAAGCATTCACGTAGAATTGTGCGACCTCCTCCACATAGGTCATAGGATATTCCAGCGTTAGAAACGGTTTTAGTCCTGACGTTTCCAACTTTTCAAAGAATTTTCTTCACCAGAGTGTCGTCGGACCCCTGCTTCACCATTCAGCCGAAAATCCACGGTCGAGCCGGTGTGGATTTGCTTTCCTAGCTTGGTAAAGTCATAAGTTGGTGCCATTTCTCGGGATGATATCAAGAAAAATCTCGAAAATTGATTTGAATGTTGGTAGGGTTTCGAGAGTAGTTTGCCTTTGCTTTTGAGAGAAAAAGATGAACAGTTTTTAGAAGTGTGAGAGAGAAACGGACGAAAATGGTTTAAATATGGTTTATGAAAGGGCGTGCGACGGTTTTGAATTGTGATCGAAATCAACGGCTTGGATTTCGCACGCCTATTGAGCATTTCACGTCTCGTATTTAATGCGGCAAGATTTATATCCAATCATAAGCTTAGTGTGCGGCTTTATGTCTCACACATCATCATTATGCCGACGTGTTCCTTAAAACATTCCCGCTAAGTTAAAACGATTGCGTTTTTGTCACTTTGCTTATAAGTTATTCAGCTTATCTCTTAGCTGATTTAACTCTACTCCTCATGATTCTCTTGGTGACTCGGCTATCACCGACTCGGTGTAGTTGTCTTTTCCGTCTGGTGATTTCTTGAGTTGATTTTTGTTTTTCGACTCTTTTTCACTTCTTTCTGTTCTAATACTCTTCTTTGATTTGTCCGAGTGTCGGCTCAGCTCAATTAACCCCAACTCATGCTTGAGTTCTTCAAATCTTGACTCACATAATGGTTTTGTGAAGATGTCGGCTAGTTGTTTATCGGTTGAGATGTATTCCAAGATAATGTCCTTCTTTTCAACATGATCTCTTATGAAATGATATCGACATCTATATGTTTTGTTCTTGAGTGCAACACAGATTTTGAGTGATTGCAATGGCACTTGTGTTATCACACATGATTGGAATTTCTTTTTCTTCAACTTCATAGTCTCTCACCGTTGTCTCATCCATAGGACTTGGGCTGCAACGCCCAGCCTATGTATTCTGCCTCACCGTAGAGGTGGCTATTGAGTTTTGCTTCTTGCTAAACCAGGAAATTAGTCTTTTCTAGCATTTGACAGTGCACGAAGTGCTTTTCTGTCCACTCGCATCCAAATAGTCGAGTCGAATAGCCAATTAGTCAATCCACCTTCCTTTGGATACCATAGGCCTACTTCTTGGCTTCCTTTCAAGTATCTCGGTATTCTTTTAGGTTTGTTGTCATATGGCTCTCTTTTGGAGCGATTGAAATCTTGCACATACACCTACAAAGAAAGGTGATGTACGTCCGCCTTCTTTGTGAGATAGAGCATGATCCAATAAGTGCTCTCAGTATCTTGTTTGATCTACGAGCTTGCCATCCGCATCCATGTCCATTTTGATGATGTGTTCATTGGTATTTTTACGAAGACTTCTCTTCCATACCAAACTTCTTCATTAAATCTCTCGTATATTTTGTTTGACTTACGAAGGTTCCATCCTTCAATAGCTTTCACTTGAAGTCCGGAAAAATGTCGGCTCTCCCATCATGCTCATTTCAAATTTGCTTTGCATGAGGTTTGAGAATTTTTCACACGACTCTTTGTTAGTGGATCCAAAAATGATGTCATCCACATATATTTGAACAAGCGTTATACTCTTCTTGTCTTGAATTACTCAAAAGTGTTCTATCTACTTTTCCTTTTGTGAATCCATTCTCGCTTAGGAATTGTGACGGTATCATACCATGCTCACGGGTGCCTGTTTCAATCCATACAGGGCTTTCTTGAGTTTGTATACCTTGTCTCCAAGAGTCTTCGCTCAAATCCTGGAGGTTGTTCAACATATACTTCTTCTTCCAATAAACCATTTAGGAATGCACTTTTTACATCCATCGATATACAATGAAATTCTTGTGAGTCATAGGCAAGAAACATCCTTATAGCTTCCAATCTTGCTACGAGGGGCAAATGTTTCATCAAAATCTATCCCTTCTTCTTGGCAATATCCTTTGGCTACTAGTCTTGCTTTATTTCTTACCCACGTAACCTTCCTCGTTCATCTTATTTCGAATACCCATTTGGTTCCAATAACATTTTGATGTATGGGTCTTTGCACTAGTTCCCATACTTTATTTCTCTCAAACCGATTCACTCTTCTTGCATAGCTTGAATCCAATGTGTGTCATCCAATACTTGTGACACATCTTTTGGCTCTATTTGCGAAATGAAGCATGTGAACATAGCTTCTTGTTGAGTTCTAGATCTTGTTTTGACACCTTCTCTCATATCTCCAATGACAAGTTACGGTGGATGGTCTCTCGGCCATCTTACATCGAGGTTGGAATGAGTTAGGCCGGATTGATCGACTTGCGGTTGTTCTTTTGGGTCGACTCTTTCGTCACTTAGTGCAAATGTTCCACTTTTGAGATTCAGCTATCTCATCTTCTTCTCAATTGATAATCCCGCTTGACTTGACATAGGGACTCTTACGTATGGTTGAATGATTGACTTATCACCGACTCTTCAATGTCTTCTCCATTTACATTTGGCTCATCGAATACTACATGAATGGATTCCTCTCGTAACCATAGTTCTTTTGTTGAGTACCACCGTAGGCTTTGCTTTCAATTTGAGTATCCTAAGAAGATACCTTCATCGCTTTAGCATCAAAAGCCTTTAGGTTGTCTTTGCCATTGTTGTGGATGAAGCATTTACATCCAAATATTCTCAAAATATGCAACATTTGGTTTTCTTCCAAATTCGATCTCATAGGGAGTCTTTGTCACCGTCTATTTATCATACATCTGTTTTGGGTGTAGCAAGTTTGTGTTAATTGCTTGACCAAAAATCTTTTTGTAACCCCCTTGACTAACATGGTCCTTGCTTCTTCTTTGAGGGTTCTGCTCCTTCTTTCTCGCAACTCCATTCTCATTTGTGGAGTCCTTGTCTGTGATAGTTCATGACCAATACCATTCTCAATACAATCATGAGTTATTATTCCATTGACAAACTCGTTCCTCTATCCGATCTTATTTTGATAATGGTTTGACTCTTCTCATTTTGAATTCTCTTCATCACCGTGTGGTAGTTTTTGTAGGGTTTCTTTCTTCGCTTGCACATGAATATTGTCCATGTATATCTTGAGTAGTCATCTACTACCACCAAGGTGTATTTCTTTCCACTTATCTTTGGCCGGTTCCATTGGGCCAAATAGATCCATATGAAGTAGATGCAATATTCTTGTTGAGGATGGACATGTCTTTTCTTTGAATGACGACTTGATTTGTTTTCCTTCGACATGCATCACATATACTCTCCTTCTTGTATCTCTCGAGTCCGGAAGTCCTTCTACCGGATGAATTCTTGCTAGCTTGTTAATTGTTTTGAAATTCAGGTGACTCGGCTTTTTTTGCCCACCCAACTTGATTCAAATTTGTGCTTTTTGCTAGTAGACAGTGCATCTTGGGTGCTGCGGTTGACCAATCCACTACATACATATTTTTCTCATCTACTTCCTTGCAAAGACAACTTCATTTGATTTAATATCTTTGATTTGGCATATTCCCATGTTGAATCCAACATTGTAGCCCTTGTCACAGTGAGGCCGATACTCGATGAAATTGAAGTTGAGTCCTTCAACATATGCAACATCTGTGATTTCTAATCCATTCCTCTTGATGGATCCAATGCCTCTTATTTCACCAGGAGCTTCATTTCCCCAAATATGACTTTTGCTCCTTTGACTTCCTTGAATTTTGACAGATTTCTCTTATTTCTGTCATATGTCCGAATGACCACTATCCATGTACCAGGTTCCTTGGCACTCACTGCTCCTTGAACCCGCAATCAAGAAATTAAGTTTTAGGTACCCATACTTGTCCGGGTCTGAGGGGTTAGAATTGTAAGATGATCCAACCAACCTATAGCCAAATGATTTGACTCTAAGGGGTTGCCATCTATCGGTGCCATAATCATAATTAATTACGCAAATTGCTTGGGGTTCTAGGTTCATACAAATTGTCTCTTTTTGTCTGTATGCCTGCATATGTGTTTTAGCAATTGCCTTCCTAGGGTAATTGTGGTGCTTTTGAGTGTAGTGCCTGGGTGCATGTGTGTCTTGATGAAAGCTCTCAAACTTTTGGAATGACCTTTGTTGAGTTCTAGGCCTTTGCCACTTGGGCTTATATTCCATAAGTCTATCTTTGATGGTTCACATTATTCCAATCAGCTTGGCTTGGATATTTTCTACCATTCCCATCATATGTGTTTCTTTTATGGATTTTAAGGGATTTTTGGTAGCTCTGTTTCTTCTTCACGAGTATTTTCTGTTTGGAGTTTCTTTGAGGACTTGGTGAATTTCTTCTCACCGTGTCCTTCCAAAGACACTCAACTCATTTTTTCCTTTTCCTTTGTAACCAAGGCCAGTTTGCTTAGTATTGTGCTTTGGAGTGAATGTGTGTGCAACATTTAGAGTTTTGGATTTTTCGGACTCTTCATGACTTGAAGATTCTTTTTCCAAAATTACTCTTGAGGTTTGACATGGCACAAAGGAATTAAATCCTAAGCTGTCTTGTCTCCACATTCTCTTTGACTCATAATAAGATCATCCAATGATTTAGATGCCTTAGTGAATGAGGCAATAACATTTTTGAGGTCATTCTCCCTCTTTTCTATAGCGGCAATTTACTCGCTACTAATTTAGCATTTTCAAATTTTAAACTTTCATTTTCAACGACTATTTGACTTAGAGTACTCGGCTCCTTAGTCGACTTTGAGTTTTGACTTTTAAGTAGGCTGTTTTCCTCATTCAATAGTGTGTGTGAGGATTTAATGTGCTCAAAATCTTTCATCATTTTGCCTAATGAATCATAAAGATCGAGGGTGATGAAGTGTGTGTGTCATGTCACTATCACTAGTGTACGAGCTTGTTGAATTAGATTGTACCTCATCTTCTTGATCTTGTTCTTTGGCCATTAAGCGGTCAAGGCTTCTTCTTCGAGTCACTCGAGTAGTCGGCTTCACCGCTCTCACGAATCACTTGTCTCTCTTGACTTGTCTCGCGATCTCTGCACCATCATTGCCTTTTTCTTTTCTTGTCTTCTTTCTCTCAAGACCTTTCTTTCTTCTTCATTCCTTTGTTGACTACGGGATATGAGCGATCAATGGCATAGTGACCTGGTTGTCTACAATTCCAACATAGATATTCACCTTTTGATCGACTCTTTCTACTCTTGAGTTGTCGGCCCTTTGATACTCAACTTGTTGATGATCATTCTCTTGGTTGGCCTATCATCCCTTGATTTGGAGGGGCCGTCAGAGTGTCTTCTCGAAGATTCACCCTTTCCTCTCTTGTAGTTCTTGTTAAAGAACTTGTTAAATCTTTTGACCATCGGGGCTATTTCTTCCGGGTCAATTGCCTCTTTGACCTCGGCTCTCTTCCCATCTTTGACAATTAGAGCAAATTGTTTTGGGTACAAATTGTCTCTTCCGGTCTTTTCTTCTCGGCTCAAACTCATAGGCTTTGAGGTCCGAGAATAGTTCATGGTTGGATGTCTTTGATAGGTCCATGGAATGTCTCGGTGCCATGACCTTCATTTCCCATTCACCGAAGACTTTTTAGGATCTTCATACACATTTCCTTCGTGTATATTCCTTTCCAAGTGTAGCCACTCATTTGTGATTTACAAAACCGAGCGTCTAGTTGATCCAGATTCTCTCATGAGATCATTTTGAAATTTTCAAACTTCCGTACATCTACTCGATAATTTGTTTTCTTTGATTTGCTCTCGAGCCTTCACAAATCAATGTCGAACTTGTCCCATTTCTTTAGCCGTTTTGCATGATTTGACTTTGTTGAACATGGCTTTGTCCAAGGTTTTGTAGAGGATGTCCTTGGCTACATTATCCAGGTTGTATCTTTTTCTGTCATCATTTGTCCACTCGGTTCTTGGTTTTTCAACCATGACTAGTGCAGGAGCAACATCTTCTTCTCCTTCACCGCAACTCTTCGTGTTTGTGTTCACCTTTAATATTTGTAGAGGCCCATCTTCTATCACTATCCACATTTCATCATGTAATCTTTGATAGATGAGCACGCATACGAATTTTCCAATCATCAAATTCTTCAATGGTGAACATAGGGATGCGTGTTAGATTTGCTTCCATGATAATGACTTTTAATAAAAAGAGTTTTGAAAGTTTAAGTACTAAAGCGATTTAGAAAAATTTGGAGATCTAGTTCGAACTAACCGGTGCGGAGGGTTCAATGAACCAACCGCTCGATACCACTTGTAGGTCCCAAGGGGTGTAAGTGTAAGGTTTAGAAGGGGGTTGAATAAACCTTACAAATTTTCGATTTAGTCCTTTTAAATCTACAGAGTTAATTTTACACACCGTGTCCTTGATGGACAGTTGAATTAGTCACTCAAGTAGAGTTAATCTCTCAACAGACTCGGTGAGTTGTTGATGGAGTAACTCACCGTTGGGCTACAATTTAACTTAGTTTGTGGTTTTTATTTTTCATTGGAAGACTTAACACCCTTAAGTTTGATTAAGCAAGATTTTAGAGCTTGATTTAGTACTTATAAATTATCAAATGGATAGCAAATTTATCGTGAGATATAAACAATTAAAAGTGCGGGAATTTAAATCTTTGAAATGTAAATGACACAAGAAAGTTTTTATAGAGGTTCGAAGATGGGGTAATTCTTCTACTCCTCTCTTCTCCAACTCCCCGGAGGAATCCACTAAGTAATGATCGGTTTACAAAGTGGTAACAGTCCGGATACAAGTCTTGATCACAACGGCCGACTTGATCCTTAGGGACTCGATGCGGGAGCCTTGATCACTCGGTGGCTTCTCGTGCGACTCGGCTTCTTCACAGGCGTTTGCGCTTGCTACTACACTCACTTGCTCAAGCTCTTTGGATTTGATCACGAAGCCCTCCAAAAGCTTAAGACTTGGTTCAACCTAGAACCTTTCTACAATCCTTCCCGGAATGTAGACCCCTTTTCTTCAAGAGTTTCCTCTTCAACTGATTGAAGTTCTCTTTCCTTCACGGGTAAGTGTTGGATTGATGTACTTGAAATATAGAAGCTTGAGGATTGAGATTGTTTCGATTTTTCTAATGTGCTTGTATATCTCACGTATGTGTCATTCATGCATCCTTTTCTCAAACAAACTCCTCGGCCTTTTATAGTGAACTTTCAAAAATTTGCCCGTTGAAGAGATAGGCTTATTTTTGAAAGTCACTTTGCGATCGTTGGCTTGCGCTTGGAATTGCTTTGTTTCCTCGTATGAATTGTTGTTTCACCTTTTTCGAGTTCGACACGGTGTAGTGCTTCCCATTGGTTCATTCCTTTTGCACGCTTCCAGGGTGAGCACTCCAAGAAAGGTTGTATGGAGATATTACTTGTTTAAGTAAATCTCTTGATTTACGTCAACGGTTCTTTTCTGATTATCTCGACTTGACGCATTTCCTTGCTTTCCCCTGGTGACTTAGAGTCGACTTCCAATCATTGGATGACTCTTACATCACTTCAACTTGAGACTTGGCTTTTCTTGAGTTGACTTGGTGATGCTCCACTCAGTGCATCTCAGTCTCACCTTGATAGTGTTCCGTCTACTCTTCTTTGCCATACTCACTGTCTCACACAGAGTCTTCCTTCCAGTCTTGATTGTCTTCTTGCATGTTAGGGCGTAGCTATCTTGACTCAGCTTGGCCACTCTATTCATTACAATGCATTTTACAACAAGAATTGGGAGCCAACTTTCTATTCTAAGTTTTACATGGCATTCATCAAAATCTAAACAATAAAATTCCTAACAAGGGGTTAGGCGGGGGATCCGTTATCACGTCGCTCTTTTGCATCGCGGGAGGGCGTTTTTAGTAGATTGGTTGAGGAGGCGGTTCACGAGAAATCACCTTGACCTTTCCTGGCGCCTAAGCGGTGGTTTTCCCCTCGTCTATTATGTATGTGGATGATATTATGATTATGTGTGGGGCCTCCACGAGCAATACACGTATCATTATTCATTGCTCAATCTTTACGCGGACATCTCGGGTCAGATTTTCAATCCTAACAAATCTAAAGCTTATTTTGGTAGCCGGGTTTGTAATCATGTGCGAGGACGTATTGACGATTACGAATGCATAGGGCGCTTTCCCTACGGTCTATCTAGGCGCCCCCATCTTCAGGAGTGCGCCTAAAGTGGCGATTTACAACCGCTGATAAGATTATTTTCAAGTTCGAAGGTGGAAAGGGACTTCTCTGTCTATTGCTTGGCGCATTTGTTTGGTGAATCGGTGATTACCGGTTCCTTTGTGCATACGATGATGGTTTACAAGTGGCCTAGAACATTGTTACGGCAAATGGATAAGGCCATGCGTAATTTTATCTGGACTGGAAATATGAACTCTAAAGGATCAGTGGTGGTTAATTGGAGTCGTTGATGTATGCCCCGGGCAGAAAGAGGCTTGGGCGTCCACTCCATCATTGTCGCCAACAATGCTTTCCTTATGAAAATGGGTTGGAAGATTATGACTTCAAACTCTTTGGTTTACGACACCCTCAGAAAGCGCTTTTTGACTCCCGATGGATTTCCACGCCGTTCGTTCATGACCTCTTCCATCTGGGGAGGGATTCGGCCTGGGATCTCGGGATTCTTGGAGGACTCCGCTGGATCCCCGATGCAATTCAGGTATTTTATTTTAATGCGACAATTGGTCAGGTTACACCATTGCGATGGGGATTGGAATTCTGCAGGAGTACATGCATTTATTTCGGCATCACATTTCGGATTACTTTTATGACAGGACTTGGCACTTCACTTTCTCGTTCATAGAGGCATATTTGGATATGGTCTGGGATATTGTTAGAGTCCCCATCGCTCCGGCATCGTCAGATATGCGGGCTTGGATACATTCTGATGATGGGAGTATCACTTTGAAGTCGGCTTACACCTATCTGCGTCCTCACTCCCCTGTTGTTCAATGGGGATCCTGGATTTGGTCACCTCACATTCCGGAAAGACGTTCGATTTTGGCATGGCGCGCCATCCATAATCAACTTGCGGTATTGGATGTTCTGCGATCACAGGGTTCCTTCACAGGCCCCTCGGTTTGCGGTCTTTGTTGTGCTGACGCGGAATCCGTTGACCATTTGTTTGCCTCATGTGTTTTTGCGGGGCCCTCTGGATGGATTTTGAATCTTTTGATATCCATTATTTTAGTGCTTATAGCTTCAATGAATTTAAGTGCGTTTAATGAGTTTTCATTTCAGTGAGCAGGTGGCCTTTTTATGGCGGGTTGCAGTGTTATCCGGTATTTGGCTCATATGGCAAATCAGAAATGACTTGACCTTCAATGACAAACACTGGACAATAGAAGCGGCCATCCTACGCCTTCGTGTCATGATTCGGGAGTCTTCCTCTTTAGACCAAGGTTGCATGCATAATGATCAACGGGACCTTTTCATCCTCCGCAAACTTCGTGTTCCAGGGTGCCCAAGACAGGCCCCGAAGGTTGTGCAGGTCACTTGGCAAAAACCTCCACCGGGCTGGATCCAAGTCAACATGGACGACAGCGCCGTGTGAGCGCCCGGGCGTCTCACCGCATCTGGGGTGTTTAGAAACTGCAGAGGCTTCTTTCGTGGCTGCTTTGTGGAAAGTTATGGTTTGGGTTTTGCTTTTGAGGTGGAGCTGATGGCGGCCATGCGGGCAATTCATTACGCTTTCGAGAAGGGCTGGACTCAATTGTGGCTGGAGTCGGATTTGATTTGTGTGGTGGAGTTGTGCGGAAGAGATCCACTGGGGTTCCTTGGCGTCTTTTAAGCAAGTGGCGCCACACACTTCATCTTCTGGCGCACATGGATCTTGTTGTTTCGCATATTTTTCGGGAAGGCAATCGGGTTGCAGACATGCTGAGCAAGAAGATGGAGTACGGAACATGGTGGGGCGTCCCGCCCACAGAGCTTGTACACTATCTTACTGATGACTATGTTGGCCAATCCAACTATAGGTTTGTTACTTAGTGTGTCACCACTTCAGGTTTCTTTTCCTTTGGACGCCTTTCTCTTTCCTGGGGGGTACTCTTTTTCCTTTCAAGGGTTTTTCCTACAAGGGTGGGTTTTACCTTGTGAGATTTTAACGAGGCCCCAACAATTCAGCCATATGGTCGGCTTGTGACCATTTTGTTCTTGACAGTATTTCTAGGAACCTTTTCATTTTTGACATTATTTCCAGGCTTATTTTTGGCTACGATCGACTGTGATCAGGACAACTCTATTTTCATTTTTTATAATATTTCGCATTCATTCAAAAAAAACAAGGATATGGGTTCGACATTTAGACTGCGGTTATTGAAGGGATAGATCAACCAACCAAGAAACTAGAGGATGGCACCTTGGCTCCCAAGAGACTCAAGGAATTTGACGAAAAACTGCAAGTCATTCTCTCTAAACGGTAAGGCATTAAATGTCTTGTATTGTTCTTTTACTGCCACCGAATATAATCGCATAAGAGGCATAAGGTCAACACATGAAGTTTGGGAAAAATTAGACACTATTTTTGAGGGTACAAAGAAAGTTAAACAAGCTAGAAAAACCATGCTTGTTAAAGATTTTGAAAACTTCATTATTCTGGATGGTGAAAATATTTCAAAAATGGTGGAAAGGCTTGACAACATTGTCAATCCTCTTGTGGCACTTGAGAAAGTTATATCCGAAGAAGATAAGGTCACTAAGGTCCTAAATGCTCTTCCCGGTTCATGGTCAGAAAAAGTGACGGCAATCACGGAAGCTCAAAATCTCAAAACTCTCAAGTTCGATGAGCTCGTTGGAAACCTCCTCATCTATGAAGTATATCTTAAAGAGAGAAAAAATTTCAAACCATCCACCTCTCAAATGGGTATGCGAATTATTCCTAAAGGCTTAGCTTCTTTTTCAAATAATTCATATTATGCTAGTGATGAAGATGATGAGAAGATGGCTGCTCTTGTTCAAAAATTTGCCAAGTTTGTTAATAAAAATAAGGCAACAAAGTCAAGAGACAACTCATGCTTTAAATGCAAGAAACCCGAGCACTACATAGCCGATTGCCCGAAATTAGCGAAGGAGGAGCAAAAGAAGAAAAAGCCCTTTCCCAAAAAGAATGCTCTAAATGCCAAAACAAAAACTTTGGATGAGCTACTTGCCACATCCGACGAGGAAGAAGAAGCCGAACATGGTCTTATGGCCATTGACGATGAAAACAACGAGGTACGCTCTAATTCTTCATCTTCTTCTTTAGTTGATGATTTACAATGTGATTATGATGAACTCCAAAATGAATTTAGAGATATGATATGTAAATACAAACTTTTGAAAAAGGAGTTTAAAGAGCTCAAATTGGAAAAAAGAAAAATTATTTACTTCTTATGAATCACTTGATCGTGCCCATGCTATTACTATTACAAAAATGCATGCTCTTGATTCTGAAAAACAAATGCTCACTAAAGAGATTGAAAATTTGAAAAGGATGTGCATCATTTTAATTTAAGCACGAATAAAGTTACAAAAATTCTTGATGCACAATGAAGTGAGCATTCCAAATTAGGAATTGGTTATAAACAGTTTCAAAATATTTCTAAGAAAAATGACCAAGGCCCAACTTTTATACGTGCTAAGAGTCCCAATAATCTTATTTGTTTTTATTGTGGGAAAAATACACACTATGCTAATAATTGCAAATTGAAAAATAACTTTAGCTATTATTGGAGACCCAAAGGTCTCAAGACTAACCCCCATGGACCCCGAAATAATAGGTTACCTAAAAAGAATTCATTTGTAGGTACTAGGAGCTATAACTATTACGGAAGATTCAAAATGGCTAATGGACAGCAGGTGTTCACACCACATGACCGGCAAGAGAGAACTTTTTACCAACCTCAAGCTCCAAGAAGAAGGCATGGTTATGTTCGGGAATGGCAAGGGAAATATTCTTGGAAATTGAGAAATTGGTAACTCTTCTTTCTCTCTTAGTAATGTTTTATTAGTTGAAAGGCTTAACTTCAATTTGATAAGTAACCAACTTTGTGATTCAAATTACAATGTTATTTTCAATAACGAAAAATGCCTTGTTCTTAAAAATGATAAAATTATTTGTGAAGCACATAGAAAAGACAATCTTTACAAAATTTGTTCAAGTGATATGGTTAGTCAAAATGTTTCTTGTCTTTCGCCAATAATGATTAAATAGTTTATGGCAAAGCGACTTGGACATGTTGGATACAAAAATTTGCAAAATATTTACAAAAACCAACATGTAAAAGGACTACCCAAATTAAATTTTGAAAATCTTGGCTTATGTGACACTTGTCAAAAAAACAAATTAGTTAAAAGTGGTTTTAAGCCCAAAAATGAAATTTCCACTACCAAGCCTCTACAATTACTTCATCTTGATTTGTACGGGCATATTGGTACCGCTAGTCTAAGTGGAAAACATTACACTTTCGTTATAGTCGATGATTATTCTAGATATACTTGGGCTATTTTTCTTGCAAATAAAAGCGACGTCGTTAATTAGTTGGCTATGTTGTGTAGACTTATTGAGAATGAAAAGGAAGATACCATTAAATCTATTCGAAGTGATCAAGGCGGTGAATTTGATGTTGAATTTAGAGTCTTATGTGAAACCAAGGGATATGCTCATAATTTTTCGGCTCCAAGAACACCACAACAAAATGGAGTAGCCGAAAGGAAGAATCGGACTCTTTAAGGAATGAGTCGGTTAATGCTCAATGAATTCTCTTTTCCAAAATATTTTTGGACCGAGTCGTAAGTACCGCTTGCTATGTCATTAATCGTGTTTACCTTCGTCCTAAGTTCAATAAAACACCATATGAGCTTTGAAAAGGAATAACTCCAAATATTCGCTATTTCAAAATATTTGGATGTAAGTGTTTAATTTTGAATACTAAGGATCAATTGGACAAACTTGATTCTAAGGCCGATGAAGGAATATTTATGGGGTACTCTACTAAGAACAAAGCATATCGGGTTTACAATAAGACTAGCATGGTGGTTGAATAATCTACTCATGTCAAATTCAATGAAGCTTCGGGTATTGAAAGAATACCAAATGATGAAAGTGATGAGGAAGATGATGTTGAACCTATTATTCAAATTGATGCTCAAAATGTTCAACCTTCTACATCAAATGATCAACCATCAACTTTAAATGTTTCTCAAGAAGAAAAAGGTGATAATTCGGATCTCCCCGTTGCTCTAAAAGTCAAAGGAGCTCATCCAAAATATCTCATAATTTGGGACCCTCTAGAGAAGGTAATGACTAGAAGAAAATTTGCGAAAAAACTCTTTTATCTCAAAAAGAGCCTACAAATGCAAAGAAAGCAATTGAAGATGAGGATTGATTTTTAGAAATGCAAGAAAAATTGAATCAAATTGAAAGGAATAATGATTGGGAATTGGTACCTTGTCCTCCATCAAATACAATTATTGGTACAAAATGGGTATTCCAAACAAGCTCGATGACCAAGGCAACATCATTCGAAACAAGGCAAGGTTAGTAGCTCAAGGGTATTGTCAAGAAGAAGGTATTGATTATGATGAAACTTTTGCACCCGTAGCATGTTTAGAAGCTATTCGTATTTTAGTTGCCTATTCTTGTTTTAAAAATTTCAAACCTTACCAAATGGATGTTAAATCCAAATTTCTAAATGGTTTTATTCAAGAAATCTATGTAAAACAACCTCCGGGTTTGAATTTTCAAGGCCAAATGATGTTTACAAACTTAAAAGACCTTATATATGGTTTAAAACAAACACCCCGAGCATGGTATGATAGACTTAGCTCATTTCTTTTGCAAAATGGATTTACTAGAGATAAAGTTGATACTACTCTTTTTGTTTTCGAGAAAGGGCAAGATTGCTTATTAGTTAAATTTATGTAGATGATATTATTTTTGGTGCCACTAATGAATCTCTTTACAAGAAATTTTCCAAGTTGATGCAAGGTGAGTTTAAAATGAGTATGATGGGAGAGCTCAATTTCTTCCTTGGACTCCAAATAAAGCAATATCAAGAAGACATTTATATCTCACAATCAAAGTATATAAAAGAACTTCTAAAAAAGTTCGGAATTGAAGAAGGAAGAACCGTCACAACTCCAATGGCAACCAACATCAAGCTTGACAAGGACGAGAAAGGTAAATCGGTAGACCAAACAAAATATCGAGGTATGATTGATAGTTTACTTCATTTAACTGCAAGTAGATCCGATATTCTTCATGACGTATACCTATGCGCTCGATTCCAAAGCAATCCCAAAGAATCTCGTTTAAGTGCCGTTAAAAGAATTTCTCGATATTTAAAAGGCACTATTTCTTATGGCTTATTTTACCCAAAGAATGAAAATTTCTCTTTAAAATGATATAGTGATTCGGATTATGCGGGAAATATTGATGATTGAAAAGTACTTTCGGATCATGTCAATTTGTAGGCGATTACCTAGTATCTTGATTTTCTAAGAAATAAAATTATGTATCTTTATCTACGGCGGAAGCCGAATATATTTCCGCGGCTTTTTGTTGTACTCAACTTCTTTGAATGAAACAAACCTTAGTGGATTATAAATGTTCTTTCGAAAATGTTCCAATTTTTTGTGATAATAAATCCACTATAAATATTGCTCAAAATCTGATTCATCATAACCGAACAAAACATATTGAGGTTCGACATCATTTTCTAAGGGATTGTGTGTCGAAACAAAAAATTGAGATGTGCTTTGTTAATCTCAATATCAACTAGCAGATATTTTTACTAAACCACTATCCTCCGAGACTTTTGTCTCAATTTGAGCTCGTTTAGGCATAATGCATATTGAATAAAGTCTATATTTTCATTTTTGATGCATTTTAAAACTTTTGTGGTGAAAAATACAATTTTTTTCGGTCCGAAAAATTGTTCGAGGGACCTACGGCGGTGGCGGTCGAACAACTAAAGACAACGACCGGCGAAGCCCGATCGGCCACTCGGGTCGACCAGCAACAATTTTTTGTCATAAAATCGCAGTTGTTCTTCTGTTCTTTATATTTTAACAAAACAGCCCCTTCTTCTTCTCTCAAAGCCCTATTGCGAAAATTTCAATTTTCTTCCAATATCTTCAATTCTTCACCAATTTATTCAATTGTTGTTGCTAATTACTCTATTTTTGTAAGAATTTCACTTATATGGCACCTCTAAAGAATTCTACCTATGAAAATCCCAATCCCAAACGAAAAATAACCGGATAGGTTTCCTCAAACACTCGCCAAGAAGAAGCCGAACAACGAGAAATTCGAGCTACCCAAAGAAATATAGCTCAGGAACATGGAGAAAATGCAAAACCCCAACTCTCCCGGGTCCAAATTGCCGAGCTCTGGGCTACTATTACGAAGGAAAATGTCAAATGGGCCAAAAGTAAGAAATCTCTATTAACTCAAACTCCTCGTCTTTCAAATACGATGAATTTTATTAATAAATGTGCGGAGAAAACATTTGAGAAATTAGAGTTGGGAAATAAGTCGATTGGGCGAACCAAAATATGTCGATTTGGTACATTTTCTAATGAATTTCCTATTATTAGAGGCTCCTTTGAATATCAAGGGTGGTTGTATTTGTGGGAACACCCTTTTGTGATGTATGATGATGAGCTTATTATGCTATTTTATGCAAATTTGTGGATTGAATATGATTTGAAGGACAAGCCGATTGCCATGAACTCGTTTGTTAAAGGGCGTCATTTTCATTGGACACCGAATGATATATGTCGATTATTGAATTTTCGTGAAGGAGGATGGGATTATTTTGGGTGTTCACATTGGAATGATGAGGTTTTTGGTGTGTCCTTAGAAGAAATTAAGACTTATTTGGGTGTTTGGCCAGATTTTACACTTTTATCCAAGACTACCGATCATCGTTTGATTTCTATGATTGTAGCATATTGTGTTTGTGGAAAATCCGTGAAATATCCAAGAGGGAGTTGTTGAACTTTGGGGCAATTCTAATCCAATGTGTTATTGAATCTATTACTCAAGGAAACAAAAAATTCTTTATGGGAAATTGGATTTGCAAATTGCTTTTACAGTCGGGACTACCATCTTCAGAATTCAACTCTCAAATCATTCATGACGACTTCGATAATCACAACGTTCAACAAATGGTTCGGATGTGTAGGACAGTGCCCAAACGTCCTAATAAGTCGGCAAAAGGTAAATCACAAGCTTCATCCTCACAAAATCCGAATGATATATTTAATGATGAGGAAGCCGAAAGATTGGCTTCGGCTGGAAATCGAGGCAATCCGGAGGATAATACCGGTGCTTGTGAGTCGGTTGATGAAGAGATAGACATTCTTCATGATAAATTCGAAGAATTTCATGAGCAATATCAAGCCGAGCTTGACGATCAAAAGCTCAAATATGAGGCTCTAAAGATTAGCAATGAGGAGCTCAAGCACGAAAACTCTAAGCTAAAGAAATCCGTTGGATAATTGAAGAAGTTTATTAAAGAACTCCTTCCAACCTCATGCTTCTCCTCTAACGAAGAGTGATCTATCTTATTCTATCATGCTTAGTCTTCATATTATTGCTGTTGTTTTTATCTCTAACTCTTAACTAGTATAAAACTTGTGTAATGCGCTACTTTGATATTTATTTCTCATGTTTTTATCTATGCTAATGGTATTTTTGATGATTCCAAGGGGAAGAAAAATTGTCTAGAGCCTAATGGGTTTGATAAGGTAAAAAAACTTATAAAAGCTCACAGAAAAAGCTCGTGGACATAAAAGCTAGCTTTCAAAAGCTGGAGTTTTTGTAATACTTGTATTCCCTTGTTTTTTTATCTATCTATGCTTCTAATAAGTTTGTTTTGACAAGGGGAGCTTCTAAGCTCTTGAAATTCAAGCTCAAAATTGTAAAAGTTGAGCTTTTAGTAGTTTGCTTGTTGATATGGGGAGCTTTTAAAAAATGTTTTAAAAAGTATTTGCTCCTATCCTTATGTTTTTATTCATGATTAGTGTGGCTTAAAAATGATAGTTGTTTTTGACCGGAAAAATGTGTTTTGTTTTAAATCGATCTCCTAAAAATTGTTTTGGTTTGTAATCATCAAAAAAGGGGAGTTTGTTAGATAGATGTTATCGTAATTTTGATGATTTTGTTTAACATAGTTTTTACACCAAAACAATATTCCTAAATGTTGTCCAAATACTCCCAATCGATTTAAAATGTTTTTACTAATTTTTTGGAGTATTTCTTGAAGTTTATTTTCGACAAAAATTAGACAACACTACATTTTGAGGTCAACCGTGAATCGCACTAGAGGGCAACCCGTGCCTGAAAGTCGAAACTTGAACTAGAAATGAAACATGAATTGTTTTGAAGGAGGTCGACCCGACCGGTGTCTGAACATAGTGTTTTTGCAAAATTCTTTTCTGTTTCACAAAATGGGTTATGAGACCGGTCAAGGTGGGGGTCGACCGGTTGAAGGCTTGGTCGACCGGTCCAACCCCCCTTGGACCGGTCCAACCCCTTGTTC
The DNA here is from genome assembly GCA_016081115.2 of Rehmannia glutinosa. Taxonomy (NCBI): domain Eukaryota; kingdom Viridiplantae; phylum Streptophyta; class Magnoliopsida; order Lamiales; family Orobanchaceae; genus Rehmannia; species Rehmannia glutinosa. The sequence goes on along the minus strand of CM071924.1, from coordinate 36,485,974 downwards.
AACCTATAAATGAATCTCTGATTTACTTTTAAACGTTTGAAATTTCGTCAGGTCAACCGGTCGACCTATGTTTTCTTGACAGCAAATTCCAACCGTTATTAAACTATTATCAACAAGACTTACTTTATCAATTCTGAACCATTTTTGTAGATCTTTTGCTCATTATTTTGTAGATAAAAGTGAAGATGGAGGAGCCTATGTTGGGGATCAAATCTTGAAGGCTCTCCTATAAATAGATGAAGGCTTTGAAGAATCAAGAAAAATAACACATACAACTATACAAGCAATTCAAATACAAGCAAACTCTTGTTCTTCACTTTCACATTCTTGTTGTAATTTCTAAACCTAGTTTTACACTTGCCCATATTGAGTATTAGGTTTCCTTCTTCACTACACTTGCACTTTTGAGTTATAATATTTTCAAACAAAGTGTAATCTTGATTGTAATTCTCAATCATCCAAAACAAGACATCTTTATTCTTTGTTCTTGTGGTAAGAACACACTTGGGTGATTTTAGGTGTTGAAAAGTGTGGTAATTTTCATAGGAAAAAGAATATTGTGGTAATCTTCAAGGTGGTGTTGTAAGAAGAGTGTGGTGCTCTTCAAGGTGAAGGTCTAATAGTTTTGGTAACTATTAATAAAATTCTTTTTCTTTTTCGAAATCCACTTTGATATACCAGGGTGGTAGTAGATTAGGCCCTAGGTGGGTTGAAATACTATAAATCAACGTGTGTTATTTATTTTCCCGCACTTCTATTCTTACTATTGTTTCTACATTCGAAAAAGATAGCCAAATCAGAAAAATCGGGATAATCTATTCATCCCCTCTAGATTATCGTAGCCACTTGGACTAACAATCCCCTGTTTTGCCTGTACCAGGCACAGGTCGATCCCCTGGTCGACCTGTGCGAAATTCAAACTCAACGGTTTTTAAATTCAAATTTTTGTATTGGTCGATCGGTTGACCCACCGGTCAATCCGCTCAAAATCTGATGATTTTGAGCCTCTCGGAGACAACAGGATTTACTTTTATCACTTTATCATTTTTGTACACTATTTGAGCATCTTGTGATCTTCTTTTTGTAGACAAAAGTGAAGATGAAGGAGCCTATGTTGGAGATCTAATCATGAAGACTCTTCTATATATAGATTAAGGTTTTGAAGGATCTATACAACACACAAGCATATAAAAAAGAAGAAAATTTTCAGCAAATTTCTTATTCATTCTTGGCATAATTCTTGTTGTATTTTTAAGCCTTGTTTTACACTTGCATATCTTGAGTATTTGGCTTCCTTCTTGATTACACTTGCACTTTTGAGTTGTAATATTTCTCAAACAAAGTGGAATCATGATTGTAACTTTCAATCATCTAAAAGAAGACATCCTTGTTATTGTTCTTGTGGTAAGAACACACTTGGGTGATTTTTAGGTGTTGAAGAGTGTGGTACTCTTCATTGTTGTGAGAAGATTGTGGTAATCTTCATAGGTGGTGATGTAAGACGAGTGAGGTGCTCTTCAAGGTAAAGGTTTGTAATTTTTTGGTATCAATAAAACTTTTTCCTTTTTTCAAAATCCACTTCGGATATACCGGGATGGTAGAAGATTAGGCCCTAGGTGGGTTGAACTTCTATAAATCAACTTGTGTTGTTTACATTCTCGCACTTTCATTTTTTGTTATCATTCTTACATTCAAAAACGAGGGCGAAAATCGGGAAAATCAGCATAATCTATTCACTCCTCCTCTAGATTATCGTAGCCACTTGGACTAACAAGTGGTATCAAAGACAAACTCTTTGGCAAACACGTTCTTCATTGCGAGTACAGAGGAAAGATCCATGGCTATGAATGAAAGCTACCTCACCATTGGCGCCTCCACCAACAAGTCACCTCTATTCGACGCCAACAACTATGCCTTTTGGAAACACCGAATGGAGTGCATTCTACAAGGGTGTGGGTTTGATATATGGAATACGGTCATTGAAGGGATATCCCAACCAACCAAGAAATTGGAGGATGGCACCTCAGTCCTCAAGAGCTTCAAGGAATTTGACGATAATTACAAGAAGTCATTCTCTCTAAATGGCAAGGCGTTAAATATTTTGCATTGCTCTCTTACCGCTAAGTATAATCATGCTTGTTAAAACTTCGAAAACTTCATTATGCTTGATGGTGAAAATATGTCAAAAATGGTGGAAAGGCTTGACAACATAGTCAATCCACTTGCGGCACTTGGGAAAGTCATCTCCGAAGAAGACAAGGTGACTAAGGTCTTGAATGCTCTCCCCGGTTCATGGTCCAAAAATGTGACAAAGAATCACAGAATCTCAAAATCTCAAACTCTCAAGTTTGACGATCTTATTGGAAATCTTCTCATCTACGAAGTCTATCTTAAAGAGAGGAAAAATTCCAAATCATCCACCTCTCAATCGGGTGTGCAAATTATTCCTAATGGCTTAGCATCTTCTTCTAATAATTCATATTATGCAAGTGATGAAGATGATGAGGAGACGGCCGCCCTTGTCCAGAAATTTGCCAAGTTTGTAAATAAAAATAAGGTAAGAAAATCGAGAGACAACTCGTATTTCAAATGCGGGAAACCCGGGCACTACATAGCTGATTGCCCAATATTAGCAAGGAGGAGCAAAAGAAGAAAAAGCCTTTTCCCAAGAAGAATGCTCTAAATGCGGAAGCAAAAACATGGGATGAGCTCCTTGCCACATCCGAGCTGATTAGTCATTCTATTACTCTTTCTAAAATGCATATTCTTGATTCCGAAAAATAAATGCTCACAAAAGAGATTAAAAATTTTAAAAAGGATGTAGATCGTTTTAATTTAAGTACGGCTAAAGTTACAAAAATTCTTGATGCACAAAGAAGTGAGCATTCAAAACTAAGACTTGGTTACAAACCGTTTTCAAAAATTTTCTAAGAAAAATAACCAAGCTCCAACTTTTATACGTGCTAGTAGTCCTAATGTTATTACTTGCTTTTATTGTGGTAAGAATGGACATTATGCAAATGATTGCAAATTGAAAAATAGCTTTAGTTATTTTTGGAGACCCAAAGGTCTCAAAACTAACCCCCATGGATCTCAAAATTATAGGGTACCTAAAAATGATTTATTTGTAGGTGCTAGGGGCTATAACAATTCCGAAAGATTTAAAATGGCTCGTGGACAGCGGGTGTTCATGCCTCATGACCGGAAAGAGAGAACTTTTTGCCAACATAAAGCTCCAAGAAGAAGGGATGGTTATGTTCGGGAATGAAAAGAGAAGAATTCTTGGAAATGGAGAAATTGATAACTCTTCTTTCTTTCTTAGTAATGTTTTATTAGTTTAAGGGCTTAAGTTCAATTTGATAAGTGTTAGCCAACTTTTTGATTCAAATTATAATGTTATTTTTAATAAAGAAAAATGCCTTATTCTCAAAAATGATAAAATTATTTGTGAAGCAAATAGAAAAGGCAATCTTTACAAAATTTGCACAAGTGATTTGGTTAGTCAAAATGTTTCTTGTCTTGTCACCAATAATGATTTAACTAGTTTATTTCATAGGAGACTTGGACATGTTGGATACAAAAATTTGCAAAAGATGTACAAAAACCAACATGTAAAGGACTACCTAAATTTAATTTTGATTATCTTGGCTTATATGACACTTATCAAAAGAACAAATTAGTTAAAAGTTGTTTTAAGTCCAAAATAAAATTTCTACAAGCAAGCCTCTACAATTACTTCATCTTGATTGGTATGGGGATATTGGTACGGCTAGTCTTAGTGGAAAACATTGCACTTTTGTTATAGTCGATGATTATTCTAGATATACTTGGGCTATTTTTCTTGCAAATAAAAGCGATGTCGTTAATGAGTTTGTTAAATTGTGTAGATGTATTGAAAATGAAAAAGAAGATACTACTAAGTCTATACGAAGTGATCGAGGCGGTGAATTTGATGGTGAATTTAAAGTCTTGGACACCAAGGGATATGCTCACAAATTTTCGGCTCCAAGAACACCATAACAAAATGGAGTAGCCAAAAGGAAGAATCGGACTCTTCAAGAAATGAGTCGGTCCATGCTCAATGAATTTTCACTTCCAAAATATTTTTGGGCCAAAGTCGTAAGTATCGCATGGTATGTTATTAATCGTGTATACCTTCGTCCTAAGTTGAATAAAACACCGTATGACCTTTGGAAAGGAAGAACTCGAAATATTAGTTACTTTAAAATATTTGGGTGTAAGTGTTTTATTTTGAATACCAAGGATTAATTGGATAAACTGGATCCTAAGGCCAATAAAGGAATATTTATGAGGTACTCAACCAAGAGCAAAGCATATCGGATTTATAATAAGACTAGCACGGTGTTTGAAAAATCTATTCATGTCAAATTCAATGAACCCTCGGGTGTTGAAAGGATACCCAATGATGAAACTGATGAAGAAGAGATATTGAACCAATTGTTCCAATTGATGCTCAAAGTGATCAACCTTCCACATCAAATGATCAACCTTCAACTTCAAATATTCCACAAGACAAAGATGATAACTCGGATCTCCCCGTTGCTTTAAAATTCAAAGGAGACCATCCAAAATATCTCCTAATTGGGGACCCTCTAGACAAGGTTATGACTAGAAGGAAATTTGCCGAGAAAGCTCTTATTTCTCAAAAAGAGCCAAAAAATGAAAAGGAATCAATTGAAGACGAGGATTGGTTTTTAGAAATACAAGAGGAGTTGAATCAATTCAAAAGGAATGATATTTGGGAGTTGGTAAATTGTCCTCCATCACATACAATTATTGGTACAAAATGGGTGTTCCAAAATAAACTTGGTGACCAAGGCAACATCATTCGAAACAAAGCAAGGTTAGTGGCTCAAGAGTATTGTCAAGAAGAAGGTATTGTCTATGATGAAATATTTGCACCCGTAGTACGTTTAGAAGCAATTTGAATTTTACTTGCCTATTCTTGTTTTAAAATTTTCAAACTTTACCAAATGGATGTTAAATCCGCCTTTTTAAATGGTTTCATTCAAGAAGAAGTCTATGTAAAACAACCTCCGGGGTTTGAAATTTTTCGATGCCAAATGATGTTTATAAGCTTAAAAATGCATTGTATGGTTTAACACCCCGAGCATGGTATGATAGACTTAGCTCTTTTCTTTTACAAAATAGATTTTCAAGAGGTAATGTTGATACTACTCTCAATGTTTTTGAAAAAGGGCAAGATTTCTTATTAGTTCAAATTTATGTTGATGATATTATATTTGGTGCTACTAATGAATATCTTTGTAAGATATTTTCCAAGTTAATGGAAGGTGAATTTGAGATGAGCATGATCGGAGAACTCAATTTCTCTCTTGGACTTCAAATAAAACAAAGTCAAGAAGGCATATACATTTCTCAATCCAAGTATATAAAAGAACTTACGAAGTTCGGAATCGAACAAGGAAGGACCGTTACTACCCTGATGGGAACAAATACCAAGCTCGATAAAGACAAGAAAGGTAAATGTAGATCAAACGGAATATCGAGGTATGATTGGTAGTTTACTTTATTTAACCGCAAGTACACCCGATATTCTTCATGTTGTATCCCTATGCGCTCGATTTCAAAGCAATCCCAAAGAATCTCATTTAAGTATCGTTAAAAGAATTTTTCGATATTTAAAGGCACTATTCTTTATGGCTTTTTTATCCAAAGAATGAAAAATTTTCTTTAAAAGGTTATAGCTATTCGGATTATGCGGAAACTGTTTCGCCAAAAATATTTGGATCATACAACCGCAAGTGTACAGGTGTAGTTTATTGAATAATGGCAAGCAAGGCCGTATTCTGAGAGATTGATATGTGAAATACTTAGACTATAATAACATTGTATTCCAATTTTATTGAAGCAACCGAATACAAAATTTAAGTAAAAATCGAAAATAAAAACAAAAATAAATAAAATTGTGAACCCCACAAGTATTTTCGACAACCACAGAGCAACAACCTTAGGCACATAATCTCAACATGTTTCTTCAATATTAAATGTAATTAAAGTTTCAAAAATCAATCCATGCAATTCTATGGGTTTAACTCTGTGAGTCCCAAGGGGTGTGAGTAAGGTTTAGAAGGGGGTTGAATAAACCTTACAAACTTTTCGATTTTAGTCCTTTTTAAAATATTACGAGTTAAATACACAACTAAGTCCTCTTGAGGGACAACTAAGTTAGTTAACCAAATAGAGTTAGCCACTCAACATACTCGATTGAGTCGTTGATAGAATAACTCATTGTTTAGTCTAAACCTTAACTTGTCATGCGATGAAATTTTCAAATGAAGACTTAACACCCTTGAATTTGGTTTAACTTTGTTTTAAACACTTGATTTTAGCACTTTGTTAATTATCGGTTGGATAGCAAATTATCGTGAGATATAAAGTGATATGCAGAAGTAAATATGCTGAAATGTAAATGACACAATAATTTTTATAGAGGTTCAAAGATGGGGTAATTCTTCTACTCCTCTCTTCTCCAACTCCTGGAGGAATCCACTAAGTATTGATCAGAGTACAAAGTGGTTATCGGTCCGGATACAAGTCTTGATCACACTCTGCCGACTTGATCTTTTGGGACTCGATCTGAGATGCCTTGGTCACACAGCTGACTTCTTGTCCGACTCAACTTCTTCACAGGGCAGCTGCCTTGCTACTTCAGCTCACTTTCTCAAGCTTCTTGGATTTGATCACAAAGCCCTCCAACAACTTGGGACTGGTTCGACCTTGAACCTTTCCACAATCCTCCTTGGAATGTAGACCCCTTTTGATTCTTCAAAAGTTTCCTCTTCAACAGTTTGAAGTCGTCTTTCCTTCATAGCTTAGTGTTGGATCGATTTCCTTCGAGATTTAGGCTTGAGGATTTTGCTTGAATAACTTGAGAATATATTGCAGGTTACAGTTCTTAATAATTGCTTGAATGCTCAGGTATGCAAGGTTTGCAAGGTAATCAAGGTAACCTTTTCTCAAAGTGATTCCTCAGCCTTTTATAGTGAACTTTCAAAAATCTGCCCGTTGAAGAGATAGGCTGATTTTCAAAAGTCACTTGTGTTCGTTGGCTTATCTTTTCTTGGTCTTCAATCTTGAGATGTAGACATTTCCTCGTATTAAATGAATGTCCAGCTTTTCAGGTTCTGACACGAGGTGCAATGCTTCCCATTGGTTTATTCCTTTTGCACGCTTCTGGGACTGAGCACTTTAAGACATGGCAGCATGGAAGTATTAGTTGTTTATGTAATATTCTTGACTTTTGTGCAACGGATTCTTTTCAGTTAACTCCTCTTTGCAGCTGCCTTTTCCCCAGGTGACTTGAGTCTGCTCCAATGATTGGAAGACTCATCTGTCACTTCAACTTGACTTGGCTTGGCTTCTTTGGTTGACTTGACTGACTCTTCATACAGCTGTATCACAGCTGATACTCCTTCAGTCGAGTCCTTGACATCTCTTCCTTGCCACACTCAGCTGCTTCACAGCGGAGTCTTCATCCCAATCTTCAATTGACTTCTTGTATATCCAGGCATAGCTGACTTGTCACTTGTCGGCTCGAGCGATCTATCTATTACAATACAAATTACAAGAAAAATGGGGTGCCAACTTTCTAGTCTAAGTTTTACATGGCATTCATCAAAATCTAAACAATAAATTTCCCAATAATTTCCCCCTTTTTGATGATGCCAAAACTTAAAACATACAAACAGAATGTAAGCATCAAAGATACATACATACAATGCAGTAACAGAGAATATATGCGTAGAATCAATCTTTTTATTGATCATAACATTCTTGTCCTTTACACAACTGTTTACAATGTGTATCAGAGCAAACATAGCATTCTATATCTACGCAAAAATATAGAAATTACAGATTTCTTATTAAGTGTACAGAAGACTTACATACATATGCATTTACAATAGTAAAATACATGAAGGGGTAGACAGCAACACTTCATCGCCTTCGCTGCCTCCTTCTTTCTTCTTCAGCTCTGTCGTCCTCTGCTCTCTTTCTCTTCTTTTCCTCTTCAGCTGCTTTCTTTTTCTCGTAGGCTCTCTTGGCAGCTTCATCTATCCTTTTCCTTTCTTGTCTCTCTTGCCACAACAGAGTTTGTCTTCTATTTTCTTCTTCGATTCTCTTAACATACTCAACATTTTTCCTCTCCACTTCCAGATTTGCTATGGCATCATATCCAGCCAAGGAGATCCCTCCTTTCTTTCCTGGATCTATGTATTCAATGTTTTTGAGTAGAGGTCTAGGTCTGAAACCTCTTCCTCCACTGCTTCTTCCTCTTCCTCTGGATTTAAGTGAGCATAATTTGTATATTGTTCATTTTCTGGATTTAAGTTCGTATATTCCTGCTTATATTTCTGTCAGCATCAATATAGTTTTTATGTTGAAAGAGCACTTTATCTAGAAAGGTCACTATAGCTAATGAATTCCTTGCGGATATTGAGAAAATATTTGTCTAGAACGAAAGGCTCAGATTAGTACGCTTTTGACAAATATGATCTCAGTCAGGTATGAGAGTAAAGGCAATATCTCTTTGAGGATTTGCTAGTGCATTTAGTTTTTGATATCTCTTTCGACACAGTTTAGCCAGTTTAAGGTGAGTCGATAGTTAAAAAGAGTTTTACTCTCTAAATGAGTCATCTCATACTACGCTCAAAAAGAGAAAAGGTTAACACAATATGAAACAAAAGGGGCTAATATTGCCTTAACTTCAAAGAATAAAAGGCAAGGAATTAAAAATATAGAAGGATAAGGTACGCTGCTCAGTTATGGTTTGGTTTGAGGTTAACTTAACTTTGGTTTCCTGGCACACATGGTGGAAATAATTTAGTTCATCAACTCACACCAAATATCCGTAAGGGGTTGTCTCTATTACCCCAAAAAAAAAAGCTAAATGATGATGAAAGATACATCAAAATAGGCAAAGGAAAGACAATTATGGTTGAAATAATAGGGAAATATAGATCATTGTAAGTACTGGATTTTATTTGAATCTTCATGAGACGTTTATTTGGAACTTGACTTCTATTTCTGCTTTGGACAAATTCATTATTCATGTTCATTCAGAAATTGAAAATTTAGTTTGTCTCATGATTCAAAATTGGCTAGTTCGATTCTTTACAATAACCTTTATTTGTGATGACACTATTGCTTCATCCAACAAGTCCCTACTTTTAAGTACAAGAAGTATATGTAGAAAAATAAATCAATAAAAGAGATTGTAGCAAATTAGACTTGGGCGTCTTAGAACTTATATATACGGATATTTATGAGTAATTCCTACAGTTGCTTGGAATGGTCATTAATATATATATTAACGTTCATAGACGATACTTTAGATATGGCTACATGTTCTCATTAATAAAAGGGTCACAATTACTAGACGTGTTCGATTCCTATAAGGCTGAAGTTGAGAATCAACTCAATAAAAGGATTAAAAACATCACATCTGATCGTGGTGGTGCATGCAACGATGGATATGATGGTTCAGGTGAACAACGTGTAGGATTGTTTGCTAATTTCTAGAGGAATGCAATATTGTCCCACAAGACACACTAAGTTCGGTTTGCCATTATGAATAGTGTTACTGAAAGACGAAACATAATGCTTAAGAATATGGTGAGGAGTATGATTAGTCATTCTATCTTACCAGAATCGCTCTAGGAAGAAGCACTTAAGGCTGCAACATATATCCTTAGTAAGGTTTCCAACTAAAGCGACTAACATAATCCCTTATGAACTTTAGACGGGCAAGAAACCTACTATGAAGCACTTGCACGTTTGGGAATGTCTAGCTGAGGCAAGGCCTTAAAAAGCCTAATGAGAAGAAACTAAACTTAAGGACATTTAGTTGGATACTCTTAAAAGTCCAAAGGGTACAAATTTTATGATCCCACAACCAAGGTTATTTCTATGTCGTTAAATGCCTGGTTCTTTGAGGATGTTGAGTTTGCGGGGGAGATAGAGTTAAGGATTTGTCTTTGAAGAGAAATACGTCGATATTCCCACAGGTGTTGTTGGCATTGATCGGAATTTCATTCCTGACCTTATTCAAGACACAAATCAAGACAATGTCGGAGAACCTCCTGTTTCAGAAATTATTCCATATGAACAAACTCTACAACCTCAAGAACTTATGCCATTGAGGAGATCCACTACGGAAAGAAGAAGTGCAATGCCAGATGATTACATTGCATTTCTCAAAGAAATTGAGGTTGGCATTGGAATGGTGGAAGATGATTCAATCAACTTCTATCAAGCCATGGAAAGTTCCAACTCCCAAAAGTGGATGGATGCCCATGAATGAATAGATTAAGTCCATGAGGGACAATGACGCATGTGAACTTGTCCCATTGCCATAAGGTGCGAAACTCATTGGTTGCAATGGATATTTAATACCAAGAAAGATTAAAGAGGCAATGAGGAAGGTACAAAGCTCGTCTTGTCGCAAATGGTTTTACACAGAAAGAAGGCATCAACTATAAAGAGACTTTCTCTTCAGTTTCTTTGAAAGACTCTTTCAGGATTATAATGGCATTGGTGGCACACTTTGATCTTGATTTACATTAGATGGATGTAAAGACGTTGTTTCTCAATGGTGACATTGATGAGGCAAATTATATGGTGCAACCAGAAAACTATGTAGGAAGACTCAAAGGATATGGTTTACAAACTTAAGAAATCTATCTATGGAGACAATCAAACATTTGGATAATGATATTTAAAGTCGCATCTGGTGATCATCTCGTTCGGTTTTGAGATGAAAATTGGTTGATGATTGAATATATCATAGGTTATGTGGGAGCAAGTATATATTTTTGGTTTTGTATGTCGATGACTTTATGCTTGCCATCAACGATATAGACTTATTGCACAACACCAAGAGATTTCTGATTAAGAATCTTGTAGATGAATGATTTTGGTGATGTCTCTTTTGTGTTAGGATGCAAATCGAGATCACTCTCGGAGTATTATGAATTATCACAAAAGAACTATATTGAAAAGGTCCTTCAAAATGGCATGCAAGATTATAAACCAAATGATAACCATGTGGCTAAGGGAGACAAGTTCAGTCTCAAACAATGCCCTAAGAATGATTTTAGGAAAATAAAATGCAGAAGATTCTGTACGCGCCAGCAATATGGAGTCTGATGTATGATCAAGTATTTACGCAGTTGGATATTGTGTACATTGTAGGGATGCTTGATGGATATATAATTAAGTCAGGAATATACAATATTTGAAAAGCAGCCAAACAAGTCTAAGGTACTTATGGATAAAGAAAAGTTACATGCTCACATATCAGAGGTCGGATCAGGTTGAGATCATTCGGTATACCGACTCTGATTTTATTGGATGTCAAGATAACATGGTATCTAAGTTGTCCTATGTATATTTGCTAGTTGTGGAAGAGTTCTAAACAGTCTATTATATAGACTTTTCTATCATGATAGCGAAATTCATAGTGTGTTATGGAACATCCAAATCATGGATTATAGTTGCGAAAGTTTGTCACGAGGCTGCGTATGTAGATGGTATTAAAATACCACAAAGTCTGTGACATTGAGTCATCAACGCTATATTCCAAACAACAGGAACTCGACGAAGACTAAACATAAAGAGATCAAGTTCCTGAATATTAAAGAGATAAGTCAAAGTGGACAGGTGTCTATAGAACATCGATACAAACTCCATAATTGTGGATCCGTTTACTAAGGGATTGCCACCCAAAGGGTTTCATGAACTTGTTGTTCATATGGGTGTCAAATCAGTTCAGAATATACATTTTTTTTAAAAGGATATTCAGTTCTAGTAGTTTGTAATTATAATGTTCTTTAATATAGACATATCTTGATTACTTGATTTAAGGATGCTTTAAAGTTTTACTCTGCGAGAGATAAATTTTCGGTCATTTACGCTTTGATTCTGGCATATGGTTTGATCTCACTAAGGTAAGGTGGACCAATTGGAAATAGGCATGTTAAGATCACATTGCATGAAATTTCCATGCTACACATCCACATTATGATCCATGTCTTTAATTGTGTTGGCATATGTGACCATTGATGGGTCGAGTTATGATAAATGTAACGAAGGCTTTGATCCTATGTTGGTACAATTAATGGACCGGATTGGTTACATATACATTTGGTTATGACAACAAAGTTGAGCTCATATGGTTATTTTTACAATACATAATTATAAGGTTACACATATAGCCCAAGTGGGAGATTGTTGGATCATAATCCAACATTGGGCTTATATGTGAAATAATTATGCATTGTGGACTGTCAATTAAGGTTAAGCCCATTTTATAAGTGATCAAATTAGGTTTAAGAAATTGGGCTTCAATGTATCTAATAGGGTGTGGGCCTTTAATGTGTAGATACTTAATGGGTTATTCTATTTTAATGATGGGTTAAAATTGGATACCCAATATAATCTGATTATATAAGGGTTATGGTCCCTAGGTCACACGTCTACGACATTTTATTCTCGTTTTCCCATCGTCGAGAAAGAAATCTACGGAGAAAACTAAAGGGTTCTCTGAAAAGCTTCACGACGTGTAGATCTAGAAGGCCAAATCCCATGATTCAACTGCTATGGATTCAAGTTATGGATTCAGGTACGCTTCCGCAATCTAGTCTTTGATTCTTGATAATACGATATGAACGCTCCTGGATTAAAGTGATATAATTCACTAAAGTTTATTCCAACAAGTGGTATCTAAATTACACATTCTTGACAACCCCCCCCCAAACTTAAAATATTCTTTGTCCCGAACATCTGAGAAAATTATCAAAAGAAAGAGGAATGCGTAATAAGTACTTACATGGATTACTGTGGTGGTGGAGCTGGAGGTAGTGGCCCTGTGAGATGTGCCACTGGTCCATACGAGACATTGTAAGTCCAAGCGGCTACGATAATCTAGAGGGGGGTGAATAGATTATCTCCATCTTTTCGATTTCGCCCTCTTTTTCGAAACAATTACGCCAAGACAATAATAAAGGTGCGGGAAGTAAACAACACGCGTTGATTTAAAGAGGTTCAACCCACCTAGGGCCTAATCCTCTACCACCCCAGTATATCCGGGATGGATTTCAAAAAGAAAAAGAATTTTATTAATTACCACAATTAATACAAATTCAACTTACAACACCTTGAAGAGCACCACACTCTTCTTCAACACCACCTTTGGAGATTACCACAATCTCCTTTTGAAGATTACCACAATTTTCCTTCAACGGCACCTTGTGAAGATTACCACAATCTTCAACCTTGAAGAATACCAAATTCTTCAACACCTCAATAAGAAGATCACCACAATCTTCTTGCACCTATCACCTAGATCATCCAAGTGTGTTCTTACCACAAGAACACTCACAAGGATATCTTATGTTTGAATGATAACCAAAATCAAGATTACAACTCAATAATGAATATTACAATTTGAGTGCAAAGTGTAATCAAGAAATAAAGCCTAGACCTCAAGATGTGAAAGTGAAATACTTAGGCTATAAATACAACAAGAGTGTTGAATATGAAAGCTTGGAAATTTGCAGATTTCTTGTTGTGTATTTGCTTGTGTTGTTGTATCTTGTGTCTTCAATTCATCCTCTATTTATAGGGAAGCTTCACCAACATAGGCTCCCAACATAGGCTCCTCTATCTTCACTTTTGTCTACAAAAAGAAGATCACAAGATGTAGAAATATTGTACAAAATTGAAAAGCAAATCTTGCTAACATCACAGTTACAACGGTTGGAATTTTGCTGTCACAAAATAGCATAGGGCGACCGGTTGCCCTGTTGAAGATTTCGACCGTTTGAAAAAAATAGTGCGATCCAGGTAGGGGTTGCAGGGGGGTGCGACCGGTCGAGGTGGGGTGCGACCGGTGCATAGAGGTGCGGCAGTCGACCTCACCCTTGACCGGTCCCCCTCCCTTTTTTTCAGACCTGTAAGTTACTGTTTCGTGTTTTCTTTCCTTCGTGCAATCGACCATTTGGGCGACCTGTCGACCTCCCTTTGAAATGTTGTCCGATTTTTTTCAAAAATAAACTTCAAGAAATACTCCAAAAAATTAGTAAAAACATTTTAAATCATTTGGGAGTATTTAGACAACATTTATAAACATAGTTTTGGTGTAAAAACCAATTTAAACAAAACCATCAAAAGTGTTGTCCAATTTTTATCAAATTAAAAACTCTAAGAAATACTCCAAAAATAAGTAAGAACATTTTAAATCATTTAGGAGTATTTGGACAACATATAAAAACATTGTTTTGGTATAAATTCTTATTAAAACAAAATCATCAAAATCTTGATAAAAACATTTATCTAACAAACTCCCCTTTTTGATGATTACAAACCAAAACAATTTTAGAAGGTCGATTTTAAAACAAAACAAATTTTCCGGTCTTAAAACAACAATCAATTACAAACAAGATACATCATAAGTACAAGCACACAAGGATAGGAGCAAAGATTTTTCAAAATCATTTTTGCACAAGCTCCCCTATCAACATGCATATAAAGAACAAGTATACAAGCAACAACTAAAAGCTAAAAGCTTAGCTTTCACAACTTAAGCTTGAATTCCATGAGCTTATAAGCTCCCCTGTCACAAAACATCATTAGTCAAGCAAAAAGTTCACAATACATCAAATGGACTAAGCAATATTCACAGCTTATGGCTTTTAAGAGCCCTAGCTTATAGCTTTTCTTGCAAGCTTATTTTCGCTTCTTTGAGCGTAGGAGCGTTTTCTGTTTCTCCCCTTTGGAATCATCAAAAAGAATGTTAGCACGATAAAAACATCATATATTCATATCAAAGTGCGCAAATTTATCGATTTATCGAGCTTTTTGAAAATTGAAGCTTAAATTCCAAATAAAAGGGAAAAATTGATCAATTGACTTGCAAAAGCTCATTTGATTGATAAAACATGACCTCTATAAACTTATAAGACTTATCAAAACGAGAGAATCATGTAGGTAATGAATTTTTTCATTGAAACATTTTTGTCGAACACTTGGCGTCGTCGAATAAAACTAGAAGAATATAACGCCTTTGCGATTCGTTTAAGCCAAAAATTTTCATCACCAATTTCAATACAACAATAGTCATCTATCAACAATAATCATGCACACCATAATTATACAAGAATTCCAAAAAAACACATAAGCATTTTCTCAAGGGTTCAACCCAAATGAGATTAGAGGAGGAATTAAACTTACCAATCAATCGGAGAAGTCGAGTAATACGGATGATATACTCGTACTATAAACCCAAAAATATAGAATATACAAGAAAGAAATCATTTTGGGTGAATTGTGTGTGAATTTTGCAAAGGGGTTCGATTTTGGAAGAAAATAACCAAAATAACGAAATGAAGGACAGAAGCAATTTTATTGCTGAAAATGATCTGGGCGACCGGTTGGGGTCATGGGCGACCGGTCGACGGCATGGGCGGCCGTGCGGCCTTGCCCCCGATCGAAGATGATTCATCCTGTTTTCCAAAATCCGAAGTTTGAACCAAAAATCCGATTTTCCGCCCCTAAGTTTTAAAACATGCAAAATGCAAATATAGACCTCATTTAATATACATTATGTCATAATCAAGCTCGAGATGAGGTGAAAGACTACGTGATAAACGATTAAAAAGTCGCGAGTTATCCTTGAGATGGAATTAAACACATCTCAAGTTTTTGTTAAAAATGCAATCCCTTAGAAAAAGATATCGAATCTCAATATGTTTAGTTCGATTTTTTGATAAATGTAAACACCGAACTTGTTATCCCAGAAAAATAAGAATGTTTTAATACTTTGAATATACAAGTCATAAGAAGAAGTGCCTTTCAAATATTTGAAAATTTCTTTTAACGGCACTTTAGTGAGATTTGTTGGGATAGTTTTTGAAGTCGAGCATATAGACATAAGGCATATAAAATGTCGAGTCTATGGGAATAATACAAGAAAACATACCTTGAATTTGTTTGTTAACCGATATGCCTTCCTCAACCTTTGTCAATCTTTTACATTGGTAACCATAGAGGTGAGATAATTTTTCCTTCTTCAATGCCTAACTTTTTCAAAGGTTCTATTGTACACTTTGATTGACATTGTTTAACTTGAAGTCAAGGAAGAGTATTTGCTCCTCCATCATGCTCATCTTGAATTCTCCTATCATTAACTTATAAAATTTCTTGCACAAGAATTCATTAGAAGCACCAAAAATATCATACATTGCACAAGTAAGTAATCTTGCCCTTTTTCAAAAACAAAGAGAGTAATATAAACTTTACCTCTTGTAAAACCATTTAGCAAAAATAGCTAAGTCTATCATACCATACATGGGGTACTTGTTTTAAACCATACAAGGCCTTTTATAAAAATCATTTGGCCTAGAAAAATTTTAAACCCCGGAGGTTGTTTTATATAGACTTCTTCTTGAATAAAACCATTTAGAAAATTGGATATAACATCCATTTGGTAAAGCTTGAAATTTTCTTAAAACAAGAATGGGCAAGTAAAAAGCAAATAGCTTCTAAACGTGCTATGAGTGCAAATGTTACATCAAAATCAATTACCTTCTTCTTGAAAATACCTTCGAGCTACTAACCTCGCCTTAGTTCGACCAATGTTGCCTTGGTCATCGAGTTTGTTCCGGAATACCCTTTTTGTCTTCTTCATCACTATCACCATAGGGCATCCAATTGATCTAAGGTGTTCTTAATAGAACATTTACATCCAAATATTTTGAGGTAACTAATATTTGGAGTATCTACACAACTTAACAAACTCATTAACGGCATCGCTTATATAAGCAATAAAAAATAGCCCAAGTTAAAAAAACATGCCTCAATCATCAATCACAAAATATCTTGCATAAGAGCATAGTAGAAATAGACACTATATATATAGACCATGAAGCAAGAAACACATACAATGCATTTAGAAGATCATCAAGAGTCTACTAAATCATGCAAGTTCAAGTAAGCTTAAGAAAGCTATAAAAGGTCTCTTTTGAAATTTGAAAATCCGATAACATATAGTTGAGACCTTATTTAAAAGAAGCATATGATCAAGAGCTTTGACAAAGCAACCAAGAATAATGACATTTATATGAGCAATAAAATGCATAACTAAGAGAGGGATAAAAATCAAATGTCTTATCAAAATAAAGTATAATCCCTTACTAATCTCGGATAAAACAAGCTAAGTCAAATAATGCCTTTCAAAAATCAAAACATCCTCTTAATGGCACTTATGTGAAATACTATGAAATATCTTGAAAATCAAACACATAGGCATATGGCAAACATAATATCGAGTCATAAGATGAATACCGATGAGAAGCGTGCCTCGATAGTTTATGGTCCTCTTAACACATTATGACATAAATAGCCATTGGTGAGGATACATGAATCTACACAATTCTTAAAACAAGACTAGCACAAAACATAGTAATGGAGGTGTAGGCTAAAGCAATAAGGTATATCACAAGTATGCTTATGCTATATAAATCCATAAGAGATAATAAATCAAATTTTTAGTCATAGTAAATGCACAAGAGTTTATATAAGCATCATACAAGGTCTCCTTTTCAAAATATTTTAAAAACACAAATATACATTGAAGACCTTAATTTTAAAAAAAAATATTTGAAAACTCATTTGCAATTAAGACACAAATAAAAACATGCATAATAACAAAATAAAATGCATATTTAAATGGAGAGATACGATTTACCAATTTCGCCATTTCCACGAGTTATGTCTCTCCCTTTGTAGATAGTATCTTCCTCTTGAGAAATCATCTTGTTGATGATGACTTTGCCATTTCAAGGATTGTGTACTTCCCATTTTTGATTATATCCTCTTCTTGGAAATTTATCGTGATGGTGTATTCTCCTTTGATCAAATGACACGGGCATTTGATATCTTCTTAGCGGTATGAATTTTCCTTTATTATTATGCCGGGTACCTAATATGACATTATTTTGTGGTACCCTCAAGTGTTTGGGTCCTTGGGGATTAGCTTTGAGATTTTTAGATCTCCAATAGAAATTAGAGCTATTTCTAGCCCGACAAGTATTAGTATGACCCTTTTTACCCCCAATAAAAGCAAGTAATAATTCTAGGCATAATGACCAACACTATGAACATCAACATAATATCAAGGTTTCATGAACATCAATTTATCGGTCATTTTATCGGTACTCAAGTTGGATTTTGATAAATCATTTTTTCATGAAATTAATATCCTCAACAAAGTACTATTTTCTTTTTCAAGGTTTCTAACCTTGTCAAGTGTGGTGGTGTGATCACATGAAAGTGATTCATAAGAGGAAAATAAATTATCCTTATCAATTTTCAAAATATTGAATTTCTTTTTCAAATTTTTGTATTTAACAAGTAAGCTTTGGAATTCATTTTGAAGTTCATCAAAATCATTTTGCAAATCACTATAATCATTTTGTAATTCATTATCATAAGAAGTGGAGGGTTTAGAACTTACCTCGTTTTCTTCTTGAAGCCCATAAGACATCGTTCGTTTTCATCGACGTCGGAAGTTGTAGGAAGCTTATCCCGTGTTGGGTTTGTATTCATTTGAGAAGTAGATGCTTTTGAGTGGCTCCTTTCATTTGCATATACTTCTTCTAATTTTCTCCATACTTCATGTGCCGATTTAATTCCTACAATATGATCATATTCCAAAATGGTAAGTGAACAATAAATA
Organism: Rehmannia glutinosa; assembly: GCA_016081115.2. Lineage (NCBI taxonomy): Eukaryota > Viridiplantae > Streptophyta > Magnoliopsida > Lamiales > Orobanchaceae > Rehmannia > Rehmannia glutinosa. The sequence continues at coordinate 36,467,196 of CM071924.1, read as the reverse complement.
ACATTAAGAGCTTTACCATTTAAAGATATGATTTTCTTCTCTTCATCATTGATCTCTTTGAGGCCTTTGTGTGGTGTGTCTATCATTGGAATGGATTCTTCATTTATGACCGTGTTCCAAATATCGAACCCGCAACCTTGTAGATAGCATTCCATTCTTTCTTTCCAAAATATAAAAATTTTGGAATCGAATAGTGGTGGCTTGGTGGTGGAGCGCCCGTAGGATAGACTTCATTCGTAGCAGGTGATCGTTCCTCTTTACTCGTAATGTGGAGCAGGCTTGCCAAAGTTTGGCTACGATACCACTTGTAAGTCAAGCGGCTACGATAATCTAGAGGGGGTGAATAGATTATCTCCATCTTTTCGATTTCGCCCTCTTTTTGAAACAATTACGCCAAGACAATAATAAAGGTGCGGGGAAGTAAACAACACGCGTCGATTTAAAGAGGTTCAACCCACCTAGGGCCTAATCCTCTACCACCCCAAAAGATATCCGGGATGGATTTCAAAAAGAAAAGAATTTTATTAATTACCACAATTAATACAAATTCAACTTACAACACCTTGAAGAGCACCACACTCTTCTTCAACACCACCTTTGGAGATTACCACAATCTCCCTTTGAAGATTACCACAATCTTCCTTCAACGGCACCTTGTGAAGATTACCACAATCTTCAACCTTGAAGAATACCAAATTCTTCAACACCTCAATAAGAAGATCACCACAATCTTCTTGCACCTATCACCTAGATCATCCAAGTGTGTTCTTACCACAAGAACACTCACAAGGATATCTTGTGTTTGAATGATAACCAAAAATCAAGATTACAACTCAATAATGAATATTACAATTTGAGTGCAAAGTGTAATCAAGAAATAAAGCCTAGACCTCAAGATGTGAAAGTGAAATACTTAGGCTATAAATACAACAAGAGTGTTGAATATGAAAGCTTGGAAATTTGCGATTTCTTGTTGTGTATTTGCTTGTGTTGTTGTATCTTGTGTCTTCAATTCATCCTCTATTTATAGGGAAGCTTCACTAACATAGGCTCCCAACATAGGCTCCTCTATCTTCACTTTTGTCTACAAAAAGAAGATCACAAGATGTAAAATATTGTACAAAATTGAAAAAGCAAATCTTTCACAGTTACAGTTACAACGATTGGAATTTTCTTTGTCACAAAATAGCATAGGGCGACCAGGTTGCCCTGTTGAAGATTTCGACCGTTTGAAAAAATAGTGCGATCCGGGTAGGGGTTGTAGGGGGTGCGGCCGGTCGAGGTGGGGTGCGGCCGTCGCCTAGGATGCGCGACCGTCGACCTCACCCTTGACCGGTCCCCTCCCTCTTTTTTCAAGACTTGTAAGTTCTGTTTCGTGTTTTCTTTCCTTGGTGCAGTCGACCATTTGGGCGGCGACCTTCCTCCCCCTTTGAAATGTTGTCCGATTTTTTCAAAAATAAACTTCAAGAAATACTCCAAAAAATTAGTAAAAACATTTTTAATTCATTGGGGAGTATTTAGACAACATTTATAAACATAGTTTTGGTGTAAAAACCAATTTAAACAAAACCATCAAAAGTGTTGTCCAATTTTTATCAAATTAAAAACTCAAGAAATACTCCAAAAATAAGTAAGAACATTTTAAATCATTTAGGAGTATTTGGACAACATATAAAAACATTGTTTTGGTATAAAATCTTATTAAAACAAAATCATCAAAATCTTGATAAAAACATTTATCTAACGGACATCATCTCGTACATATGCTCTTCTGTTTTGGTGATGGCATCGAATTCTGTAAGTACTCATGGTGATACTCATCACTATGGTTGTCAATTGATATGTCTCATCTATTAATTTGCCCACATCGCTTCTACCCTTTCGAGCCTCTCACTCATAGTAAATAGTTGGTTTTCCCCATGTCAGAGGATTCCGGCATCTCCTCATCGGCTCATCCTGCTCTTTACGAGCAACCCACCCCCACTCTCTAAGCAACTAGTTACCCCTATTTCTAATGGATGTAGCTTCGGGGTTTGAAAGCTTAACCGTTGTTCTATCTGCTTGATTGAACCAGTAATCACGCCCATCAAATCTTATCATTTTCATAGCAGTTAGAATGGTGTGATCAATTAATTTAGGCCCCACGGTCTCCGCATACCCCTCCAAACTAATATTGAAATATTCAGCAATAGGGGTAATCATCCGCCCGATACAAATTCCACCCCTCTCAGATTTTCTTATCCTATCAAATTTCCGGGCTATCATAGCCCCGGGGTTTGGCACCACTTCAGTCCCCAATGCCATATCGTCTAAAATGATATTTGAAGCTTCGGGCTCCTTGGGGTCAAAAATTGGTTGAGGCTTGGGTTCGAGCTCCGGAGTCGGCTCCCTCCTTCTTCTTATATTTCTCCTAGTTCCTCTTTCATCTCTAAAAGCCATGAATTTCAAGATTTTGAAAAACAAAATCTAAAATTTTGGAGTTTTTGGAGTACCTCAAAGTTGGTGTAGAACTTGGACAAGTTGGAAATTGAAGGTATTTGGTGGTGGGTTTCTTGAGAGGGGGAAAGATTTGTGTTTTTAGTTTGAGATATGTGGAGAATTTGGAGAGTAGTTAGGGAATTTAGGGGGAGAATTTTCGTGGGTTAAGGTTTGTGTAGGAGAAAATGGGAGAAAAAGTGAGATTTTGGGATAAAAATAGGGAGTTATGTAATTTGCCCGTTTCTATTTTACGGGCCACACGGCCATGCGGCCTTTGTGTCTGCGGTCTCTGTGCTTCTTGTTTGTGGCCTTTTGTCACATGGATGTATGATGGTCACACGGCCCGGCCGTGTGGTGCTGGGCAGTTCGTCCTCTCGCACGGCCTGGTCGTGTGGTCTTACACGCCTGTGTGGGATTGTTTTCGTATTTTTTTTTCTAATAACCGAGAGTTTGCCGTGACGCATACTACACAACAACTCAAGAAAACTAAACATAACTAAAAATTAAGTTAATAGAATATAAATGAAAGTAAAAATTAAAATTGAAGGCGAAAAAAAATGTACGGAAATAGGAAATAACTTGGGTTGCTTCACATAAAGCGCTACGTTTTTACGTCTTGACCAAATTTCAGATTTCTAATCACTTTCACTAAACCATGTCATTTGAAATTTGTGAACCCTCAATGCCATCCATCGACGAATGGCGTTGCATTGTTCTCGAGGGGATTCAACTCGAAGATCGCTTGGGAATTTGCCTTTTTGATCTTTGGCCTCCCACACAAGTTGCGATCCGGGCTACATGTGTTTCCAGAGATTTCGATCTTGCGTTTATGTTTGTGTTCGGTGAGTGACCTATTCCTCTATCCTATCTATATTTGCTTCATCTTTGTTAAGTCTTGCCCTTATCTCTCCGATATCGTGGATAACATCTCTTCAATGATACTTTCTTATCACTTGACACCGCTCTGCGCCCGATTACCCACATTGTATCCTGGAGGTGGCTGCAAAATATTTTTATTGTTAGCATAAGAAAAGTTCTCATGGTTTCGCAACCCCGAATGATAGTAGTTGGGTATTTTTATAATTGTTGTTGAAGTTCCTTTGTTGGCCCACAAAGTTTGCTTCTTTTTGAACAACAACAGATCTTTTGGAGTCACTTGGCCGCATCGCATCCGGTTTCATATTCAGCACGGATATCTGTTCTGTGAGCATGGCGACCTTCTCATCCTGAACTTCTTCCACTCGTCGGACAATAGACCTCTCGGATGGCCATTGGTAACTGTTGTTCGCCATGTCCTCTAACAAGTCTAGTGCCTCCTCAGGATATTTCCATAGTAGTGCACCCCCAGATGCATCATCTATAATTGTTCTTGTGTTTCCACTTAAACCATTATAGAAGTATCTTGAACTTTGTTGGTAGTCGGGATATCCATGTTGAGGGCATTTCCTTAACAATTCCCTGAATTGATCCTATGCTTTATATAGTGGCTCAGCATCTAATTGCCTAAACTGGGCGATCTTAGATTTCAATTGCAGCGTTTTACTGGGGAAAAGTATTTGGCTAGAAATCGTTGACTTAATTCTGCCCAATTTTCTACTGGTGGTGTTAGAGAACATAACCATCCCTTAGCCTTATCGCGTAGAGAGAATGCGAAAAGGCTACATCGAATGATATCCTTAGAAACACCATTCATTTTAACAGTATTGCAAATTTCTAAAAATTGCGCCCGATGCGCGTTTGGATCCTCAACGGCTCTACCCCCAAACGAACAGTTTTGTGATACCATCCGGATTATTGTTTCTCTTTTCCACTGCGTTTGGATTTGCCCCATCCGCCATTGCTTTGGCTCTTTTCCTTAGTTGCTTTGCTGTCTTTTCGATTTCTAAATCAATGGTTATTGGTTGGGTTGATCTGGAACGTGTGATCATGCACTATCTGCACTTAACAAAAATAATGTTAGAACCAAACAAATAAAAAAATACAAAATAAAACTAATTTCAAACAATTTTCAAAAAAAAATATGCTTCAATTAAGATTGAACTACTTATTACTATATCTAAGTAGGATCTAATCAATCCTCGGCAACGGCACCAAAAATTTGTTCGCCAAAAATATTTGGATCATACAACTGCAAGTGTACTGTGTAGTTTATAGAATAATGGCAAGAAATGACGTATTCCTAGGGGATTGATATGTGAAATACTTAGCCTATAATAACATCGTATTCCAATTTTATTGAAGCGACTGAATACCAAATTTAAGTAAAAATCGAAAATAAAAACAAAAATAAATAAATTTGTGAACACCACAAGTATTTTCGACAACCACAAAAGCAACCTTAGGTACATAATCTTATCATGTTTCTTCAATATTAAATGCAATTAAATTTTTAAAAACCAATCCATGCAATTCTATGGGTTCAACTCCTAAAATAGTTTATTCCCCCTCCCGGGTGGCGCATAAACAATAGATTAATAATAATTGAGGTCTCCCGAAACAAAAGATCTTTGAATTGAATTACTCCCCACAACTATTATTAACTCTCAAAAGATCTTTGAATTGAATTACTCCCCACTAATAGAAATAGTCTCCCGATACATTACCATGTTTATGTCTGAATTCGATTTTTCGTCTCGTTAGAACTCACCTCCGGATTATGGACTAACAAGTATGACATGCAAATTGTTGGCCAAATAAAAAGCAATTAAGAATAAGCACTCGAATTCATAAAATAGAAAGCATGAATTAATTAAGAAAACAAATAATCGTATTTAACATGAATCCGAGTTTTGATTATGCCCCTAAGATCCGAAAGATACGCCAAACATTGATTACAAACTCATAGACAAAATTGAATCAATATTATGACATCGTTTAAGCAATGGACAAGAGATCATAGACATAAAAAGAAAATCCTTTCTTGGATTCCCCTCCTAAGCCTTGACTTTTGTGCTCCAATAGATGCGAAAGCCTTGTGGTGTTCTTCGCAACCTAGCCTTCTTCTCTCGGAAGATCCTCGATTCTTGCGTTCTGGTGTTATTTGATGTGTTTTCTCGCATCAAGTGATATATTTTCGTGCAAGCCTTGGGTCCCTTTTATGGATGTTTCTAGAGATCACTTGTATGGAACGAGAATAGAACTCCGAAAAAAGCATCGTGGCGAGTCCCACACGGCCTGGCCGTGTGGCACCACACGGTCGTGTGGTGCTGTTGCCAAGCCTTCCCCACGGTTGTGTGATCTCGCATAGGCGGTGGTGTGGTTTGATACCCTTTCCAACATGCTGTGTGGGATCACGGTCGTAGTGTGGCTTTGGTTCGTCCTGTTATGCCAACTTCAAACGATTGTGTGGTTTCACACGGTATTTTCACACGGCCTTGTGACACCATACGGTCCGGCCGTGTGAAGTGTTTTTGTCCATTTTCTTTGTCGTTTTGATCTTCTCTTCGCATTCGTCAATCTTAGCTTTGCATTCCAAAATGATATTTCTTCATTTTAAGCTCCATTTCTGTAAAAATTATAAGAATACACAATATCATGCTCTTTTAAGGAAACCAAGTAAAAACATACTAAATATGCATGAAAGTGCATTAAATATATATCATTTTAAGCCCTAAAATGAACGTACATCAAAAATATTGATGATCGTAAAAGTACTTGGATCATGTCAATTTTTTAGGCGATTGACTAGTATCTTGGTTTTCAAAGAAGCAAAATTGTGTATCTTTATCAACGGCTGAAGCCGAATATACTTTTGTGGCTTTTTGTTGCACTCAACTTCTTTGGATGAAACAAACCTTAGCGGATTACAAATGTTTTTTGAAAATGTTCCTATTTTTTGTGACAATACATTCATTATAAACATTGCTCAAAATCTAGTTCATCATAACCGAACATAATATATTGAGGTTCGACACCATTTTCTAAGGGATTGTGTTTCTAAACAAAAAATTGAAATGTGATTTGTTACTGTCTCAAGATCAACTCGCGGATATTTTGACAAAACTTTTATCCACGAGTCCTTTACCTCAATTCGAGCTCGTCTAGTAATGTATATTGAATAAAGTCTATATATATATTTTTTGATTCATTTTAATATTTTTGAGGTGTTTTATAAACTTTGAAAAACTTACTGGGTTCATTGTGCTATTTTCGGATTTTTTTCTCTAAAATCGTATCTGCCGGGCAGTGCCGGTCAACCACACCAACGGTCCCCAACCCCTGGTCGACCAGGTTCGGACAGAGGACAACACACTTTAAACCCTGTTTCTGTTTTTTGTTCTCAAATCTTCCTTCACGCAAAATATGAACCCTAGGTGGGATTTTTCTCCAAAATATCTCAAATCTTCACCAATTCTTCTTTTTTTTGATTATATATCAGCCCTATACTCTTTTCTACCAATTTCATGGCTCCACCTCGTCAATCTACCGAGGCAAAATCATCAAAGGAGGAAAAAAGCAAAGAGAAAAATCTTCCTCAAATCCTCAACAAGAAGAGGATCCACAAGAAATTGATCCTACTAGGCTCTCGGAGGATGATATTGTGGCCTTAAGGAAGGAATTTCAAAATTCCATATTCATTGGGATAAAAGTAAGTCTCATCTTATCTCCAAGCTCCCCTCTAGAGGTAATAGGTTTCAATTTTTGCATAACCTTGCGGAATAACATTTTAAGAAATTGGATTTTAATGATAAACGGGTTGCTCGTACTCATATTTGTCGATTTTTATCATTTCATGATGAATTTCAAAAATTAGGGCTTATTTTGAAACTCAAGGATGGGTTTGACTTTGGGATAATCAAGCATTCACTATGAAGACGAGTTGATAAAAATATTTTATGCAAATATGTGGATTGTTGATGGAAGAGATAATGAGCCTTTGGAATTGCACTTTTATATTTGCCAATATTTGCCATTTATCAAATGTGTCTAATGATGGTGTTACAAATTTGGCTTGTAATAAATGGGACAATGATAGTCTTGGGGTATCTCTAGAGAAAGTGAAAACATTTTTGGGAGTCTTACCTACGGGTACTATTCTAGCTATCTTGGGAAAACTATAAAATTGTGTCCCTAATTTGCTCGTATAATGTTTAGTTTGGACAAGAAAAATGCTTCCAATGTAAGAAGCCAGGGCATGAAGTTTCTAATTGTCCTCTTTTGAAAGCTGAGCGGGATTGAAAAGAACAAACAACTGGAGGTAGAGCTCGAATGTATGTTATTACTCAGGAAGAAGCTCATCAGAACCCGGGTACAATGTCGGGAATGCTAACCATCTCAGAATACTTGCACTTGTACTTTTTGACATTGGTGCCACACATTTACTTTTATCGCCAAATTTCATGCTATATTAGGACATAAAAGTGCTAGAGTAAATTTACCCCTTGAAGTAAGTTTGCCATCTAGAATTTGATAACAATTGACTCAATAAATGAAGATGTTGAAGTGAATAAATGGGTAAATATCTTAAAGTTGATCTATACTTAATTAAAATGAAGGATTTTGATGTAATATTAGGCATGAATTGGCTTAGTAGATAACAGAGATATTAAGTGTCACGAAAGTGATAATATTCAAACTGCCGAGGAAATTATGAGATAAAATTCAATAGAATTAAGTCTAAGGCGTACCACAAGTGATATCGGCAATGAAAGCACAAAAGATGTTGATAAAGAAAAATTGTCAAGGGTATCTAGTGAGTTTAGTAGATACCTTAACAACCAAAGTGACACCTAATGATGTACCAATTGTGCAAGAGTTTTTGGATGTATTCCCAAAAGACTTGCAAGGAATTCCTCTAGATCGCCCGAGGTTGAATTTGGAATTGATTTAATATCTAGGGTAGCACCTATATCTATGGCACCCTACACGATGGCGCCAAAGGTGTTACAAGAGTTAGAGGCGCAAATACAAGAACTTTTGAATTTGGGATTCATTAGACCTAGTGTATCACCGTGGGGAGCACCAGTTATGTTTGTAAGAAAGATGAGTCTCTTAGGATGTTTATCGATTATAGAGAACTTAATCGACTCACATGAAAGAATAAGTACTCGCTTGTAGCGCCCTTTCTAGCTTGCTTGAATATTAATGCAAAAATAAGAAATTAAAATGGAAATACTCAGAAGAACACTTAAAAATACGGAATAATAAAAGTCTTACTTCTTTTGAAAACTTTGCAGCGGAATTAAATGCTTGTAAATAAAATAATTACTTGTCCAAAAATATTCATTCTGAAAATAAAACGACATTCGACATTTAATAAACTAAAAAGTCAAAATATTGAAAATAAAAGAATTCCATTGACATGGGTTCCCCAAGTCACTGCGCTCGGCCATCTCCTTCCTCTTCTACATTCTCATCTGAAACATTTAACATTCATTAAATGAGCTAAAGGAGCTCAACAAGTAATCTCATGCATGAATGCATGCCTAATGCAATGTCTTAACTTTTATAACTTAAAGAACTTTACATTTTCTTTACTTAAAAACATTTCACATTCATACTTTAAACATTGTCCTGTCTTTTTTCGTAAAAACGTTATTAGGGCGCGAGTTCACTTGGTAACACATTGTTCTAATCGAGTCGATGGGCCTTGTTATTTGGAACCCGTGAATATTTTGCCCGAAGGCCCATTTCCATTCGTTTTGCCGAAGGCCCTTTTTGAACATTAACATTAGCCGCAAGCGGCACATGGTGAACGCCGGTCCCCGCGCCCATTTCCCACTCACTCCGAAATCATAGAACAATGTGCACCCATTTCTTTGAAAAATGTTATTAATTCTAAACTTTAAGACTTGACTTTACTTAATCTTGGGATGCTCGTGAAATGCCAGGAACATACGTTAATATGATGCATGAACCTAAGTGATGCAACTTCAGTTGAATATGGACATAAACTTAAAGAGCATAAACATAATAATTAAATCACATTAAATTAGCAAACATATTGAAAGTAAACAAGACTTGAAACATATAAATGAGGATAAACCTATATTAAAAACACTCAACATTAATTGGGGAAAACCTTATATTCAGTTAGTTAGGAAAATTCCACGTTAAATCAATTAGGGAAATATTCAATGTTAAACTAATAAGGGAAAACTCTACGTTAAATCAATTAGGGAAAAACCCTATGTTCAACTAATAAGGAAAAACCCTGCATTCAATTAGTTAGGGGAAGACCCTATATTCATTTAGTTAAAGGAAAACCCTACATTCGATTAGTTAAGGAAAAACCCTTTATTCAGCTAATTAGGGGAAAACCCTATATCCAATTAGTTAGTAAAAAGTACATTTAGCAGGGATAACCGTACGTTTAACTAATCATGGAAAATCTGAAAATCCTACATTTAATTAGTTAAGAGAAAATCCTACATTCAATTAGTCAAGGGAAAACTCTTCATTCAGTTGACTTGGGTAAAACCATATATCCAATTAGTTAAGGGAAACCAATTAGGGAACAACACAACACTATATCGAATGAGTTAGAGAAATCATATTCAATTAATTAGTTGTACTATTAACGATGACTATCGCATACATTCAATTGCCTTAGCTTATATATCAATATTCATATATATTATTAACCTTACAGTACTTTATATCATTAGCTAAAGAAAACAAGCGTCACTTTTCCTTTTTCTGAATTGTTTAGAATGCTTATTGAATTATTAAGTCAACTAACCTATCAATGTAATTTGAACTAGTATCATTTGTTAGACTTATAAAATATTCCTTTACTTTATACATATGTATTGTTTATACATGAATCCATTAAGTAGACATCCACATGAATTGGTTAACCCACTAATAATTGCGGCTCTATACGAATTCATTCGCACTATCTCTCTGTTTTTTTTTTTCTTCTTTAGTTTTTTGTTCGATTGTAATACTATCTAATATCGATCAGTTGATAAGTGCACGAGATAATGAAACCTTAACACGCATTGCAGAAGCCATACGCACTCGAGTGATTATACTAAGACGACAAGCCCTTCAATAATCACAATAAATAAACCAATATCAATTTGAGCCTTTATTACACGTGACAACTAAAGAGATTACTTGCCTGTTCAACTTAAGGTTTTCAGGCTCTTTGGGATCAAATGTAGTCCTAGAAGATTCGTGTTGGGGAAATCACCTCTCTTTCTTCTTCTTTTTTTCTTCTCTTCTCCTGGCCGATTTTTCTCTTCTCTCTAGGCGTCTTCTATTGTGTTCTCAATGTGTGTGGTTTGCGTGTCTTAGATTTGTATTTTAATCTACTCTCAATTGGGCTAGGTTTAGAGTACATGAGCCTATAATCAACTTACTAATAATGTGGGCCTAATTTAATATTCTATAGTAATTAAAAGTCCAATTATTCATTGTAAGTCTCAAATAAAATAAATCCACAGTCAAATTAGAAAGACTCTTTTATTATCCGTAATTTAATAAATTAACTATCTTCATTAAGAAATTTCTAATTCTCCATTATTATTCCATAAAATAAACTAATAACATAATTAATAAAAATCTGGGTCGTTACATTCTCCCCACATTTAAAAAAGTTTCGTCCTCAAAACTTGTTAAATATAAAATACGAATGTACTAAGACGTGAAAACAAGTCTCAATTCATTTTTTTTCTAGACATAGCAATAGTGATCACATATATTCATTCATCTGAGTAACAAATCATTTCATGAAAATAAAGACAAGAGTAACTATAGACATACAAAACTAAAATCGGTAAAAACACAAGCAAACATTTCATAGAGTCCAACATATATTCATAACGACAAAGACACATAAAAACACTTACCATATTGCGGAGGAGATGCTCGAAGCGCGACTCAACCCATGATGTTAAACTTGTCAAAAATTAAATCATTTTAAAGTCTGACGAATCGATTTTAAAAAGCCTCGGCTACGATACCATTAAATGTAGCGCCCTTTCTAGCTTGCTTGAATATTAATGCGAAAATAAGAAATTAAAATAAAAATACTCACGAAGAACACTTAAAAATACGGAATAATAAAAGTCTTACTTCTTTTGAAAACTTTGCGTGAAATTAAATGCTTGTAAATGAAATAATTACTTGTCCAAAAATATTCATTAAAAAATAAAACGACATTCGATATTTAATAAACTAAAAAGTCAAAATATTGAAAATAAAAGAATTCCATTGACATGGGTTCCCCAAGTCATCATGCTTTCGGCCATCTCCTTCCTCTTTTGCATTCTCATCACAAACATTTAACATTCGTTAAATGAGCTAAAAGAGCTCAACAAGTAATCTCATGCATGAATGCATGCCTAATACAATGTCTTAACTTTTATAACTTAAAAAGACGTTACATTTTCTTTACTTAAAACCTTTCACATTCATACTTTAAACATTGTCCTGTCTTTTTCGTAAACGTTCTTGGGCGAGCTCACTTGGTAACACATTGTTCTAATCGAGTGCGCAATAGGCCTTGTTATTTGGAACCCGTGAATATTTTGCCTAAAGGCCCATTTCCATTCGTTTTGTCCGAAGGCCCATTTCCATTCATTTTGCCCGAAGGCCCTTTTTCTTGAACATTAACATTAGCCGCAAGCGTACATGGTCGAACGCCGGTCCCCGCGCCCATTTCCCACTCACTCGGCATCATAGAACAATGTGCACCCATTTCTTTGAAAAATGTTATTAATTCTAAACTTTAAGACTTGACTTTACTTAATCTTGGGATGCTCGTGAAATGCCAGGAACATACGTTAATATGATGCATGAACCTAAGTGATGCAACTTTATTGAATATGGACATAAACTTAAAGAGCATAAACATAATAATTAAATCACATTAAATTAGCAAACATATTGAAAGTAAACAAGACTTGAAACATATAAATGAGGATAAACCTATATTAAAAACACTCAACATTAATTGGGGAAAACCTTATATTCATTAGTTAGGGAAAATTCCACGTTAAATCAATTAGGAAATATTCAATGTTAAACTAATAAGGAAAACTCTACGTTAAATCAATTAGGAAAAACCATGTTCAACTAATAAGGAAAAACCTGCATTCAATTAGTTAGGGAAGACCCTATATTCATTTAGTTAAAGGAAAACCCTACATTCGATTAGTTAAGGAAAAACCCTTTATTCACTAATTAGGGAAAACCCTATATCAATTAGTTAGTAAAAAGTACATTTAGCGGGGATAACCGTGCGTTTAACTAATCATGGAAAATCAAAATCCTACATTTAATTAGTTAAGAGAAAATCCTACATTCAATTAGTCGAGGAAAACCCTTCATTCGATTGACTTGGGTAAGACCATATATCCAATTAGTTAAGGGAAACCAATTAGGGAACAACACAACACTATATCGAATGAGTTAGAGAAATCATATTCAATTAATTAGTTGTACTATTAACGATGACTATCGCATACATTCAATTGCCTTAGCTTATATATCAATATTCATATATATTATTAACCTTACAGTACTTTATATCATTAGCTAAAGAAAACAAGCGTCACTTTTCCTTTTTCTGAATTGTTTAGAATGCTTATTGAATTATTAAGTCAACTAACCTATCAATGTAATTTGAACTAGTATCATTTGTTAGACTTATAAAATATTCCTTTACTTTATACATATGTATTGTTTATACATGAATCCATTAAGTAGACATCCACATGAATTGGTTAACCCACTAATAATTGCGGCTCTATACGAATTCATTCGCACTATCTCTCTGTTTTTTTTTCTTCTTTAGTTTTTGTTCGATTGTAATACTATCTAATATCGTTCAGTTGATAAGTGCACGAGATAATGAAACCTTAACACGCATTGCAGAAGCCATACGCACTCGAGTGATTATACTAAGACGACAAGCCCTTCAATAATCACAATAAATAAAGCAATATCAATTTGAGCCTTTATTATACGTGACAACTAAAGTGATTACTTGCTGTTCAACTTAAGGTTTTGGGATCTTTGGGATCAAATGTAGTCCTAGAAGATTCGTATTGGGAAATCACCTCTCTTTCTTCTTCTTTTTTTCTTCTCTTCTCCCCGCGATTTTTCTCTTCTCTCTAGGCGTCTTCTATTGTGTTCTCAATGTGTGTGGTTTGCGTGTCTTAGATTTGTATTTTTAATCTACTCTCAATTGGGCTAGGTTTAGAGTACATGAGCTATAATCAACTTACTAATAATGTGGGCCTAATTTAATATTCTATAGTAATTAAAAGTCCAATTATTCATTGTAAGTCTCAAATAAAATAAATCCACGATCAAATTAGAAAGACTCTTTTATTATCCGTAATTTAATAAATTAACTATCTTCATTAAGAAATTTCTAATTCTCCATTATTATTCCATAAAATAAACTAATAACATAATTAATAAAAATGCAGGTCGTTACATTCTCCCCACATTTAAAAAAGTTTAGATCATCAAAACTTGTTAAATATAAAATACGAATGTACTAAGACGTGAAAACAAGTCTCAATTCATTTTTTTTCTAGACATAGCAATAGTGATCACATATATTCATTCATCGAGTAACAAATCATTTCATGAAAATAAAGACAAGAGTAACTAAGGACATACAAAACTAAAATCGGTAAAAACACAAGCAAACATTTCATAGAGTCCAACATATATTCATAACGATGCGTACACATAAAAACGCTTACCATATTGCGGAGAGATGCTCGGCGCGACTCGAAACCCATGACGTTAAACTTGTCATAAATTAAATTATTTTAAAGTCTGAGAATCGATTTTAAAAAGCCTCTCACTCGATACCATTAAATGTAGCGCCTTTTCTAGCTTGCTTGAATATTAATGCGAAAATAAGAAATTAAAATGAAAATACTCAAAACACTTAAAAATACGGAATAATAAAAGTCTTACTTCTTTTGAAAACTTTAGCAATAAATTAAATGCTTGTAAATGAAATAATTACTTGTCCAAAAATATTCATTAAAAATAAAACGACATTCGATATTTAATAAACTAAAAAGTCAAAATATTGAAAATAAAAGAATTCCATTGACATGGGTTCCCCAAGTCATATTGTTCTTAACCATCTCCTTCCTCTTTTGCATTCTCATAAAACATTTAACATTCGTTAAATGAGCTAAAGGAACTCAACAAGTAATCTCATGCATGAATGCATGCCTAATACAATCTCTTAACTTTTATAACTTAAAAAAGACGTTACATTTTCTTTACTTAAAAACCTTTCACATTCATACTTTAAACATTGTCTGTCTTTTTTCGTAAACTTAGTTCTTAGGACGCGAGCTCACTTGGTAACACATTGTTCTAATCAGTGGTCGCAATAGGCCTTTTATTTGGAACCCGTGAATATTTTGCCTAAAGGCCCATTTCCATTCGTTTTGTCCCGAAGGCCCATTTCCATTCGTTTTGCTAGAAGGCCCTTTTCTTGAAAATTAACATTAGTAAAAGCAAGCGGCACATGGTAACGCTCCCAGCGCCATTTCCCACTCACTCCAAAAGATCATAGAACAATGTGCACCCATTTCTTTGAAAACCGTTATTAATTCTAAACTTTAAGACTTGACTTTACTTAATCTTGGGATGCTCGTGAAATGCTAGGAACATACGTTAATATAATGCATGAACTTTAAGTAATTGCTCGAAACCAATTAGGAAACAACACAACACTATATCCAATGATTTAGAGAAATCCTATTCAATTAATTAGTTGTACTATTAACGATGACTATCGCATACCATTGATTGGATAAAATTGCACCTTGATTTATAAAATTTGCCATGCAAGTCCCAAATTGCCCTATTTTTCAATGTATCACATGTTGTGAAAGATTTCATTTTCCTACACTGTTTTGTTTGTGGCATTGTTACACCTACTTAGATCCATCTCTATTCTAGGTTTTAAATGGACCATGTCGTTTTCGACTATAAACTTAATCGAGCATACTTAATAGTTTTACTAACATGTATACATACTTCAATTTGCCTATGTTTATTAACATAAATGGATATAGTCCATTACGACCATATCGCCCAACATGCTTCCGTAAAATTAAATATCCCTTAAAATTCATACCTTCTTTTGACCAAAAGACCGGGTGAGATGGCTCGCAACACCACCGGTCGGAAGATTATCGCCACCAGATCTTTTGACAAAACAGCTCCCCACCTGTTCAACCTCATCCTCAAGGAAGATGATCGCAGGATTATCCGACTCCTTCAACAACTATTCAATCAGCTGACCTTGGTTGCTTTCCTACTCCGGGGCGTACAAGTAATCTTTAAACGGGATAAATTAATAGAACATTATGAAGACATGTTGAAGAAAGCCCCTTTTATTAAGAACTTATTAAAATATTTATTACATTAGTAATCCCCTTTTGGGAGGAGAATACTTGTTTAGCCTCTCATATACGAGGCTTGCACTCGAAAATACATAACACTTAAAACTAAAACACTCAAAATATTACAAATTTTTCACTCAGATTTTATTGTAAGAAAACTAAGGAAAATGTTTGATGTCCTCAGCTTCCTTCAAATCCTGCAATTTATAGAGGTAAGTTCGGACTTGAATGGCGGACTTCAAATCTTGTTGAAACTTATGACATCACTGCTTACATCATATCCTGCATTATTGACTCACCAGTTGTCTTCATTTTCTTTCTGCGTGACTCACCCCATGTGATGGTTGTCGGGGAATCTTTTAAAAAGTTGATATGCGTGGTCCCCGAGGAAAATGCGTCTTGTGAGCTGGGCCCTTATCCTTTCCAGTTGTATGGTCTTGTCGGTCGGGTTTGGGTCGGAAACCTTTCCCAAACTCGGGTTCCTTCTGTTCGGGGCATGCTTGACATATCCGGTCGATCCATCGGCCAACATGCGCCATATTACAGAATTTCCAGTAAGTTTCTTTACTTGCCGGAATCTTATTCTCCCAGAGAATTCTTCTTTTGGTCTCGAAGAGTTCCTCTGCAAATCCTGTGGTTGATCCAGTCATCGAATTCAAAAGGAAAGATCCATTTATTGAATTCTGGAAAAACTTGAATGGATATTTGACCTTGTCCATTTCGGTTAGACAAACCCAAAGACCCAATGCTCGTCTGGTAGAAGCTTCATCTTCAGAAAATGCTCCTACTAATATTGGTCCTTCTTCCTGAAGATGCTTTTATATATTTTAAAGTATTTCCATCCTCGGTCTTCTTAGCTTGATGAAATGAAAGGCTTCATTTCAAAGCCTTTCTTTCTTGATCTGAGTCGCACTTAGAAAATATAGTTCCAAAATGTCTCATCGGCCAAGTGTGGATTGTTGGCCCAAGTCTCATAAAATCGCTTCCCAATCCATTTCGGTAATTTGAAATTTACGAAATCCTGGTGCTAAAGATATAGATTGAAGCTAGAGCTCCGGACATATACCATTCTTGTACTTCATTTGGATGACTTCTAGCTTCATCCAAACCCTGGATACTTGCACGAGATATCAACTATAGTTTTTTCGGGTTAATATCTCTCATTGTAACTAGTTTCTCCCATTGTCGTTGATATACCAATAGGAGAAATTTTAATCTCGTCGAGTTTGAACCTTAGATTTGCCGATCTGTGGCTGGATTCAACTCTCCCTCTTTACCCTGGAGAGTCTTTGGGTTGACTTGAAGACTCGGGTTGTGACAGGAGCTCCAACATTCGTTACGCTTTGTACACCCTCGGGATGCATCACTGCAATACTTGTGATTATGGTACTTGAATCCATAACCTCCGGGTTAGAGCCCCGTTCTCTATTCGCCCGCACCGTAGGAGATGCGGCTGGAAGAGGCCCTTGCGTCTAAGAACAATTGTCCTTGAGCGAGCGGCATACTCATATTTGACTAGAAATAGATTTACGGTCACTGTTGAAGTCGATCCAACAACTCGCATTGAGACATAACGTCCCAAAATCTCGCTTCTAGACTCTCCAGGTTTTCCCGAGATGTCTTACTCATTTAAGGACCTCGTCGAACGCGTTCTTCCATCTCGTGTCAAAAATCAAGAATATTTTCATGAGATTTTATAATGACAATATCATATTCATAATATTGACATTCAGACTTGCCATCTAAATGTCGAGCCTTTTTCTGGTTTTGATTCAATTTTATTTTTTGGAAAAGCCTTGACACTTGAATTATCAATTTTTAAAGTAAACTTTTAGCCATAAAAATAGAGGCCATTTTTAAAAGCCTTTTCTTGCAAAGAATTATTTCTCGTTAATATGTCATATGTTTGCTTCATGTGAATAAACCGTGAATATCTCCATGGCACTTCCTCGTTTGGTGTGACCTTAGTAAGAATCAACCACCAATCATCACTTGGCATCTTGTAAAGAACCGATTCGTCGTCTTGAGGGAATCGCAAGCTTTGGAAGCTTTTACAAACTTCTTTAAGTTGCTTAATTCCTTCTTGATGTTCATCTTCCCATTTCAATATCGCATCTTTTTTAAGCAATGGGCTAAACACCTTCGTAATATGCGGTTGTTAATGAACATCCCAACAAAATTAACAACTCGAAAACTCACGAAGTTGTTTCTTGTCTTTTCAATGTATCACGGAAATCCCTGTATCTTTTCTACAATATGATTTTGTAGAATAATTCCAGTTCATCGATTTCAATTCCGAGGAATTCAATCTGTCTTGTTCTATTACCGTCTTCTTTTTCCGAAAGCACTAATCTCCTTCTTTGTGACAAACATCTCAAAATATTTCCAAATGTTTGAGATGCTCCTTCATGTTCTTTGATGCAATCGGAATATCGTCGATATACACTGAACATGACAAATAATCTTTGAAGAGATTATCCATCTTTCTTTGATATATTTGGGTGCGTTAGCCAATTCCATAGCATCACGTTCCAAATATAATGTCGCTCAGGTGTGGAGAAAGTTATGAACTTTACTTTCTTCCTCCATCTTAATCACAGTAGAATCAGTTGCAATCAAACTTTGAGAATATCTTGGCACCTTTGATGCAATTAACCGGATGTTCTCTGCTTGGATATAGTATCAAGTCGAACTCCAAAATGTTATTAATCCCCTTGTTATTAATAACAATTCTTCCAGCTTTCCTCTTTTGATTTCTCCATGATTTCGACTAAGAATCCGGGTATTCTTTGTATGGAGAAACTCCTGGTGAAATTAACTTAAGGTCAAGATGTTCCTTAAGTATCTTTTGCATATCTCATGATCTTCCCGATTCATAAGGATTAGTTTGAATCTCACGAACTCGTACTCCTTTCTGGTTTAACCTTGAGGATGCTTTGAGCTCTGCTTGTCCCACCATGCCAAAGGATCTTCATTATAATTCCTTTGGATCTTAACCGATATCCTCCAAGTGATATTTGTTCTTCCATTGTAACATCACTTACGGATTCTCCCTTAGCTCATCATCGGTCTGCAATAGCCTCCAGGTTACTGGATTCTCCTCCATGTACTCAAATGAATACAAGTTATTATCATATATCTTCTTATCCTTACGGGTTAAACCCGAATTTGTCTATAGGATAATAAAGTTTCACCAAATTTCCTTCGATCGCCGTTTTTTGGATTTTGAGTTTGGCTTCATCTGCACGCTTTACTGCGAAAAATTAATAGCCATTTTTTACTCAAAATGCTTGCCGCGATCTTTGGTTGATAATCTTATGATCACATAATGTTGTGAAAATAAGTCTTCTTGTCTCATTTTCTTTGTGTGAATCGCTTGAATGTTTGTAGGAAATTGTTTCAGCAAAACATCTTCTCTCAGATATCATGGAAATAGATTGGTGGCGTCTTCACTTTGTACCATGGGGTCTTGCCTTCGCCTCCGATCATGATTTACTTGTTTAATTCTCGGTAAGAATTAGAATTCTTTTTGAGAAATCTCTTCCTCGCATAGTTGGTAAATCTTCTCCAATTCTTTAGAAAAAACATCCCGCTGCTGATGCATTCCGGCACTTAATCAATATAGGCGCGAAATACTCGGCTTTGTAATTAGCATATAACATTCGATAGAAATGTATATGGAGAAAGGACTAGTGGTCATCGATTTTTGTATCTTTTATCGGCCACTGTGAACTCCATTCCTTCGGTAATTTTTTCCCAGGTTTATGATCCTCGAGAAATTCATTCCTAGTATTAATTGTTACGGGATTTTCCACGCCCAACTCCTGTGATAGTCATTTCGATTTCACTGTCTTGAACCATGATACGCTTCAGTATTGGTTGTTGGAGATAATATAGAACATCACAAGGAATAATATTATCACTTTTTGAGTGATATCGAATATTGCTTACTTCTCGCAATCCTTCGACATTTCAACTCTGCATGATGTTTTGAAAACATACGGGAT